>CM021104.1:13139778-13792098 GCA_007115665.2 Sequoiadendron giganteum | reverse complement strand
AAGAGGGTATGGGAATTGAGGGATTAGGGTTTAAGGGTTAAGGGTTGAGGGATTAAAATGATATAGGGGTTGAGGGATTAGGGTTTAAGGAGTAGAGGGTAGAGGTTGAGGATTAGGGTTAGGGTTGAGGGTTAGGGATTAAGAATTATAGAAATTTTGAGGATTAGGAGTTTAAAGTACAGTGATTAGAGAGTATATGGGGGTTAATTAGGGTTTAAGTTTGAGATTAAGAGGAATAAGTTGAGGGATTAGGGAGTTTAAGTTTAAGGGTAAAGGGTAGAGGGTTATGGAATTAAGAGGGTATAGGGTTGAGGATTAGAGGTTTTAAGGTTAGAGGATTAAGAGTGTATAGGGGTTGATGGATTAGGGTTTTAAGGGTAGGGTAGAAGTCGAGGATTAGAGGTATAGGGGAGTTGAGGATTAGGGTTTAAGGTTGAGGTTGAGGGGATAGAGGAGTATATAGGGAGGTGAGGATTAGAGGTTTACTAGGGTTGAGAGTTGAGAGGGGATTAAGAGGAGTATAGGGGTTAGAAGTTAGGGTTAAGGAGTTGAGGTTGAGGTTGAGGAGTTGAGGTTGAGGGTTGAGGAGTTGATAGGTTGAGGATTAAGAGGGTATAGGGGTTGTGGGATTAGGGTTTAAGGGTTGAGGGTTGATGGATTAAGAGGGTATAGGGGTTGAGGGATTAAGGTTTAAGGGTTGAGGGTTGAGTGATTAAGAGGGATTAGGGTTTAAAGGTTGAAGGTTAAGGGTTAAAGGATTAAGAGGGTATAGGGGTTGAGGGATTAGGGTTTAAGGGTAAAGAGTAGAGGGTTTGAGGGATTAAGAGGGTATATGGGTTGAAGGATTAGGGTTTAAGGGTTGAGGGTTAAGGGTTGAGGGTTGAGGGATTAAGAAGGTATAGGGGTTGAGGGATTAGGGTTTAAGGGTTGAGGGTTGAGGGTTAAGGGTTAAGGGATTAAAAGGGTATAAAGGTTGAGGGATTAGGGTTTAAGGGTTGAGGGTTGAGGGTTAAGGGATTAAGAGGGTATAGGGGTTGAGGGATTAGGGTTTAAGGGTTGAGGGTTGAGGGTTGAGGGTAGAGGATAGAGGGTTTAGGGTTTAAGGGTTAAGGTTAGAGGGTTTAGGGATTACAATTTGTAGTTTAAGGGTAGATGGTGTAGGTTTAAGAGAGAGAGGGAGGGGTTGAGGGTAGAGGGTAAAGGGTAGACTGTTTAGGGGTTTAGGGTTTATAATTTAAGGGTAGAGGGTTTAGGGTTTAAGGGTTAATGGTATAGGGTTTAAGGTTTAAGGATCCCACTCCCTCTCTTAGGTCTTCCCCCACCATAACTGAATAAATCTCTTCCTCTCAAGTCTCTCTCTCAGGTCTCACTCCCTCCCATGCTACCTAGACTAATCTGTGTCACTCCAATGCCCTCTCCCACTCTCTCTCTCTATGGTATTTTTGTATCTCTCGGGTCTCATCCCTACCAAACCCTCTCCCATCGTTAAGTATTTTCCCCCAATGTAATTGGATAACTCTCTATCGCTCTCAAGTCTCAGTCGCTACCACACTACCTAGACTAATCTCTCTCACTCCTATCACCTCTCTCTCTCTATCTTGAGTGTCACTCCCTTTGTCTCTATGGAATCTCTCCCTTTCAAAACAACACATTTGGCACTCACCAAATTTAGCATGCACCAAATGTGTTTTACCTTGAAATGGTAAAATAGGGGTTGACCTCGTGATTCAGGCCCACAAACTTATGTATTTGTCTGGTTCAGTGCTTTATCCGATTCAAAAATGCCTTTTTTATGCAATTGACTTCATGTTGTACCAATCTATGCTTGATCCATCACCTTTTTACCACCAATCTGCATGGTAGACAACGTAGAAGAAGGCATTTTGAATTTTCTACATCATTTTACATTATCTGAGGTAATATATTCATTTTGGTAATATTGAAATGTTTATATTTAGTATATTTGTTTGTTTTTGATAATACAAACTAAATTTCTTTAATGATTTTATTAATCATAACAATTGGACATAGAATTCAACATTGAATTAGATGGGATTTGCATAAAAAAGTTTAATTTTTATGAGTTTGAAGAACAAAAAAATGAAAAACATGACATTTACTTAACACAAATTTACTTATGAATTCTATTTGCATTGCTTATAGTAGTCCATTTCCAGCATGGCTAGTGGAATTCACTCTATTTCATTTTATTTTCAACTAATTTGGAAAACCTAATAGCTTTCATCAATGTTAATACAAGTTTCCATTAATTTTTTTGTTCCATAAAAAAATCACCTTCATCACATGTGCTTAGATAAATTCATGTGAGTTGACATAGGTGTTAATGCAAGTTTCCATTCATTCATACCATTTACCTTTCTAATAAATAAAAAATGGAAAATTTTGTGCAATTGAGAATTCTTATTGTCTTTCTAAGTTACCTCATTGCCAAAGAAAGAGTGAATAACTATAAGATATAGCATCACAAACCCTTCTTTGAATTCATATTCTTCATGACTTCGTTGACAATCACAAATTTGGTTTTGAGAACTGTGAACTTCGATCCTTATACCTGCACAAACATGGCAAACAAACACATTATTAGATTGAAATGCAAGTAAGAACAAGGATTCCCCATGAAATTCATTTACAATGCTCAAGAATTAGGAAAGAATGAAGAACAAGACAAGAAAGCATGCAAATCCTAATTAAGCATGCAAATCCTCAATCCCATGGGGGAATTGGTGACAATTATGTGTAGAAATTGGCCCTTTTCCCAACTTCTATGCAACCTTTGTGATGATTCGATGAATATTTGATCCACTTTGGTTGAATTACTGCATAACCTAGCTAAAAATAGATGAAAATGGATATGCTTGAAGATGAAATTGAGTATAGTGTGTTTTACTCAAATTGTGGATGATGAATGAGAGGAAGAGTCTCTCATTTATAGATTTCAAATTTGGAAGAATGAGTGAGATTGAGAAATGTGGGATCATTCAACATCCAATGGCCAAGTGCCACTTGTCAAGATGTGAATGGGTGAAGGTTGCGCATATTTTGATCAAAGTGCCAATAAATGTTATTAGGTGGAATTTGAAATTAGTGAAATGACTTGTTGGAAAGGGAAGAAAATAGAGTTATGGCCACTTGGCTCAAGACAAAAGGACTTGTAAGGTGAAATAAATTTCTTGTTGGAAGGACTAAGTCCACTTGGATTTGAATTCAAATTTGAGGGAATATTCCCCTTTTATGCCATGTGAGGGAAAATAGAGATTTAATAAATGAATTAAATCTATTTTCATGTGCAAGTGGTAAAAGCTAGAGGATGGGACATGATTTAAGATTAATTTAATCAAAGATTAATTAATGTAATGAAGAATTAGGAGATGTGACAATTTAGACTTAAATTTATGCATTGGTTAAAATCAAATTGAGAGGAAGGGTTTAATTAAATAAATGTTTTGATTTATTTAACTAAAGGGGACAATGTTAGATTAAATCAAATAAGGTTTAATTTATTTGATTTAATAAGAAGACTTTAGAGACTTAATTTAAATAAAATAAATTATTTAAACGAACAAAGATAAAGGATTAATTAAATTAAATTGATTAATTTAATCAGCAGAGGAGAAAGACCTAATTAAATAAATAATGTTTTATTTAATTAAGGGATGAAAGGTGATGATAAACTGAGAGTATGATTCAAGATGAAATGATGTTAGTAATCAGGATCAAGTGTATTGGTCAATTTTCCATGTATACATTTTTCCCCTCTTTGAAGCAATGCACTTGTTGCGTTGGTTCAAAGAATAAATTGTTGTGATCAAAGTTCAAAAAATTTCAATTTTTTAGATGCCCCACTGTTGCCCCAGTGGAAGGATTATGTTGGTATGTTACCCCTCGAGAGGTCAGACGAAATTTTTGATTTTTGGATGATCTCGCGAAAAAATAGAGGACAAGGTGCTCAACAGGTCCAAAAATGCCCCAGGATGCCAAAAACGCATTAAAATGCCAAAAAAGATGCAACATGGCCCTTAGTTAGGCAAAAAAAAAATTGAGGGACCAAAACCCTAGTTGGGGTTGAATTAAGTCAAAGAACCCTAATTTGTAGGCTTAAATAGACCTTGAGGGGTCACTTTCAATTCATTTGCACACTTAGCCTTTAGAAATTTTTGCACCTTGAGTTCTAAGTTTCGGTCGAGATGGTGCAATGACAACTTCCCAAGCACGTGTCAGAGAGGGTACGAGTGCATCAATAGCCAACCGATGTAGGACCCATGGTATGTACCCCTATCTCAACTTTTAATTTCTCATTTTACATGCTTTTAATAGGGTTCAAGTCAACTTTGGGTCAAGTGACGCTATATAGCACATTGCAAATGTTCAATCAGCGTCGCACGACCTCAAATAGCATCGCACGCATGAAGGGCACTACCACGAGCCAGTTAGAAAAATTAGGGTTTCAGCCAAACTCAACTGCATTTGCAAATCAAACCGCGTAGCGTAGTTTAGAACTAGGGTTTGAGTACAAAGTCAGTCGCACTTGCAAATTGAACCACGTGACACATTTAGCAATTCAGGATTTGTCAAACTTCGTCGCAAAGGTGCAGTTTAAAACTTTACAAACAACGTCGCATTTGCTGTTTAAAAATGTGAAAAACCTGACACGAGAGTCAGATTTTTTACGAGACTTGACGCGATGGTTTCCCTTGCGCAGGAAGACCTCAACATACTTCATTCGAGGGAGCACAGATGTCCAGTGTTGCAGAGATTATAGGGTATGCACGTATTCCTTCAAGAGCAGCTTGGTATGCTCGGCCTTTGGTTTGTTGCGTACGTTCATCCTGTTCAGACCCACTTGGGGATGATGATAGCTTTGGCCGAGCAGTGGCACAGTGAGACCTCCTTTTTCCATCTTCCCACTGACGAGGCTACTGTTACACTCGAGGATGTATGGGGCATCCTACGACTACCTATCCATGGAGCGAGAGTTATTTATGATCCAGATGTCGGTAGGGATGCTTGCTACGATGTGATGGTCTCAATGAGATTTACTTTTTTGAGGGACAAATAGACTTGGAGAGGTACTGGGGCGTAGTGACCACCTACAGATTGATTGTCGCGACCATCATTTCAAGTTTAGTGGCACTAGATTGGTGGGGCCGATACTTTAGTCCAGGTTGGGGGTTGGCATGGGAGCAGATGGTCATCTGTAGGGAGTGATTTGCTTGGGGACTAGTGATGTTGACCTCACTATACAGGGATCTCCACGAGTTTGCATATCTTAACAACAGGGCCCTCGGGGCCTGAGTTACTTTGTTGCACATCTAGGCATGGAAGCAGATTCCACTGCTCCATCCAGATATCGCACCAATTGCTTTAGATATTGATGATCCTATTGTCTGGCAGTATGGCGGGGCACAAATTCGCTTTACCCATACTGACACAGGTGGCATCGCCCATTGGCAATGGGTTCTTGATGAGATGACAGAGTTTGTTTGGAGGCCCTAGATGGGTATAGGCCCATGGTATGATGATCACAAGCAAATATTCTTTGCTTGAAAAGATAGATGGATGCAAGGCAAAGAGCACACCATGATAGAGCGCTACCTCCCTAACAGGGTAGCTTGGTAGTTCGACAAGGTTCAGGATAGGCCAGACGATCAGTACATGGCGATCTTCGCTCGTTCAACACGAGAGACATCATGGGGTCATCCCATTCCAACACCGGAGGCAGTAGCCTCGTTTAGGCAGCTAGTGGCCAGGCCATGGCCATATGATCAGGGGTCAACAGATGTAGGGGTTACCCAAGCGTATAGAGATTGGTTCAGGCCTCCTCTTAGATTGACAGTTCCAGGTATAGTTCTCCCACGATGGAGGCTGAGAGGCAGGTCCGCTGGCAGGGGCAGGGGACAGGGAGGCAGAGGCGATGGTGACAAAGATGGTGATGGGGATAGGGGAGGAGGTGGACCTCCTCCACGTTAGACATCACCGTGGGACCAGGCACCAACACCATTGTGGGTACTCACACCATCGCGGGACCAAGCACCAACACCATCGTGGGTACTGACACCATCACGGGACCAAGCACAACCAAGCCCTCACTGAGATCAGGTACCGTAGTAGCAGCTACCCGCACAGCCAGACCATAGGGATGCAGATACAGATTTTGATGGCTGAGCGAGATTAGGCTCGTTAGTAGGTTTTGGCAATTACTATTGAGAGGGACTAGACCCAGTCTAAGAGGGATCAAGAGATTGATCGAAGGAGATAGTTAGAGAGTACAACCTCATCCTCTCAGGGCCGAACAATATCTTTGAGGGCATACCGAGAGGTGGTTAGAGAGGTTGAGTACTATCAACAACATTACAGGTAGGTAGCTGGTCGGGTGCCAAAATTCTCACAACAGATTGGGACGAGGCCTCTCAAGGACCATGGTGAGAGGCAATTCAGAGAGGGCAGTAGCCAGCAAGGCTAGCCCTTGATCATAGGCAGTTATCCATTTTTTATTCATGGGCTCTGATTATTGCCCCTATTATATCATGTACTTTGATGTATACACTTGATCTGATTCATTTGTACCATGACAGTTGTATATTATTTGATGATATATATATGATATAGTCCTATTTATGTCATGTCGTTTAATGTATAATGCATTTATGAGATGCTTTTATGTTATGTTTATGCAATATGATGTATGTTTCTACATGATGTGATGATGATTATGGATGCATTTTAAAAAAAAAATTTCTATGTATTTTGATGACAATCGTATGGATGTAGTGTATGCAAATTATTATGTAATGATATGCAAATGATTGAGAATGCAAATGATATGCGACTAATTATGTAATGATAATGGATGCTAATGATTTCTATTATGCCCTTAATGATTCGTGCAATGTCTGTAATGCAATGATTTCTTAAGATACTTAGAATAACAAATCTATATTATTCCTCACAACTTAAGATGATGATAATGCGAGATGATATGATGTGGTATGATCTATATGATATGATATGCATTTATGCTGATAATTTTGTGGATGCAAGGCAGATGCATTAGCGATGTTCTGATAAACTGTCATGGTATCATGCCAGTATGGAAAGAAGATAGAAGAAAAGAGATCCAACAAGTCATTATTAAATGATGATGATTTCCTTATTAGGAGTCAGAATTTTCAAAGGGTCAATTACTTTATGTTTGATAATACACATAAGTACGATGCATCAAGGTATAAAGAACCAGGATGGCGTTGTACCTAGTGTGATGGAATTTGACTCGACAATCAAATAGGAGTATTCTTGTTCACACATAGCATATGAAACCTCATTCAAGATGCAGTTCAGATATTCTAAACATCTCAGACCAAAACATAGAAAAACAAGCCTTTCTATGTGGTCAACAAGACACCCAAAACACCTTCCCTACAAACCAAACAAAGTACACATGAATAAGTTATTTTACAAGAGTATCCAACAAGCACAGTAGATAAAAAAGATAATGATTGTTTCCCCATTTGTTTCTCTCTAAACCTATTTTATTTAGGCATCATCGAGAGGTCCTTGGAATGAGCACAAAATAAGATAAGTCAAAAAAGACCAAGATAAAGTAAACAAACAAGCTAATGTTCTTTGTACCATTAGCTAAGGCTAAACTAAGGTGATACTTGATGTTGATGTCCATTTTGGGAAGGATACATCCTAGGACATGTTGTGATCAGGGTTTTGATGAGATTGATTGGATGATAAGCTATTGATACTCCGAGTTGATCAACTTGCTTGCTTACTGACCTAGACTTGAGACTTTGACGATTAGGTGTTCACTTTTGAACCTGCTAGATTTGTTTCTGACTTACTCACCAAAGGATGAAGGCGACGATTGATTTATTATGAATGATGATTATTTCGGGTGAAAGTGAGATGAGACAGGTGCACCATTTTGGTTTTTTTAAAAGATATTTGGATGTTTTAGGTGTTTTGAAATATTTTGAGGCTATTTTTTTTTGGAATTTTGAGATGTTTTACAAATGTTTTTGGTAATTTCGATATTTAACCAAGAGAATAGCTTAAAGACATATCCTAGGGGTATCGGGAGCTAATCCGTAGATTAGCCTTGCCTACGTTATACACGCAGAGACCACGTACTTCGACTAACGACAAACTTGATTCAATGATGAGATAGATGGGCAAACAGATTGTCAGATTACGACGGACGCCTAAGGACTGACCTAAAATGTCTTGGGGGATGATCAGAGATCAACCTTGCCTACGTTCAATCTCAAAGACGACTTAGTTCGACAAGATGATGCCACTTTTTGATTTTTTCATATTTTTGACATTTTTTGGATTTTTGATATGATTTGGATGTTTTTGGATTTTTGATTTTTTAATGGATTTTTTGCTTTTAAGGAAGATCACCAGAATATACACAAATATGATCTGATGTAGGTACAAGAACATGCCACCAGCGTGATGCGATAGACTACTTCGATAAAGGCAGGACAAACTGACCTTAAGAATATGCCAAGTAGTACTAGGGTGGAACATGATACGAACACAAGATCAAGCTATAGTATGGATGCGAGCAGATGGTGGAAGGATAAATGGTATGTAATGGATAAGTGAGTGTGTAGAATAAGCCACAAAGATCCTAGTGGATGGAGGGTGTTTTATTTACGCTTGGCGCCTGTTTGCCAGGTTTTCACCAAGGTACTTGTCCAGAGCGCCACCGAAGTGGTTTTCACTAGAGGATGATTTTTCTCTTTACTATTTTCAATCATTTTTTTGATTTTTTTTTTTTGGATTTTTGTATTTTTGTATTTTTTGTTGCCACCAAGACGCCTGTTTGCCAAGTTTTCATCTGGGTGATCAGTTTTTCAAGACATTTTCTGATTTTTTGGTTCTATACCTTGCAAGATTTTAGGCATAAATTTTTTTGAGATGACAGTTATTCATGGGCTCCTACAGGGGTTCACCTTCTGGTGTTGATAAATGGTAGGCTCCTGATTTATAGCTTGTTGTGATGACAAACGGTTCCAACCAATTGGACTCAAATTTGCCTTTGCTTTCTGGGTTTGGTACGTTCTTCTGGTTCTCCTTTTGCATAAGTTCATCAACTTGGAAGGTGCGTCTCCTGATCTTCTTGTTATAACTCCACTTAAGCCGGTTCTGATACACTTGTAGATGGTTTAGGGCATCCATGCGTCCTTCATCTAATAATTCCATCTCATTTAACCTTGAAACCCGATATCCCTCATTTGTAATGAGGTTTTGCAGTGATATCCTTAATGATGGGAGCTCGATCTCAATTGGGAGGATGGATTTTGATCCGTAGACCAGGGAGAATGGGGTGGCACCTGTTGGCGTGCGAATGATGGTGCGGTAGGCCCATAAGGCAGGATTTAGTTGGAGATGCCAGTCACGACCAAAGTCATTGACTATTTTCTTAAGGATTTTCAAAATAGTTTTATTAGTGGATTCTGCTTGGCCATTGCCTTGCGGGTAATATGGAGTAGAAAAGCGATGGATATTGAATTTATAGCATACGTCACGAACATCATGATTCTTGAAAGGTGTCCCATTATTAGAGATAATAGCTTGGAGGACACCGTATAGGCAAATGAGATAGCTCAAGATGAACTTTGATATCTGCTTTCTAGTTATGTAGGTTATGGGAATTGCTTCGACCCACTTTGTAAAGTACTCTGTGACGGTGATGATGAATTTGTGGTCGTTGGATGAGGTGGGTGTGATTTTGCCAATGAGATCGAGCCCCCACTGTGAAAAGGGCCAAGGTGTAACAATAGGATGAAGCTCTTCAGCTGGTGTATGAATAAGGTCTCCATGTTGCTGGCACTGTAAACACTTTTTGACAAAATCGTGTGCCTCTCTTTCCATTGTTGGCCAGTAGTACCCAATCCTCAACAATTTCTTAGCCAAAGTTATACCACTTGAGTGTGAACCGCAAATTCCATTGTGGACCTCAGTCAGAGTAGTCGTAGCTTCCTTAGGATTTAAGCAACACAATAGGGTTCCTTTAATGCTCCTATGATAGAGGGTTTCTCCTAGGACAAAAAAACGTAAGGACCTTTTGACAAAGGCTCATTTAAGTTTTGGGGTTATGTCAGCTAGGAGGACTCCTATTCTCAAGTAGGTGTAGATGTCATGATACCAGGGATCACTGGGACCAATGATTTCACACACGAATTCAGACTTTGGTACCTCAAACGCCAGTACGAGAAGATTCTCTACTAGAAACTTGTTTTGGAACATTGTTTGGGATTTCCAAGAGCAGTCCAATTGTGGCCATAGTATCTACTGCTCTGTTGTTTTCTCTAGGTAGTTGTTCAAAGGTGACATCAATGAAGAATTATTTTAGGCTCTCCATTAATTTCTTATATGGAGTTAGCTTGTCGTCCTTTGTTTGGTACTCACCATTGACTTGGTTGATGATGAGTTGTGAATCTCCATAGAATTTAAGAGTCATAATCTACCATTGTACTGCAATCTTTAAGCCTTTGACAAGAGCTTCATACTCTGCTACTGCTATGTTGTTCGTGCATTGAAAAAATAGTTTGTAGGATTTGGGTATGCAGTCTCCCTGGGGAGTGATGAAGAAGATTCTGACACCTAACCCATGTTGTGTGTATGAACCATCAAAATACATCTTCCAATGGTTTGCTACACTTATGTTGAAAATTGACTCATCTGGAAATTCTCAGATAAGTGGGTTTTCTGCATATATAGGAGTCTCTGCTAGTTGGTTTGCAATCGCTTGTCCTTTAATGGATTTGCACTCTACATATTCAATATAATGTTTTATCAATATCATGACCCACTTAGCTATTCATCCCATGAGAGTGGCCTTAGAGAGAAGGTACTTTAGCAGATCTATCTTTGCAATCAGCTTGATTTGATGAGCCAACATGTAGTGTCTAAACTTTTGGGCTGCAAACACAACTATTAGGCAAGATTTTTATATTGCTATGTAGTTGAGCTCATGCCCTACCATTGTCCTGCAGATGTAGTATATTGCTCTTTCTCTTCCATTTTCATATTGTTGAGCTAGGAGTGTGCCGAGAGTTGCCGTTATGGCTGATATGTATAGAATCAGTGGTTTTCCTGGAATTGGTGGCTTTAACACTGGTGGCATAAGTAGTTATTCCTTGATTTTACTAAATGCTTGGTCACACTTGTCATCCCATGTGTATGCTACCCCCTTGTGGAGTAGATGAGAATATGGGATCTGTTTATCCGCTAGCTGTGCTATGAATCTATGATGGATTAGAGCCTTCCTTGTAGGCCTCTCAGTTGCTTTAGTGTTCTAGGGGCTTCCATTTTGAGGATCGCCTTTACTTTGGCAGGATCTACCTCGATTCCTCTCATGGATACTATATACCCTAGGAGCTTTCCATATTGCACTGCGAAGACACACTTCTTGGGGTTAAGTCGAAC
The DNA here is from genome assembly GCA_007115665.2 of Sequoiadendron giganteum. NCBI lineage: Eukaryota > Viridiplantae > Streptophyta > Pinopsida > Cupressales > Cupressaceae > Sequoiadendron > Sequoiadendron giganteum. Next base: position 13,780,635 of record CM021104.1, on the reverse strand, counting down.
CTTGTATTTTTCCAGTCTGTCAAAAATGGCACTCAGAGCTGCTATGTGGTCCTACCTTTTCCTTGACTTGGCTAATATATCATCCACATAATCTTCCATAGTCTTGTGAATCATGTCATGAAAAATTAGTGTCATGGCCCTTTGATATGTTGCTCCCGCACTTTTTAACCCAAATGGCATCATGTTCCAACAGTAGGTGCCTCATGGACATGTAAACGTTGTATTGTGCTGGTCCTCTTTTGCTATCATAATTTGGTTGTGCCCTGAGAAGCCATCCATCAATGATAGCATCTCATGTTCGACCGTCATATCCACTATCATATCAATGTTGGGCAATAGAAAGTCATCCTTAGGACACACTTTGTTTAGGTCTCTGAAATCAATGCAGATACAGATGCCCCCATTCGGCTTTGAAATAGGTACTAGGCTGGACACCCATTCAGGATAGTCAATTGAGCGTATGAATCTCGCGTCCAAGAGCTTCTGCAGTTCCACTTTGAATAACAAGGCTATTTGGGGGTGCATCTTTCTCAACTTGTGTCTCACTGGCTTTGCCCCTGGGTAGACAACTAAATGGTGAACCACGACTTCCGGATCAAGACCCGACATGTCAGCGTAGGTCCATGCAAATTTCACCTTTCTTTCTCTTAGGAATGCTGCTAAGAGTTCTTGTTATTCTGATAGAAGTGACTCAACGTAGAAAGTGATGTGTGGTAGCTCTTTCGTGCCCAAGTTGATAGGATTGCACTGTTCTGCTAACACTGTTGATTTCTCTCGATGAAGCGTAGTAGGGGGAGATTGAATCCTTCATCCTCTGGTGCCTTAAAGAGGTTTTCACTGTTGGATGCGTCCTTTATTTTTACTATTTTATGATTAGAAAGTGCCACAGTGTGGTTTTCACTCAATGACCTTGAGCTTATTCTCATTCTTTTGATTTTGCGATTGAAGGACTCAATCGTCTCCCCGTAATATGCTTGTGTGTCCAGTGTGATTTCAAATATCACCTTATGATCTCCACCTGGTACTGTATCTCGTAATCCCAAGAATTTTGAGAGTGCCTCATCATTTTTGAATGTGTCTAGAACCGGTGGTCCTCGTTGGTCGTAATCGATGAGTTGTGGTAGACTAGGTTTATCTTGTGGGGTTGGTGGTCTGACTTGAAAGATGATGTACTAATCATGAGTAAGGAGGAGTCTTCAAAAAGTGTGGGTAGGCCTGCTATGGTATCCTCGTCATCACTACTACTACACACATTGGTGATATCAAAGGTGAAGTTATCTATGACCCGACCTATGGACACATGTAATTGGAGGGCGGCTGCTGATAATTGAGGGGGAGTCCTGACTGCTCTAATAGGGGTACCTTTGCCATGTACGGTTATACTCGGAGGGGTACATCCAAGGCGAAGATTTCTCGTTCATCTTTCTACAATGATGGGATCCATTCATCCATCGTTATTCCTTCCAACATTTTCATTTCTGTTGTAGCCCATACCAAGCATCATTTGCAGTCCTCTGCTAGCTTCATCCACGGGTAGGGTGGATGCGGGCCTTTCATCTTGGTATAGTGAGCTTGAAAGGTCTCTTTCGTCCAAATTTTCTCGACTTAGATCCCCCAACATCAGAATCTAGAAGGGTCCACCTTGAAAGTGTGAGCAGGTGTCACAACTGGTTGGGGTTGCCCATGTGACCTAGGAGATTGAGGTAATTATCCTATGACAAAATAATTCTTCTTCATTTTGTATTCCCCAAACCCATTGTCTTGGATCATGAGCATGATGTCAGATATGTCGGGAATGGAAGGTGTCTCTATCCCAGAAGTTGAAGTGATGTTGGATGGGTCTATGTATGAAGTGGAAGGGCCTTCATCGTTCTTCGAGACTTGGGGTATTTTATAATACTTGGCTTCAATATTCTTGCAATAAGTGAAGGGTTTAGGATCACCATGTATTGTGACCTCCTCATTCTGGTATGAAAATTTAATGCATTGGTGGAATGTTGAGGCAACTGCCTTCATCCCATGGATCCATGGGCGTTCTAAGAGGATATTGTAAGGTAAATTGAGGTCAAGGACCTGACATGTGGTTTCCATAGTGGTTGGCCCCACTTGGATAAGGATTTTGATAGTGCCTTGGGACACTCTTTCCTGGTCATCATATGCTCTGATGGTAATGCCTTTGTTTTTGTTAATGAAATATTCATAGATTCTGAAGTTCTTTATAAGTATAAGCGAACAAATATTGAGGCCTGCGCCTCCATCCACCAAGACCCTTTTGACCTTTTTCTTGTGAACCAAGACTTGAAGGTGAAGTGCACGGTTGTGAGATGGCTAGGTGGGGAAGTCTTGATCAGAAAAGGTGAGGAGATTTGGGGTGACGATGTTACCAACCATAGCCTAGAATTGTTCCATATCAAGGTTAGCAGAGACAATGGATGCAACTAATGCTTCATCAAGGATTTTCCTGTGGACGACATAAATTTTCAGTAACTCCATGATAGAGATTTGAGCGGGGGTTCTTTTTAGCTGGTCAATGAAGTTATAATCATAGGGAACAAATTTATGATTTGAGACGGGGGTATTAGACGGTTGTGATGCCCCTGCAATAGTAACCTTGTCACCACGTGTGGTGACTCCACAATCAACATTGGTTCCATTGACACTAATGATAGTGACCATTTCATCTATGCATGTGATGATGTCTTCATATATAAGGTTTGCATTGGCATACTTTTGTTTCCCTTTATTATTCCCTTGGTTATTTCCTTGATTTTTTCCTTGATTATTTCCCTGATTGTGATTAGGCATTGAGTTCGTGTATATTTTGAGATCTTGATTGCCAGCGGGTTGCTTGACATTTATGATTTTATCCTCAAAGAGATTTTGGATGATGTTCTTCAATCTCATGCAATTTGTGGTTGTATGCCCTTTGATTTTATGAAAATCGCAAAGGAGATTTTTGTTGTACCATGGTGGTTTTGTCATGGGTTCTGCATATTGCTTAGAAGTGGAGATTTTGATAAGTTTCTCTTTAACCTGCTTCTTCATTATAGATTCGATTGGCTCCCCAAGGGTCGTGAACTTTCGCTTGGGGGGATACTTGTTTCGGGAAGGTGGTCCTTCTTGATTGTTCAAAGATGGTGGTTGTTGTGCTACCGTATTGGGTTGCACAATTTTGCGGTTGTGATTCTGTGGTTGATGATGGGTTTGGATATTTTTCTTGGGAGCACTGATGACAACCTTAGCATCAACTACTCCATCATTTGTGACATTTCTATTCTTTGACCATGTGCGAGGTTTATCATTATAATTGGTGGATGGGCAGTTATCCTGATGTGAAGGAAACGTATATGTTCCCCCTCGCGTAGTGAGGGCCCTTTTGATGTTGAGAACCTTTGGGATCAATTGATCGTATGTTGTGATGCATTGCATTTTTAGATAGAATGCCAGGTTTTCGTCCAGATTGGCTATGATAGTGCAAACTTGTTGTTCTTCTGGCATAGTCCACTTGCTCCAGTTGGCCTTGGATCGCCATCGTTGCAAGAAGGAGGTGAATAGCTCTCCTTTTCCTTGTTTGAGTGCTAATAGTTCCTCCAGACTAACATCTGTACCCGTGTTGAATGTATAGTTTTTGATGAATGCGTCCATAATTTCTTGGAATGTTTTGATGCTTGTGGGTAGACGAGAGAACCATTCCATAGCGGGACCAGTTAGGCTCTGAGGAAATAGTCGCATTAGATACGTGTCATCGTATGCAACTTCCATGCAATGTACCTGATGTGATTTTTAGGGTTTCCCATATCATTATATTTATCGAATTTGGGGATTTCAAATCCCTTCGGGAATGGTACCATTGTAAGACTTGTCAAAAGGATAGGGGCACAAATTACGTGGCATTCTGGTTTTTTTTCCTGATTGAAGGTCTAGCACTTGCTGCGAGAGTAGTTTGATATGTGTTGCAACATCATTTTGTGGATCAGGAGGTGGGATGAATGTGTTTTGAGGCATTTGAGGTGTTTGATTGACGGGTGGGGTATTGATGGGGGTTTGCTGCAAGATTTGCTGTGCCTTTAAGGCCTGTTGATATGCCTGTATTTGTACCAACGAAGCTTGTTGTTGGTCCTGTTGTTGTTGGTCCAACAAAGCTTGTTGTTGGTCCTATTGTTGTTGTTGTTCCCACAAAGCTTGTTGTTGGTCTAGCTATTGTTGCACCAACAAAGCTTATTTTTTAGCTTGTTGTTGTCCCTGAAAATCTTGTAGGGCTTGTTGGTATGCTTGTTGATGGATTGCTTGTAGTTGTGTGTGGTACTGTGCTTGCACCTGCTGAGCCTGGTGATGGGATTGAGCTTAAGCCTATGCTTGTTGGGCTACTTGTGCGGCTTGAGCAACTTTTTGGGTAGCTAATTGCGCTTGCACTTGCTGAGCAACCAGTTGTGCAACTTTTTGATTTTGTTGAAGTACCCTTTGATGGGTGGCTTGTTGAACTACTTGAATCCTGGTGATGAATGAGTTCGTAATATTAAATTTTGGCGGTACCGGTGGCGGATTGGGGATGGCATTGGCCGTTGTGATGATCGAAATGGTCGTGTTGGCGATCGGGGTTTGAGTTGCGGATGGTGTGATCGCGATGCTTGGTCCTTGGGAAACCATGCTTTGAGAGATTTGAGGAATGGTGGATATGTTGACCATTGGGGTAGCTTGGATGGTTGCCATCTGTTGTTGTGGTGTTGATGGCAAAATGAGGGGGTTTGATATGATACTCTGATTTCTTTGGTTTGGTAGATTGGTGGCGGGTAGGGGGGAAGACCCAACCCAATAGGTGATACAGATTTAAGTGGTAATGGAGGGAATGGTGGTGTGTTCCCTTGGAAGAGTGATGACGAGGAAGTATCAATGACTCCCCTTGTCTCGAATAACCCACCCTCTCCTTGAAAAATCATGGGGAGAGAAGTTTGTATATCCAACAGATAGATTGGCATTGCATGAAATGAGGATGAGTCCACATGATTATGGAAAGTAAGATGAGCATACGGGTGTAATGAATTCACTAGGACAGAGTGATCCGGTGTGATGTTTGTATTTATTTCTCTGTTGTTTACAAGGTGATGCTTTTGGATTTGACGAAGCATGGCGCTTCCCTTGTTAACAACTGGTGGGGTTGAAGCGATTGATGATGTGATTTGGGGAATATCTTGAGTGATATTTGGGAGCGATACCGAGGGTATTCTCACAAGAGGCCTTTCCATATTGGTACTCATATCAAAGTCGAAAGGGAGTTTGGCCCTTCTTTCATCAACACACGTATATATAGAGAGGGATTAAGTTTCAACATGGCATTGACGATTCTATGATTATCAGGATTCTGAACCATTTTAGCTAATTCTTCTTGCGTCATTCCCAAGTCATTGTCGGTGATGTCCTCTACATGACCCTCCTCTTGAGGGTTTTGTGATGGTAGAGAGGAGTTGTTTGGAGGATTGCTTGATCCGACTAGATTCTTCTCAGGAGTCGTTTGACTTAGGTCACTTGAAGTTGATGTTTCCTTAGTGATTTCCACGTTCTTCTTGTATTGAGATCTTGTTTGAACCATAAAATAGAGATCGCTTGATCTTAATCTTAGGCACAAAAGGGAAGAGCCAGGATCAGCTAAGGATCAAAAGTGATGATGGGGATGAGATAAATGGAAGACGGATGATGCAGATGAATGAAACTCTTGAAGAACCTTAGGGGAGGTGCTAAAATTTTTAGGGCTTGAATTGATTTGATTTTGATTTAGGATAGTTTGAATAAGTGTGTTAAGCCAAACAAGATGATAATGAACTTGTAAACCCTAGGAAGTTGTGTTATCCTAGAGAAAAATCGTACAAGAGGGTGATTTGACTAAGTGTGTTAAGCCAAATGAAGTGATTATGAACTTGTAAACCTTAGGAAGTTGTGTTATCCTAGAGGTAAATTTGCTCAAGAGGGTTGATATTTTGACTAAGTGTATTAAGTCAAACAAGATGATGTTGATTTTGCTTATAAGTCTAGCATGAATGATGTTTCAAAATTTTCAAGAGTTTGTTGGTGAAATGGGATTTGATTTTGATTGTTGAGAGATGGGTAAGAGTGATGATTTTGATCCTAGACTTGACCTAGGTAAAACTCTTTCTTAGAGAACCTCGATTTTGAAGAACATGCCATACTTCCTAAGTGAGAAAAGGAAACCTTTGAAAAAGATTGGGATGTTGTTGACAATTAAACTCATACAAGTTAGGGTTGTTCTTTGAAGATTTATTGTAGAATTTGTAAACCAATCTTTCTCTTACTTTGAGAAGTCTTTCAAGACGCTCCACACGAGCTTTTGGGCTGATCTTTTTTAGCCTTGGTTTTTGGATTTTGAATTTGCAGGAAATCATTTGAGATAACACATGTGTGAGGTCCAATTGTCTTTATCTTTGCTTAATGAGATATTTTTACCAAAAACAATTTCTCGATTATGATTTCAAAATAAATGTCTATGCCTCAATTCCTTTTCATTCCACAAGGTCCATTATGTGAAAATCAAGGTTTCAAGAGCATAGTTTCCTAGGTTGTCTTTAGTATGGGAAAATTATGACATAGATCCAAATGTTTAGAAACCTCTAAGGATAAAATCCCTAGGGAAAGCAACAACACTTGGATTTGGTCAAAGGTATTTGTCCTTCCTAAAGGGTTTGAAATTTGAATCTGATTTATGAATGTTCATTTTCAATATGTTTTGAGACCCAAGCAAAGTGTTTTAACTAACTCAAAAATTCCACAATCCTAGGATGAAGGGACAATTTTTGTTTTGGATTCCCACTTGGATTTTACTCCAGCTACGCATATTTAGTGCAAATGACTAGATGTTTGACCACACTGGCTCCCCTCCACGACACACACTTGACCGCATGTATATGTGGGGCAGCTTCAAAGGACATGACCTTTTGCACCAACAAATAGAAAGGATTTTTGGCTTATGAACAAAATTTTGTAGTAAGGGCATCCAGTTTAGGGGGTGCAATGATAAAATCCTTGTGAGAGATCTCTCAACCATTAGAACAAGGTCTTTACACATCACACAAATATTGGGGGAGATTTATCATGCGCCACTTCCCATTGTCGATGGCTTTCATCATGAACACAAATTTATATAGCAGTTTGGAAGAGCTTGGCTTTAGCCCGTTACCGCTTGAGTCGTTCCCTTGGGATGAATACTTTTTCCCATCAAGGTAGGCCCTCTAAGATAAACAAAAGCAAGAAAAAATATTCGTAGTTCGATCAACCTTCATTTACAAACAAAGGGAGAACACACACAATAGGTTTACTCACACTCGCAAGATGTTTTGTTCAATTTTAATCCCAAAATGAAATGTGGAGGTAATTACTTTACTCAACTTAAGATCACCAAAATGCCTTTTGTTTATCAAGATTGTCGTGAGGTGCGAGAGAAGCGCATACATCCTTTCAATGGTATTACTTTGAGTAAGCAATTACAAAATACAAATAAAACTTGTTCATTTTAAGTCCATAAAGCAAAAGTGAATTCTTTTTATAGTACCAAATCAAATGTGGGATTTGCCTTGTTCAATTGTTAGTCCTTAAACCAAATCTAGTAAGTTGTTCTAAAGTTCTTTTTAAGCCCTTTGTTTGCAAAATTTGAAAGAAAAATTGTATTGTTCTTTTTAAAGCCCAAAAGGAAATTTAGTGTTTCCTAAAGCATGAAAGATAACAAATTCTTTAAGAGAGATTGAGAATTCTCTAAGAGTGTTAAACAACACTAAAGTTTTAAAAAACACTTGGTATAAGATGATAATGATGTCATAATGCAACCTTCCACTTTGTTTTCCTCCTTTCCCTAACATGCAAAAATGATTAAAACTAGAAGATACAGAGACAAAAAATAGGTTAATAGCTCAAAAAGCTTAAAACAAAAAGGCACATGTCAAAAAAAATTTAAATTTAAACTTTTTACTATCACCCAGCAGTGCAATTAGCAAATGCAACAAAGTTTATAAACTCCAGTGGTGCAATATAGTGTCGCTAATTATTGAGAGCGGCGCTTTGCAGTAGGACAGAGAGTGCTTGGCCCAGTGATGCAATTTGGAATTTAAGAACCCGCGACTCAATTTGGAAATTTGAATTTTGTGGGCAGGAAGACTCCAACAACAGAGTTTGAAGTTTGGAGTGGTACAATATAGCGCCGCTAGAATGTGAGCGGTGCAATTTCCTGTAGGCACAAAAAAATGTCAAAAAACCACAGATTTTTGGAAAAACGTGATGAATTTCTCCAAATAGGCCCTCCTTCTAGCGCCAAAATGTGAACCCCAATCCTATACCTGCACAAACATGGAAAAAAAACACATTATTAGATCAATATGCAAGTGAGAACAAGGATTCCCCATGAAATCCATCTACAATGCTCAATAATAGAAAAAATGAAGAACAAAACATAAAAGATAAACGAAATCCTAATTAAGCAATGTAAACACTTGATCCCATGGGGGAGTTGGTGCCAATTATGTGTAGAAATTGACCCTTTCCCAACTCCTTAGTAAGCTTGATGATTTGATGGAGATTGATCCACTTTGTTGATGAAGAACAAGATGAGTTCTTGAGAAAACCTGCAATAACCTAGCTATGGTGATGGCAAATGCTCAAGAAATATATGCAATGGCTCTAAATATGAAGATAATGACTTTGCATTCAAATTGTGAATGATGAATGAGAGGAAGAGTCTCTCATTTATAGATTTAAAATTTGGAAGAATGAGTGAGATTGAGCAATGTGGGATCATTCAACATCCAATGGCCAAGTGCCACTTGTCAAGATGTGAATGGATGAAGGTTGTGCACATTTTGATCAAAGTGCCAATAAGTGTTATTAGGTGGAATTTGAAATTAGTGAAATGACTTGTTGGAGAGGGAAGAAAATGGAGTTATGGCCACTTGGCTAAAGGCAAAAGGACTTGTAAGGTGAAATAAATGCCTTGTTGGAAGGACTAAGTCCACTTGGATTTGAATTCAAATTTGAGGGAATATTCCCTTTTTATGCCAAGTTGAAAGAAAATAGATGAATTAATAAATCAATTAAATTGATTTATTGGTGAAAGTTGCAAAATCTAGAGGATTGAGGTGATTGAGATTAAATTAATCAAGATTTGATCAATTTAATGAGAAATTAGGCGATTTGACAAATTTGACTTAGATTTTAGGATTTATTTAAATCAAGATTGGGAGGAAAACGATTTAGACTTAATTAAATAAGAATTGATTTATTTAACTAAGGAGCATGATGTTAGATTAAATCAAATAAAGGTTAATTTATTTAATTTAAGAAGATGACCTTAGATATTTAATTAAATAAAGTGAATTATTTAATTAAATAAAGTGAATTTTTTAATTAAATAAAGTGAATTTTTTAATTAAATAAAGTGAATTTTTTAATTAAAAGATGGATGATCAGATTAATTAAATGAAATGATTTAATTAATTAATGGAGGAGAATGACTTAATCAGATAAATAATGATTTATTCAATTAAGGGATGAAAGGTGATGACAAGCTAAGAAGGTGATTCAGGACGAAACAATGTTAGTAATCAGAATCAGGTGTGTAGGATCAACTTGTATATTTTTTGTCTACAAGAACAGTAAACACAAGATTCTCTAGTTTTCATTTAGGTGGCAACAACTTATAACTTAGGTTTGTGATGCAGACCAGGGAGACAAAACCTTCAACAATCACAATTAGATCAGTTTCAAACAATCCCCAATCTCAAAAACCTCAATTCAATGCTCAACTCACCAATTCATGTTCCAGGCCTCTGGTGCAGGAGCACCTTGTAAGCTCAATTTTGTTGAAAAGGTCATCTTTAGTAAGCATGGTCAAATGCTAGGATTTTAGTTAATGTTGAGTATTTTGTGTTCAATAAGGTCAATTAGACCATTTTATAATGTATTTGGAGCTAAGGGAGTTCAACTGTGTCATAGCTTGCAATTTGGCAAAATGTGGTAAAAAAAGTTGCTAAAAGATGCAAAAGTTGCAGAGTTAGGTGCATGCAAGGTTAGGTAAGTAGAATTTCAGTTCTATGAATTCATTTAAGTTGTTACGAGTGCATAAATGTGAGGAGAACCTCGAGGAAGAGGTGAGAGTATGGAAAAAATGAAGAAGATCAAGAAGTATTCCCTGTTTTTAGTGTAAAATTCTGAGTTTTGACTGGTAATTTTATGTTTTAGACCATTGTATGGCCCCGTACAAGTAGTTCATGATCTAAAATCTATGGGAAATGTTAAAGGAATGTATTAAATTTCATTTTTAGTTTGTTTGATTGAATTTCATGGAGTGTTGTGAGTTTTATGATCATTTTGGTGCTAACGGGTATGAAACCCTGTTTTGGGGTTTTGAACACTAAATAATGCATTTATGAACTTTTACTTCGGTGGATACCTCTATAACTTAGTGAAATTAAGGCCAACAAGTTGTTTTCCATGTTCAATAAGATTCAAGAGTTGAAGAGTTGATGGAAGTGTTTTGTGAGTTGCTGTCCTAGTTGATTTCTTCTGTGTCTTTACCAAAAATTGAGGTTTCAAGTAAGGGTTTGAGGAAATAATAGTGCTAAAGGTTGGGAGTAAGTTTTTAGAGCATGTGAAAGCTATTTTTAAAATTTTCCAAGTATTGGTTGGGTGTGGTGTGTTGAGGAAGTTCGGGTTTCAATAAACCCCTAGGGGAAACCTAGTTTGAAATAGCACTAGTTTGTAAGTGGTTAAGGAGTGAGTGATACAAAATTGGTGCAGGGGAACCTACACCTTGTATTGAAATAAAATGGATTCTTGGAAGGTCGAATAGAATACGTTGAATTTTCTTGATTAATAAGCAACGAGGAAGTTGCAAAATATATTGAATTGTAAAAGTTGTCAATCAATGTCAATGATGACAAATGAGGTCTAGGTGGATAGAGTATGGAATAGGTTTGATTTTCATATTTTATTTCATGAATAAGGTCAATAAAGACAATTTAAGGTGTATTAGGTTTAGTTTTAAGTCTTGGTGGTCAAATGTGCAAAAAAATACATTCTTGCTACAAAATTGTCAATATTTGAATTTGTAGCCTTTTGAAGGCAAATCCTTGAATTTGGATGTAAATGTGAAAGAATGAGGTCTAAAAGGTTTCAATAGGGTGAATTAAATGTGTTTGAGTGATTTAGGATTCCTTAGGTGTCAAACTTAAAAAGTTGCAAAATTCATTTAATGTTGTCATGTGTAAAAGGTCTAAAATGCAACTTAATGAAGATTAGAAGGTCTTAATGATTAAAAATCAGTTATGGGTGTTGGAGGGAGTTGGAATGAAATAAAATATGTATATCAACCTTCAATTCATTGAAGGAGAGGTTTTTTCTTTATTTGTAACCCGTTTTTGATCAAGAAGAACGTTATTTTCTAGAAATTTACTAGTTTCTCTCACTTTTCTTGTTGTTGTACGAAGTGTACGAACTATAAGATGATCTAAAACCACATCGATATTGTATATTAATGAATTATCTTTCATTTTAACCTATTTATAGGTTCTAACTCTTTTTATAGTGAAAGTTATCTTGTTTTTACTGCTGCTACCTACTTTCACAATGTTCTTGGATTGAAGGGTTTCATGATGTAATTTGACCCATTCCACTTTTTGTGACTACTATAACTTGTGGAATGGGTCCTCTAACTTTTAAAATACATTCCTAACCTATTTATAATGTTGTGGGCAAGGTTGGGTGTTTGGGATGATGTTCTAGGACTGTAGCAGGGTATTTTCATGGTGAAAATGAGGGCTTCAAGTGGTGTTTTGACAAAATGTGGGAAGGACTGTCCATGTAATGTATTATTCACCATGTTCAGGGTCTGGTAAGTGTTTTCGGTGCTTTTTATGGGTCTGGAAGGTCTGGGAGATAGGAGTTTCATTAAAACCCCAAGTATTTTGCTTGAAATTGAGGGTTGGGTGTATTAGGGGTCTAGAGGCCTTGGACCTGGAAACAAATCAGGAAATTGGAGATTTTGAAACATAACATATTGCTTTTTGAGGAGTTTGAGTGAAGATATAGTGTTTAAAATGTACTCTTTGTAAATTAGGCCAATTGAATAACCTTTTCCAAGGTGGGTCTATTGGAAGTCAATGTTGGTCCAAAGGAGTTGATGCTGGGGTTTACCTATGTTTTATAACTTGAAAATGGGTATCTTAATCATCCTTGATTTTGTCAAGTGTTTTGGAAAATCTTGGTGAAAAGGCCCTTGAACCGGGTTACCTATGCTATAAGGGAAAGCTTGGTAGAAGTTGGGATTTTGAGTTGAACATCTGACTTTTCTTTGGAATCTGATTGATTCTCATTGATTTGGTGTATTGAATGGTTTCCACCCCTCTCTACATCAAAAATGGTGTTTCTTGGTAATTTAAGTGATCAAGTTGTGTTTGGTTTATTATTTTAATCTTGTTAGATTCCTTAATAGGCTCATTCAAATCCCTTATATCTTAGTGTGGATTGGAGTCCTTAGAAGCCTATTTTATTTGATGAAACTTTGAAAGAGTGTGTTTCATAGACATAAACATGTTTGATAATTCCAAACAACTCGCTGCCTTCTTTCATAAAATTATTTGGTGTGTTTCATATTTAATGCAATGTAATCATCGATATCAATATTTTCATAAAATGCATTACTTACTTTTGTTCTATGTGTGTTTGTGGTTGTAGATGTGTTTGTGAACATGTACCATTGAACTTCATGCCGAGGAAACAATCAAAGCCTCTAACATCGGAAGAACGTGCAGTTAAAAATGCAAGGAGAAGAGAATAAAAAAATGTAGCTCGTGAAGTAAAGGAATTGCAATCCATACAACCAAAAATTCTCGTGCAATCTAAAAGAGATGTCAAATTGGAAAAACAAAGGGAACAAATGAGGAAAGTTCATGGAAGGACAAGAATGGATACAAAATTTGGGGGCACATCATCAACCATAGGTGAAGCTCAATGCACATCTCCAGTTGAAGACACATTGGCAACATGTGGTTTTCCAAGTACATCGGAAATCACATCTCCAATTGAAGACACACCATCAACAACATTGCATTTTGAAAGTACATCAAAAAACACATCTCTATTTGAAGGCACTCCATGAACGAAATCTCAAGTTAGAGGTACAACATCGTTTACATGTCAATCTCAAGGTATGTCATCAATTGCACCTCTGATTGAAGGTACATGATCTATCCCTGATGTTGATCTTCCCAATGTTGACACAAATTTACATTTGAGAACTCCTCTTAGAGTTTTGCATAGAAAACCTACATTTGTGATTGATATTGATTCCAATGTTTTGAAATGGATGCCTAATAAGATTCCAAAACGTACATGTCAAAGATATGCACAAATCATATGGAGTTTATTTTTTGCGAAGCTAAGTGAGGGTGGAAGATGCCAACTATTTGTTGAAATGATGAGGCAACTCAAATTTAGGCCCACCGTGAAGGCTCTTGGGGTAAGAGTTTCAAATGACTCAAATGAAAATTCCATTGTAAAGAACTTGATGAGTGCATACGAGAGCATGGGTTCTACCTCAAGCACGAAGGATAGTTGTGCCACATGACGTGTGATGACAACAACATTGTTAAGCAGTCAAACAAGGAACAAGGTGAACCTTACAAAGGCAAGTAAATCTTTGAAAATAAGTAGATCATCTCTAATGAGAGCCAAAGGAAGGTGTGAAAGAGTGGAGGATCCAAATAGCAATGAGTTATGGGCATTCTCGGGTAGAGTGCCACAAAAAGATACGAGAATTGCTCAAGGCTTGAGATCTTTAATTGTGAATTATTGGAAGGATAACACAAGGACCTATCCTAATCAAAGAGATGTTGTAAGAAGGAGAATTGGTAGTAAAATCCGTGAGCCACATCCAATGCATTATTTGGATACCACTCAAACCCACTTTTTTGTTGATATTGTATAAAAGTTTCCTCAAATTAAAATATGTCAAAGGTATTTTGAAATTCTAAAGCCTTTTTATGTCAAAATAAATCACACACTACTTGTTGTTGTAGGGTTCATATTGAGTTTTCTAACCATTATGATTTGTATTGACGTATATGTGTAGATATGCATACTGACAATGTTTTGCAGGAATGTAACATAATGCCTCCACCTAAATCATTAAGGAAATTTTTGTCTTCCATTTTATGTGAAAGAGAGGATGGTCAATTTTTTTTACAAGAATTCATGTTTGGATGGCACATGTGATCATTGTGGTGGCATGAAACATTTGCCAATTTTCCAACACATGGCTAGTACACACACAATTGGAGACAAAATTGTGGAATTTAGCAAATATAAGATAGTGGCATACAGTCTAAAAGATGGGAAAGAAGCAAAGAAGTGTGAATTGGTCAGTGATAAGATTCTAGTGTATCACTTTATTGGCATTTTTCATGATCAGGTGGTCTATGAGTATGCAAGGCATACACACAGAGCACAATGGTTGGACTCATAGTTCAAGTTATGCAAGGACACATTTCCACTTCATCATATCATTTCAGTTGTTGACTTCATTGAGAACTACACACTACAACCACAAAACGAGGTGCAATCACAATACTACAACTCCACACAAGTTTCTATATTTGTGCATATGGCATTCATTCATGCAAATGATAGTACAAAGGAAAATAGGAAAGTATTGAGGGAGTATCACTTTTACATCAGTGATGATCGCACATATTCTACAGAGTTTGTGCAAGGTTGCTTTCATATGTTCTATGTTGATTTGGCTAGCAGGGGCATATCATTTAGTCAACATATCATATGGTCAGATAATTGTACATCGCAATTCAATAATGCCAGAATGTTTTACTGGTTGAGTAGGATGCATAGGATCAGTGGTGTTAAGCATATGTGGAACTTCTCAGAGGTCGGCCATGGAAAGCGGGAGCATGATAGAGCAGGTGCATGTATCAAAAGAGCCCTAGCACGAGAAGAGTTAAAGTACACAAATAGTGTAAAGTTGACAGATGCAAGATCAATTGTCTAGTGGTGCAATGGGTCCAAGTAGTGAAGGTAATTCTTTAGTTCGTAGATTTTTCATTTAGTAGATGATACTAACATTGCAAAATATGAGGATTATTTTACACTAATAGGATCAAGTGAGCTACACTCTTTTAGAAGCTCCAATGCAGGCACATGGACTATCCATACATGGAAGATGGCATGCTTTTGTTTTGCATGTACAGTTCAAGCATGGAATGATTGCGAGTCAATAGAGTGGGTTGAAAAATGGTCTGTAAGAAGTCTAACCCCACTTGACACTTATCATCTCTCGACGACTCTATAAATCACGAAGATGCAATCATCCATTGACTTTGATCATGTATAAGATCTACTAGAACCAGGTAATATATCTTACTTACAGGTTTTATTATGATGCTCAGTAAATACATCTAACAAGATGAACATATCAACGCAGGGCACGTTTATGCAGTGATTGCAGATGAAGATAATGAAGAGGGTATAGATTATTACCCATGTCGTATCAAGGCCAAAAAGAAATTGGAGGCCCCAGTTATAGATGAAGAAAACATAGAATATCCTACAGGTTCATTGGTTGTTACTAGAACATGGCTTCAAAGGTATCCAGTTAAGAATGTTGCAGTTTGGTTGTTTGAGGACTTCGAAACGCATTAGGAGATTCTTAACTACTCGAACCTTGTCATCGCCACCAACGTTCATTTGATCAAATATAAGGGCAGACCTACGAACAAGAACTTGTGAAAAGTGCATGAGTCTGACCATGAGGCAATACTTGACACAATAAAGAGTAGAGCAGACCCAGATGGTTCCTTGGATTGATTTGTAAGTATGCACATTGAATTTGTAAAGTCATGTTATTGATCATTGCTTTCTTTCAAGCATTTAAGTTTGATTGTATAAGGGTTAGCAAAATTGTATTAATGTAGATATGTAAAATGATGGTTATATGATTGGTTAATTGCACCATATTCCCTATTAGTGTTTGATGTCATATGCATTTACAATTGTCATTGATCATTTTTTGATTGTGACTGTAGGTAATACTGAAGTTTGTCAAAGTTTAAGAAAATAACATCGGTTGGTGGTGCAAGTGTTCAGTGGTATGAGAAACATCAGTTGCTAGTGAATTTTATGGTTGTCAATCTTCTCTTTCTTTTCCATCTCGTAAATTTATCAGATTCTTATATGCTACATGTTTTATGTTAATTATGTCAGTGATATATTTGAAATTTATACGTAGGATCATCAAGAGATGAGAAAGCAGGGAAGGGCCACATCACCATTGTAGGACCTTCAATCGACCTCCCTATCTAGCTTGCATGAAGGTGATAGTTCCTCTCATCAGGTGTATGACTGACATTATTTAGTTACTGCTCTTTTAATGATTTTTATGTGAGTCCATGTCTAAGATTGATAGGATTTTGCAAGTTTTTTGTGGACCAAATTCCTATGAGAGTACACAACCACAAAGAGGCTACTACCCATGTGTTTCATAGGGAGCAGAGGATGTACATGTTTTGAAGCATTTTGGAATGCAAATAATTGGGCCAACTGAGGTGGATTGGAGAAACGAAACTAGGCAACAAATCCTTTTGTTTCTTCTTGTACAATATATTTCATGATCTGTGTTGCAAATGGGAGGATTATTTCTCTGCATGTATTGCTACAAGTATTGACAAATGGGAAGATTTTCAAGATGTTCTTCCATCACTATTGTAATATTTGTCATTGACTTAGTGTATTTTTTGATATACAAAAATTCTGAGAAATTAATACATGCAAATGTGTATATTCCTTAATATATGCCTCAATTAAATGTGTATATTACATTTAAAATTAGTTGTAATGCTTCATGGTTTACATTTAAAGTTGTCTTCAAGGAAAAACATGTGGATTTATGAGTAAGAATGAAATAATGTCTAATATAATTGTAGAAAGACATATTTTATTGCCCCTACCTTGTCAATAATATCGAATTGGCAAGCTAGTGACCTTGGAAAGCTAGTGAGCTCACTAGCTTGCCAATTTCGTAGGGTTGACAAGGTAGGGGAAATGTATGCCTCACAAAAATTGGTGCAACCTAGGTCATCTCTAACATACCTCAATTCCACCTAAGACTCCTTTGGAGCAACTTGCTAAAAACTTGAAAACAACGCTGTCCAACCTCACTTTTTCATGTAAAAATACCCCAAATTCCACCTAGGGCATCACTAAATATTAGTATGCACACCTCCCCTATTCAAGAAACAATGAAAACATGTTTTTCTATAGCCTATCCACCGAGTTACAACATCATACAATAGGTGGAAGGCTTAAAACACCATTTTAAAAGCACTAAAACCCTTGAAACAGGGCTGACAAACCAACCTCCTACAACTGACTCCAACCACCATCCTACAACTGAATCCAACCAATTTTCAAACTCATTATGGATGTTGGAGTACAAAATTGCACTTTTTTACATTGGGAAACATTAACCAATCTTCCAAACCACCATTGGGCAACATTAACTAGTCTGCCAAACCACCAATTCCTCCACTTTTAGGGTGTGATAAACCCTTTAACATAACAAACCCCAAAACCCTCTTCATTCACAAGTTAGGCAAGGGTTTATTGAAAAACCATACTCCAAACCTTCCCACAACCAACCAAATCTTGAAACACCTTAAAAAAGGTCTATACAAGCTTAAAAGTTCAAGAGATATCGTTGCCCCTAAAGATTTCTTCAAACCCTACCACTAAACCACCATTTTCCACTAAAACATGCACCATTTGACATATAGGGCATCACCTAAAAACCATCTATTCGCTTCCCTTGCACAAAAAACTTTTCACACATGTTTTATAACCCTAACTAAGCCTTTCCATTGAGTTACAGTGGGTGGAATGCTTAATATGACATTTTAATGCACTACAAACCCTTAAAACAGGGTATACAAACTGACCCTCAGTAATTGGCTTCTAAAATGCACAAAACCACTTGAAATTCAACCAAACCAAAACTAAAACGGAGTTAAGTCTGCTTCCCACCTAATTCCATCGAAAAGAGAGCACAATCGCTCTGAGCTACGCTCATCCGACTCGATCCCTTAAGGGTCCAAAGTGCAAAAGGGCAGCAATATTTGATGGGATATTACTTGTAAACCATGGTTATTACAAAATCTCTATTTGAACCAAAGAAATCATGTTGGACCCCTCTACAATAACCTCTCCTAGTTTTTTCTATCTTAGAGATATTTTCATGTGGTGTCCAGTTTTCACTTGATGCAGAAAGTGTCAAATGCAAGTAGTTGAAAGTTGCAAAGTGGTGCAAATTTAGTTCTACAACTCGTGTGACCAAATAGACTATTCCAACGTGTCTGAATAGGTATGTGTATGCTAGGAATAGTCCTCTTTTGCACCCAAACACGCGAAATCACTTCGAGCTACATTCAACCGGATTGATCCCTTAAGGGTCCAAAGTGCAAAATGGCTGCAAACTTCAACATGTTATTACTCAAATACCATGACACTTAGAAACTTCTCATCTAATCCTATGATATTGTGTTGGGCTCCTCTACAATAACCTCTCTCGGTTTTTTCTATCTCGAAGGAATTTTCTTGTGGTGGCGAATTTTCACTTTGGGAAAAAAGTTGTCAAATACAAGTAGTTGAAAGTTGCAAAGTGGTGCAACTTTCGTTATGTAGCTTGTGTGACCAAACAAACTATTCCAAAGCGTCCGAGTGGGTACATTTATGCTAGGCATGGTCCTCTTTCACACCCAAACACACGGAATCGCTCTGAGCTACTTTCAACCAGATCGATCCCTCAAGGGTCCAAAGTGCAAAATGGCTGCAAACTTCAGCATGCTATTACTTAGATATCGTGATGCTTAGAAATTTCTCGTCTAATCCTATGAGATTGTGTTGGGCCCCTCTATAATAACCTCTTTGAGTTTTTTCTATCTCGAAAGCATTTTCCTGTGGTGGCAAATTTTCACTTGGGGAAAAAGTTGTCAAATGCAAGTAGTTGAAAGTTGCAAAGTGGTGCAACTTTCGTTCTGCAGCCCGTGTGACCAAATGGATCATTCCAACGCATCTGGGTGGGTACGTTTACACTAGGAATGGTCCTCTTTCACACCCAAACATGTGAAATCGCTCCGAGCTACATTCAACCGGATCGATCCCTTAAGGGTCCAAAGTGCAAAATGGCTGCGAACTTCAACATGCTCGTATTCAGACAACGTGATGCTTAGAAACTTCTCGTTTGAGTCTATGAGATCATGTTGGGTCCCTATACAATAATCTCTCTCAATTTTTTCTATCTCAAAGGCCTTTTCCTGTGTTGGTGATTTCTCGCTTGGGGAAAAAGTTGTCAAATGCAAGTAGTTAAGTGTGTAAAAATGACTTTTTAGCCATTCCACCCATTGTATCCTACTGTAACTCAGTGGAATGGAATAATTAGGGGTAGGGAAAATATGTGCATGGTTTATGGAGCAGGGGAGGTGAGTTGAGTGGTTTGGTGTGATGCCCTAGTTGTCAATTTGATGAATTTTGGTGAAATTCAATGGTTTAAGAGTGGAAATGGTTGAAATCCTTTGGGGCAGCAGTTTGTGAGGGAAATTTAAGCATGTGCAGGTTCTTTTAAGCATGTTTGATGCATTGGAAAGGTGTTATGAGTTGTGTGAATAATATTTTCAATAAACCCACCCATTTTAGGCTTTTAGCCATAGCAACAAGGCAATGAACTATTTGATAAAGTGCTTTGTTAAACATGTACGAAAAAATGTGGTAGCATAGACAAGGCAGTGAATTGTTTGAAAAAATTAATCAAAGAAACGTGGTATCATGGTGATGGAATGTCATGACAATCCATAGCTATGAGGATTTGTGACTTGAGGATTGTGATTAATGATTGAAATTGTGTTTAGTGAGATTACAGGACCTCCCCTACTACATCAATGTTTTAGGGTTTTATCCATAGCAACAATGCAATTAACTGTTTGATATAATGCTTTGATAGACATGTATGAAAAATGTGGTAGTAGAGAAAAGGTAGTGAACTCTTTGAAAAAATGCCTCAAAAAAATGTGGTCTCATGGTGATGGAATGCCATGACAATCAAAAACAATTTGATTGTCATGGCATTCCATCACCATGAGACCACATTTATTTGAGGCATATTTTGAACTAGTTCACTACCTTGTCTATAGCTTGTCATGACATTCCATCACCATATTTATTTGATGCATTTTTTCAAATAGTTCACTGCCTTGTCTATGCTATTTCTTACTATTATACTTTTGATATAATTTTTCGAAGCATCCATAGCTTGTTCGAAATCACTTGTTTTAGGATTTTAGCCATAGAAACAAGGCAGTGAACTGTTTGACAAGATGCTTTGCTAGACATGTATGAAAAATGTGGTAACATAGACAAGGCAGTGAACTATTTAAAAAATACTTGAAAAATTTGGTCTCATAGAATGCCATGATAAGAAAATGCGATTGGCAACTGCTCCTAGTTATTAGTTATGCAATGTGAAGAAATTGCATAACTACTTAGGTTGACTTTGTACAAACTATATTGTAATTGAAATTGTGTCATCTATCAACATCTAGTTATTAGTTATGCAAAGTGAAGTAATGCTTTGACTTTGAAAGATGTGCAATGCAATGTAATCAACTATATGAATATAAACTACAAAAATCCATTTTTTACAATTCATTAGTTAAAATATTTATTTTATTTGCTCTCTATATCTCTATATGCTATGGAAATACCTTTCAATTTTTTTTTAAAAAGTTTTTATTTCTTGTTCTACAATTTTTCCCAATTTTTTCAAAAACTCTTATACTTTTGGTTTGTCAAATTTTTTCCCAAAAGATTTTTGCTACTATGCATTGGAAGCATGAAGCATACACGTGAATACACACAATATAGGTGAAGTATACATGTGAATAAGTGAGGCACAAGTAATTGAAGCATTCCAAAGGATACAAACCACCACGAATGGAGCTTATTTACACAATACATTTTAGATGGGGCTTATTGAGCATTTGACAATAATTAATTAAGCATTAGATATAACCAAAATCCATGCCTACAACATTCAAGCATACAATTTACATGATAAACATGATAACATCATTCAAGAATGGCAATAGCAAAATAATATTTTCTTTAATCAAAAAGACGAAAGGCTATACAATAATATATATTGATAAAAGTATATACAGTACATCCAAAAAAACCATATAGGCTTAGTACAAAGGAGCCATATGGACATAAAATGTCATGTATATATCGATAGTACAAAACATATGTTCCAAAATGCCACATAGGCATACAACAAACAACCCTAATACATAGTCATTTCCCTATAGGGGAAGGAAATAGATCCCATGCTACCTTCTAAATTCAGCTAGATGGAGTGATTGTTGCTTCTCTTATCTTTCGAACACGCTCGCTAGTCTTCCTCTCTTCACTCTGGACCTTCAACTGATACAATAAAAAGTAAAGATGTTAATACATAGAAATTGAATTGTGGAATGACATATAATAAAATATATAATCACTTACCGCATACATATAGTCATCATGCACATTTACAACATCACCACATCCACAATCTAGAGTGACAACCACCTGTAGAAACCATCAAGATAGAAATTAAACTACATAAAATTATCGTGATTTTTTTTCTATAATAGACCATAAAAGAGCAAATATAATGTCAAATCGACTAATCTATTCCATACCTCTCTCAATGGATTAGAACTGGCTATTGCTGCAACAACTCCATGGTCCATCATGCCAGCAACATCATCAGGGATGTCTCTTGTCAAAAACTGTAAATGAAACAATATCTCAGGTATCATGTTGATATAAAGACCAAGAGGGGATAATGGAACATAAGGTGAAATAAGAGAGAGTAATGGGATGGGAATAGAAGGGTGATGCAAAGATGGGGATCAAACTCATTCAAAGTGACAACTTGAATTCAAGAGGCATCTAATAATATTGAAATTTCCTATTAGAGTAATCCAAACGATCCTAAAATCTTGACAACAATCGGGAGTGCAGTTTCTCACTTTCACCCATGTAACCTAATAGTAGTGCAAACTTAATTTTTGGCCTTTAACTCCCATGCTTTCCAAAACACTTGACAATTAGAAGGTGGATTCAGATACCCATTTAAGAGTTATACAACATATCTCTTAACCAAATACAAGTCTTTTGGACCAATCCCTTGAAATTAGACCCTCAACACTGTCCTAGGCCATGAATTAGGCCAGATGTACAAAATAACATACCTTTAAACTTAAAAAAAACTCTTGAAACCTTGGGGAAGAATTTAATATGCCCTCAAACCTCTAAAACCACAATCAACACCCAAGGTTGACACCTCCAACATAGAAAAATCCAAAACCCTCAATTTCATGCCAAGTCAAGAGGGCTTATTCAAAGTACCACTTGCACAACCTCCCAGACCATGCCACCGAATCATACATGTATATTCTGACCCCAATATTCTCAAAATTTGGAAAAAACTCCACACTCTCATTGATTTCCACAAACCCTAGACCCAAGGCTCCATCTTCATGTGTTTTTCTTCACAAAACTCATCAAGACAACAGGTTTATCTCCTTAGTTCCTTCTCAAAAAGTCTAATCATGCAACCTACAACCTACTTAGACTCCCTAAGGCCCATTACACTAGTTACAATAGGTACAGTTGGTGTAAGGGCCCTTAAATCATGATTTTGGTTACAAAACCCTCAAACAGTGTGTCACAAGAAAACAAGGATATTTACCACAAATCACAATGGATCTCCCTCAAACTTGTTCCAAAATATTTTTAACACCTGCCACCACAAATTAAAATGATTTACATGGCACAATCAAACCGTACGGGCTCATACAGGCCTGCAAATGACAAGAAACTTCAGAAATTTGATGAAAACAGAGATATTCTTATTGCCAATGCTTCAAACTTCAAGCCAATGTTCCAAAATGAGTTCTTATGCCTTTTTAAAGGCTTATCCTCATAAAACAAATGCCCAAATTCCTTACAACTACTTTTTAAACCTCTCATGACCGTTGCATGACAAATTTGTTGCATTTATGCAACTGACAAATTTGGCACTTTCAAGTTTTGACTCTTTATTGTTTCCTAGACCCTCTTAAACACCTAAATTATTACAAATAGTCTAATGAGACCTTATTCAACTAAGAAATGATGAATTAATCGAGAAAACATCATCCTATCTACCTTGACACCCCTTGTCAACTTTGACAATTCCTTCCATATGATTTGCAAACCTTACAAGATGAATACAAAAGCCCCTCAAAGTTGATCAATTACAATAGAATAGTCACATTCGAATTTATTAAGACTCAAGGACTTAAATCAAACATCCTAACACACCTTGCCTATGAGACACTTAATGAAGAAACATAGAAAAGAGCGGTGCCCTTGCACCAAAGGGATTAATGAAACATAGGATGGACTAGTATAGATTGATGGGATGGGCTAGGATGGGATAAAAAAATATATAGGGTGGACAATTAGAGGTTAATGGGATGTGATTATTAGGGAATAATGCAACATAGGGTGAATTAGAAGGTGTCTAGGGTTTGAATATAGTACACGAAGTGCGAACTTGACCTGTGTGTAGCAATAATAGAGAAGAGTTATCTAGGATGAAACATGGATAAATATGGTATAACATAGGATGATATAAAGGAGCATAGGGTGGAACATAGGGGATCATGGAACATCTATGGTGAAATAATAATGGGTACAATAAGATGGGAGTAGAAGGACATAATGACACATAGCATGGACTAGAAGATATTAGTGGGATGGGCTAGGAGGGGATCATGGAAAATAGGGTGAACTATTAAATGTTAATGGTATGGGATTAGGAAGGAATAAAGGAACAAAAAGTGAATTAGGAGAACATAATGTGACATGATCAAGGAATACAAATGTAATGTTTGTGTTTTTTTGGGAAAGTATGCCTCAACTTTCTGGTCTTTTCCCTTGAAGACTTAGCATTTTTCTTCATGTTCTGGCCTTTACCGCCATACCCCTGCATGTTCTTTCCTTGGTGGCGCAGTTGTGCAGTTTATCGCGAGCCACCTTTCTCAGTCTGGAGGTTGGGCGGTGTTACCACCTTACCGTGACAGTCTTCTTCTTATCTGGTGGTGGCGTAGTAAGCGTCGGTCGTGGGTGTGGCAGTTACCTCCTTATCACAGGGTGGTTCGGTTGGTGGTGAGGTAGCACGGTGAGCAGCGCAGAGGTGGCGTGTTGGAGGGTGGCGGTCTACCGCCTTACCGCAGGTGGTGAGAAGACTCACCGCAGTGGCCGCGGTAAGTGGCTAACGGTCAGTGGTGACCATCACCGCCCCACCGAAGGCAGTGGAACGTTTAACTACGGTGGCCGCGGTGTGATCATGGTGGTCTGCCTGAGCGGTCACCGCTCTACCGCGGTGAGACCTGGCGATCTCCGTGATAGTGCGGTGAGACCGCTGACGGTCAACCTGAGCGGTCACCTCTCTACCATGGTGAGACTTGGCGATCTCCGTGGTAGCACGCTGGGACCGCTGACGACCTATTCAATGGCTACCGCCACACTGCGGTAAGGGTGAACGTGACCGGCGGTTGTGCAGGGCGGTCAGAGATGGAGGGCTCGGATGGTCTACTGCCATACCGTGAGGCGAGTCTGACAGGGTAGCGATAGCGAGGTAGAAGGCTGGGTGAGATCGGGCGAGCTTATCGATGTACCGCGACTAGGTCGTGTGAGCTCAACGGTAGCGTGGTAGGAGCTTAGGTGAGCTCAAAGCTCGGTCGACCGAGCTTGACTAGGTTTGACCGAATGTTAGAAGCTACGAACGAATCAAATGGCAACATGTGGCAAGTTCTTTGAGATCTGATTGGCCAAAAGTTTTATTTTCCTGATTACGATTGAGCTGCATTATTAAAGTAAGGTTGAAAAACACATCTGAAGCCGATTTAATGCTGTGTGTGGCTTGTTGTATTTGCAAGGTTGGTGCACGTTATCAGTGATGGTTAAATCTTGCAGGTAGGATAATTTATTATCCTGATGACCATTGAAGGCTAGAGAAAGGCTGAACAGGTAAGCACACGATGTAAGATTATAAGTAATCTTGTGTGCAGTTCGATAAACAGGATGAGCGATTAGAGAGAGGCTGAGAGTGTTCAAATAGTCTTGACTATGAACACTTAGTTTCTCATTTTTGATCGATGTGAACCTGTGATGCCTTGAGGCTGGGATGGCTGCAAGGCTGAAATATTCTCTCAAATTTTTCTTATTTTTGTGTGAACATTTACAATAGAATCAATCACCCGTTAAGGTTAGCATAACCCAAAACGTACATGAAAGAAATATAACCAAGAATGTGCCCTAAAACCACTTAAGGAGGAGGGGCGGGCATATGGTCAGGGGATCCCTAGGATCTATTGAATCAAAGAATACGAGATTACACTGAAAGAGAGATATTAAACTCGACACCAAGAATGTGTACTCAAGATACTTTGATAGGCGAGGTGCTAACATATGGTGGAGTACTACTGCTGAATTGAAATGAAACAAGGTGGATAACCAACCAAAGAACTTTCCACGCTACCACCAAACAGTGGGGGGAAAATATTACAAAATTAATACTTCTTCTACTGTGACACGCATCCACTGAAGAGTGGGGATTCACCATTTGAAAGTGGGCATGAAAAGAGATTACAAATGAGATTATCCACAATGGCGGTATACCATCCAGGGGTGCTTAATGTGAAGTTAATTAAATAATGCAACAAAAGCTAAAACTGAAACAATACTACTGTTAACAGTTTGTACAAAGAAGAGAGTTGCAAATTACACTGTTTTTCACCATTTTTCAAAGCACCATGTTATACATTGTTTCCATGTCAAAAAATAATGAGAAAAGAAGAAGAAATATGGAAACAGTAAGTGATTTAATTCTATTTCAGCAAATTGTAATTCTAGAAATATCAAATCAACAACTATAGAAAATGATCAAATACTCATAACTCAACCGAATTACCTCTGAATTGCATGATTCCAAGTGCATTGGTCAACTAGAAGATAGGCGCCCCTGCTAAGATGAAGAAACAACCTCAAAATACCAACTATTATTTATGGCACAATTCCCAATGCAAGCTAAAATGTACGACCCTCCTTGAGGGGCGATTTTGACATATAAAATCAAAGGCTCCAAACTAAAATCTGCAAACTGGTAGGAAGGGTCGCCCAGGCATAGAATTCCTTTGGTCAAATACCCAAAACAAAATAATAATCACTCTCAAAGTTGTAAATAGAAACGTCCTTCAGCCATGAAAGGACCAGCAACACAAATTCTGGAAATAACATCAATTTCTCCAACACTGAAGTTCAATATGTACTTATGAATGAAGCACACTCTCAATCCATCATCTAGGGAACCATAATTTCAGGCCCGAAGAGTGGAATAGAATTGCTAAGCTTTCCCTTAGCCGGATTCTGGATTTCAAACCAACAGCATAACTTTTCTTTCCAAGACATAACATAATCAGCTCTCCACAATGCAACAATATATAAGTTTCAATGCGCAAATGAAACACTTTGAATTCCAAGAAGTTGAATCACTTCAACTTCCCAAGGGATGCCACCTTCAACCATTCACTTTATTGTGAATTAATAAAACATTATTTCCCTTCCCTTTAGGCATCCATTTCTATTTGCAACAATAAAACATTTAATAAATCATTAAATGCTCAACATGACCCCTTAATGTCCCCTCTTTAAAACAGCATGAAGTTATCACTCCTAGGCATGGGGGAACAACTTAAAAACATGAAATTAACTAAGTATAACACTTCGTCCAAAGAGATAACCAAAACCAAAGCCAATACTGAAATTGATGGATTACCGCAAATAGCATGATGACCTGAGCTGAATTGCAGATGATCATATTGCCAAGATTAGACTTACTAAAAATAACCACTGCCAAAAATAGTAAGTTCACTTCAACTCAACATAAAGCCAAACTGATCAGCCACACCGAGTTGCAAAAGACCGAGTTGCTGCTAGAGTGATACTGCTATAAATATACTTACCAAAAATAGCATATTGCTATAAATAGTAAGTTTTCCAAAACCACATTTGTATGCCAACTGAGCAGTATCATGACTTACTATAAATAGTAAGTGTTTCCAAATATATTTTAAGCACAAACTGGGCAACCATCATGACTTACTATAAATAGTAAGTGCTTGGAAAGGATGTCAGATTCAAATGCAAGTTACCTCATCCTGAAGCTCTTCAAAAAACCAGAAAGCTCTACTAGACATGCGTTAGAAAAACACACATGCAAGCCCTCAAAATTGCATCTGAAACCTCCTATAAAATAGGAAACCCTAATTTCCCATTCTGCTTAGCCTACGAGTTTCCAAAAATAGGCTAAAACCAGTTGTAGAGAGTAGGGCTAAATTGGGGACATTACAAAGGCTAACTGAGAGTGTTTTCTGAGGAGCTGAAGGGAATCTACATGATATGTCATTGAGGACATTGTATTCATGTGATGATTTTGTTTTGTTGTTGCCTGTATTCTTTAGGTGGACAAGATGTAAACTCCTGAAGAGAAAAGCTCTGGTTTTGTATTGTAATCCTTTTTGTTACTGAATAATACATGTGAGCTGAGTGTTTTGGAGGGTGGGGTTTTTTACCCGAAAGGGTTTTCCCCATGTAAATCTTTGTGTCCACATGTTTGTCTTTCTTGTTGTATGATTATATATCTTGAATCTATGCTTGTGTTGAATCTGTTATAAGTTTAGCATTTACTTTTCTCAGAGGATCAATGGGGATTTACTTTGCCTATTTTCGCTTTATGGCATATTTGTTTGTGTGTTTGAAGTGATAAAAATGAAAATCACTAAGGTACTATTTTCTTAGATGTATGTTCTATGATGTTAGACCGACTCTGTATCCCCAACAAGTGGTATCAAAGCTATTTGAAGGAGGTCAAGGCTTGATGATACCAACAAGTGGTGTCAAAGCCTTCTCCTGGTTACTGAAGTTCTAGGTATTTCTCCTGTGATGATTTCTTAGCCTGGAAAGCTTGAGGAAATCTGGAGAAATCAGTTGGTGATTGATCCTTCGATGAGTGGAAGTTGCTTCTTTGATTCAACACACAGTTTTGAAAGACTCTGGAGTTTCTTGGAGTTGATCATATTGTTGCAATATGGTCTGAGGCTCTTGGCTCGCAACAAATGTTCCTGATGCAAAGGGCATGAGATGTGCTTGTGGTTGTGTTGCAACGAAGCGTGGTTTCATACTGGGTGTCTATGTGAGAGGCTCCCTAGCGGTATGGTGTTGCTTGTGTTTCTATTCAGCCATGGAGTATTGTGCTCGTGCTGGGTGTTTTGACTTAGCACTGAAGGCGGTTTCTCTGTTGCTCTGATTGCATGGAGGCTATGAAGTTGATCCTTGTGGTCTGCAACTTTTGAATAGTCTTGTTCTCTCGTATGCTTGTGCATGACTATGGTTTTTGGAACTGGTATGAAATGGACCTGCTGTTTCATTCTTACCCGTGTCTTGCACTCGCATGGTTCAGATTCATTTCTTTGGCTCTGAAGGTTTTTTCTAAATTTTCCTAAAAATTCTATCATGCATATTCATGTTTCTTTTCATTATTTTGGTTAACCATGATGGTTGTGTGTAGACTCCTGAGTCATCCAGATGAGCAGTGAATATGGAGATGCATGGATGTTTTATAAACACTGTGGTTTTGCAAGTTTTACACGGTCAAGAAAAAACTTGTGGTTTGTGGAGCTGTTGTTCTGTTGTTTTTCTAGACCCTGGCTTCTGGGGTGTGACTGGATGAGATAGCTGCAATTCGACATGGTTTTGAGGAGATGTGATGTCTTCTCTGCATGGGAGTGTTGGTATGAGTTTCTCTTTCAATATTCTTGTGGTGTGCTTGTTGGTTTCCTAGACTATGGTGTTTGATTTGTGGATGTGATTGACAAATTGGATTTGTTGCTGATCTGGTGTTCGAGTCAAGTTGTCTATGTGGGTTGTTCTCTTTGATTATCTTAGTTTTGCAGTTTCCAGTGTGATGATAGATTTGTAGGGTTTTTCATTGAAGTGGATCTACGAGTTGTGCATCTTTGTGGGTTGTCTTTACCTACATGTTTGTCGTGAGTCAACTCAGAAGTGGACTTTCATTATCCATGAGATTGTGTATGTGTTGGTGCAGATCTGTTAGCTGACCTTGTCTGTGGTCACTTGTGCATTGGCGTGGTTGTTTTGAGATGAGAGGAGGAATGGAGTTTGATTACCTGAATAGTCAGTTATGGACCAGTAACATGTGAATCACGATGTCATGGAGAGCTGGATATACTGGCTTGTGTAAGCTTTTGACAGTGATGGTGTGGTCTGCATGATATGGTGATCTTGGTGTTGTTCGACGTTGTTGTTTGATGGACATGTTGTCATTTGTACCTGGAGGTTCTCGGATCAATAGATGTTTGGTCATGATGCTTGGAGAGCTCAGTATCACTATTCAGTGGGAGCTTTAGCAGTGACTATGGATTCATCACTTGGGGGTGAATTATCTTATTTGGTGTTGCAGATGCTTCTTGAGGACTCTTAGATCCTGTTGTTGTACAAGAGTTCTTTCGCATCTGCATGGTCACTATTTGAAGATGTGCAACATCTTGGAACCATGGAGGACACTGGTTGTTTTTAGCTGAGATGTTGGTAGTGCTTGACAGGTGATGTTGGTTTAGAGTTTGTTTTCTTTATGTCATGGTATACTCTTGCTTGTGCATTAGAGTTTTGGCATGTTGCTTTGCTCTTGAGACCATGGCTTGTTCACTTGAAGCATGGTATCTACTAATGGAGATGTGTAGATCATGATGTCATGATAAGTTCTTGTCCTAGGTTTTGGAGTTTTGACAATGGTTTGGGGTTTCTCTTTGTTTTGAGTACATTGGTCATATGTTGGAGGACTTCATGTTTATTGCAGTGATATAGTTTGGAGTTAGCATGAGATGATAGGTTGCTGGTGCTCATGGATGCATGGAGAATAAGGTGAGGCTGGAATTGTTTTGAGAATTTTGTTGTTACAGCTGAAAGTCTGAGTAGCTTGCACCTTGGTTGAACGTGAGTTCAACAAAGACCATGAAGGAAATTTCTCTTGGGTAAGTCACGGTGACTTGTATATCTTGGAGGAGCATCTTTTCTTTTCTTCTTGGTTTGCTCGACAGTAAAGTTTATTTGAAAGGTATTCACCCATTATATCTTTTAGATGTGTGTTATGCTTTATCTTTCATGGATATGAATCTTGAGTTGTTGTTTTAAGATTTTGGAGGATTCATAATGGAAGGTGAACAACATAGCGTATCTCCTTGTGCCTTTGAGGACTGATAGGAGATGTTTATATGGGTTAGTCCGATCTTCTTTTGAGATGATTACATTCATGGAATTTGTTGGATGTTGTTAAGGCTTTTCCCTTTGGGATGTGAAGAAGATCATTCTTGACACAACTGGCATTTAGAAACGTATGTAGGAGGATGCTACATGTTTTGATTTGCAGTTTCTCTCTAATCTGGTCTTTTCTTCTTGTATATTTGTTTTCATATGACTTTAGATGTATGTGGAGCCGATTTGGTCACTATTTTCTGTGGTCATGTGTTATCACTTGGGCGATGACACGAAGGTTCCTGTGCTTCCTTCTTCAGTCAGATATGGAGAACCTTGGAAGAACAGTGGAGGATTGCTGAGAGAAATGTTTCTTGCAACAGTCTATTGCAGGTTGTGCATATCGGTGTGGATATCCCTCATAACTACATGGTACATTTTTCTATGTGTAGACATTAGTAGATAGGTTATGCCTTTAATCTTTCAGATTTAGCATTACCCTTGCAGTGGGAGTACCTGGATGTGTTTGGTCTTTTGACTGGTTGGCACATGGTGCTCGTATTCTTCTGTTGATGGGTTGGTTGTGCTGTTGGCATGAGTGTACTGATGTGCATACCTTTGAGGTATGGGAGGTTGGATGTTTTAGCACGAGTTGTGGGTGTTGGTTTTCAATTGCGTGGATTTGATCAGTTGGATGGGGGCAGCCAATTTTGTGGTTGCTATTCTAGTTGATGGTTTCTTGTTCTAGAGAATGGTTTATGCGTTTGCGTTATGCTTTGTTGCTACTGTGGTGCCTCAGCCACTTGAAGGATCTGATGTTTGCGTTCCTAAGACTGGTGCATTTTTGCCTTGGTGTGTTCTTGTGTTTGGAGTTGTTGCCTGAGATGGTTTAGTCTTTGCAAGTGTCTTGGTTGGAGCGTGGAAGCTGGTGTTGGTCCTTGTTCGGGTTTTGGACGAAGCTTGGAAGTCTTCGGTAAGTGGGAGATATTGGGAAAGTATGCCTCAAACTTTCTGGTCTTTTCCCTTGAAGACTTGGCATTTTTCTTCATGTTCTGGCCTTGACCGCCATACCACTGCATGTTCTTTCCTTGGTGGCGTGGTTTTGCGGTTTACCGCTTTACTGCGGGCCACCTTTCTCAGTCTGGCGGTTGGGTGGTGTTACTGCCTTACCGTGATAGTCTTCTTCTTGTTTGGCGATGGCGCGGTAAGCGGTGACTATGGGCATGGCGGTTATTGCCTTACCATAGGGTGGTTCGGTTGGTGGCGAGGTAGCATGGTGAGTGGCATAGAGGTGGTGTGCTAGAGGGTGGCGGTCTATCGCCTTACCGCGGGCGGTGAGAAGACTCACCGTGGTGGCCGTGGTAAGTGGCTAGCGGTCGGTGGTGACCATCACTGCCCCACCGCAGGCAATGGAATGTCTAACCGCGGTGGCCGCGGTGTGACCGTGGCAGCCGCGGTGTGACCATGGCGGTCTTCCTGAGTGGTCACCTCTCTACCGCGATGAGACTTGGAAGTCTCCGTAGTAGCGCAGTGAGACTGTTGGCGGTCAACCTGAGCGGTCATTGCTCTACCGCGGTGAGACCTGATGGTCTTTGCGGTAGCGCGGTGGGACCGCTGACGGCCTACCCAATGGCTACTGCCACACTGCAGTAAGGGTGAACATGACCAACGGTTGTGCGGGGCAGTCAGAGAAAGAGGACTTAGATGTTCTACCGCCATACCGCAAGGCGAGTCCGACAGGGCAGCGGTAGCGAGGTAGAAGGCTGGGTGAGCTCAAGCGAGCTCACCGCTGTACCGCGGCTGGGTCGTGTGAGCTCAGTGGTAACGCGATAGGAGATTGGGTGAGCTCGGAGCTCAGCCAATCGAGCTTGACCAGGTTTGATCGACTATCAGAAGCTACAAATGAATTAAATGGCGACATGTGGCAAGTTCTTTGAGATCTGATTGGCCAGGAGTTTAATTTTCCTGATTACGATTGAGCTTCATTATTAAAGTAAGGTTGACGGACGTGTTTGAAGCCAATTTAATGTTGTGTGTGGCTCGATGCATTTGCAAGGTCGGTGCATGTTATCAGTGATGGTTAAAGCTTGTTGGTAGGATAATTTATTATCCTGATGACCGTTGAAGGCTAGCAAAAGGCTGAACAGGTAAGCACACGGTGTAAGATTATAAGTAATCTTGTGTGTAGTTTGATAAAGAGGATGAGCGATTAGAGAGAGGCTGAGAGTGTTCGAACAGTCTTGACTGTGAACACTTAATTTCACATTTTTGATCGATGTGAACCTGTGATGCCTTGAGGCTAAGATGGTTGCAAGGCTGGTTGAGAGTGTTTTCTGAGGAGCTGAAGGAAATCTAAATGATATTTCATTGAGGACATTGTATTCATGTGATGATTATATTTTTTTGTTGCCTGTATTCTCCATATGGACAAGATGTAAACTCCTGAAGAGCAAATATCTAGTTATGTATTGTAATCCTTTTTGTTACTGAATAATACATGTGAGCTGAGTGTTTTGGAGGGTGGGGTTTTTTACCCAAAAGGGTTTTCCCCACGTAAATCTTTGTGTCCACATGTTTGTCTTTCTTGTTGTATGATTATGTATCTTGAATCTATTCTTGTGTTGAATCTGTTATAAGTTTAGTAGTTACTTTTCTCAGAGGATCAATGGGGGATTTACTGTGCCTGTTTCCGCTTTATGGCATAGTTGTTTGTGTCTTTGAAGTGATAAAAATGAAAATCACTAAGGCACTGCTGTCTTAGATGTCCGTTCTATGATGTCAGACCGACTTTGTATCCCCAACATGTTTCTCATCAATTTTTTAGATTTGTATATATGCAAAATTATGAAAACTAGCTAACATAGATTTACAACACCATTAATGAATAAAGGCTACCTGAGTGTATGTTGTTTGAGGATATGAATCGTGAGGTGTGGAGGAAGAAGGTGCGCCAGGAAACTATTTGAAATCCAAAGCATGTTATGAGACAAACATTCAAATATAACATTCAACTATTCAAATTCAATAATAATATCTTTAATACTAGTTGCATACCTGTGGACTCATTGTCGAGAATGTATAAGTTTATGTAGGAATAGAGCATGCCTCATGAACAGTGCGACCCTGAAATTCCATCATATCAAAATTCTACTAATTTAGTTAAATTATTAAATTTAGAAATATAATTTAATAAACAACATTAAAATAACTTGCTAAATTTTATCTGAGTGTCTATGTCGAATGCATCATTCAGAATATCATATGTGAAAGTCATCGCCTCTGCAACTGATGTAGGCTGTGTATCTGCATCACTAGCACTTTGATAATTGTACGTGCAAACAACACCACAAGCACCACAATGGTGGGGTGGAGCTCGAGGCCTACACATCTCCTCCACACCAAACTCTACTAGAGGACTCACACACTGTAAAATGGTCTGGGTGAGTGATTCAATCGACTTCAGCGTGTCCACCTCTACACTGTCCTTAACAATGGAAGGAACAACGACATGCTCCACCATGGGTCTGGCCAAGGCTCTCGGTACCAACTGTGGATTACGTCGTGCAACAAGTCTATCATGTGTGGAGCCCCCACCTTTACCCTAAAAGTCTAAGATGTCAAAATAGTTTGGAATTTTATTGAGGACAAACTCGCAATAGAGTTTCCTTAAAAATTATTGCGGCACCTCATGGTTATTGCATGGAGGTTGGTCAAATACCATCCACCATCCACCATCGCTCCCAATTTCTTTTTTAATTAACTCATGGTGGCACCAATGGATGGGGAACCTCCTTCATGCATGAGACAAATGTTCATTGGTTTTTAAGTCTATAAATAGGGCACACAAGTTAGATTTGCTAGTTTTTAGTTTTTTGACATCTGCATATGACAAACCACTAGCATAAAATTGTCTCATCTCATGCCTCTCATTTGACCAAAAATTCATTTGCTCGCTCATTTCTCCTACATGAGTTACAATTGACTTCAATGATTCAACAATCCCTCTCCTATAAGGGTGGGTTTCAGCATGCTCGGTTAATCTTGCAATTAATTATTGAATGTCTTTTTTATTGTTTTCAATTTGATTTTGAATAATTTCTTGTGTTCCTTGAGGATTCCTATGAATTGATGGAGGGGTTTCAAATTGTTCTTGTATAGGAGGCTCTTCGTGAGGGGGTGATTGTGAATTCTCAATGTTTCAAGGTGGAGATTCATTCCTTGAGAATTAGAACAAAGTTTTATTATAAAAACCTATTTAAATTTGCATTCTAAATCAAATTCGAAATAAATAGAATAAAAATACATACCTCTTTGCAATATTTGACCTCTTCGACGTGTTGACGGCATCCTCGTGTAAAATGGCAAGCTAAGGATGCAAACAATGGATGAGATTTGGAGCGCGAGTTGCAGACCTGAAATCCTCTTTCTCAAGCCGCCGATTGAAGAGAAATGAGGGTTTGAAACCCTTTTTTTGGCTTTTATGTCAAGTATCCCATTTGGCGCACACCAAATGGCTTATTTCGGGCTTTTTTTGGATGTTTTTTCAATTTGGCGCCTAAATTGTGTCACAGATTGGTGCACTTACCCAATTCCAAGCATGATTTAAATGATTATTTTTCCTTCTCTTTTAAAATATGATAAAAGCTCTTTTATTATTCTAAGTTTTCTTTTGCCATTGCTATGTGCAAAGTGTGGTTGTTTGGGAAAGTATATGAATGCATCCACAAAAATCTTAGCTTATTTATGAAAAATGCCAATAAGAACTAGTGTAACTAGTTGGTTAGATTAAAGTAATTTTCTTTTAAAGTATTATTAAAATCATGTTTGATTTATGTGATACTGAGTTAATATATATTTGAGAGAGCTTAAATGAAATTTAAGACTCTCTAAGTTGTATTTAACCAGAACAACCAACTTATTAAACCAAAGTAGCGAATAAAAGCTAAGTATGGGAATATAATATTTAACCCAATGAGACAATGTCTTATACACACACACATATATTGTTATCAAAAAAATTTATATTGTATTTTAGTGAGAAGGTCTAAAAATGTAATAGAAAGATAAAGTCTTTACTATCGTTTGAAAGTTATTACTTATTAGACCAAGAGTCATTATTACTATCTATTGATTTTAAATCAAGTAACTAGAGTAAAGGAAATTATGTTCTTGTTATAAAGAAAATTCCATGATGCTAGGAGATTGTAAGGTGTAGGAGCCCAAATAATTCACAAATATAAAATATTCTCCAAATTTGAAAATAAACTTATCATGCATTTATAGGCGAGTATATATTTGTCATGTGAAAGGATAAATATATGAATACAATTATACCTACAAACATAGGTATTTTATATAATTATATAAAGGATAACGACGAAGAGACCTGTGAAGAATCTGGAGATTAGTTGGATGGTTCTCAGTTGAGTTATCAAAAGTAAACATATTAATATACTGAACTATTAAAGGATATTAATATGAATATAAAGTTTTATATTGAATCAAACTAAATGATATTTAATATCATGAATAACCAGATTGGTTATGGCATTCTAGAAGGATGGAGCCATACTTGGTACAACAACGAAGAGTCTGAACCATTATTTATGAAGAAGATGATTGTCGATTTATGTTCACTTCAAGATTAACTATATTTGGTATGGAGTTCTTTAGGAACAAGAACCATAAGAGTAAACGATATACATCTAAAACTTTAATAAGAAGTATTCTTCAATTTAAGTTTAATAATAGATTATTATACATATCAACATATTATCAGTACTTTTACATTGAGACCAGGTGTGTCTAGTCGATGACATTGTATCATCACTACTAACTAATTATGTATAAAATAAGAAAGTAGTTACTCCCATGGTTAAAAACTAAGAACTTGAGTAAAAGGCAGTTGCCAAGCTCTAGGATGTTACATGAACGTAACTAAGAAGATCTAGTTAGAAAAGTATAACCATTCAAGTCATTTACCAACTTAGTAAGAAATGACTCGAATAAGAGGCAGTTGCCTAGACCCAAAATGTTGCGAGAATGTAATATGGGTATTCAAGTTAGATGTGTTAAACTATTTATTCAAATAATCGACACTAGTGAAGTCATCACTATTGAAATAGATCTATTTGAGATAGTTAAACTTTGGTTCAAACCAATAGTTGAGTTAACCATAGGTTAGTAATATTTCCAAGTTGAGTTAGAGGTGGGTGAACTTACAACACCGCTTCCTTAGAAAGTGGATGATTCTATATATCAAAAATTTGGCCAAAGTAAGTGTAAAAGTCTCTGCTTGCACTTGTTAGTTCATTGTGCTCTAGGTTTGCATAACTTGTCAATAATGTCATGCATAGTTGGAAGGTATCCATAGTTGTATGACTATACTTATTATATAGGACACAACACTAGATACTCAGATGGAAATAATAGAGGTTCCTATACCATCCTCCTCATCAAAGGGTAGGGCCACTTCTAGTTAGGAAGGTGTGTGGGGGACCATTAGTTGTGGTTGGAGGTAAAGCACTTGGGTGATGCTCTCCCTCTTGCAAATGACACACTGAGGCTTGTGAAATAAAAGAGTAATCCAGATAAGGATACCTTGACCTTGTTCTCTTGTATATTATGAAAATGTTTATATGATCATGAATTCTGTTTTTAAATTGTATTTGAAAAGATAAGTTTAATTTACATGAAGTTTAAGTTATGTTATTTTGATTATGAAATGTTATATGAAATTCTTATGCAACATGCAAATTATATTATTGAAAAAGAAATTTTTTACTTTCCTATTTTTGGACACATGGAATTATTCACTTCATGAGTTAAAAACTAGGTGAAAGCTATAGGGTAAGTATTGTGTATGTTACATGTGCCTTGAATTACATGGATTGGTGTGGAAAATGTAGATATAAGAGTGCATTATCTAGTTTCATCATCTATTGATAAAGATATTACAATGTGCAAGGCTTGTGGCTTGGGTCTTGACCATTGGCATGGGAGTTGTTCTATCGAGGTTAAGGAAAAAGTGATGGTAAAATATCCTTCTATTTGTGCTCTTTGTGGTCATGGTTTAAACTACTGAGATAATAGTTGTAGTGTGGATGTAGGTTAAAATAATATTTTCCTATAACTATTGCTTGATGGTTGGTGTTGTTTCATGGTATTAAACCTTAAAATTCCAATCTATTATTAGTTTTTGTGGGATTAATGTTTTAGTTTCATATCAACCTTGTTATGGGATCTTGTTGGTTTATCAAATTGATTGTTATATCTCTTGATATTCATGTTAAGGACATATCTAGGTTTTTTGTATAAATTTTTGTGATAACACAAAAAGTCATGACCTCCACAAGGTCAAATTTATTGAGCAAAAAATAATAAGATTAATCTTCTTAGCATATCCTCAATGTTCCTCCACTTGATATACTCAATTCTAATAATCGAATGCTATCAAAATCAAATTCAGAATTTTTAGGATCTCAACTTGTGCTATCACAAACACTCAAATATTATCCTTAGATATTATAAATGATTTTCCCATTATTTCAATTTTACTAAGATATCATCCAAAAATTCCTCTAATACCTTATTCATAAGATCATGAAAGTTTAATGTTCTTCATTTATATGTACTTTCAACATTCTTTAACCCAAAAGGCATGATAACATAGTAAAATGTACCCAAGGTATAGTAAAAGTAGTCTTATATTTATCTTGAGGACTAATCATGATTTGATTAGCCAAAAAATCCACCTATAAATGACAACTCATGTCTAGCAACAAAGCATATACTCATGTCAATATTTAGAAATAAAAATCCATCCTCAGGCTCAATGCTTTTTTAAAATCTTTAAAGTTGGTAATAATGTGAATATGACCATCAAATTTTACAACATATATAATATTAGAGATCTAAGGTGATAGTCAAATGGTCTAATAAATCTATCCTTGAGCATCATTTATAATTATTCTTTATACATTAAATCAATCCTAGGATGCATCTTCCCAATATTTTCTCTAGTAGTTTTAGAATTAGGCTTTGAGGCAATGTTATGCATCACAATGTTAGGATAAATTCTTAACATGTCATGATATGACCACACAAAATATCTCCAAATCCTCAAGTTATATATTCATGTTAAATTTTTCATATTGGCTTAAACAATAACCAAATTTTAAGATATATTATTTATTGCTTGGATTCAACTATATGTCACACCAATTTTATAAGTGTATTACAATCCTCTACAAATGGTTGAGTGAGTAAAATATCATGATCACTTTCTAGAGATGGATTATCTTTCCCTTGAAGTATGAACAAACCTCAAATACAGGTGGGAATCCTATATCATAATGATATTTAGGTAAATACTTGTAGATACCCAAGTATTTGGCTAAAGCTTAATAATTCATAAAAATGTTTAAAAGAGGATAAGTATCCATAAAATTATCTCGAATGAGATCTAGATAGGCTAAGAGTAAATCAATGTTGTCACAATTGACACATGAATACCAAATTCTCTTAGTATCATATTTTTTAAGGATTTTGATAGATTTATGAATAACTTGTTAATTCAAACCTAATCCTTTTCCCTTATAACCAAGCATTTGTAAAATGTTGAATCCTTTACCATAATGAAAGCCAACCTAGATTTTTGTATAATAAAATAAGGATGTTTCCATATCTATTATTCATTATTAAAGTGTTGAAGTGATAGTTTCCACACTCCTTGTACTGGATCTATATATTTCATTTCTTATCCATGCTACATTGCATGATTCTTCAGATGAAATAAATGTAATAGAATGCTAGTGTAGTAGAGTATTTGTTCTTCCCATCATAATAGTTTTAGAAGTGATCAAGTATATTTCAAGGATAAAAGGGAGCATGTTCAAACACCTAGCCTCGATAATACGTGGCAAATAATAACATAACCATTTTGACATGATGAGCATAACCACCACTCATGTCATCATCAATGAAAATTGTTCCTTTATACCACAAAATAATGATATATTAAAATGCATTATTTCTCCCTCAATTTGTATATTTCTTGTGTTATGATCACATTGATGCTCTTGTTAAGAATTGCATAAGTTTATAATAAAATCCCAATCCTCACAAAGATGTCATTATACTTATTCCAGCCAATAGGACTCATTATTAGGTTTGAGATGTTCTCTTTTATGTCGAGTGCATCTCATGCATTCTCAAGGACATATGTTGGGACATCCTAAGTTGCCTATTAGGATAGGGAATGCCATTAAATATACATTGTAAAATTATATTGATATATATATTTTATATATTAACAATAATATCATTGTAATAAATGTTTTTAACTCATACTATCTCTATGATTACCTTGTCTACATTCAATATATGAGCATATATTTTTATTTACCTTGTCTACATTCAATATATCACTATATATTTTTATTTATCTTGTCTACATTCAATGTATCACTATATATTTTTTATTTATTTTTAATACCAAATTCAATATATCCACTATTCATGTGTCTAAATTCATTGTACCCACAACACCTTATTATGGACCAGATTCATTGTATCATTTTAGTAAATATGTGAAAAGATATAAAATGGGTTGAGTGGGTGGACTTTTTTTTTAGTGTTCTATATTAATGTTCCACTCGCATGTGCCTATTTGGGTTTGCTTGTATTAGTGGCATAGTTCTATCACTTGATGAATATTCCTTTATTATCAAAGCAAGAAAAAAGTTTGGACATAAATTCTATATTTGATCTAAAAGAGAGAATTTCTCATCAAAATAAAAGAAATGTTTAAATTGCAAAGAAATGTTTTACTTATCGTTTTGGATTCGAGATGAATTCTCGGGATTGGGAGGTGGGGATATATATATATATATATATATATATATGAAATTATTGAATATAAATAACAATAAATAAAAAGCTAATTTTATTGTAATAGTTGTTTATTATGTTTTGTAGAGGAATGAAGACCTTCTTTATGATTTTTTGAAATATGTAATGATGGATTAATATCTACTAATTAGATGTTAAATTTACTAAAATGAGATGAAATTGATAAATGAAAATGGTAATAAAAGAGGAGGGTTGATTTTATTTTATTTATGTATTAGTTTTATGGAATATTGAAATTTATTTAGGAGATTATGAGATAATGTAGAGAAGATATGAGGAGTGTAGAGGCACATCTTAATAAAAATAAAAAATAAAAAGAGAAAAATGCAACAAATATGAATTAAAGATGACTCTTAAGAACTTAGATAACATTTTTGACATTCAAGACCACAAAAAATGTGTTGAACATAAGGTCATAGGAGTCAACAAGTTTGTGATGCCTCAAAAATCTAAAATAGAAGCTTCAAAATGGGTTAGGGAGCTCTTCCTATTGATGTTAAAGGATTGGAAATGGGAATAAATCAATTTGGTATGATCCCCTCTAGTATATGTGCCTTTATAAGTTTATCAACAAAGTTCAAACATTTATAAGTCCCCAAGTGCATGTGCCTTTTTCTATTGATCAATTTTGGATTTTTTATGCTTTACCATACTTGTCAATGATGTTATTTTGTATTTTCATTGAGGTATGTAGATTTATATTTTATATTTATATATGTGCGTCTATGAATTTGTGTATGTTTGGACTCATGTTGTGTTTTAGTACTGCTATCATACTTGTCAATGATGTTCTCACAAATTGCCATTAAGGTGTATGGATTATGAGTTTGGATTCACATGCACATGTGTGGAATTGTTTATTCTTGGACTCAACAATGTTTCAAATTCATTGCTTTCATTATGGCTATGCGATTTCACCTATTCTCATCGAGTTTATCATTATGATTATTTAGTACACATTTGGATATCTTTTTTTTTTTAATTAGACTGCAGGAATCGGGTAGCACGTCCCCCTATAAACTACAGTGCGCTTGATAAAAAATTTAACATGACTGGCGACGCTGGCACGACACGCCCTCCAGTACCATGGGGGTGGAGGAGACTAGACCTCATGACCAACCTCTTGCAACAGGAAAATTTTAGCCAACCGAGCTAAGGCCCCCACCCCACACATTTGGATATCTAAATCATACTAGTGTTATATGATTTTCAATTAGATGTAGATTTTCATTTTATCTTATTGGTGGATATCGTTGTCCATATTTTTTACCTTATTTTTTTTGAAAATTTTCACATTTGTTAAATGGCATGTATCATCAAGTCAATTTCTTACAAGTTGTGTTGGTCTTCCAAGTCACATGTGAGGTCTTTGTGTCACCTCAGGTTGGTCAAATTGAAGATGTTAACATATGTGTCATCAAGTATCATTCATGAATTTTCTGAATTATTTTGCAATGGTGATATTTTTATCAATTTAAAGTCACCAATTGTAGTCATAGTCACATGTGTTAAATTCAAGTTATAAAATCTTGTCGACTTAATTATTTATACAAAATGATTAAAATATCTCAATGGTTGAAATACATGCTTTCCAATATAATTTGGCAAGTTTTTTAGGACATTCAAGGTGCCAACATGATTGGTTTGAATATAAATTTTAATCTAAGTGCAATTATAAGCATTTTACAGTTGTGAATTTATAGTCATTTTAAGTTCGACCCATGATCACAATTTGATTTTAAAGTACAAATATATTAAATTTTCTAAATTTGAACTACATGATTAATTAAAAATTTTAATCAACAAAAAATTAGAAGTTTGGGAATATGTTTATAGTTGTGATGAAAAGAAAATTATAACTAGGTGAAGTTAATCAAGTGTCTTGAGGAGAACATTATAGTAGACACCTCCTTTAATTCTGCTTGATTGTGAACTCTTTGTTTTCTAGAGGAGGTAGATAATTTGATTGGGGAAAATTATGTTTTCAAGCATAATACCATCCTTGTCAAGGCTTGGTGCTATCATGGAAGTTGTATCTAGGGTGCCCATCATGTGATTATTTTTTATGCTTTAGAGACCTTCATCTTGTACATGTTTCATGTGTTCGATAAATATTTTAGTAGGCTTGTGGAGGTCTTGAATTATTTTTTGGAATTTTTTGACAACCTTGATTGGGATGGTCATTGTGTTAGTTTGTGTGGCTTAATACCTTTTCCATCACTTGCAAATATGATAGTGAAACCACTCAAAAATATGGAGGAAATATACTTCTTGTTAAAGCCTATCAATACATTACAAACAAGGAATAATCTTGGAGGTAGTGTAAGTATAAGTTATTTGTATCGATTGGTGTTGGAATAATTTTTGTTACACCTCAAGGAGAATTCATATAAAAATCATTTAGATTGGGTTTTCCATGTACACACCATCAATAAGTACAAGGATTTTCTTATGGGTCTTAAAAAAAAAAATTCAATGGAACATCCAACACATCCTTGTTTAAGGTGATTCTTAATTGATAATCAAATAGGTTAATGATGAATACTAGATAAAAGATGATAAATTGATCCCCTATAAATGGACAGTGGATTAATCAAGCAGTATTTTACATGCATCTAGTTTGAACATGTAACCCACCTTAACAAATGAGTTGCAAATGCTTAAGACTAATTAGATCTCTTTTGGATACGCCATAGACTAGTTAGTGTTGCGAGTTCTTAGTTGAACAATTAATAGTAATTGATATCCCTAATTCTAAACTCGTATATGAGCTTGTTGGTCTTGATTCACCTTGGTATCATGATATTTACACTTACCTTTGTGATCAAACTTTACCACCTAGCCTCTCATATAACCAAAATAAAACCTTCCTCTAACAAACATCTTGTTTTGCTATCCTTGGTGATACTTTATACCAAAGAGGATTTGATGGTTTCTTACTAAGGTGTCTAAATACAACAAAGGCTAATATTGCACTTAAGGAAGTTCATGGTGGTATTTGTAGTGCCCACAGTAGTGGTATGATCCTAGCCAAGAAGCTTCTAAAAATAAGTTATTATTGGCCTACCATGGAACACGACGCCTTCTAGTATGTTAAATAACCTTTAGTTAGTCAGTAGCATGGAGACTTAATTCATGCACCAATACACCTTGTAGCATATCATTGCTCCTTAGCCCTTTTCACAATGGGGTATCAATATATTTGGAAAGGTTCACCTATCCTTTGATGATTATAAGTTTACTATCACCACCATTAAGTATTTCTCTAAGTGATCCAAATCCACCCTCTCACTTACACCACCAGTAAACAAATTTCAAAGTTCATCCTCCATGTCATTTATTGATATGGAATTCTCACTACCATTGTAAAAAATAATGTTAAATCCTTTAAAATTATTAAGTCCATATTTTATGGGAGTGATTTCATATCTAACATGATTGGAACACCCCATTGTATCGTCAAACTAATGGTTAAGAATAAGTAAAATATAAACCTTGCTCAAAATTCTCAAGAAAAATGTCATTGCTGCTAGTCATGATTGGCATTTCCATATTTATCCTATCCTACGGGCTTACCATATTAGTATAACATTCATACTGATGCTATCATGTATTCCCTAGAGTCTTTGTATCTAAAGCAATATTTTCCAATTTATATTTATTTTCCATCATTGTGCATCTCTTTATGTGACCTCATTGATGATGAAGAGTATTGGATTGCACACTTACATGAG
The DNA here is from genome assembly GCA_007115665.2 of Sequoiadendron giganteum. Lineage (NCBI taxonomy): Eukaryota > Viridiplantae > Streptophyta > Pinopsida > Cupressales > Cupressaceae > Sequoiadendron > Sequoiadendron giganteum. The sequence continues at coordinate 13,736,518 of CM021104.1, read as the reverse complement.
CTTGAGCTACTTGATGAGTGGGACCTCAACACCTTAAATCATTTACAATCTTATTAGAAATGCCTCTTTAGAACCTATAAAAAAAGGATCAAAACTCAACAATTTGAGGTTGGTGATCTTGTCCTTAAAGAAAATAAGAGAAACACTATTAAGACCATGAAAAGAAAGAAAAAAGTGAGCCTAATCAACTAGGTCTTTATATTATTATCACCAAGTATGGATCAATTGCATACCAATTGGCTATTCTAGATGGTTACATGCTTGATTAATCTTTGTTCATATCACTCATATAAAATTCTTCTATACTTAGTTTACAAAGTATTCCAACCAAAAAAAAGATTTTTTTTTTAAAGAGAATAATTATCCTCTTATAAAAATGAATTTTGTGGTGCTTTGGACAACTATTATGGTGAAAAATCACTCATATGTGCCATGTGTATAGTTAGACTTTGAACTTAAAATATAAAATTCAATCTTTATGTGACCTTGATAACATGTACTAGTTGATTCATTTGCCATTGTGTCATCCATCTCTCATATTTTCTTCTTTGTTTTCCTTTGCAAGATACATCATTCCCCATATCAAGCATCTCACCATTGTCATCTTGAATTTTTTTTAATACTTTGGGAAGAGGTAAACTATTATATGTCAACTAGTTGTTGCTTTTTGGTCTTTGTTACTCTTTGTCCTTTCTCTCGCCTCCTTAAGGTCACCATGCTGCTTTGTATTTTGGTACATCTTGAATGGTGTAGAAAGGAGCATGCTCTTATATTTTCATGTGCCATGTTTGTTTGGTTTTCCCAACATGATACCCATGAAGGTTGTCAAACACCTTGTGATGTTCTAGGGAACTTTTTGTGTTTGTTGTGCTTAAGAGTTAGTCCTTTACACATTTGACACATCATCACCCTAGCATTTATGCATTGGTACATACAGTTATGTGCTATATCAAACATCAATTTTCTCACACCAATAAGTATGAATATACTTCTCTACCATTAACCTCTCTCCTCCTTTTTACTTTTGAGATCCCACAAAGGCTCTTCAAACCTACCTTTCCTCTCAACAAGACATCATTACATAGTCCTATCAACCATCGCTATCCTTCCCATCCTTTCCCACCCTAAAATTATATAGTCTATTCTTGTTTAAAAAATAAATTGCTTTGCCTAGTTGCAACAACATCTCAAATATGGGAAAAATGTAGATAATTAAAGTATCTATATTTTGACATTATCATTGCCTTTCTCTTTTTTATATTAATTAATTTACCTAAAGTCCTAACCCATTTTACAAAGTCTTAATCCATTTCCCTAAATCATTTCCCTTCCCATTTCATATGATTTAATAAATTTTAAATCCACCTTTTCCACCTAAAAATCATAAAATAATTACAAAATTCCCTTTTATCTCCACCCTCCATCTCATAACAAACACCCAAAAATCAATAAAAGAATTATAAAAGTCCTTTTTTTTCTTCACCTTCCATCTCACAACTACCCGACCAACTTGATCTCTTAGTTGATCCTCATTGATGATCCCCTCACCTAAAATACTATAAATTTAGCCTTCCATAAGACAATTTCATATGCAAACTTGGTGAACTTACTATCATGTTGTCACTATGAGAAACCACATACCTTCCAACAATAATCTTGGAACACAAGTACCTTCATGGTGGAACATGAATTGTGTGGGTGATATTTCTTCTTTATTTCATTTGTGTTTACATGATTTCTTTCTTTAATTAAGGTGATAGTTAGATATGAAGTGGGATTTAATGTTAAAGTTTTATTCTATATATTTGTTCATAATTGGCTATAAATAAATGTGAAACTAATTCGTCATATTTTTATTATGTGTTGAAGGATAAATTATTGAATACTTCATTTATTGCTAATTTTGTATACTTACAACATTTTTTTGTGTGTATATATTAACTATTACATATTATTTATTTCCCTTTATTTTCACATTTATCTTGTATAAGCCTATCTAGGATTTTCTTATTATTATTTTTTTCCCATTTTGTGTTTCTTTTTATATTTTTTGGTTAAAAGTACACAAAAATCCTAAAACCTTGATATCATATAAATGAGTTTTCCCTCACATACAAAGGAAAATTATTATTCCAATGACAATTTCTCTAATTATTATGAATTTTTGTTGTTGCTCATCGGAAAAATCACACTAATTTTGGTAAAATATTATAACGACAAACCTATTGGGGAGTAAAATACTTATAAAGGTACTTCCATTTAATGGAATTCGGTGAATATACCATAATCAAAACTTACTTGGGATTTTGATCAATATCATGAAATAATTTCATTAGAGTAAGAAACATGTTGCATTATTTTTCATATTCATATCATGGTGTTGATTCCTTCTTGGAGAAAATTTATAAAATGAAGAAAACTATATTAAGAAATCAATGGTGGCTTACGGGATTTTAGGACTCAACAAGAAAACATATTTGAATGGTTTTTTAATTAAACCCTTGTTAGAACTACAATTGATTGGTTTCAACACTTGGAATTTATGGATTTATTACAAATTGGGATAGCCCAAAAGATAATTTTATTAAAAAATTTATTACAAATTGAGATAGCCTAAAAAGATAATTTTATTAAAAGGTTCCAATCAACTTTAATGTATATGAATGATTGTCTCTATTTTTTAGAATTCAAAGGAAATAAAAAAAATCAATTAGGAGATTTATAGAATAATTAAATAGGTCTTTGAAGCATATTCCTCACACTAACCAACCTAGTCAAAATAATAAAATTTATATCTTTATCATTGCACTACATCCTAAATTTAGATTTCTCTTGACAAAAAATAAGCTACATGATGTTGAAATGGAACAAAGAGAAGTAGTTGAAATAAAAAATGATCTCATTTTATTTGGGATTTTGAAAGAAAATTACATTAAAGGATATACTCCAAATGTTTCAAGGAATGAGCCAATAGACCTATGATACACAATCAAAATTATCATCTTGAAAGCCTTGATTATGTACAATAGAGTTCTAATACAAAATGTAAAATTGTTGCCTTCTTCTAATGGTTGTTTGAAATTCATAATTTTGGGTACGAAAGAATTTTAGAGGAATGAATTCACAAACTTTCTAATTGAGTTGTGTATTGGAAACAAGCTAAAATGTACCCTTTTAGTGATGAGGAAACTGATACTCCTTTAATTTTTTTGTTCAAATAACGAACACCATTACACCTAGTTTAAGAATATGAAAACATGTTCCCCTTTAATAATCATAACCTTTGAAAAATATTTCAATGCCATTACACCCAAGAAAGAGAGTAAGAATAAGTTTTCATACATGTCCTCTTCTCTTGAAATGGAATATTTTACTTTTGAGGCATTTTGAAGAGTATTCACTGAGTAGTGTGATTGAGAAATACGTCCACTTGAAACTAAAGAGCATGAAAATGAATAAATAAGAATTATCCTGCAACCTGAGTATGAAATATTCAATTACCTTGAAGAGAATAATTAAGGTGAAGCTCTAGAAAGAAAAAATCACATATTAAAGATTTTATTATGTAGACTCTATTAGATTTTTTGATACACCTTGCATCTTCTAATATTGATTCACTTAGTAAAACATATATTAAAGAAGAAAAATGTAAGCTTACTTTTGATAGTTATCTCAAATCCAAGGTTGTTAAAAGAAATGAAAAATTAGATACATAAATTATTAAACAAGAAATAGAAGATGATACTAAAAATCATATATAAATAAGAGAAAACTATAAGGATAAGTTTAATGAGATTACATATGACTGTTAGGTTGATGAGAAATTAAACAATCCACCTTTCATTTTACTTCTTATTGCTGATTTTATGACATATGGAGATGAGATGGTTGTCTTGTGGGAATAATATATTTAAAGACTTTGGGTAATTGTAAATGAGAAATCTAGTCTTAATAATAAACATGAATTAGTGCATCTTTCCAAATCCATGTAGAAAAAATTTGAGGAATTATAAATATTAAAATAACAAAAAATAAAGAGTGATCAACCAAGTCAATTAAATCAGGAAGATTTTTAAACCTGTGAGGTATTTATTCTAAGTTTGCACCTTGAAGCATTGGACAACAAATTTCTTTACAAAAAGGGTTCCATAGTTTCTAATTATTTAATCATGGAAGAGGATACCATTCATAATGAATCCAAATGTTTAGATTTATAAATTTATCCTTCATCTTCACTATTATTGGATGAAGATCTTTTTTAGTTTATAGCAGTGAAAAAAATTCAAACTTTTCATTTTACGAGGACGATCATATGCTTATCAAATTTGATATTCCTATGCTAGATTCATAATTTAATTTAGTGGGAGTTTATTCACATCAAGGTTTAGATGAAGTTTCTAGTTCAAAACTTATTATTCTCGGGCTTAAGTGATCACAAATGAATCCAAAGTTTGGAAATTGAAATATTAGATGTAATGTAGGAAGGTATGCCGATTCAAAAAGTCCTAAAATTTATGGTAAGAAATGACTATCATGTTATAATTCATTATTCATGAAACCCATGCATAGGCATTCACTTCTCTAAATCTATCAATAGTTTGACATGACCTTTGTGAAATAGTTGTGGTAGGTTGTACCCTGCCATGTATACAAGTTACTTATAATTTTTTGTCATGACTATTTTAGTTTTGGTGTATCTTTTTTTGTTCATTTTATTTTTTCTTTGTGTCAAAGTCTCTTTATATTCCTTGTTATGTTGTGTTCACTTTTGAATCTATTGCTCAATGAATAAAACATTGGTACTTGACTAGATTCTAGGTTCTTAGAGCCAATTTTTTTCACATATTTGACCTTAACAAAATTTTAAACTCTTCATATTAATTATATGACACATTTCATTAAGTTAATTTCTTGAAAGTTATGTTCATCTTCTAAGTCACATGTGAGGTCTCTCTATCACTTTAGCTTGGACAAATTGAAAAATGGTCTCAATTATTTCCTAGTGTTGATTTGTTTATAAATTCAAATTAATCCATTATGGTAATAGTCACAAGTGTTGAAATTTGAGTCATAATTTTTTTTTGGCTTCATTTTTTTTTTAATTTCATTAACTAGCTAAAGTTTTTTTTATTAAGAGGGGTAAACGCTTTTGACCTAGAGCTATGAACTAGTGAGGTCACAAATGGGGGACCTCATCTCCAATATAAATTCTCAACAATTACACCCCAATGGGGTTTGAACTTTGATGGAAAGAATAACAACACAATAAATTAACCATCACACCATGTCACTATTGGCATAACTAGCCGAAGTTAATCAAGTGTCTTATGGATAATATTATAGTAGACATCTCCTTTAATGAAACTTGGTGGAATATGTACTCTTTATTTTTTATAGGAGGTAGATAATTTGATAGGACAACATTATTTGTTCAACCACAATATCATCCTTATTAAGGTTTGGTACTATTATAAAAGTCATATATTGGGTGACCATCATGTGATTATCTCTACATATTATTTAGATATCTTGGTCTTGTATGTTGGGAAAAGGTGTCTCGACCTCCTTGTATTCCTAATGTCCATTTTAATATATTTTGTGTGCTGGCATCCCACTTGGAGACTTACCATAATTTGTATTTTAGTTTATTTTGGCCTCACATGTGGAGTTAGGCATCCAAATTTGACGTGGCAACATGGTTTTCTCATGTGTCAGCATCTTGTGGCATGTGTAAGGTCATCACGAAAGGAGTTACATATGATAGATTTTATGATGCATAAGAGGATGTAAGAGGAAGATTACATTAAAATATTGATCAACATTATGAAAGGCTGTTACAATTTTTGTAGAGAATATTTTTTAATGTTAAATGAGGATAAATTGGGGCACCCAAGTTTGTTTGGTCAAATATGACAGTTCATGAAATTGCAAGATATGACAAGAATATGCTAAAAATAGCGAAGAAGATCAAGACCAAGAGGATGGTATTATAATTTGGACCCAATTTTGGGTGGCATGATTCTTGTGGTTTTTTTGATGATTTTTCCAAACTATTCATGCTTCTATTTTGTAATTCATCTATTTATTGGTTATTGGAGTTGTAGTTTGTATGGTTGATTTGTAGGTATTGTTATGTTGTCAAATTTACTCTAGTTTTACATGTTGGTGATACTCATATGATAGTTTTCTTTGTAAGTGTATTGTAGCCTTTGATTATTGAATAACATGTTGAGTCACTTTGGAGTGTGAGGTTTTTCTCCTAAGAGATTTTTTCCATGTAAATCAATGTGTTATGATATGTTTCTTTTGTGTTTATTTCCTTGTAAATTTATGATTGGTTTATTTTTGAATACTTCCTCTCATATATTAGTGTAAGAAGCATATTTAACATCTCTTCTCTCTTTCCTAGGGTAGATGTGGTTGCAATTTTATATTACCTAATTTAAGGTCTCTTGAGAAAAATCTATTAAGGTTTAGATGAGAAAAATCCATCATTTTAGCATATTTTAGCATTTTGTTGTAAGACATATGCACATCCTTAGGGAGAAGCAATCAAAGTTGGATAATAAGGAAATAAAATATATCTTCATTAGCTATGGTGTCAACATGAAGAGGAAAAAGATTTAGGATCCTATGACTAAAAAAATATTATATAATGAAAATGTGATATTCAAAGAGATTAGGACTTATAGATTATAGTTGAATAGCCAAAGGAGGATGGTAAGTTAGTTTTGCAAATATAACATAAGACAAAGAAGGTTGCACTAGATGTTTAACCATAGGTTGAGGTTGGACCTAATAATGGGAAAATTTAGAGAGCTTAGAGAATTCATAACAAGAAGCAAAACCTCCTCCTCAACCTTTGATAAGGTCCATTTAGTAGAAAAGACAACTAGAAAGGTATATCCCACTTAATTTTAGATGTAATTTTTTTCTTGTTGTGACATTCATGAGCCTTTTCTGGATCCTGGGTGTTGTTTCCTAGGCTGCTAGTGGTATTGTTACTTTTCTTCCGGTTTTCTAGTTTTTTGTTGTTTTGTTTTTGGCTGGCTTGCGTGCCTTGTTGTTCTTTTGTTGGCCTACATGTTTTTGCTTTGAGTTTAGATTAAGTTGTTATTTTGAAATCTACAGTTAGGGACCCTTTTCCCTGCTAATCTAATACAAATCATTCATGAAAATGGATGATTGCTTGTCTTAGAGATCACCCATGGATGAGGAGATGGTTGCATTGAAAAAGAATGATGCCCGAGACTTGGTTCAATTTTCTCCCCTATTACAAAGTTGACATTGATGAGAATTATGTTAGCTTGTGATACCAATTTTGGTCTTGAATGACCATATTCCTAAAAAGTGAGACTAGGAAAGCAAGAGATTTGAAATTTAAAATTGGAAGACTAGATTACAAGGACAATTCTATTCAAGGGATAAAACCACATAAGTAAGCTAATCCAAGTTGACAAAAACATTAGAAAATAAACTAACTCTAATATAAAACAACACAATAAACATATCAAAATCATTAAATTCAAAATTAAAGAATTAATATATCAACAAAATTAAATGAAATACTAAAACTATATACATGGAATCTATACAAAATATAAAAAAAATTCCTCTTGGGACTAGGCCATACACCTAGTTATGTCCATGGATACTTTTCTCTTGTACAATTCTTTTGTTGAATCTCACCTTTGGGATCTAGAGAAATAGTTCATCTATTCTTGTACCTATGTTTGAGAAACATGTAGTGTTGAAAAAACATTTGGGGGCTTGTTATAGCTGAAAGGAAGATCATTGAATTCTTTGATATAAATCCGATCCTATGGCTAATGCGATAAGATAAAAAGCATGAAAGACAAGGAATACAATGTTGATGCAACTGAGATTGAGTCGAGTCTAAGACCTAGATTGTGTGTTTTGTAATTCAATGTGGGTGCAATATTTTCTCTGACAGATGATTAAAATGACCTAGAATGATATCCTCAAATAAAAGTCCTAGACATACATGTCAAGACCCTTGTGCACAAGTCAATATGGAATGATCATATTCCTAGGTAGTGGAGAAAAGGCGATTTGAAATGTAAAATCGAAAGTCTAGATTGCAAGGACAGCTCTATTCAAAGGATAAAACCACATAGATAAGCTAATCCAAGTTGACAAAACCATTAATAAATAGACTAATCCTAATATAAAGTAACACAATAAATATATCAAAATCATAGATTCAAGATTAAGAAAAATATGAAATATACAACTTTTTCATCTACAAAATGATTATCTAATATTTACCGTGTATCCCACTTCTGCTGAAATATTAAAAAAAAAGCAGGATTGGTGAATTGATACATCGAGCCAAAAGTTGATTTATGTTTGCCAAATAATTAATCATCTCAATCTCATAATCCAATTTTTGCTACTGTTTTTGGGATAAGGTAATTTTTGAAGCCTATGATATCATGTTATACAAATTGGACATTGATTTGGATTATGACAGGTTTCTTCCTTTATAGTGGAATGCCTTGTAAATCAACATGGAAGAGACTAAACGGCATGATTTGATTCAGTGGATGCCACGATGGGTTAAAAGGTGGTTGGTTGGTGGGTTAAATCAACTAGAGTTTGAAGCACTAACTCCTTGTTTATGCTTCAGAGCTGGATTACACAATTGTTTCAGATCTGACATGGCTGGTCCAAACAACAAGATTTAGATAAATAGCACTAACTCCTTATTTGGTAGTTCATATGTACTTTATGCCACTGTCTCTTCACAAATAAAATAACAGATTTTTCAATAATTATTGATGACGACAGAGCAAGAAAAAGAAAAGACATGTATGTTTATTATTGAAGAGAAGAAAGCAATGGAAAGAGAAACAGGTTTATTAATTATATTTCTTTTGACCTTTTTGGGAGAATTAACACAAGAAATCTGGAAGAAAAGGAAATATCTTTGTACCCATTATCATATCTTATTCATACTTTACACTTGGATAAGTGATATATTTGTTTGTTTATTGTAGGGTATTTTTTTAGTTCTTTTAAGAAAGAGTACATACGAATTAAAAATATGTATGTCATAATAGATTTCAAAATGTTAACAACATTTTATGTACGTGTATTTTATTTTTCTTATTTTTCAAAAAGATATATAAAAAATATAGAATAAAAATAAATATATTTGTATGATCGAGTAAAAACATATAGCCACATCTTATATGCACTTTATGTCTTATATAAGTAAAGAATAAAGTGAGAGATTCTCAATTATTAAGAATAAGAAGAGAGCAATATAAAAGATACATATCAATTATTGATTAGAAGATAATGTATGTCTATGTATGAGTAAAATGCATATCTTGCACCTTTTTTTTATTGTTTTATATCATAATGTTCTTTATAGGGTTTCACTAATTTTAAATATATATTACGCAAACATATTATTTAGATGTTGAAGGTTCAACTCTATTCAAGATGGAATCACGTCATCTATGTTGAGAAAATGTGTTTCAACCTTACAAATACATAAGGTATTATTGATACGTAAGCGACAAGGGGCGCAAAGGTATCCCTCTAGGAGGGGTCCAAGGGGATCATCCCCAGGTTGGGGGTCCGAGGGTAGCACCCTTGAAAGCTAAATTTTATGTATATTTTATTATTGTAAATCCAGATCATTTATCATTAGGTCTTAGATTTTACAGTCGATATTTTGTTGGCTTGACTTGCCCTAGAAGGCAACCCTATTTTATGAGGCCGTTGTATTACAACTGTGTATTGTGATGTATTCTGAGAGTCTAATCGTGGTCGTGTTGCCTCTAGATCGCTGGTTGGCGATACTCTTGTGAGAAGCTTTCTTTGCAAGTATATTGTAATATTTATGATTTTTGAATAATATATTGGGCGACTTTTGGAGTGTGGGGTTTTTCTCCCGAAAGGGTTTTTCCCATGTAAATCATTGTGTTGTGGTATCCATGATATTTATGTTTATTTTTGTTTAAGTGTTTTTAATTGTTGTAAGGATCTGTAAAGTTTTGCATTATCCTCCTCTCAAGATTAGTGTAGGAAGTTGTTCCGCTACCTTAGCTTCCTTACAATCTAGACATAATCGGGTCACTTAGATAGGATTGTTAGTCTAATCAAATCCTAGATGCTTGACTTCTCATATTTCAATGGAACTTGCGGTTCTTTGATCTATAATGTAGTTCTAATTTGAGTTTATAAGTATCTGTTGTAGCATGACATTAGTCAAATTCCATATACCATTAGGTAAAAGTACAAAGTTATGTAGCACTTTTATAAAAGAATCAACCAACACTGATCCAAAATTTTAACTAAAATGTGATATATATGTTTTGAATTTTGAAATGATGTAAAATATAAAAATATTTATTTTTTAGTGTATTTATGATTGTATTTTTGAAAAAACAATCAAAAAATATTTGAATATAGTTTTTTGTAAAATTGACATTATAATTTAGTTGTTAATAAAATGCAAAAAAATGAAGTTAAATGGGGACATCACTCTTTATATAGTATTTTTTTTTTCTTCATTTTTCTTTATGTATTTAAAAGTTAAAACTTTAGTGCATGGATTTATTTTTTCTCAATTTTATAAATACATTGTTTTAAATAAATATTAAAATTTGCGTGTATTGAAAATACCATTCTCATGGGATGTCACCTTTTGTCTTAACTTTTTATCCAAAATAGAAAAAAATTACACCATCTTGACATCAAATCTTTTATCTAGCGCACCTAATTTTTTCAAATTTTCTAATAATTTTTTTGTATTTTTTCTTGATAAGATAATCAACCTTGTAGTTTTGTGTTGATAACTTACTTCTTTTTTTATGAATAGGCACTAATCTATATTAATTATAAAGATTAAAATACATATCCACAAAAAAGGGCAGTTGGTAAGAAGGCACACCTCGAGAGTCACATGGGCCTAGCCCAGAAAACCAAAAACCAACAGTCACATGGGCCTAGCCTAGAAGTCCATGATTACAAACATAAAAAAGGCCATGACGCGGCCAAAGTAGTACCAATAGAGCCAAGAGGGTCTCTACCATCCAAGTTCTTCCCCCATACATTAGCGGGGTTTGGAGTGACGTTAGGAGGAGGACCCCAACCATCATCAACATCTTTTTCTTTATCTTTGTCCTCACACCAGGGTGAGATTGCAAGCACCAAATGCAAAAAATCATTTACCAGAGTTTGGCCAACCAGAGCTGCCAGCAAGAGTAGTATCAGAGGGCCACTGAAACCACCATTGTTGCTCCATGTTGTTCCTCTAGAGGGCCACCCTTGGCCAACCCACGGAGGAGGAGAATGAGACCATCGAGGAGGGCGGGAACCACATCGAAGAGGAGGTTGAGAGCGGGGGTGAGCAGAGCCACTCCACTGTCGGCCCCAAGAGGGCGACCGACTACGAGAGGAAGTGGGCGAAGCAAGCATTTGAGCCACAATACACGAGGCATTGCCTCAATGATCCAAAAGCACCTGAAGGTGAGCCACCTCAAGTGCAAACTTGTTAGCTTGAACTTGTATCTACAAGAGTACATTAGAGAAAATCGTAGCTTTAGAATACAAAGAAATATTTTTATCAATCTGGGTGTTAAAAAATATGTAGGAATTTTTATCTTTCTAGACATTGAAGAGGATTTCCACCCTGAGAGTGTGCCAAAGCTGGGTATATTTAGCAAGAACTCTAGGCAAATCTCCCAACAGAACCATATGTCAGGAGAAGGGCTCTGATTTGAAAGGTCGAAAGAAGTCATGAATCCAATATTAAAATATTAAAAATAAAAAATAAAAAACAATTGAAATATTAAAAACTATATATATTTGAAAATTACACTTATAGATCTATAAAAGAGCATTTTTATATTTAAAAAAAAGTTATTTAAATGACTAGGAGTTGTTGAATAATCAAGTTTTTCGAATAATTTTATTGTTTTGGTAAATTGGCCTCAAAGTGGTGCTACATATGCATTTAGTGAACACTTTTATTTGGAAAAGTTGCAACCATATCTAACTTAGCTACAATGAATCTAGTTAGATCATATGTTTGACCAAAATTGATTTTTAGTTAGAGATACATAAATTCACTTGTACTGATAAGTTAGCCGAAAGTGTGACACAACTTTGTACTTTTACCCCCACTAATTTCAAGATATGCAACCATAATTCCATCTTGTTTCTATTTAGCACATGTTTAGTGTCAATAATAACTAATCTACCTCAAATAATCTATCACATGCAACTTAATAATTATCTAGGATTTTTAATAATTCAAAATTTGTTATATGTCTAGATTTAATTGATGGTTCATTTTATTTATTTTCACTTTAATAAATCCAAAAATTATATGCTTGGCCTTTAGGGATACACATTTTTTTTTTTTTTGAGTTTTAGATCTATGTGAATTTTTTTTAAACATTATTCTTTAAATTTATAAATGCTCCTTGTGCTGTTAGTTCTTTGCCAATGGTTTCACCCCTAATTGATTTTCACCTTTCAAATCCTTCATGACATGTTCTTCATTTTTATATCATAATCACAGGTTGTATTAACCCTTATCCTTGGCCTATGCCCATTCTTATATCAAAGATCTTCATATGTTTTAATATTACCCATTAATCCTTGATGATATCATCTCCTTTTAACAAATAGATGGTGTTCCATTATTTGTATAAATGTTACTTCATAATATATCTAATTTCTCATCTTTCATAGAGCTTGTTAGCACATTCCTCTCCATATTAGAGTATCTCACTTTATTTATTCATGATCTCCATGTTGATTTTTACTCCCATGAATAATGATGGTTATTTTTCCTTGAGCATCTTTCTTTCTTCTCATGATATATATATGTATATATAATCAAGAGGTAAATGATGCTTATCTTAGAGATATTTATTACTTATTGTCTCCTTCACATTAATTTTCCTTACGATGATGAAATATTTCAAGAAAATCACAATGTACACCTCAATGTTATTGATGCCTCCTTATTTGATGATAGTGTGGTTCATGTTTTTAGTGCACACATTAATTATGAAACAATTATAAATACATCTAGTTCCTTGACCCTAAATTCTATTGATAAATCTAGGAATCATGATTCATGTGATGAGGTTGTTCATTTAAAGATGATGATGCTTCTTCCTTATTTCTTGATGATTTATCCAATATGAACTTTCATGATGCATATTTTCTTGATCAATATGCTTTAACTTCTTTTTTACGTGACATTTATATGGTTAAAAATGATGACCATTCTTCACAAATAACTTATGATAGTGATAAACATGCTGATTTTTTTTTAATATATCATGATATTGTTATCCCACTTTTGATAATGTGCACATATTTGTAGGGATCCAATACTTGATGGTTTTATTAAAGATAAAAACACATTTAAACGTTAAATATTTTATTTTCTTATATTATGTTCACATGTATGATGATAATTTTCTAATGTATGAATTTAGTGAAATTTTAATAGATGGTGCTTTCCTATGGTTAATTGATACATGTCTTATTTTTCTTATAGTACGTTCATTATTCTTTCTTGTGATTTCATTGAATACTTTAATAATCTACCTAGAGTATGCTTACATAGTGACATATATCTATCAACCTTCAATAACCATTCATTAGGAAGTCTTAGGGGCACTTCTACACTTTCAAATAATATATTATCTTAGTATTATCATAATGAGTTTCCTAAGATTTATATTATGCATCACATCTTGGGGACCATACTAAAAATTACTACCATTCTATCCCTTATAAATATACCTACTATTAGAGCTTCATTCCCCTTGCTACCTAAAAACTGCCTCTAATTTCTACCTTCCCTCATTTTTCATGACCTATCACTTCCCCCCCTTTTTTTCCACTTCTTTGGAAATGCCAAAAATATGCCCTAAATAGGTTTTGGTGCCTCCAAGTGTATTTTGAATTTTTTAACTTCCTACCTAACAATAATGAAAATTATTAGACTCATACCTTTTTCATTTGAGCACTTGACTAAGTATTTTTTTTATAAAATGAAGTACTTGGAGTGCTCTATGTGCAAGAAAAGCCATAAATGACATTTTTCCAATTTTTGAAGCCTCAAAACTTTATCTTAAGGAAATTTATAACTTTCAAAAACTTAAATCTTTAATATCTTCCCTTCCAAACATGATCTTGGCTTGAAATTCACCCACAATGTGTAATTTTCAACTTTAGAGCTTTGGATAATTTATTAGGTCCTTACATGCTTAAAATCATTTTTTTTATATGTAAATATCTTGCTAATTTAGCAATTTTAGGATTTTTTTATAGGAAATAAGCTTCATGGGTATTTACCAAACCAAATAGAGACTAAAATAATTTTTTTTTATTGGGTGATGCAAGATTTCACTAACACCTCTGAATGCTCCTATATCAATATTTTTGGTCTCAAAAATATAAGAATGTAAGAAAATTTGTTCAAGGGTGCAAGACTTGTCAAATTTCAAAGGGAAGTAGTCAAAATATTAGATTTTATCAACCTTTAACAATACCAAATAAACTTTGGGAGGATACAAGAATGTATTTCATATTGGGATCATCAAGGTCACATAGGGTACATGGTTCCATATTTATAGTAGTGGAAATATTTAATAAGATATTGTATTTTTTTCCTTGTAAGAAGACTAATGTTGTTGTACATGTTGCTAACCTATTTTTCAAGAGATTGTGAGATTGCATGGATTACCATGAAGTATAATTTCAAATAGACACAAAAATCATAGGATATTTATAGAGAAAATTATATAAAAAGATGAAGATAGACATAAAATCTAGGCCACCATTTCACCCACAAATCGATGGACAAACAAAAGTGTTAAACATGGCTTTTGGAAACTTGTTGGAATTTAGTAGGAGATAAGGTAAGAAATTAGGATATAATTCTATCACAAGAAAAGTTTGCATACAACACTAAATTAAAAATGCACAGGAAAGACACCATTTGAAATTGTGAATGAATTACAACCTAGAGTAGTGAAACTTAGAGACATTAGTATGGAAAATAAAAGGAGTGCAAAAGCAAAAGAATTTGTAGGATACATGGAAAAAAATACACAATCAAGTTAGGAAACACTTGGAAACTATGAAAAAAAAATATAAAGGATGAGAAGATGAGAAGTGGTGACACAAATAATTTTTTGCTGGAGATTAAATCATGGCATATATTAGGAAAAAAAATCTAATAGGCACATACAACAAGTTGAATATGAGAAAATTATACCCATGTAAGATTCTCAAGAAGTTTGATTCAAGGAATGCTTATAAGGTTGAGTTATCATAAACACTTGGTATACCACCAATATTCAACATAGAATATCTCCATGTTGTTACCATGAATTTAAATCAAGCAACAACAACCATAGAATTTCACTCTAAATTATACATATCAAATCAATAGAAAGATCAAATAGAGTAGATTTAGGACAAAAGATTGGGTGCAACACCAAAAATAGGTAGTATGAAGAACACCAAGTAAGTGGAAATGCATAACAATAGAATAATCATCATGAATTTCACAAGATAAGGTAGACCACCTTGTTTTCCCTCTAAAACCAACAAAGTGTAAGACTCATTTTTTAAATAACCTTGAGTGTTTAATGCAAGAACATCCTAGTGTGGTTTACCACATTTCATTACATATTCTCATTTCAGCTTGTAGTAGAGAACCAAAGTTCTATAATAAATTAAGCACTTTATATCTAGATTTTAGGATATTTGAATCAGTTTACAAATAGTTATCATCACCAGAGGCAACATCGAGTTCAAAGTTTAGAATAGTCAATAATACATTCAACATGTGTAGTTTTTAGGACCTTCCCATGACTTGAGACAATCAAAAATACATTTTTATAAGGTAGTATGGGACCAAAGGAACCTCCAATTGGAACTACATAAGAATTCATTAACTCTTGGAGCTTCACCATCAAATTTAGGTTGTCCTACACATTTCACAAGACATAGAGATTTGGAACACCTTGAAACTAATACATATCATTACTAAAGCCTGGAGCTTCTATATAAACACATCTTATATTTATTTGGAAGTTAGTTAGTTAGGTGAAGTTAATATAGAATTCATTTAGAAGTCAAATGAGTTGAGTAGTTAAGTAGTAGCGATAACAATAGTAGTAGAGTGGTAGTGTCATGGTAGTCTTCATTGTTATATCTTTATATATAATCTTGTAATAAGCCTATGGTGGTATGTGATCCAATCTATATTTGTAATCTACATGTGGCAAGCCAATGATCTATTTATAATTGTTATGTGTGTTAGAGTCATCAATGGACACAAGCTCCCAAGATCACCTACAACAACAAAAAATGTCTTCCACAAGAGATTATAACAAGAGAAAAATATTGTATGATTATGGGAACAAATAATTATTATTAAATCCAATATGATTGCATGGCTCAAAATGTACATATGATTCCTTGCTTATATAGATAGGGTTGAGAGATAGGGAAAGACAAGATTGTGACAAATTTCTTAATTGCATGCATTGAGACAAATAGTGATAAGATAAGATTACATGAAAACTAAAGACTTCTTTAGAAAGATTCATAAAGCCCTAAGTAAACTTAATATGTGAACATGTGTGAAAAGGACCTACTAGGTGAACTAGTTAGGTAAAATACATTTTCACACTAGAAATGTGATAGTAAATTGATGAGAATTTAATTTTCTATTTATGTTAATTATGTTATGTTAACTTTTAGCTACAAAATCAAATAGTCCTTCCTCTAGGCTCTTCGTCCATGATTGCATCACTACCTCAACTCCTAAACCAAGTAAAATTTTTCTTCCTCCTTCCTATAACCTATCATGTTCATCCTCCCCTTTACCACACACTTTGATTAATCATGATGGATTTATAATATACGATAAGATTGACATTGGTGATCTTCTAGAGAACACATTATATGCATGTCATGAAGAATAATTGAAGGTGTCTTTTCTTTTTAAGAATTATTACACTTTCCATGAAATGTCTTTTTATCCTTCTATAATTTTTGTTTTTTTTTAATGTGAATGAATTATTCTTTGAAAAAACTCTCATGGTGTCTTCTTCCTTATCCTTTGAATTATAACATACTTAGTTTCATGAGATCTTAAGTATCTTTTCCATTCATCCTCAACCTCTTTCTTCCATTTCTACTATCACACAATTTGTATCCATTTCATGACAACTCATGGAGTTGACTAAAGTGGAGAAAAGGTATTTAATATTTTTATTATTTTTTATATTTGTGGAAATATTAGGATGTGAGAATTTGTACCCCAACTCTTATATAAGTCAAACAACCTCACTAGTTTGCATCTTATTCCAATTTATCAATTTTATTCAAACCTTGAGCACTTGAGTTCGTTTTTAGGATTTGAGGATGAAACCCCTTGGATTTAATAGATATCAAATGAAAAAACCCCTTTGGTTTCTCGAGGAAAATCTCATACAAGTACTTAATTTGTATTTTAGAGTTTTTTATGGATTTCATTGAGTGGAGTTTAACATATTTTCAATATTTTATTATAGGATTTTGGAGTTGGGAGCTACAACATTCTTTGTACATTTTTAGGTATTAATATTATATGTATTTTTTTAATTATATAGATATAATTTTATATACATTTGAGTAATACAAATCAGCTCCAACATTTTGGTGAAATTATGTTTTATATATGAAAAATTTGAATGATTTTGTAGTATAGCTTATGAAAAGTCACCATGAAATATTTTAGTATTTTTGGCATAAATTTTTGTGGAGTCTATCGTAGGTGTTTCTATATAGATTTTTTATTTAAAATATATTGAAAATATTTTAGATTTTGAAAATATAATTATGTTTTATATATGAAAATTTTGAACAATTTTGTAGTATAGCTTATGAAAAGTCACCATGATATATTTTAGTATTTTTGGCATAAATTTTTGTGGGGTCTATCGTAGGTGTTTCTATATAACTTTTTAATTAAAATATATTGAAAATATTTGCATAGTTTTATGGTTGAGGACATTACTACCTTTTGAAAAATTGGGTGGGACAAAATTTGCCCAAGCAAATCAAAATATTACATCAATGTCAATTTTAGAAAGTGACAATATTTGGTACAAACAAGAGATTTCATAAGCCAACAATTTGAATCATTGCATCAGTTCACATCCCTACGGATAGAATCATGAGGACAAACTTGAAGGAAAAATGCATTGCGTCAAGTATCATGTTACTAATAGTAATTTTAAATTAAACTATATATGTGTTTTGCATCAACATTTTGGATCACACTCAATGATTAATCATCAAGATGAGGAGGTAAGTATCTTGTTTTTCAAGGTTAAGGTGGAAATCATGAGGGGGATCATAATATCGAGTATTCTGAAGATCATGTGGTGAATTAGCTCCTTAAAAAAATTATAATAATGGTGATCATCCCTAGGGTGGTCAAGATGTGACTTCTTGCAGAGAAATGTGTCAAAAGAAAATGTAAAGGAAAGATCTTACCAAGAAGTTGATGTTTGAAGGAGAGTAGTATCACCAAGGAGGGTAGTAATTATTGTAGAAATCATTCCATTGGTCCCTACATTGTAAATGTTAGTCCTCATTACTATCACTAGAAAATGGTGCAGGAGCACCTTAAGGTCTTTTGAAAGATGTTTTTTTTTTGGCTTGTAGGTGGTTCTAGCCAACCACCAAGGGAATAAAAACTATGATGTAAAGTCCCAAGAGTTTTTTTGATGAGTGAATTGGAAATAGGTTTGTTAGGGGCTTGAGGTTTGGGTAAGTCTTAGACACTGTGAGCATTTTGAGCAATGTTGCCTTGGCTATTTGTCCTAAAAGTTGTAAAATGGTATTAATGATGCTCTAAGCCCGACCCAAGGGTCCTAGCACATGGGGGAAAGGTATATAAGTTCAGAAAAACCCTAATACCTATATTGGAGGAATTGTTGCATGAATTGAGACTTGGAGAGCACATTTTTGTGATTGGAAGAGAGCAAGTTTTCATTGAATTTCTGTGTTTGAGCCTTCATCCAGTCAAGAATGGATTGAAAGGACTTATTTGATGCTTTGAGTCTTTTATTTTTGTCACTTAATTACCTTGTGTAGCATTAGATTAGTCATTTAAACCGATTGGTTAATAGTTTTTTGAGTTTTTGGTGTTCTTGGTCTCACTGCCAGTTCAGGCCAGTTTTGTGAATAATGAGTCCCACTTGACTTCCCGTGGCTTACCTCTCATGGAAAATTGGAATAAAGTTGAAGACTGTGTAAATAGTGTACATATAGATTTTGGGGTCTTGGTTTGCAGGGAAGGTGATGAAATCATCAAGCACTAGGTGAGTGTAAGTGCATTCTGGCTAGTAGCTTAGAGAGGACAACATCAAGGAGAGTTTCTAAATGGATTGGTTTGTGCCAATAAAGAGTATGGGAGTGTAGGAACATGTATCTCAGACATGTGTGTGCCAGGAGGAGAGCTGAGGAGGTCGTTGAAGCCCTCAAAGAAGGAAAAAGAGCTAAAAACCCTAGAAACCCTTGAAAATAGGGGGTTTGAGGACAATAACATGTACGAACACTTGTAGGACCTAAGACCTGGTAGATCTTGGAGCCCTGATGGTCTATAGAAAGAATATACAAAAAAATTTGGGGGTTGTTAAGACTGTTTGTGAGAAAAGTCAAGAAAACGGGTTCTAGGAGGCGTAATTGGGGCAAAAGGCTACAAGGCCTAAAATTGAGTTTTTCAAGGAAGCGATAGGTAAAAGGTGAAAGAATCCATTAATATGGATTAGTGAGGATAAAAATCAACAAAGGGACAACTAGAATACCCTTCCCTAGCCCTGGAGTGGTTAGGACACTTTGGGTCAGTGTGGAGCCCAAGGAAGCTTAGTGGTGGATTAGGAGTGATGGTGAAGAAATTTGAAATTGGTGGGGAGTCTTACGTGGTGAGAGGGGTTTAGGAGTGATCCTTGAGTAGGGTAGAGAGGAATACCCTAGGAAGACCAGAGAATAGGTCTTGGGAAGAGAAAGAGTGCTCTTGAGGGGTAGGACTCCCCATCAAATTGGTATTAGAGCCATAAAAAGGCTTGGGAATTGAGAAGTGTATGTCAGAGAGTAGTAAATCCATAGGAGAAAGCACCATGGTGACCAATGCAGAGCTAGCTAGAGACTTGATAGAGCAACAAGAATATAATAGACAACTTGAAGAAGTTGTGGAAGAAATGAAACAAAAGCTAGAAGAGGTTGCAAAGACTGTAGGCAAGATGAATGTACAGTTAGTAGAGGACAAAGACAAGGGTAAGGACCACATTGAGGAAGAAATAGAGCCAAAACCTGACCCTCCATTAGCAGAGGAACCCTTCCTCAAAGCATTTAAGGCATTAAGTGTCAAGGCACTAGAAGGCATCCCTATTTTCACATGAAGAATGGATGCAAAGTTAGTTATGGAATGGATAGAGGGAATGGAGAATCACTTTGAATGTGATAGAATTATAGAGGCACAAAAGGTGAAGATAGCCAAATCAAGGTTAAGAGGACAAGAATTAACTTGGTGGAAGTTCTTGCAAGAAGAAAGAGAGAAGGAAGGCAAGAAGCCAATAGGAAATTGGAAAACAATGGTGGCTAAAGTAAAGGAAAATTATCTACCTGAGGACTATGACATCCAATTGCACAAGAAGAGGCAAAATCTCAGACAAAGAGACCTAGATGTAGCTGCCTATACAAAGGAGTTCCAAAAGCTAAGCCTTAGGTCTAGAGTGCAAGAAATTGAAAGCATTAAGGTTGCTAGGTATTTGAACGGCCTTAGATGGAACATAAAAGAGGAGTTAAGTCTCTTCACACTTACTACCCTCCATAGCTGCTATCAGATGGCTATTAAAGTGGAAGATAAACTGAAAAAAGAAACAAGATTCTAACACCAGGGGTAAAGGAAGAGGTAGAGACCCTAGAGGTGGACATAGAGGAGGTTTTGGTGGAAGGAGCAATGAGAATAGAAGCCAAGGAGATGCTAAGGTTGGTGAACAATCCCATGAGGAAAATAGTAGAGGGGGATACAAAGGTAGAAGCTCTAACAATGGTGGAAGAGGCAGATTAGGAGGATTTGGAAGAAGTTCTCATTTTGCTTCCATGAAGTGTTACAATTGTGGACAGTTGGGTCATTCGACTTACAGGTGTCCTGACAATCCAGCATCTTCACAAGGTGAGAGAAATATTACCTATGTTCAAGAAGAGGACTGTTCCAAACATTCAGAGGTGATCTAGATTCAGAGAAAGGTGAGAATCTCATGTTGAGAAGGATCTTGATCAAAGCACCTACCGAGGATGAACACAAACAAAGGAGAGCTCTTTTTAGATTCAAGTGCAGGATACTAGGTAAGGTCTGCAAGGTCATCATTGACTCAGGATCTACTGATAATGTCATATCAGAGGAGGCAGTACAAAAGTTGAACCTCATCAAGATACCCCATGTGTGCCCTTACAAGGTTACTTGGTTGAATAAGGGGCAAAATATATTGGTCAATGAACAAGTATGGGTTGAGTTTGCTATAGGGAAGTATCAATATAGGATACTATGTGATGTGTTACCAATGGATGCATGCCATTTTTTGCTTGGCAGACCATGGCAATATGACAGGGAGGCAGTACACCATGGCAAGGAGAAAAATTACTCATTCAAGAAGGATGGAGTGACTTACAAAATACAGTCTTTGTTGGAAGAAGGCATAGTGGAGAAGGCATAATCCAGTGTACTTTTGATGAGTGGAAAGGAATTCATAAAAGACATCAAGGAGGAAGAAGGAGTTGTCTATGGAATCATGTTGAAACCACAAAAGGAGGAGTCACCTAGTTGGCTACCTATGGCAATAGAAGTGAAACAATTGTTGGATTAGTTCAGGGATATCATTTGTGAAGGCACACCAACTACACTACCACCTAAGAGGGCAATTAGTCATCAAATATACTTTGTACGAGGAGAAAAATTTCCTAACAAGGCTGCATACAAGATGACATCGAAGTAGAACAAAGAGATAGCAAGGCAAGCTCAAGAACTTTTGGACCAAGGGCTGATCAGAAAAAGCATAAGCCCATGTGTTGTTCTAGTGGTATTGGCACCTAAAAAGGGAGATAAGTGGAGACTGTGTACTGATTCTAGGGCAATAAATAGGATAAACATTAGATATAGGTTTCCTATTCATAGGATAGAAGACCTAATGGAGTGTTTAGGGGGTGCTAAGTACTACTCCAAAATTGATTTGAAAAGTGGCTATTATTAGATTAGGATGAAAGAGGGAGATGAATGGAAGTCAGCATTTAAAATCACAGAAGGGTTGTATGAATGGTTAGCGATGCCATTCGGGCTTACAAATTCACCTAGAACTTTTATGAGGGTGATGAATGAGGTCTTAAAGGACTATATTGGAGTCTTTATGGTTGTCTACCTAGATGATATTCTCATCTTTAGCAAAACAAAAGAAGAACATATGAAGCACCTAGAACTTGTGTTGAAGAAACTTCAAGAGGAGAAACTCACCATAAATCTTGAGAAAAGTGAGTTCATGAAGCAAGAGCTAGTCTACTTAGGATTTGTAGTATCTCAAGGGAGCTTGAAGATGGACAAGAGCAAGGTTGAAGCCATTCTCAGTTAGCCTACTCCCAAGATAGGGACTAAAGTTAGGAGTGCCCATGGATTGGCACAATTCTATAGGAAGTTTGTTAGAAGGTTTAGTGAAATATGTGCACCGGTCCTTGACACCATCAAAGGAGGACTGAAAAAAAAGTTTGTGTGGACCAAAGAAGCCAATGAAGGATTTGAAAGATTGAAGAGGGAGATAGCTACCCAACCTATCCTAGTTTTACCAAGTTTTGACAAACCATTCATAGTGGAATGTGATGCAAGTAACATAGCATTAGGTGTTGTCCTAAGCCAAGAAGGCAGGCCAATGGCATTCTTTAGTGAAAGGTTGAATGAAGAAAAGTCTAGGTACTCATCCTATGACTTAGAGCTATATGCTTTGGTACAGGCTCTCAAGAAGTGGAGGCACTATCTATTACCCGAAGAATTTGTGGTATACACTGACAATCAAGCCTTAAGTTACATCAATACTCAGGAGAAGCTCAGTTTGAGGCACACCAAATGGATGGAGTTTTGTAGTCATACACCTTTACTATCAAGCACAAGAAAGGGGTTAACAACAAGGTTGCAGATGCTCTTAGTAGGATATTGCTTACCATACAAGAGATATAGTTGCAAAGCACAGGGGTTGAAGGATTCAAAGACCTATATGAAGGAGATTCTGATTTCTCAGAGATCTACAAGGTATGTACTGATTTTGAAAACCATTTTCATAGTGAATATGAAGATTATACTTTTCAGAATGGTCTATTGTTTAGAGGGAAACAATTATGTGTTCAAAGAGGTTCCATGAGGGAGAATCTTATTCAAGAAAAGCACAATGGCAGTTTGAGTGGACACTTTGGATTGAACAAGACCATAAACTTAGTGGAGAGGTTCTATTGGTGGCCTAAGATGCAAAGAGATATACAAAGGTATGTGGAGCAATGTGGAGTGTGTCAAAAGGCAAAGGGAACATCAAAAAATGCATGAATTTATTAGCCATTACCCATCCCAAGTAGACCATGGGAGTGCATAAGTATGGACTTCATACTAGGACTACCTAGGACACTGACTGGTTTTGATAGTGTGTTTGTGGTAGTGGACAGACTTAGCAAGATGAGCCATTTCATCCTATGCAAAACAACACATGATGCAAGTTAGATTGCACATCTATTCTTCGAGGAGGTAGTGAGGATACATGGGTTGCCAAAGAGCATAGTTGCAAACAAAGATGTGAAGTTTGTGGGGAATTTTTGGAAAACTCTTTGGAAAAGATTAGGAATCAACTTGTCTCATAGCTCAGCCTATCATCCTCAAACGGATGGACAGACAGAGGTAATAAATAGGGTACTTGGTAACTTGTTGAGGTGTCTAACTAAGGAGTGTGGACAAGGATGGGAACAAGTGATTCCACAAGCAAAAATTGCTTACAATGATAGCACAAATAGGACTATGGGTAAGAGTCCATTTGAGATAGTATATGGCTTACATCCAAGGGGTGTACTTGAGCTTAGAGATCTAAAAGGTTATGAAGGAATCAATGGTCATGCTGATGATTTTTCTCAGTCAATGAGAGAGGTTCATGAGTAGGTAAAGAAGACATTAATGGAGGCTAACCAAAAGTTGAAGGCTAAAAGAGATGAAGGGAAGAGAGAACTAGAATTTGAGATAGGTGATATGGTGATGGTATACTTGAACAAGGCAAGACTAAAGAAAGGCATACCAAGTAAGTTGCAGATGAAAAGGATAGGGCCATGTAAAGTGTTGGCTAAGTATGGATCAAATGCATACAAGGTGGAGTTACCCAAGGAGATGTCTATTTCGCCTATCTTCAATGTGAAGGACTTGGTGAAGTATAAAGGACCAAAAATGGATGAGGAACAATATAGTTCTGAGGTAAGTAAGGATGTGGAAGAAATCAAGGTACTTGATCAGATCAGACCACAAGTGGACAAGATTTTAGACTCAAGGGTGAAGAAGAAGACTAGGCACAAGATATACATGGAGCACCTAGTGAAGTGGAGACATCAACCAAAGTTAGACGCTACTTGGACAATAGAAAGTGACTTTAAGAAGCATGGAATTACTGAGGAGCTCTTGACACCACAGGTTCCTTAACTTCTTTGTTGCAAGGGGAGAATGGTGCAGAAGCACCTTAAGGTCTTTTGAAAGGTCTTGTTTTTTTTTTGGCTTGTAGGTGGTTCTAGCCAACCACCAAGGGAATAAGGAGTATGATGTAAAGTCCCAAGAGTGTTTTTGATGAGTGAATTGGAAATAGGTTTGTTAGGGGCTTGAGGTTTGGGTAAGTCTTAGACACTGCGAGCATTTTGAGCAATGTTGCCTTGGCTATTTGTCCTAAAAGTTGGAAAATAGCATTAATGATGCTCTAAGCCCGACCCAAGGGTCCTATCACGTTGGGGAAAGGTATATAAGGTCAAAAAAACCCTAATAACTATGTTGGAGGATTGTTTTCATGAATTGAGACTTGGAGAGCACATTTTTGTGATTGGAAAAGAGCAAGTTTTCATTGAATTTTTGTGTTTGAGCCTTCATCCAGTCAAGAATGGATTGAAAGTCTTATTTGATGCTTTGATTCTTTCATTTGTGTCACTTAATTACCTTGTGTAGTATTATATTAGTCATTTAAATCGACTGGTTAATAGTTTTGTGAGTTTTTGGTGTTCTTGGTCTCACTGCTGGTTCAGGCCAGTTTTGTGAATAATGAGTCCCACTTGACTTCCCGTGGCTTCCCTCTCATGGGCACTTGGAATCAATTTGGGGAATGTGTAAATAGTGTACATATATATTTTGGGGTCTTGGTTTGCAGGGAAGGTGATGAAATCATCAAGCACTAGGCGAGTGCAAGTGCATTCTGGCTAGTAGCTTGGAGAGGACAACATCAAGGAGAGTTGCTAAATGGATTGGTTTGTGCCAATCAAGAGTATGGAAGTGTAGGAACATGTATCTCAGACATGTGTGTGCCAGGAGGAGAGCCGAGGAGGCCATTGAAGCCCTTAAAGAAGGAAAAAGAGCCAAAAACCCTACAAACCCTTTAAAATAGGGGGTTTGAGGACAGTCACATGTACAGACACTTGTAGGACCTAAGACCTGGTAAATCTTGGAGCCCTGATGGTCAATAGTAAGAATCTGCAAAAACATTTGGGGGTTGTTAAGACTATTTGTGAGAAAAGTCAAGAAAACGGGTTCTAGGAGGCGTAATTGGGGCAAAAGGTTACAAGGCCTAAAATTGAGTTTTTCAAGGAAGCGATGGGTAAAAGGTGAAAGAATACATTAAGATGGATCAGTGAGGAGAAAAATCAACAAAGGGACAAATATAATACCCTTCCCTAGCCTTGGAGTGGTTAGGACACTTTGGGTCAGTGTGGAGCCTAAGGAAGCTTAGTGGTGGATTGGGAGTGATGGTGAAGAATTTGAAATTGGTGGAGAGTCTTACATGGTGAGAGGGGTTTACGAGTGATCCCTAAGTAGGGTAGAGAGGAATACCTTAGGAAGACCAGAGAATAGGTCTTGGGAAGAGCAAGAGTGCTCTTGAGGGGTAGGACTCCCCATCAGAAAACTTCATCATAGGTCACCTAGATGTGCAATGTGGTTGTCTCAAACTAGACATTACACCTTAATGAGGGTACCATGAACTATCACGACATCACCTATGTGATCTAATACTCAAGTATCTCTATAGGGACATGGAGATTCCTAATGCCACTTAGGGGAATCAATAAATTGATTTGAGCCATAGGCAAGTGAAGCATCATCATGATCCTCAAAGAATTTGAGTCATTTAAATCATAGTTGCCCCTATCTAGAGATTAATAATCTTACTAACTCAAATGAAATTGTTTCTTACTCTCATAAAGATTGAACTTCTTAGAACAATACATCATAATAGAATCAGTAACCAAACAAATCATAATTAATCTTATCATAGATGATATCCCCATTATTAAATCAATCAAGACACTTTTTCAGAAACTACATCTAATATAATTATTGAGATGTGATTCCTTTCAACTCTTACTTTTTTTTTGATATCCCAGAGATATTCTCCGACCATGCTTTCGAAGGTAGCATAGACCATACGACCCAACCCAACGAACTCCATCACCCTTTCAACCCTTACTTTAATATAATTAAATAAATAATATTTATATTATATTATTAAAGTATATGCACGGCATGCTCGTCATTTTAAGAGACACTTAAAGCGACATGGGAACTAAATTTCCTAAGAATCATATTCTAACTCCTTAAAAAAACTTAGTGAAAGTGCAAATGAGAATGTTCGTTCCTTGTAACACCACATTCCTTAAAATAATTCAAAAGTAAAGTCAATAATTAGTATTCACTAGCCCCCTTTATCTTTACTAGCCATATTCCCATGTAACTTTAATACAAAGTAATATTTTTATTTATCAAAAATAATGTGGGAGATCCAAATTAAAAAATGCATGAATATTAAACTTCATCCTATCGTGTGAGATAAGGCAAACACAATATAAATCTGTCTTGTATTTATCTCGTGTACATCACCTTATTTTTTATTCGAAAGTGCATATGAGATGAAATAACATGTTTTTACAATTTTAATTATGACATCATGTTCATAGATAGATATAATATTATATAAATTATTGAATCGCATGTAGTGAATTAATAGAGGTAAAATAATAAGATTGATTTTAGATGGGTTGAAATGAAAATAAGATGAAGTACATTTTTATTCTTTGAAATAGATTAAAGGTGTATTTTGAATGATGTCACGTCATAACAAGGATTTGTAAATTAAGATTTAGAATTATATTCTAGATTTGAAAGTTAAGACAACTAAATTTTGAGAATCCAATCATCTAGTGACACAATCTCACTAGTCATTTTGTTCAAGTGGTGTGATTTCATCATGAGTCAAATTTGACTTTCAACACCTACAAATCCTACTTGCATGATGTATATTTGAAATAAAAAAAGTTAGTGGTGCTAAGGAACACTATGGAGCTTGATATACACATATCAAAGTTCAAACTTCCTTGTACCCTAATCAAGCCCTAAGATTAAAGTAATAGTAATAGAAAAAAAAGAGAAGGGTGTTAATGAATGCCATATTTGTTGGCAATAGATGTCGCTAAGTTGGCCACTTATTCTTGTTTAAACCTAATACAATTCAATGATTGATTATGCTAGAGATATCTTTTGAAGAGTGCCTTCAAAATTGATGTGTATTGATTGTTGATTTTTGAGGGATGTTGATGTTTGATGCTAACAATGAGGATTGTTTCCCACTTACCTATAAGAGGAGAAATTTTCTTTAATAATTTTTTATGATCTCTAATTCATTATCATTTAACAATACAATCATGTACAAATGACCTATGATGGTGAATTTAAATACATAACCTTAGATGCATAATTCATTTTTTACATAATTTAATAATAATTAAATCCTAATATTGTAGGCCTTAGAATGCAAAAAATTGAATTTTAGAAATAAGGGATGTGACTATGCCTAAAATCTTGTCCAAGGGATAGAAACATTACTGTGATCTAGGATATGATCTGTAAACTCATAAAAACTAGGCTAGGGAAGTTCTAAATAGATATACATGATATAGCAAAGTGTTAGATTGGGTTGCAAGCTAGTGAGTGCATCAAATACATTGATCCAAAGTGTTTTATAATAAAAAGAGAAAAATGCAAGGTATGGAATTTTATCCTTTATATTTTCCCTCCATTTGGATGTTTATAACCAAGTGTACATATTTTCCAAATAAGGAATAAAAAGAAATAGACAAAAATAAACTATGATAAAAAGGATATCAACTTTCTAGATCCATATAATTTGCATAATTGTGGGAAACATGTGTTGCTTGTAAGACTATGCATAAAATAAGAAAAAGAATCACCAAATAATATGCTCCTTGAATTGTGTCTACTATGAAGAATTCCACATAAATCGCATAGAGAGAAAAACTATTATTAGATGTAAGGCCCCAAGCATTTATGCCTCATTCTACTAGTCATTTTATATTTGATATTGTAGATCATACTTACCTTTGATGTTATTTTTGTGTTGTCATCAAGTTGTGTGGATTGCGTATTTTGCATTCACATATGTGGATATATATATTATTGGAATAATTGCGTTTTGGTATTATTATCATATTTTTTGAAGATGTTCACGTGGATTATTATTGAGGTGTATGGATTTTATACCTAGATTAATATTTATGCATTTTTATATGCTACACTCTACATATTTTTTCACTTTTACTAATTTCACTATGATATACAATTATGCTTATGTTCATTGAATTCAATATTATGATTACTTTACTATCATCTTTGTATTAAACTTGTGATAGATGATTATTAATTAGACATAGCTTATGATATTATCTAGTTGGTTGATATATATTGTGCTTTGGATATCTTGTATTGGACAAGTACACCTGATAATTTCCTTGAGTGTGCATGCACAAGTTTCCCCAATGGTGATAAATTTGAGACAATTATCTTGGGAAAAAGTGTTGTGTTATTACCTCATATGACTTGACTTAGAGTTAACATATGGGTATCATGTGGCTCTATGATCTTGGACTTGAATCAATTGATTTTGGGCTCCCGAGTCATGTGAAAGACCATACAACATATATGTGTGTTTTACATAATTTGTTTGACTCTTGCAATTAATTATATTTAATCATTTTTTGTATTTAATTATGTTCTTACAAAATATATTTATGTTGATAATAGTTTTAGGTATATCTTTTTTATCTCACAATATATTTAATATTGTTGAGGAGAAAAATAAATATATGATCTAATAAGTAAATTTGATTTATCATTTTTCAAATATATTTGACATGTTTTCTTATGTTACCTTCATTGAAATTATTAAGCTAGGAGATTGGTAATGTTTAATTGATGACTTTAGTCATTTTTATTAAAAATAAATATTGCATAACATTTACTTTAGAAAATTAAAAGGGTTATTTTGAAAAGAAAAAATAATATAAAATTTATTTGGTTAAAATGTCTTGTTTAATTTTCTTTCAATGTGAAAAAGAAATAGTGGACTTTTAATAAAGGGAAATGGCTTATTTGGAAAGGGAATTCAATTATGGTATTTCTCTTTCTTTTTTTTTCCATTTTTCTTGTGAGCTTAGAAATTGTTTAGAGATTTCTTGCTTGAATTGTTTTCTTAGATCATCTTCAACAAAATTATCTCTTTTCTTATTATGCATTAGATTCAAGGTAAGGGTTTCGATCTCATTCATTTAAATTGAATATATTCATTCCTATTCCATGCCCACCTTAATTAGATGTATATGGTATTTCTTTAGTTGGGAAAGATTGTATTAGTGAATTATTAGATTGAAGGAAGTCAATTTCACATCCCAATTGCATTACTTTTTAGGTTTTCCTTTTTGCACTAAAACTATGTCAAAAAATTGAATTCTTTTATGTGATTGGATATTTTTTATTTCCATGCCCTTAGCTTCAAAAGGATATTATTATATTTATACACTTTTTTTTTAAAAATTTTAGGTGAGATTTGAGTTCCCACCGTTGAAATTTAAGATTTTGCACATTTCATGCATGTTGTTGAACAATAAAAAATTGAATTCCAAGTTTTATTTTGAATATTCTTTTGTAGGAATGGAATTATTTGCGTGAATAACGTATCGTACCTATCTAATTCCCATTAGGGGACTTATTCACATATTAAGTTTACTTAAGTCCTAGGTGTCCTTCTAGAAGTCTTAGTTGTCTAGATAAGATCTTATTATATCTTATCTTTTTGACCTTTTTGTCAAGTTAGCTGTCTCATAACATAGGATTAAGACACATGTCACAATATTCTCCAATCCTATCTATCACCTTTACTTTATAAGAAAGACCTCTCATGTACATATTAAATCAATCTTGCATCCATAATCAAGTAATCTATTCTTGCCATTTCTCTCTTGTGGGAGATATTTTGGTCTTGCAACTATTCTTGGGGTGTTTGGAGTTCACCACTAACTCCTATAGGAATTACCTCATTGAAATGAGATAGAGAATAATATTCCTGGTGTTCCATGATTGAACCTTATTTTTTGTTCCATGTTCATATAGTATTTTTTACTATTTGGTCTTAGGAGGTGAGGTATCTATGTCTTAATAAAGTGGACTCTCACCCTCATAAGTTAGTAATGCAAGTAATGAACTAGGGTCAATGAGAGGTAAACAAAATATAATTTATTTAAAATAATGGTTTTACACATCTCACACATAAAAATATTTATTTGCAAGTTCATTTTGTTGAATGCACAAGACAACTAAGAGAGAGGTGAATCAGTTGTACATTAAAACATCAAACCCTCATTAACATTTAGATCTGCATTAATCTTCAATCCTCTATCAATAATTGAACCCTTATCATGCATTAATAGAATATAAACATGAGAAATAGTAATGCAAACACAACCAGACACATGAGAACACTAGATTTACGTGGAAAACCCAAGAAGGGAAAAACCACAGTCAGGATTAGCTTGCAATATAAATTAATTGCAACACCAAATAGAGTAGGCTCACTATCGAAGGGATCACTACCCAAAAGAAAGAAGGGCTCATGGAAAAAATAGAAAGAAGAAGAAAGAAGATTGTTACAATGAGAAATCCATCTCAAAGCAACATAAAAGTTCCACCATTGCTTCACTAGAATATTCACACTCTATGTAGAATGTAGATACCTTTTGCTCACCGCTTCTAGTAGTCTTAGTCATTAAAAATCACATTGCACTTTGCACTTTTTCACTTCATATTATAATTCACATCATACACAATACAACACACATCCTCCAACTCAACACACATATATATACCATCTTCAACCTTGAAAATAATCTACAAGGTCGACTATGCACCTCAATCATGTAAATTCAAATTAGGTCAACACTAAGCATTCTCACAGTGTAGAAGAATGAAAGAAGACCATATCACACCTTAACTTGGACCTAAATCAACTCATACACACCATGCCATGCTTCCACAAATACTGAAGCATATTCGCAATTAGTGTAAACACCCAAAATCAACCGACCTGTGTTAACACCATTAAAAATTTAAGTACATTCTTCCTCAAATCCAAATATGACTCAAAGACCACATACAAAACTTAAAAATAATCTGGAATATTCTATCACCTTGAAATACAACAAATTCCTTCACAAATAAATTCAACTGAAGAACATACTCATCCTATACATCTAGTTAACCTTCCACATACTATAACACATGAATCCAACCTTGCAGAGCATCGAACTTCAAAATAATTATATTGGAGATAGATATGAAAGATG
This sequence comes from Sequoiadendron giganteum, assembly GCA_007115665.2. Taxonomy (NCBI): domain Eukaryota; kingdom Viridiplantae; phylum Streptophyta; class Pinopsida; order Cupressales; family Cupressaceae; genus Sequoiadendron; species Sequoiadendron giganteum. The sequence continues at coordinate 13,704,496 of CM021104.1, read as the reverse complement.
TATGCACACTCTCAGATCTGCAAGACCAGAAACCACACTACAGAGAAATGTGGAGCAAAACCATTTCTCCCAGACAACATTGCTTTCACAGTTCACACACTGATGAACACAACTTTGTTTGGACAATGATCTAGGACAAGAAAATCTAGATATAACACCTTTGAACATCTCTGATCAACATATCCAAACTGCATAAGGAGATCTTTAGCCATGAAGAAATGCAAAGCAAAATACTGAACACTACTTGAACACTCTTTACCACACTGTTTCCTCTTTTATTCAGATTTTCTCAAAAGCATTTGGAAACCAAGAACCAAAAAAATTATCTCATCACCACAACACTTTCTCATCACCATCAAACCAACTGCACTACAAAAATTTAACCACACACATGCTTATCAAGGCAACACCAAAGGTTGACACCAGTGAGACTACTAATGAAAACATAATGCAACAAATCAAATCACCTCCATAGTTTGACATCAATGCAACAACATAGATCTGTCGACATCAATGACAACATAAAAAACACATAATTCCAACAATATCCCCCTTTATCATTGATGGAAGCACATGAAAAACCATCAACAATAAAACAATAACCAACAAATCTGATCACCAACACATGCACTGCTCCCCCTTACTTCGTAGGGTTTTCTAGTTAAATATCTCCCCCTTTGACATCAATGGAAAATGGAAACACTTGTTTCTTTTTCTTTGCTTCCCCTTTGACATCAATCACACATACTTTCTCTCCCCCAAAAGGAAACACTTATAAGAGACAACAACTTCTCTACAACTACCTTTTATTTTATTGCACTTTGTTTTCTTCACACCTTCTCTACACACTCCCCCTTAGGAGTACACAACATACTTCATTAACTAGAAAATATCACAAATATCCTTTGACACAATTTACAAAGGAAAACACTTGTATACCACACAATGACAACACTTACTCCCCCTGACTGTAATAACCAACAATGCTACTACCTAATCCCCTTGAGAGGTAGCCATCAACATCAGTCCAAAATAAGGAATGAATCTTGAAATTGAGTGGAATGATGCATATCCTTGTATAGGAATGAATTTGCACCCCTTACACAAATTCCTCTTTTACACTTCCTCACCTTATAAAACCAAATTCAAAGGAAAAATTCCACATCAACAAGTTGCCTTCATTCCACTTGGCATTTGTCTTTTGTGTCAGTAGAAGAATAACTGTCGAGGATGCCCACGCACCGCGTAGACATCCACGGGACACACTTACTTCCCTATTGGATTCCCACATCTAAAGTTTGTAGAGGTTTTACACTTCCTATTGGGAATGAATTGTAACGTCCCTCTTCGACCAACCAACCCGAAAATGCCTTATTCTTCTCACCTCACCTTAAAAAACAATTCATTCTTCATGCAACTCATGTCTTGGGCATCCCTTTTGGCAATATTTAAACATTCACTTCACATCCATCACTTCAAGTAGCACTTTGGCACTTCATATCAGGAACAAAAACACTCCATCAACTCCGTGTGCAGATAGATCGAGGGTCCAAATAAAATAAACGCTAAAAAAAAAGTCAAAAAGAAAGAAAGGAGAATAAAAACTTAAAGAACAAATTGAATTGAACCAATACTTAAAAAAGACCACAAAAATGAAAAAAACTAAGAGAAATGCAATAAACAAGAGAAAAAGATCAAAATAGAATTAAAGAAAGAACTAGGCAAATGAGTCAAACTAAATTGAAAAGGCTCAAGCTGAAACAATAGAAGAACAAATATTGATTAATCAAGATTCAAATAGCTTATAAAGATAACAACTCAAGACCAAATACAAATACACACAAAAGAAAGACAATAAGACCAAGCCAAAGAAAGGAATAGGAATAGAAAACTAGAGAAAACCAAATGAAAAGCAAAAAAGATAAATAAAAACTAATGTTACAAAGAAAAATCACAAGAAATAAATAAAGAATAAATAAAGAAAAACAACAAGAATTATAAAAAACAACAAAGAAATAAATAAACGTAAAAATAAATAAATAAATATATATATATATATATATATATGTATATGTGTATATATATATGTATATATAAGTATATATAAACATGCATATATATAAGAAATAAAAAAGGACAAAAAGATAAAAGAAATCAAAAAAGACAAAAAGAAAAAAAGAAAAACAAGAAAAAATGGACACCTATATATATATATATATAAGACATCAACAAAGATAAAAAGAAAAACAAGAAAAAATGGACAAATATAAACCTAAATATGAAGAAATAAATAAAGAGATAACTAAAGAAATGAAAATAAAAATAACTAAAAATAAAGACAAAGAATAACAAAAAAGCACAAAGAAGAAACCACACAAAGAAAATATAAATAAGAAAGTAATATGTAGATAGTTATGATATATATATATATATATATATATATATATAAACAAAAAATAAAGAAAAAGAAAATGAAACACACTAAATAAAGAAAATGAAAAGAATATAAAAATAAAATAAGAAAGAGAAATAAACACAAAAGATAGAAAATGAATAAGAAGAAAACGAAAAAGAACGAAGGAAAGAGAAAACAAAAAGGAGGAAGAAAGGGGAAAAAGATGCCACCCAACCAAAGAAATAAAGGACCACACAACGAGGGGGTTGGGAACGAGGAGAACAGAGATGGAGGGGTGGAATAGGAACAAACAAAGAAAATGAACAAGGACAAAGGACCCAACGAAGAGGCCAGGAGAACGATCAGGCTAAGAATGAACATGGTTACGAGGGTTGGATAACAAGGGTTGCCAGGTCGTACTAAGACTCCAACCCTCATTACAGTTGAGGTTAGAAGGGTGGTTGTTAATGTGAATGGCTTCCTTGAGATTCCTCTTAAAAAATTTTTCTTTACACAAGACTTTAGTGTTTTCAAGACATATATGGTGCTTAGTTGAAGAAGAGTGGTTTGCAAGTGCGGACTTGAACACCCTATCATACTTGATATTCACACTAAGCTCTTTAATTCTTGTGCCAAAGGAACAAACCGTTTCCCCAATGTAGGGGATGCCACAAGAACAAGACACCTTGTATACACCAGACTTGAGTAAAATGTCCCTTGAGTCCTTGAGGTAGGGGAGTTGATGCTTCACAGTGGAAAAAGGTTTGAAAGCACAATGAAGCCCTTGCTTAAGAAGGATCTTGGAGATTTTTTGAGAAATGCCTTCAATATAGGGAAGCGAAGCACCAAGGAGGAAATTCGGATTGGAGGTTATGGAATTTGAGAACTTTTCCTTGGCATGGCTAAAGGCTTTCAAGATCTACTTGTTTTTGTATCCATTTAGGATGAAGACTTTACACAGATGGTCCAAATCTTGGTTCAAGTAATATTCATCATAGATCCGAAACACTCTCAAAGCAAGGGTTTTGAGGATGCCACTCTTTTGATATGGGTGGTGAAGAGAGGATGAATGGAGGTAGAGGTTGGTATGGGTAGCCTTATGAAAAACTAGACGACCAAGGGAGCCATCATATTTTTTGATGAGCAAGATATCGAGGAAAGGGAGTTGGCCATCTGATTCAACCTCCTTGGTGAAGGAGATACAATGGAGGTCAATCCATTGAGGTCAGTGTGGAATTACTCTAACTTTTCGAGATCATGGGGTCAATAGACATTAGTGTCATCCATGTAATGCTTCCACCATTTTGGTTTGAGGGGGTAGGAGGAAAGGGTGGATTCTTCAAAATTCTCCATGTAGAGGTTAGCTATGACCAAAGAGAGAGGAGAACCCATGGCCATACCATCAACTTGTTCATAGATGAAACCTTGGAAAGAGAAGAAGGTGGATTTTAGGCAAATCTCAACCAACAACGCAATTTCCTCATTAGATTTGTGTATGAAAATCTCAATGGCATCAAGGATGGGAACCTCATAAAGAGAGAAACAACATCAAAGCTTACTAAAAGGTCGCTACTCTCAAGATTGAAATCCTTGATGAAGTTAACAAAATGGGAGGAATCTTTGATGTGGGATTCAAAACCACCTACAAGTGGAGAGATTAATTTGGCAAGGTAAGATGCTAATTTGTAGGTGGGAGAGCCAATTGAATCCATAATGGGTCTCAAAGGAATGTCGTTTTTGTGAATTTTAGGAATACCATAGATGCAAGGTGTCACTTCTTTAGATGGAAGTAGATGCATTTTAGTAGCATCATCAAAGGAAGAGAAGGAAATATCAAGCTTGAATTTACTTAAAATTCTGGAACACAGATTGTGGGACAAAATTTTATAGTTTTTGTTGTCCGCAAGAAGGTCAAGCATTTTAGAGAGGTAATCATCCTTGTCCATGAAGACTGTGGAATTCCCTTTGTCGGCTTTATAGAAGATCAACTCTTTATTGCACAATAATTTGTTGAAATAAATAAGCTCAGAATTAGGGACATTGCACTTTGGAGGCTTTGTATGATGATGGATGACAACAATATCTTGCCTGATTTCTTTAGTGATATCCAAGGGAAGAGCACAAATGATGTTCTCAATTTCAATGAGAAAGTCCACGTGGGGAATCATACAGGGAGATATGACATAACCCAAACCTCGCTTCAAGAAATTAATGGAACGGGGGTCTAAGGTGGCATTGGAGAGGTTGACCACCAGCTTAGCTTCCCAGTCACGAACAATGGGGCAGGAAAGACATGAAGAGAAAGGAAACCCATGATGAGAAGGATGGGGCATACAACCAGGAGCAAAAATAGATGTGACAACTCCATCAGGGGAGGTGTCAAGAGGGGTAGGTTCAGACGTGATGGAAGGGAGTGAAACCATAGGAGAGGATGGCATGAGATGAGAGGAGGAGACTAGGTTAACATACTTAGCCTCAACAAAGATGATTGGTGGGGAGGTAACCTCAAGAACAAACCGAGGAAGACTAGGAACAAAGGATAAAATATAACAATTAATTCTAGCCAAAACAAAATATTGGAGAGGACAAGAACTATTGCCACATGTACTTGGAGCACTTGGAGCACTTGGAGAATTACTGTTGAGACAATATTGATGATGGAAAATCACCAAAGAGTTGTTGAGCTGGAAACTTTGCATAGGCGGACCTTCTGAGCATTGGTCTGAGTCGTTCTCTAGAGCATGAAATGTGGTTAGCCCAGGCTGGGACACAATGAGCAAAGAATGAGATGAGGACGCAAATGAAGATGCAAAGCATGGGTTGGAGGAGGTAACAAAGTCCATCGACAAAGAAAGGATGAGAGGGGAGAATGAGCGGACAAGATTAGACCCACAAGGATCAATCTCAGAATTGGCCGGTGGGAAAGAAAGAATCACAGAGGTCGAGCTGAGAGAGGAATGGCGAAGAGGGGATAGAGAATGGATAGTGTAAGACGGGGTTAAACCAGTTCTAGTCTAGATAAAGTCACAACCAACACTTCTAAGCTACAAACCCAATCTAAAACGAGAGAATACAAACAATGAGAGCAACAAACTAAATGCATTCAAATAAAACACTTTCCATTGTAGTTGATTTCTTCCCATGTCTCTCCTATTCTCCTTTTACAATCTTTTCCCTCAGATTTCAAGTCATACTTGTGCAATAACTTGCAAATTGTAAGTAGAAAGTTGGAGACAAAATGGTCTCTTTTATAGACAACCATTTGAATGGACGAACGAGATTGATCTTCTAGAAAGATTCCAAGATCAACAAATGAGGATTCATGAGAAGGAGGTTACAAAATAGATGGTCAAGATCGAGTTTCTAGAAAGATGTCAGGATCAATGGTGGAGGATTGATATACCAAAAAGAGGTGGGCAATTGATTGCTATGGCGTCGACAACTATGACAAAGATTAATGAGCAAGTGGAGGAAAAATGATGAATTAAAAATTGAAAAATATTTAATTCATGAGAAGGAATATTTGGCCAAGTGGAAAATAAATAATTCATTTGAATTATTTGTTTGAGGAAAAATGGAAAATGGGCATTTAATTAAATCAATTTTATTAAATGGAGAGAGAAATGATGCAATTAAATAATCTTGACAATTATTTAATTATAGAAGAATGAAAAGGTCAATTGCATAGACAAATAATAATAATTATTATCTGGCAATAGGCGAATGATAAAAGATAAATAATCAAATAAATAATGATTTATTTAATTATTGAAGAAAGGACGTGTTAGTGATGCAATTGATTTATTTTAATTGATCAAGATAGAATAGAGATTAGAAAGTGAATTAATTAAATAATTAAAATTATTTAATTAATAGAGGAATATGATCAAGGATAATCAAATAATTAAACTTATTTAATTATCGGAGGACAACAATGAAGAAAAATGGTCCTCACAGACTTAGGACATTTTTCAGTGTCTACATTTTGCCCCTCTTTGAAATAATATAGTTCATCACATTGTGTCAAAGAAATTCAGTTGAAAGATGCCCCAGTGAAACCAAGGTACAAGTATGCCCCCTCGGGAAAATTTTACAAATTTTTAAAAAAATTCAAAAAAATTGGAAAATTGTCCCGATTAGTCAAATTAATGGCCAAGAATCAAATGGTGAAGACGAAAGTGAGTTTTGAGATCAATAACGGGGTCAAATTCAAGATCGAAGTCAGCAAAAGGTGTGCCCAATAGACAAGGCAGGTCAAAACCCTAATTTTGGACCTATAAATAGCAATTGGAGTGAGAAAAAGGTTCATTTATGCATACACAATTTAGAAATTCTTAAAGCTCAAAGTGAGTTTGGAGCGAGGATGTCACTTGTTCTAGAGGATTCCCACCACACATATTTCATCTGGAGATATCGCTAACCTGAGGGAGCGCCCCTCGATACGTACTACTAACCTGACTTTTGGTTTTTTACATTTTCCACGTATTTAGCTAGGGAAAAAATTAGCATGCAATTACGTCATAGAATTTTATGATGCAATTGTGTGCATGTTTGACATAGGTGATAAGCAGTTTGCTGCAATCACCTCATCATAACATAATTGTACTAGGGTTAGGGCAGGGGCGTTTAAGGTGCGACACACAAAATTGTGTGATGCAAGTGAATTTTTTAGCCATATTTGCAGACAGGAATGACACATTCGAAATGCTGTGATGCAAGCATTGTATGATATGACACATTTGAAAGGTGAACAACATAATTGCAGTTGCAAGCCGAAAAAAACTATATGTGATGCATTTGATCAAACTATGATGCAATTGCCTGGTTAAAAATGTGCCCTAGATTAGGAAATTTTGACTTGGTCAATTTAAGTCTGATAGGTCAACTGAAGGTCTTGGATTGACATAATGGTTTTATTGATGATTTCAGGAGTGTCTACCTCCTATTTATACATGGGAGTCGAGACCAAACATTTTTCGACTGCGGGACTAGTTGGGAGAGGAGGAGAGGCAAGCATTACTAGACCTGGGTCTGTTCTATGTGACTTATATGCCCGTGATTAGGGTGAATAGAGGGATGTTGACAAGATTGGTAGAGTGGTGGCACTTCGAGATGAGCAACTTCCATTTTTCGACAGGGGAGGCGACAGTCACCCTAGAGGATGTGTACAGGATCTTGCGGCTGTCGATTTGTGAAGAACGGGTATAATATGACCCCGCTCAAGGACTACATGCCTTGTATGAGTATTACGAGTGTGAGGATGACATTGAGCTCAAGATCCAAGGGTACAAGATCAGATGGGAGACCCTATAAGAGACATATGATAGATACGATTGTGTTCTTTGCACACTGATAATAGGGGTGATGATTCCCGATCGTAGGGGTCATGGTTTCCCGGTAAGCTGGGGAGAGGTACTCAGATCTATGGTTTGTTATGTCACAGTTACACGTGGGGGCCATGCCTATTGGCGATGCTCTATTTCTAGCTCCATGACATCACATATAGGGGAGGATAGAGCCTGGGCTACGGGGTGACTTTGTTGACAGTTTGGGCTTGGGAGCACATAGTGGTGTTCTGACCTTTGATGGTATGATAGTTAGTGGCCAACGCACCATACACATATTTGTACCAGGTGGCCTTGACACAGACACATTTTGGTGATGGGTACTGGAGGCATGGATTAGACACACTAGTTAGTTTCATTTGGAGGCCATATAGGACATGCGAGTTATGGATTGATGAGGATGACCATATGTCATGGTGTCATCAACCTAGATATCTCATTGGGTGCATAGTGTAGTCATAGTATATCATAGAGATGTATCTCCAAGAGAGGGTGTAGAGACAATTTGGGGAGAGGAATGGGGTTCTAGTTGGTATAATCGAGTATGGACGGTCCTCACAAGAGGTGCATCCCTGGGGACCTCAGATTGTGATCACCACTATCGAGCAGGAGATCGATGCCATGTAGGTATTGGATTGGGAGTGGAGAGGAGGGGATGATGATGCAGGTACGACACCAGAGTATGATGCCTAGTGTTTGATACATAGACCCGTTCCACTTACATATCCACATTAGCTAGTGCCAGTAGAGCGTAGAGGCAGGGGGTTGAGAGGCCAACAAGGTGACAAGGGTTGAAGGGGTGGAGGGAGAGGAAATGGTGGATGAGGGGATGGAGGAGGATGGGGGGATGATGGAGGAGATGAGTGAGGAGGAGACAAGCACTGAAGGAGGAGGGATGGGGGATGGAAATCGACAAGGCAGTTGCTGCCAATCAGGGAGGAGGAAAAGATGAAGGAGGACCAGCCTGAGGTGAGAGTGGCAGTAGAGGTGGCAGCTCAGGAGGTAGTGCAGCCAGAGGAGGCATATCTAGAGGCTATGGAGGTTGAGGTAGGAGGGGAGGGAGGACAGGAGGAGCAGGTAGAGAAGCATGGAGAGGAGGAGGTAGAGATGGAAAAGACCAAGAGAGTCCTCCATGAGAGGATCATCATGGGGATAGAGGAGGTGGGATTAGAGGAGGTGAGGGTCGAAGGAGATGATGGGTCCACAAAGAAGAGGATAGCCGCATTACAGGATCAGGTGTAGGTGTTAGAGGTAGAGTTGAGGACTATGACTGTTGAGAGGGGTAGCCTTAAGGATGAGAGGGATGTCTTCCAGGTGGAGAGGGACCTAGAAGTTATTAGCCGACAACAGATAAATTAGCAGATGATTGATTTTACAGCTACATGTAGTGGGTCTGTTATGGATGTTGTGAGGGAGTATGCCTGGGCCAGTAGGGCCATGTAGTATTATAGGAATCTATATGAGATAGTGGTACCACCTGAGAGGAGGGAGCCCTCATTTTCAAAGTTGGAGAGTGGTTCACGAAGTAGGTCTCAGAGAAGGACACACAACAAGTGATCTCATAGCAGGTCAGAGGGTGAGACCTCAGATGCGAGATGGGCCACTCCATACGACAAACCTCCTTCCACAAAGTACAGGGTCAAAGAGTCACTGTTCTGAGAGGATAGGGATGTCCCAAAGTCATGGGATCAAGGTTGTTCAGGTTAGGGCCTCATTTTTATTTATGCTGTTATATGGACATTGATACTTTTATTATCGAGTCTGCGAGCTCCACTTCTATTGGATATGACACATCTTGACATTGTGCCCATGACACTTATTTTTTGAGCGATATATATGATATGATTTTGGCAGAGGTTGATGATATGCATTGTTATATGATTATGAATTTATTTTTATGATGATGACATGCTATGGGTATGGATGTTTAAGCTATGGTTATGATGTTTATTGATGCATTCTATATGGTTATGTGATGGTTTAATATATTTTTATGACTATGCATTTATGATTATGTTATGAATGGTTGTGCCTTTTATTATGTATATGAATGATAAATGTAGTGTAGATGATCTAATTTGATAGATGCAATGTGATGTACTAATTATTATGGATGTTTATATTATTATGATATTTATAAAAAATGAATGTAATGGAAATGACCTAATGTTACGAATGTGATGTAATATGTAGATGCAATTAATTGTAATGTGATGAAATGCTTGTATGATAATGCAAAATTTCATGATTGAAAATGTTTAATAAGAATGCAAAAATGTGAGGTCATTAATGTGATGTAATACTTATGGAATGTAATGTGATGTGAAATGTAATGCAATGTGATAAAAAATGCAATGCAATGTGATATAATGGATCATGATGCAAAATGCAATGCGGTATGGAATGCAATGCTACGATGGAATGTACAATGCAATAAAATGTACTAATTTGATGATGTTAATATGATGATAAGTTGTTAATTCTATACAGATGATCTCTATGTTTTTTCATTTTCTTATGAAAATTTATGTGACTTAATATGATAATATTATCTTTGATGAAAATGCTTTTTATGATGTCTAACATGATTATGTATGCAAGATGTGTTTTTGTGTGTCATAGGACTCTATCAAGATGTAGACGAAGTAAATGTTATTGTGAAAGAGATGGATGTTAGCATGAAAGAGGGGAAAAGAGAATGTAAAAGGAAACTTAGATGAGAAAATGACAAGGGACCAACTTTCATACTTATATATTTATCATCATCAGGCATCAAAATTGTTGAAAATGGAACAAAAACACCATGGTATGACATAAACCAAGGTGTGCAAGGTGACCATTTGTGAGAGACAAGCAGTCAAAAGACATAGTCAACAGACAAGGAATGCCCTGACTCATACTAAGGACCCAATTATCCTAGTATTTTTGCCAAGACAAACCACAAACAACAAGCAAAGAAAAGGGGTCATGATCCATCATCATCCCTCTAAATCCATTGATAGGACATCCTTGATGTAACTAGTAACATGACCTAGAACCAATCAAAAAGATAAGACAAATCTAGACCAACAAAGTGTTTACCAAAGAGACAGTATTTGCCAATAATGTTACTGATAAGATTGCTTGATGTGATTGATTAGGTTAACCAAGATGATCGAGTTTGATTGATAGGTTCACAAAGATTGATTGGTAATTTTGACAAGGATTGATGATAGTTTGAAAAAATTTGGCCAGTTGATTTGATTGACAGGTTGATAAGGATGGTCAAATTGATTTGATTGATAGGTTGACAAGAGTTGACAAATTGTTTTGATTGATTATTCTTGGTTTCAAGAAGGAAACATCCTAATTGAGGAAAAAATGATTGAATGAGATTGATGAGATTGATTGATAAGGTTGAAAAGGTTGATTGATTGACCCTAATTTTAGGAAAGACACATCCTGATTAAGGCAAGATTGATTGACAAGGTTGACAAGATTGATTGATAAGGTTGACCAAGCGATGTGACAATATCTAATTTTAGGAAAGACATATCCCATTTAAGGCAAGGAACACATCTGATAAATCTGACCAAGTGACAAGTGTTGAAAAAACACCTAGCTGCAAGAAAGACACATCCTGCTTAAGGTGAATGACCAAATTGACAAAGTCTAATCTTGGGAACGACGAATCCTGATAAGAGACAAGTGATAAGACTGAATGAGACAAGTGACATAATGCCCCATTCTGATGTAAGACCAATGACTTGATTGATTGATTGATTGATCAGAAATTGAAAGATTTGTTGGTTATGTTTGTCTATTGATTCATGATTTGGTTCAAATGATGATTGCTTACAGACCAAGAAAAAGACCAGACTTGACAAAACCTAAAGGACTAAAATAGGTGGCCTCAAGGGCTCATTGATTGATGGCCTGGCCTGCATTGTACACACAAAGACCTCATAGTTCGACACAACTTGACTTTGTTTTGACAAAAGACCGAGTCATGATTTTATTTGGACAACCTAAAGGACTGCCCTAATGTCTCAAGGGCCCATTTAAGACGAGCCTTGCCTACATAGAAAATGCGCAGAGACAACGTAGCTCAACCACACTAACATAGATTGACTCATACTCTATTTTTTTGGATTTTGAAGGTTTTTTTATTTTTTTGGATTTTAACGTTTTTATGATTTTTTTTCGATTTTAATGATGATTTTTTTTTGGATTTTGAAGGTTTTAGGAGGCTAATACCATGTGTTATTTCCCATGAAGACGTAAGTCGAGTTTCCTCCAGTCAGGTATAGGACCAAGTTATTATGCACGAGGGGTAGCGACAAACACAAAGGATGATCACGAAGGTGAAGGATAATAAATGTCAGTGGTTCTCAGGCCATGGAAGAATGAAGAAGCTTTATTATGGATGATACGAGAGAATGGATGAGAGGTGGACAAAAGACCAAGTAGAGTGATAGTAGATGGAGGAGCATAGATTGACTACACATGGCGCCTGTTTGCTAGGTTTTCACCATAGTACTTATCCAAAGCATCACTAAAGTGGTTCAATTTTGGATGAATTATTTCTCTTTACTATTTTTTTGATTTTTTTGTTGTCACTGAGATGCCTATTTGCCAAGTTTTCATCAAAGTGACTATTTTTTTGTATTTTTTGACTTTTTAAGGGATACTTTGAGAATCAAGTGTAGTATCTACGAAGATGCATGTTGTTGATAGGTTCAGGCAATGGTTCTCCTTCAATATTAGAAAGATGACAAGCACTAGATCCATACGATGTTGTGACAATATACAAGCCCAACCAATTAGGCTCAAACTTCCCACATTTTTCTCATTCTGCTTGATTCTTCGGATTTTCTTTCAACACTAAGTCACCAATGTCAAAAATTCTAGGATGAACCTTCTTATTGAACTACATCGGAGGCGATTCTGATATGCTTGCAAATGTATCAACGCATTCTTTCTCTTTTCATCCAATAACTCTAGATCATGTAGACAAGATACATGGTATTCTTCTTGATCAATCAATCCTTCATAGAGACTCGTAGGGATGGTATCTCAACCTCTATAAGAAGTATTTCTTCAGATCCATAGAAAAGGGAATATGTTGTGGCTCCTGTAGGGGTGCGAATATTGGTGCGATTGACCTATAAGGTGGAATTAAGTTGTAGGTGCCAGTCACGACCAACGTCATTGACAATCTTCTTTAAGATTTTTAGGATAGTCTTATTAGACACCTTAGCTTGACCATTGCCTTGGGGGTAATATGGGGTGACAAAATGATTTTGGATATGAAACCTTTCATAAAGCTCATAGACATCCTAGTTTTTAAAAGGGCGACCATTATTTATAATGATGGATTGTAGATACCATAACGAAAAATGATGTAATTCAGGATAAATTTGGCTATTTTCTTTCTAGTGATGTAAGTTAGTGGGACAAATTCAATCCATTTTGTAAAGTACTCAATAGCGACAACGATAAAATTATGTCTATTAGCAGAGGTGGGATGGATCTTTCCTACTAGGTCGAGTCCCCATTGAGAAAATGGCCATGGTGAAGTAAGTGGCTATAATTCATGAGCTGGTGCATGTATAAGATCTCTATGAATTTGACATTAGTGAAATTTCTTCACAAAGTGTAGGCACCACGCTCCATTGTAGGCCAATAATATCCCATCCTCATGAGATTTTTGGCTAAGGTTAGACCAGTAGAGTGAGCTCCACATAAACTGTGGTGTACCTCTTGTAAGGCTATTTGTGCTTCATTTGAGTTGAGACTTTGAAGGAGGGTACCATCTAGGCTATGACAATAAAGGGTATCTCCGATGATGGCATTTTTGTATGCTTTTCAGATAAAGGTTTTGCGTTGGTTGAGGGATAATTCATGAGGGATAATTTAGTCATGTAAGTAAACATATATGTCTTTATACCAGGGAGAGTCGAGACCAACAAGTTCACACACAAGTTTAGTTTCAGGGACTCTACCAAGAACTCATATTGTGACACATTTTTGGGAACATCCAAGAGAGATCCAATTGTAGCCATTGCATCAGTTGCTTTGTTCTAGATTATTAGGATCTATTCAAAAGAGATGGCATTAAAGTACAATCTAAAACTATCCACCATGTGCTTGTAGGGCATCAATTTCTCATCCTTGGTGTCATAATCATCATTGAATTGCTTAATCACTAACTGAGAATCATTGTAGACTTGAAGATTGTTGATTTTCCATTTTATTGCTATCTGGAGTCCTGTCAATAATGCTTCGTACTCTACTATGTTGTTAGTGGATGGGAAGGCTATTCAGATAGACTTGGGAATGGAATCTCCTTGAGGTGTGATAAACAAAATTCCATCTCTTGAACCATGACTTGTGTAAGATCCATCAAAATATAGTTTCCATGTTGTTGGTGTGTCTATGACGAAGATTGATTCATCTAGAAAATCCGATATCAAAGGATGATCTACCTTTACGAGTGTCTACAAGTTGATCTTCTATCAATTTTCCTTTTATTGATTTTCGTTCAATGTAATCAATGTCATATTCACTCAAGATCATAACCCACTTAGCTAGTCTTCCTGTTAGAGCCACTTTGCTAAGGAGATACTTTACAGGATCAATTTTGGCGATCAATTTTGTATTTTGATTCAACATGTAATGTCTCTATTTTTGTGCCACAAATAACACTACTAGACATGATCATTCAATAGGGCTATAGTTCAACTCATATCCAACTAGGGTGTGATTGATGTAATATATTGCTCATTCTTTACCATCATTGTCATTCTAAGCTAGCAATGCCCCCAATGCTGATGTAGTTGCTGACACATATAATATCAAATGTCTTCCATCAATTGGATGCATAAGAACTATTAGGGTTAGTAGGTAATTCTTGATCTAATCAAAATTTTCTTGACACTTTTCTATCCAATTGAGGGCATGCATTTCCTTAATAGATGTTGAAATGGATGGATCTTATCGGCTAGCTGAGAAATGAACCTGCAGATCGATTGTAGTTTTCCTTGTAATGTCCTCAACTGACTGATATTGGTTGGCGGTGGTATTTCTAAGATAGCTTTGACCTTTGTAGGATCAACTTCTATTCATCTGCGTGAGATAATATATCCAAGAAGCTTTCTTGATTGGACCCCAAAAACATATTTCTTTGGATTTAGTCTGAGTTGATACTTTTCTAGTCATGTGAAAATCTTTTCCAGTACTACTAAGTGTCCACTTCACTCTAGACATTTAGAGAGAAGGTCATCAATATAATCCTCCATAATGACGTGCATATAATCATGAAAATTTGTAGTCATGGCTCTTTGATATGTAGCTCTGGAATGTTTCAATCCAAATGGCATCACATTCCAATAGAAAGTTCCCCAAGCACATGTGAAGGGTGTCTTCAGCTGATCCTTAGTAGAAATTCTTATCTGGTTATAACCAGAGAATCCATCCATAAGTGGTAACATTTCGTATCTAGTTGTGAGGTCTACTATGATGTCAATGTTTGGTAGAGGAAAATCCTCTTTAGGAAAAGCTTTGTTGAGATCTTTAAAATTCGTGCAGACTCTAATTTGACATTTGGTTTGGTGACAGGAACAAGGCTTGATATCCAATCTACATGATCAATAGAATGAATAAATCCAACATCTAGGAGTTTCTTCAATTCCACCTTGACAAGGAGTGCAATCTGTGGATGCATTTTTCTTAGCTTTTGTTTGTATGGTTTGGAATTTGGTAGTAGTGGTAAGTGATGTAGAATCAATTTAGGATCCAATCCAAGCATATCAGCATATGACCAATACAAATTGACTTGTATTTCTGAAAATAATGTTGCGAATTCATGCTTTTCCTTGGCGGTCAAAGATGTTGCTAACTATATGATTCTAGAATTATCTTGTGTTCTAATATTCACTTCTTATGTTTCTTCTATAAGCAATGGGGATCTCTCTCATTCTATAGGGAGATTGTCCAATCCTCCATCCTTGAGCACATGAAAGAGGTTTCACCTTTGGATACGTCCTTTATTTTAACTTCTTCATGGTCAATAGGCACCTTTCGGTTTTCACTTGAAGACTTATTATTTTTATTCTTATTTTTACCTTTTTCATTTTCACTTTTATGACTAGAGGATAGGACAGTCTCACCAAAGTATGCTGCATAATCGAGTTTTATGGAAAATCCAACCTTATGATCCCCACTTGGTATTCCTTTATGAAGTCCCATGAACTCAACAATTGCTTCGTCATTCTCAAAAGTGTCCAAACTTGGTGGTTCTTGTTGATCTCAATCTATGAGTTGTGGGGAGATAATGGGTAAGCCATAATTAGTATTATCAAGGGTAATGGTGTAGGAATATAGGGTAAAGACAAAGGTAGAGTCTTTAGGTTCCTAAGAGGCAGCATCAATGGTTTCCCAAAACTGTTTGATCCATTCTTATCTATTAAAAGGGACTTTTGAACGAGGATTGGGCAGCCTTGTGGGACATTAATGGTAAGCATTTGACTAAATGTTTTTTCAAGGGGAGGCTCATCAAACATTCCAAATATTTTATCAAGATCCTTAAATGTAGTGGAGGATAGGGAATCCCATTTATATTCATTGGAATCGACATCATAATCCCAAGAGTCATTGTATGTCTCGATCTCATCTGAAGAATTAGCAACCACACTCGAAGGCAACCTGATACCCTAGATAGTTACTTTTACTGGTACAAACCTTAGCCCTTGGTGTTTGATTAACTTAGGAGGTTGCAAGGGTTCCATCATTCCCTGTGTATTTAGGCCAAGACCACCATGTCCATCATATCCTTGTTGCTTCATTATTTGGAACCCTTTTGGATACTATTCAATTGGAAATTTCTTAGTTTTAGTGTCCTCTTCTCTATACAACTATGTGAGGATATGATCATCTAGACATTATTTGAAAGGTTCCCCCATCTAGTGAAGGTGGTACGGGTTGTTAGTTCTTAAAAAAACTGGTTTGAAACCACAAGAGGTTTCCAAGCTCTTCACATATTTTTGGCTAATGTACAAGACCTAGTGATGAATTTGAACCTTCTTCTCTTCAGGCTCTGCTAGACCTAGGTGGGTGTACCTATGCAATTGAAGTAGACTTAGATTGTGTTTCCTAATTAATCGATCTATCCACAATGGAAATTTGACAATGGAGAGATGTGATCCTAATTTGATATAAATTGTATAAGTAATATCAAGGTGTGATTTAATATGTTCAGTTAACAAATGTGAAATTTGAATTTGGTATGATAAAACTAAAATGAAATGGGTGACACCAGTGCCTTGTTGGCTAAAGCGGAGTTAGATGAAAGTCAAAGATGAGTGGATGATATTTGGTAGAAACTCTAATTGTTTGGCATACTAATATTGGTTTATAACTTGTATAAACATGCAAGAAAGTGTGTGATGCAGTGGGATAGCAAACACCCAAATATAATGTAAAGTACCCTCTAGCACTTAGGTTTCAACAAACTTCCACAAACTATGGTGAATTAGGCACTTTTTTGTCAAAAGGCTAGTAGCCTTACCCGGTAGGACAGTCAATATAAAAACCACATGGATTATTTTCAAGGCACCAAACCTATGAATTCAGACATCCACAATGGACCCCTACAAATTTCCAAAACCTTTCCTCTTGACTGTCAAGGCATCACTCACAATGGCCCTTTCTACCACTACTCCAAGAGGCCTAATTCACAGACCTACACCTGGGTCTTGACTATCTAGGCTCTCCCCTTCACCCCAAAGCCAAAAAATGAACTCCTACAGGTTTTTCACACCTATCACCATCATTCCTAAGTGCCTTTCAAACAGATTCTTCAAAATAAAGCAAAAACTCACTTTTTGCTTGTCACATGGGCTTGCCACATAGAGATGTCAAGCCAAAACATTGCTCCATTTGCCTCCAAAGTTCTTGCTGCTCTCCAAGACCTCTGATACATAAAATTTCACCCTCATACCTTCCATCCCACCAATATTTGGCAATGCTACAGTGTGGGAATGGAAGATGCATCCATTTTTTGCTCAAAACCTTGATTTTGAGGTTTTCAGACCACCCGGGAGTAAAATTAAGATATCTCCCTTATTACTCAATGAAATATCACCACTCCAACTCCAAAAGAAAGCTTATTCAATTACTTTCCAACCATTACACCCTTCAACCATAAAACAAAACGTACAGATCGTACCAAGTACGGGATCAGCAAATTCTAGAGGAAAACATGGGGTTTGAGACCACCCGGTAGTAAAATGGCAATATCTCACTCAATTCTCAATGAAATCACACCATTCAAACGCCAAAAGAAAGGTGATTCAATTATCTATCCAACCATTACAGGATTATAACATGAAACAACATATAAAGTCCGTACAATGCACGGGATCAGCAGTTTCTTGATGAAAAACTCAAAAACAGCAATTTCTCCTTTGAAAACTCCTTCTCAACTTCTTCAACAACCTTGCCTCGACCAAGAGAGGCATATTTGAAGCCTCCTAACTCCCTCCAACTTCCTACAACTGCCATTTTAATCAGTTGGTCATTGGAAACACATTTAGACTTCACTTGAACACATAAATGCCTAATTAAGGCAATTTAGACAATTTTCACCAACTTGCCTACAAAGATGCTTCCAAAATATGTGAAAGGCATACAAGCCAACTAAAATGATCAAGGTGACTCCCCTCAAGTGTCTAGATACAACAAGGCATCCTTATTTTGTTAATTTGCCAAAATGTACTAGACTTACAAAGGAGGATGGAGACCTTGTTTATACAAAGAGTTGGTCACCAAAACCGAAATTCCATCAAAAACTTAGGAGACCTATTACAAAGCATTGAAATGGTCCTTAGGACCTTATTCTAACACAAAAATAAGAAACAAAACATAACTAAACATTCTAGGTCCATTAGACCCATGGGTGCTCCTGCACCATACTCCCAAGCAAGAAAAAGATCTCAAGTCCTCTTTGAGATCAGGTCTTCTACAGTAGTTCCATGTTGTTTAATGTCAGTTTCAGACATCCAAGTGGCATCCTCTTCAAGTAGACCTTGCCACTTAACCAAGTACTCCTTGTAGACCTTCCTTCTAGTCCTCTTTGTCTCCTTGGTGTCTAGGATGCATTCAAGAGTCACAGGTTGGCTTGGGGGTAATTCCTTAACCCAACCTTCATCTTCCATTGGTGTTGGACCTGCTACATCCCCTGCATTCACAAAAACTTTGAAAGGATACAAATCAGAAACATTAAAGATAGGAGAGATTGCCACCCCAGGAGGTAGCTCTATTTCATAAGCATTTTGGCCAAACTTATGGACCACCTTGCAAGGTCCTATCTTCTTCATCATGAGTTTAGTATACTTTCCCTTTGGAAGTCTCTCCTTCTTCAAGTGAGCCATCACCAAATCTCCAACCTTGTATTGAACATCCCTCTTCTTCAAATCTGCTCTTTCTTTATACTTCTCAACATTCTTTTGTAGAGTTTCCTTCACTTGTTGATGGATATCCCTTATTGTAACAGCAAAGTCCTCTCCTTGAGCACTTCTCCTATCAACTCCTTTTAGATCTCTCAATTCATAGACCCCTCTAGGGTGCATGCCATATACTACTTCAAAAGGGCTCCTACCAATGCTCCTATTCATGGAGTCATTGTATGCAAATTCAGCCTGAGGTAAAATCAGATCCCAAGCTTGTCCATGCTCCTTGGTAAGACATCTCAAGAGATTTCCCAATGATCTATTCACCACTTCAGTTTGTCCATCCGTTTGTGGATGGTATGCAGAGCTAAAGGACAGATTTGTGCCAAGTTTCTTCCACAAGGTCCTCCAAAAGTGACCTATGAACTTAGAATCCCTGTCAGAAACAATACTTAAGGGCAATCCATGTATTCTAACAACTTCCTTAAAGAAGATACCTGCTATACTAGATGCATCATTTGTGCATTTACAAGGAAGAAAATGAGCCATCTTACTAAACCTATCAACCACCACAAAAATACTATCAAAACCTCTTTGTGTCCTAGGCAGTCCCAAGACAAAATCCATACTTACACTCTCCCAAGGCCTATTGGGAATGGGGAGTGGCTGATAGAGCCCTGCATTTGTTGAAGTTCCCTTTGCTCTTTGGCAGATTGTGCATCCTTCCACAAACTTTCTCACATCCACTTGCAGCCTTGGCCAATAATAGTACCTCCTTACTTGTTCCAAGGTCTTATCAAGGCCAAAATGACCTCCAAGACTCCCACTGTGTTTCTCCTTTATAATATTCTCCCTCATTGAGCATTTAGGCACACACAATTGACTTCCTTTAAAGAGCAAACCATTCTGCAACAGAAAATCAGAGTATTCACCATGAAAAGTATTCAAATGCTGATCACAAACATTGTATACCTCCTTAAAATCTGCATCTTCGTGATACATGTCTTTCAATGCATCAACCCCCATGCTTTGGAGTTGAATCTCTTGCACCACAAGTGACCTTCTACTGAGAGCATCTGCCACCTTGTTTGCTTGGCCCTTCTTATGCTTTATTGTGAATGTATAGGCTTGTAAAGACTCCACCCACTTCATGTGCCTATGATTGAGTTTATCCTGTGCATTCAAGAAACTCAAAGCATGATTATCAGTATAGACAACAAATTCTTTAGGTAACAAGTAGTGCCTCCACTTTTTGAGGGCTTGGACCATAGCATACAATTCCAGATCATAGGAAGAATACTTCCTCTTTGCTTCATTCAGCCTTTCACTGAAAAATGCAACTGGTCTGCCTTCTTGGCTCAAGACAGCCCCTATTGCTTGGTTACTAGCATCACATTCAATTGTAAAGACCTTATCAAAATCAGGGAGCACAAGTATAGGTTGCTGTGCTACTCTCTTTTTCAGATATTCAAACCCTTTATCAGCCTCATTGGTCCAAGAAAACTTACCCTTGTTACCTCCTTTGATGGTGTCCAAGATGGGTGCACAAATTTGACTAAAGTTCTTGATGAACTTTCTATAAAAGCTTGCAAGTCCATGAAAGCTTCTCACATCTCCCATGGATTTTGGTGTTGGCCAAGTAAGAATAGCATCCACCTTTGAAGGATCCATCTTCAAACATCCCTTGGAGATGACAAATCCAAGGTACACTAGTTCTCCTTTCATAAATTCACACTTTTCCATGTTGATCAGCAACTTCTCCTCTTGTAACCTCTTCAATACAATGTCAAGGTGCTTTAAATGTTCTTCTTTAGACCTGCTAAACACAAGAATATCATCTAGATAAACCACAATAAACTTTCCAATGAAAGGTCTCAATACCTCATTCATAAGGCGCATAAAGGTGCTAGGGGCATTTGACAACCCAAAGGGCATCACCAACCATTCATAGAGGCCCTCATTAGTCTTAAAAGCTGTCTTCCATTCATCCCCCTCTCTGATCCTTATCTGATGATAACCGCTTTTCAAATCAATCTTGGAAAAGTAGGATCCCCCTGCTAGGCAATCCATAAGGTCCTCCATTCTTGGCATTGGGAACCTATATCTGATTGTGATCCTATTAATGGCTCTTGAATCAGTGCAAAGCCTCCAATTCCCATCCTTCCTTGGTGCTAGGACAGTAGGAACAGCACATGGGCTCAAACTCTTTCTCACTAGCCCCTTATCCAACAAATCTTGCACTTGTCTTGCAATCTCCTCATTTTGAGTAGGTGTCATCTTATATGCAGCCTTATTGGGCAATGTAGCCCCTGGGATCAGATCAATATGGTGGCTTATATCCCTAATGGGAGGTAGGGAACTAGGTAGTTCATTTACTGTTATGTCCTTGTAGCTTTCCAACAACTCTTGGACCTCTCTAGGTGCATCTTTCTCCTTCTTTGTGGGCAGATCTGCTTCACTCTTTGGCTTCATAATCAGGAAGAATCCTCTTCCTCCACTTTCCTTCAAGGTCTTCATGAACTCCTTCTCACCCACCATCAAAACACTAGGCCCTTCATGCTTTGCCTTGTCTTCTTCTATGAGAGGTGTGAGGTTGTAAGCCACCCCATCCTTCACAATGGAGTATGTATTCTTCTCCCCATCATGCTTGGCCTTCCTATCAAACTGCCAAGGCCTCCCAAGCAGCAAGTGGCACACATCCATAGGGATGATGTCACATAGGATCTTGTCCTTGTATGACCCAATGTTGAATTCCACCCATACTTGCTCATTCACCAAGACCTGTTGTCCTTTACTAAGCCATGAAACTTTGTATGGGTTAGGGTGAGAAATCCTTTTCAAATTCAATTTTTCTACCATCTCAATTGAAGCAAGATTATCAGTTGATCCTGAGTCCACTACTATCTTACACACCTTACCTTGTACCTTGCAATTGATTCTGAAGAGTGCCTTCCTTTGTGGGGGTTCTTCAGTGATTGGTGCCTTGAGCAATGCTCTCCTAATCATCAAATTCTCTCCAACTTCTGATGTGAGGTTTACTGCAGGTGATGTCACACTTTCTTCATCTTCATGTACCAATTGATTCCTCCTCTCTCCACCATGAGAGCTTGATCCTTGCTTTTCGGGGCATTTGAAGGATGGATGCCCAGGCTGGTTGCAAGTGTAACATCTCCCTGAAAACTGATTGGAACTTCTCCCTCCATTAAATCTGCCTCTACCATTGTGTCTCCTACCCCTGAATCCCCCTCTATTGCTTGAGTCTCCACTTGATTCATTAGGATTAGATTCCTCTTGATGTTTTTGGTACTGATTTCTGCCCCCAAAACTACCTCTACCTCTGAAATTCTTGCCTCTTCCTCTACTTTGTTGCTCTTGTTTCCTTCTTATCTTCTCTTCAGCCTTATGTGCAATTTGTATGCAATCCTCCATGGTCTTGGGGACAACCAAACTGATCTCATCTTGTATGTTTAGCCTTAGGCCATTGATATACCTGGCCACTCTTTCATTCTCACTCTCCACATGATCACATCTCATGCTCAACTTGAAGAATTGTTCAGTGTAGGATGAAACATCCATGTCTTTTTGCTTCAGATTCTGTCTCTTTTTGAACTCCTGCACCTCATAATCAGTAGGAAGGAATTGTGCCTTCAACCTATGCACCATCCTATCCCATGAGTTGATCATGGACTTACCCATCTTCACCCTTTCTCCTTGGATGAAATTCCACCATGTCAAGGATAGCAAACACCCAAATATAATGTAAAGTACCCTCTAGCACTTAGGTTTCAACAAACTTCCACAAACTATGGTGAATTAGGCACTTTTTTGTCAAAAGGCTAGTAGCCTTACCCGGTAGGACAGTCAATATAAAAACCACATGGATTATTTTCAAGGCACCAAACCTATGAATTCGGACATCTTGAGAGAGAAGCAAAAGAAAGGTGATTCAATTATCTATCCAACCATTACAGGACTATAACATGAAACAACATATAAAGTCCGTACAATGCACGGGATCAGCAGTTTCTTGATGAAAAACTCAAAAACAGCAATTTCTCCTTTGAAAACTCCTTCTCAACTTCTTCAACAACCTTGCCTCGACCAAGAGAGGCATATTTGAAGCCTACTAACTCCCTCCAACTTCCTACAACTGCCATTTTAATCAGTTGGTCATTGGAAACACATTTAGACTTCACTTGAACACATAAATGCCTAATTAAGGCAATTTAGACAATTTTCACCAACTTGCCTACAAAGATGCTTCCAAAATATGTGAAAGGCATACAAGCCAACTAAAATGATCAAGGTGACTCCCCTCAAGTGTCTAGATACAACAAGGCATCCTTATTTTGTTAATTTGCCAAAATGTACTAGACTTACAAAGGAGGATGGAGACCTTGTTTATACAAAGAGTTGGTCACCAAAACCGAAATTCCATCAAAAACTTAGGAGACCTATTACAAAGCATTGAAATGGTCCTTAGGACCTTATTCTAACACAAAAATAAGAAACAAAACATAACTAAACATTCTAGGTCCATTAGACCCATGGGTGCTCCCCGCACTGTGACTGACAAACTCTACTGGAGACAAAACATCAACCCTAATTATATGATTCTTCTTACTGATCCAAATAACACTTCCAGATTACTGTGATTGATCAAAAGGAATTTAATTCTTCTTTAAAGAAACCAAATAATCATATCACACAAGTACACCAAATGATCATTGATAAATTGAGTATATACTTGATATATCAACTTAAATAACCAAGAAACATTAAGTTGGAGACAATCAGATAATTAAATAACTTCAATAAATAATTAATACCAATATGGAGCCACAAAATCTGAGATCTTTCATTGATTTCCTCAAAATTATACTTGCAAAATAGTCTTTTGAAATGTAAACATCATGGAACTTTCTGTTATCTATCTATCTTATCTACCTATCCTAATATCTTCTATCCTTTTAGCCATCAAGAGTTCAATATAAATATCAATATTATGAAGAGGACACACCTCTTCGTAAAAGTATTTTTGAAATTAACAACAAATAAAAATAAATATTAGGCTCTAGCTAGCCACAAATTAAATTTGGTCATATGATCCAGGTAATCTTTGTAGGAGTTGAGAAAATACAACACCACAAACCCCAAAGATCACCTGCATGCAAATAACCTGTCACAAAAGAAGAGATGGAGACAAACAAGCAAGGGTTCTCTAAAAACTGAAAATGTATACATCAGAGAGAATGAGAGAATGAATTGATATGAAATACAATGGGATAAATCCTTATAAAAAGGAGATCATGCAAACCCTAATAAAACCCTAATAGGAAAAACCCTAATAGGATAACATTTAATAATTAATATAATTATTAAATGTCACTTTATGCAAACTAACGTGAAATATTAAGAAGGGAATAAAGGTAACTTAATCAACATAATTAAGTTAAAACCTTTACTCTAACACCCCCCCTTAAGATGAGCAACAGTGCAGCTACAAACAAATGCAAGAAAGCAAAGGTAACTACAATGCAAGAAGGCAAACATGGGTCTTGACAACTAGGCCAGATCAGGTACCCAAATACAACCAAATCTCTATAAAATGGAGAAATAGAGAAAATCTCATGGGAAAAAGCTCTACTCCAAAAAGAGATGCAAAAGGCCAAAAAAGAACATCACTGAAGTAGAAGAAGTTGCAAACAACTGTCGAAAGTTGACTGCTATGGTGCTGAAGAACCTCCACTGAAGATAGGATGATCAGGAACAAGAAGACAACAATCTGCATAAGTGCCCATATGACACTACTCGAATCAGATGGAAAACACTTGGAACGAAGATACAAATGGCACAAGAACCAATAGTCTGAAACACTGATCAAATGAGGATGGAAGATCCCTTCCAAAGCAAAACCAAGGAAGCATTAGCACGAACAGTATAATACCCCCCCATAATGCTGAATTGGGAGAGCCTGACAGATCCATTGAAATGATGTGAAACACCCTGTAGTGCAGGAGGAAGAAGAAACAACATCTGAAAGTGCACAAGAAAGCACCTACAATTGAAAAAGTGGTGTGCAAAACAAAGCACACATGCATGAGGCTGAAATCATATGGATCCATTGTCGTCGTGGATGGACACTCACCGGACAAAGGTGTGATGGCAAACAAAGGCCAACTACACAACCCCCAATGGTATGGATTCATTGTCGTCATGGAGGGATACTCACCGAACAAAGATGTGATGGCAAAACAAAGGAAAACTACACAACCCCTCATGGCACTTTATAATAACAGTGCGAGTATAAAATATGGCACAACCTTATGTGCAAAATCCCCAAAAAATGCATGTACAATAGTGTGGCACTTTATCTCAGTGCGTTTAAATAAAAGATAGCTAACAAATGATGCTCAAAAAGCCCTCAAAGGACAAAATTCTTGAAATACATGAAGAACAGCCAAAGACGAAGCATCCCATGCAAACAAAAAGTTTCCAAGAGCAAATATGTCCAGGTAATCCACTAGAGTGTGAAAACACAAATAACTGAATAAAATATACTGGGAGTGAAATCTAGAAAAAGTGCATGGATGAAACTGAAGAGATCTGAAATATGGTTCCAATGTCACTGAGATTGCGAAAAATAGAGAAACTGATCAAAAGGTATGAGCTTGGGATTGAAAATAGCCCCTTTGTCTTCAACTAGCTATAGAATGCACCAACAAAAAAAAGAAGTAATGAAACCCACACCAATGGAAAGATGAGAAAACCAGCTTTCGGATGATATCTCATTTGCCAAAAAATGATATCGTATGCCCAAGTTACGGCCTCTGGAATAAAATAGCTCCAAAGAGGGAAAAAGTCAGCGCTGGGTTAAATTTGACGGTCATACAACTGTCGCAGCAAAAAGACTGGGTTAAATTTGATGGCCAAACGACTGTCACCGTAAAAGTTTGATTGGGCTTATATAGAAAAAAAATGTTTTTTATATTAAAAAAACAATAAAAAAACATGTTGATTTTTTATTTTAAAAATCATTAAAAAAACATTGTTTTTTATTTGAAAAAAAAACTTTTAAAAAAAAAGTTGTGGCGGGGTTCGCATGGGGCCGCCGCCTGCCAATGTGGCAGGGCGGTACCCATGCGGTACCAGCCACTGCAGGGGGGGCGGCGCCCAAGGGGCCATCGCCTGCCGTAATGACAAGCGGCGGTACCCTTGGGTACCGTCCCTGCCTGCGTAGGGTACTCGCAGCCGAAGCTGCAGGCCTAAGCAGGCCTTTAAATTGCTTAAAAAAAATAAATTATTTTACAATGAAAAAAAACCTGCGGAAATTTTGTAGAGAGAAAAAAAATATGTATATTTTTTTAAAAAGATTTCGATGAAAATGCGAAACACAAAAAAAAAAAATTACTAGGGATTTTTTTATGGATCTGCGCGCAGACGACGACCGTACCCTAAAAATTTTTTGCCCCAAATTTCAACTTTGTTCAAAATGGACAAATGAACAGTTGATTTAGGGGTTTTGGACCACTGCGGATGCAATGGCAAGGTCCGTTTGAGCTGAAAATGCTTCGAAATTGTAGGTATGCCCTGGATCAAAAAAATAAACTCCAAACCCTTGAAGCTCCAAAAATCTTCAAAACAAGAACAGGAAGCAGCATGTCAGGAGCTCTAATACCATGTAGGAGTTGAGAAAATACAACACCACAAACCCCGAAGATCACCTACATGCAAATAACCTGTCACAAAAGAAGAGATGGAGACAAACAAGCAAGGGTTCTCTGAAAACTGAAAATGTATATATCAGAGAGAATGAGAGAATGAATTGATATGAAATACAATGGGATCAATCCTTATAAAAAGGAGATCATGCAAACCCTAATAAAACCCTAATAGAAGCCCTAATAGGACATTTAATAATTAATATAATTATTAAATGTCACTTTATGCAAACTAATGTGAAATCTTAAGAAGGGAATAAAGGTAACTTAATCAACATAATTAAGTTAAAACCTTTACTCTAACAATCTTGTCTTCCATGAGTATCAACATCCTCCATTGCATTCCTCGCTACTATCTTCGTGATTACCATCTTTTCCAGGTGCTCGCAGGTATCATCTAACATTGAGTCCTTATCTTTGGCTGCTTCCAAAGATTTTTGCAATATCAACCTGCACTCCTCTATTCATCCATCTTTGTCTTTCTATTCTCCTCCTTCTTTGAATAGTGTTGGAACTCCCTCCTTTGCAACATCAACTAGTTCCTTTGTATCTACTTGAATTTTATCGTGATATTCCTTGTGATTTCTCTGAAGATCTTCAACAGTTGTTATGATTATATTGTTAGGGGGATCCTTGTTCTAAGCTTCTTGGATCTTTTCTTAGATTCGGTCACTTACTCTTTTATGCTCTTGAACTATAGTATAAATTTGGGAATGAGTTCCCCATAATTTTTTCATCCAAATCATCAAGTTATTGATCCTTTTCTATAGTACTGTAGAGAGTGCCTCATATCTTGTCTCAGCCGTGTGTGCATCCTCTTGCTTGGATTTTGACTAAGAGCTTTCCCCCTATGTCAATAACTTAGTATCTTTTAAAAATTCATTTTCTCTTAGTACTCTTTCATTACTGCTCTTGTACATATCCCTCTCTTTAACCAACATTTGAATTTGTTCTTTATTCAACTTGGCTACATTGATGCCAATTTCAGTCATGGCTACATGATCAACTTCACCCAACTTTAGTGTCATCACATGTCCAAATTCCTTTTCTATGTCTATGATCATAGACTTCTTATGTGGAGGGTACAAAGCCCAAATCATGAGAGATTTCTCATCTAGATTATATCTGGATCCAGAGTATACTTCTCTAACTCCTTCAGGGCTGAGCTTGTGAGTAGTATTGTTATTATGCAAGAAATTGTCAAAGATAAGAGTTGAATTTAAATCCAAGCTAGGAAAAATCATCACACCAAATTCTTCTAACAATTGTCTTCCCTTTTCTGGGGTCATATTTATCATCTCATTAACTACATCCAGTTTCAAAGTATTCAACAATTCAGTCTCATTGCTAGGTGTGATACTTGTGACCGAGTCCCTTATTTCTTTCCCCTTTTGATTGCATAGGAATGACCTGAATTCAAATGAATTTATAAATTCATTATCATAAACAAATGATCTATAGAAAAGCTATCTGGTATCTGCATCAGATTTTTCATCAATTTCATGTTCTTTGTTGGAGGGTTGATATTTTTCAATTCTGGTTTTAGAGATCTTGTCACTATGACCTTGATGTTTATTTTCATTAGTGGTTTCATCACTCCCAGAGGATAACATTTTTGCCTCATTTATCTCTTTCATTTGTTGCTAAGTTTTCTTGTTATATTCATCAATGGCTACTTTGGCCTCCATTTCCTCCATGTTTCTAATTAAATCAACTTTTGGGTAAGGTATATGCACATACCCACCCAAGTTTACCTTCTTCCTAGCAGTATCAATGTACCCTTCTAGATCAAATCCTTTTCATGGTGTGGCCCTTTTCAAATTGAATTGTGACATTTTATCTAAAATTTGACCATACCCTTCCTTTGAAAACACTATAAAATCCCCAAAACATAAAGTACTTGACATAAAAGATTGTTTTTCATAGGCACTTAGATTCATCACACTTGAGTAGTCCATCTGCCTAACAATTTCCAAGTATGTAATTCTATTTGGAACTATTTTTGGTAAGAGGAAGGGGTATCCTCAAAACCGTACACTCTGATCATGGTAGCATCAACATAACAATACTAGTCACCCTAGTAATGCTCAATAGTTATGGGTCCACCAAAATATCTGGGTTTCATAAATATTTTGATCTCATCAGTTAAGGAATACACATAGGGGTGATTGAAAAATCTATACAATGTTTTCACAAAATGCTCCTTGAAAAGAACATAGCTAGAATTCAAAAACCTGTTGTCCCAAATAGTAGTCCACAATTGCACCGACAAAGGTTGGCCCTCCTTATCATATTGTTTAATTTTCAATTCTTCAGGCCACATCATCATCTCCTAACCATAATACAATATCAAGTACATAAGAATGGAATAATGTTTGAAATGTAGTGTGGGCGATTCATTTTTGATAGCCAACAACCTTGAATCAATCTCCTTGGAAATGTAAGAAGCATAATAAAATGGTCTATCATTATGGCACTGAACATCTCCCACAATCACCATTGGTCCAATCGACATGAATTCAGGAGCCTCAGACCCTAAAACTTGACATACTAAGAGGTATGTGTACTTCAAGTAAGGTTCGAATATATCAACATGAAAAGGAGGATCGTTATCATCTTCAAGAGGGACAAGGTTCCCATCTTTCCTAGGTTTATGCAATGGAAATCTCCACCCTTTGTAAGTTGTGTCCATTATCGAGTATTCCCTTTCCAAGTCTTCATACACGATTGGCTCATCAAACATGCCGCTTAGGTTGAAAACTTCTAAAATTGTAGCTTTAGACATAGATATGAATGGTTTTTTAGGTTAGGGTTGTAATTTTTAGCCAATAGTTTCATTAGTTCAACATTCACAAACACATTCAGGACAATCAATTTCCCCAAATCAAGGTTCCATGGATTACACACTAGTTCAAACCTATTTCTTCAATGGTAATGGAACATAAATAATTCATATCCCCTAATAGAAGTCTAGGCGTCCCCTATATGTTTACATTTGTCCTCAAATTTGTCTACATTGACCCTTAATTGTGCGGGCCTCCTAGCCCTTGGCCTAGAGCCTGAAAATTGATTAATGAGGTCCTGATTGAACTTCCCCTCCATTGATTTTGGGTCATCACTCGTTTCAATCCTTTGTTTTTTTCTTTTACTTTGACTACCCTCACCTTGTTGCTTCCTACCTTTGATTTTTCTAGAACTAAGGCAATCCATTTTTCAATCCTTTGAACTACAATTTGCTAATTGCAGAGGAGTTTGTGGACTTACTTATGATTTTTCGACAGGACATTTTGACATTTTCACCGACACCATGTAACGATCCTTTTTTTTTCCTTTAGCTTATATCACTTCGAAGAGAAAATTGGAAATTTCCACTGATGTGTAGATGGTCTGGTTCTCTCATCACCCTATGTTTTATCAACAAGTATAAGCCGTTTACTCAGCACCATCGGGCTAACATAACCCCTCGCCAAGAGAATGAGATGCTCCGCCGATGTGCTTTAGTCTCCCTGATGTGCTTATTTTTACCACTTTATCAACTGAGGGGGATCGACAAGATTTTCCTGAAATCAATTTCATCAGTGAGACTCTCCTTATCGGAGAGACTTGATAGTTTCAATTTGATCCTTTATGTTTCGTTGATATGTCTATTGATTTTGCTTCATTCATTTGGCTAAATCGGTGAGACTTTCCCCAATACTTCCACCATTGGCCTGACTCATGAGATTAGTGAGATCCAAGAGTTTCGAGCCGAAGACGTATGTCTCCTCGATACAACAACCCTTTGATTTTATCGACAGGAGTATGTGTGTCTCTCGCTGATGGGATTTCCATCGGTGTGAATTTTGATCTCGGTATGTCTTTGAGTATTTTCTCCGATTGCTTTGATTACACCAATGAATATTATATCGGTAGAACGATATGTTATGTCCCACAATTGTGCATCTTTTTTATCTTATGGAACTTTAGATCGCTGTGAGAGAATTCATGTCTCGTCGATTTGTTGGAAATGTTCAAATGAGGGATCTATGATGTATTGATTGGGAATATATGTGTATGATTCCCCCAATAAGGGGCAGTTATCCATGATGGGAGAAGCAAATCTGTTATATTTTAGCTATACATGACATGATAATGGTGCTAAATGATGAAATGACAAATGGAAATGAAGAAATACAAATAAAGCTTGAGAAGGAAATCAAAAGCACATAGCTCAATTGCCTTTTGTGACCAGGAGAACATTTGTATGCATGAGGTTATCTTCGTGGGACTGTGGAATGGATTTTTCCATACTAATCCCACTAATTTTTTATTTATCTCAGCATTTATGAGAAGCAAATTCTTGTGGGGTTGGGCGAAAAGAAATTGGGGGCTGGTAAAATGTGAGAAAATTTATGGTCCCAATAGGGGTATTATGGATGATAACCTTAGGCTGCATGGGATGTGGTTTACTATATGACTTCAGTGATTTAGGTAACTTTCCGATGAAAAAGAGACTCTTCATGTTATATTCTTCGCATCCTTTGTCTTGGATCTGGATCTTGGGCGTGGAAGATGTGATGAATGGAGTGGATGATTTTACAAGGGTAGATGGGTCAATGTAGTCAGATGGAGTGGAAGCGGAGGCCTCTCAATTGATGGGAACTTGACGTTCAACAGTTCCTCGTAGGTTTGAACAATACTGAAAAGGATCAAGTTCGCTTGGAATAGTGATTTTAGTGCCATTGTGTGGGAATTTGAGGCATTGATGGTAGGTGGATGGGATAGCCCTCATGGCATGAATCCATGGGAAACCAAGGATAAGATTGTAGTGCAAATCCATATCCAAGACATGAAATAATGTGTCCTATATTGCTTGGCCAACTCTTACGAGAAGTGAAATTATGCCTTTAGATGAGCGTTCAACATCATCATAAGCTTTGATAGTGATTTTCTTTGTTTGGTTTATACTATGTCCTATATTCAGATCTTCTCCACCATCTACTAGGAATCGTCTGATCTTGTGTTTATTAATGCATACTTCAAGGTGTAGGGGGTCATTATGATCAGATTTTGGTGTGAAAAAGTCTTGCTTGGAGAAGGTGACATGGTGTGGCATAGCTAGGTATCCAACCATGGATTGAAATTCATTGTCATCTAGGTTGGTGGAGATGGATGCTTATTATAATTATTTATCAAGTATAGCTTTGTGTTGTGGGGATATGCAAAGGAGCTCCAAGATAGAAATTTGTGCTAGGTTTTTTCCCAATTGATCTAGAAGATTATATTGAATTTTTGGCTATGAATTAGATGGAGGTCCTAGAATAGTTATCTTGGTTCTACGATTGGTAACAATAAAATCTGATTTTGGCTTGTTTATGGTAATGGTAGCAATGGAATCATCAGAGGGTCTTACATTAAGGATGATAGTGATGTAATCATGTTTGACTATGACATAATTGGCATTGTTGATGTTCCATGAACTGGAGGCTTTTTTGTTATCATGGTCTTGCAAGGGAGTCTTGAATATGGTATGATCAACATTGGTTTTTCCTTGTGAATCTCATACTGATATGGTTTTATTTTCAATGAGGTCTTGAATAATGTTCTTGAGTGTCCAACATCTAGCTGTTTTGTGTCCTTTTCCACTAATCAGGTTTGATCAAGGAAGGTTCATAGTTCTTGGTTTTTGGTAGTGTGATGATATTAGATTGCAAATTTTTTTTGAGGACTAATTCGATGGGTTCACCCAAAGGGGTGTATGTCCTTTTGGCACAAGGAGGTCCTCTTCGTTGTTGATTATTTTGGACAACATTTAGCATTTGATTTTGACCTTGGGTCTATGTGTTCGATAAATTTGGTGTATTTGATGAGGAGGAACCTTTAAGTTGAATGGTTGGAACTTTGGTTATTAGCTGGCATCAAAAAATCCATCATTTGTGACATTTTTGTTTTAGTACCAATATTTGCTCTTGTCATTGTTGGGTTTTAGATTTTCCTTGTGTACATTGACTAGTCCTTTTTGATAAGACCTTTCTCAATAAGGACACATTTCTCAAGGATCTCTTTAAAGGTTGTGCAACATTAGATTTGAATTCAACTCATCAGTCCTCCATTAAGGTTTTCAATAAACATGGTGACCAATTAGTTTTTAGGAATGTGACAAGGGAATTTGCTAACCAAACCTCACCATCTTTGGTAAAAAGAGGTGAGTGATTCCCCTTCTTCTTGTTTGGTTATGCTCAATGTTGCAAGGGTGACATCATTTTTAATGTTGAAGGCAAAATGATTGATGAATTTGTCAGCTAGTTCACCTCATGTTCTAATTCCTGGAGGAAGGTGTGGAAACCAATCTAGAGTCGGTCTCATAAGGCTTCACATGAATAGTCTAATCAAATAGGTAGGATCATATGAGACTTCCATACATGATGTTTTGAATTCTCAAATGTGATCTATTGGATCCCCTATTCCCTTGTACTTAGGAAAAGTTTGTGTTGTGAAATGAGGGGGAAAGGGTGGCATGTACAAATTTCTATCAAATGGAAAGGGGCACAATTCCTCCATGGAATAAGTCTTCTTGTTGGTCCCCAATTGCATATTTGTCATTTGTTGTTGGAGTGTCTACACTTGTATCAAAATTTTGGCAATAGATGGTGTTGCATTGCTTTGGTTTGGTGTCATGATGGTATTAAGGTCATATGTTGGATTTGAATCAAGATTGATGCTTTGTGACATGCGAATTTGGTTTCCATATTGATTTGTGTTGTTTTGATTTGGGATGAAATTGGAATTTAGGTTTGTTCTAGAGGTCATGTTTGCATGTGGTATGGTGTTTTGGAGTTGAGATGTAGACCCTTGATTTGTGCCTTGGTTTTGAAAATTATGTCCTTGATTTGAAAATGGAGGTATAGGTCCTTGGTTGATGTTTTGACATGAAGGTGTAGGCCCTTGATTGATGTTTTGACATGAAGGAATGGTTCCTTGATTGGTATTTTGAAAAGGTGTAGGTCTTTGATTGATGTTTTGTGATGAATATATAAGTCCTTGGTTGGTATTTTGTAATGAAGGAATGGTTCCTTGAGTAGAATTTTGGAATGATGGAAGGGACCCTTGATTAGTGTTTTGGAGTGATGGAATAGATCCTTGATTATTGTTTTGTTTTGGATCCTTTGTGAGATAATGTGAACCTTTCTAGGTTGAATTGATGAAGGTATGCTTTGAAATTGGAATAAGGATGCTTGATTTGTGTTTTGGAGGGTAGGAATAGGACCTTGGTTTTCATTTTGAGTCAAAGGTGTAGGACCTTGTGAAGTGGGACCTTGATTTGTATTTGAAGTGTGGGTATAGGACCTTGGTTTGAATTTTGAATCAAAGGTGTAGGACCTTGTGAATTGGAACCTTGATTTGTATTTTTAAAAAGGGGGTTTGTAAAGGTCTTACCCATGGTATTGGAGGAACTTCCAAGTGTGAAACTTTGTCCTTGTGTAGTGGTATAGGTTTCCTTGTTTCCAAATGTTGAGATGCTTGGGATGTGTGTGGTAATAGTAGTCATGTGTGTAGTTGTACCAAGGGGTATGTTTGATGTTTGTTGTGATGAGGGCATTGCAAGTGAAAATGGTTTTTTGGTTTCTTCTTCTACAATAATTGAGATGTCAAAGCCTTGAGGTAATTTGGCACCCTTTTTAGCTAGTGCGTAGAAGAATTTGTTAGGGTCAACACTAAAAATTTGATCAACCGTGCTTAGAATTCTTGGGTCTTGATAAGCTCTTTCAATTTCTTGAAGAGTCATTTTTTGTTGAATTCTTCTAGGCTTAGGTCTTCCCATGTGTTGGTTTGGTCTCTAGTGCAGGAGCACCCTAATAAAATCAAGCCTCCATGAGGCCACTTTTAAATTTGGTTCAAATTTTATGTTCCAAGGTTATTGCAAGGTCCAAGGGACCATAATAAAGTTTTCATAGACTTAGGAAAGTTATTTAGGTTCAAATTTCATTGTAAAAGTTGCAAAATAGTGTAGAGATTGCAAAAGGGGAAAAATGACAAGAATAAAGAAGTTGAAAGGTAATAGGAAGTTAAAACATAGTTTGAAGGTGAAGAGTCAAGTCTTTAAATGCCTATAAAGGCTTTGTAAACCATTATTGAGGTGTGGGTGGTTGTATTTTGGATGTGAATAATGAAAGGCACTGTTTTTCTTACATATTTCTTTTGAAATTCCCTGTTTTATATGTTGTACGACCAAGTATGGCAAGGAGTACGTTTATCTCTTGATTCCAAGTTCAATTTCATTTAACCACCTTCCTTTTGATATTTTTTTCATGCATTTTGGTGGAGTCTTGAATCAAATATTGAAGACCTTGTGAAAACTGCCAAAACCCCATATTAGGGTAAACAATGACTTGTAATTAACATGTTTTTCTCATTTTATTTAGTGAAATTCCTTGAAAATTGGTGAATTTGTTATTTGTTGCATTTATAATCATATAGTTAATGTTTTGAGTCAAGAGAATTAAGTTTTAAGGTGTAAAGGTTGAAAATGTGATTGTAATTCTGTGTGCACAGTCTGAAACATGGAAAATGAAGAGATTTTAACCTAGGGTTTGATCAAATACATGTGGGAGTGAAATTTTGTTGGTCTAATAAGTTTATTAAAGTCTAAATAAACATGTTCCAATCATTGGTTAATGGAAATTGATAGTGGAATTGATAAAATCAATAAGCCTTAGTTGGAGCAAAGTTAAAAAGGCCTAATGTGTACGGTGTCAGGCCTATTTTTGAGTAACTTTTCTCAAAGTAACCACTTTCTATTTTAAGATATGATTTAAAAACTCTTAAAGGGTACTCAAAAAGGTAACCATAGTCTGAAGGAGGGATCTGTATTATAAGATATGACTAACAGTTCTAGAATGGAGGTCTACTAGGAATGTGAGCAAACAATAAAGGGAAAGGGTCAATATTTGGTAAGGTAGACCTTTGGTTAGGTTTGATATTGTTAACTTAACTCAAAGAAAGAAGTCTCATGCATTGAATTTATTTTTTGGGCCTTAAAAGATCAAGTCAATGCTCGTTATCATTATATGAGATTGTGGATACCTTAGGTGTAGTCTAGGACAATCATAAAGAATTAATGGAATGTGAAGGGGCATACCCTATGTTTGTTATTTTGGGTTGAATTAAGGACGATCAAGGTGCCTAGGAGGTCTCTTAAGAATTTTGGAACTCTAAAGCAAATTTGAGTGTTTATGTTGAATTTTGTGAAGGGAAATATAGTTGAATAAGTGTGTCAAGAAAGGTGAGTTAGAGTTGTTTGCTATAGATTCTTGACGGTGTTGATTTCTTCCTTTGTGCACTGCATCAACCTCCTTGTGATGTGTCTCTTGTAGGTGTAGAATGATTTGAATCTATTCCAAGGGTGGTGTCATGAAAAGGGTCACTTGAAAAATTCATGTCCTTTCTTTTGGTTTGTGACCTTGTTTCAACCATGTGAGACTTTTGCAAGTTGAGGGATAATGCAAGATGGTGATGAAACTAAACTATGTTTTTGGATTTTCTTGAATATAAGGGTGTAAGGATTATGAGACTAATGTAAGGTTGATAATAAAACTAAGTTATATATTTTTGGATTTTCTCAAATATAAGGATGCAATGATAATGAGACTAATAGATGCAAAAAGATATGAAAGGTTGATTAATTGACTAATTGAAGAAAGATAATATGATGCTAAGGTAAAGGTAAAATGAAATATTTTTTTTGTATTTTTGGGATAAAGGTGTAAAGTGCAATTTAGGTTGGAGATGAAAGTTTGGCAACAAGATGATAAAAGCTATGATCAAAATGATATAATATGGATCTAAATGAGGTCAAGCTAATGCAAAGGAGTCCTACAATTTTAAGTAAAGGATGACAATCAAACTAATGTGAATCCAAGGTAACAATTTCAAGTGTCATT
This sequence comes from Sequoiadendron giganteum, assembly GCA_007115665.2. Classification (NCBI taxonomy): domain Eukaryota; kingdom Viridiplantae; phylum Streptophyta; class Pinopsida; order Cupressales; family Cupressaceae; genus Sequoiadendron; species Sequoiadendron giganteum. The sequence continues at coordinate 13,667,686 of CM021104.1, read as the reverse complement.
GACCAAGAGGATAATCAAGAGTATAATTTTGACAAGGTTGAATCAAGGCTAGGACACAAGCTTAAGACTCAAATTTGATAAAGGTGATAATGACAAGGATTGATAAAATGATGGATAATGGTCAATGACAAATAAAATATGAAACTAAGGATTTTACAAAAGATCAAAGGTCTTCCTATGTTCAAAATTTGAAGAATTAAATGTAACCTAAGGATCAATGTTTAGTTTATGCAAATGCAAAGGATGGAGGAAGGTGACCTATAATGCAATGTTTCACTAAATGGTAGTGCTAGAATGAACTGGTAAATCTACAAGTCTCTAGTTGACCAGTCAAAGGTCACTGTGAAAGTGATTTGATCAGATTTTAGATAAATATTTTGAGAGTTTTTGTTTATCAGACAATTACGGCTCTATTTTATGTAAATGTGTTATTTCAGTTGTGGGTTTTCAAAACTTAGATGCAGTGTAGGTTATCAATTGCGGCTCTATTTTAAGCAAATGTAGTTTAGGCAGACAAGTGCGGTTTTCCAGTTTTTAGTTGCAGTGCAAGTTATCAATTGTGGCTTTTTTCTTCTTAGTTGTAGTTCACAAATTGTTTCTTTTGATAGTTTGATGGTTTATGATCTGGTTTTGAATGGATTTTCATTGGTTTTTGATAAAATCTGATTATAAAACACAACATACAGTATTAAGCACCTTTTTTTGGTCTAGTTGTTGATTTGAAAATGTTTAATTTCAAAGTAAAACACACATATACAACAATACACAATCCCTATGGTTGGCAAGGAAACCACCGGTTGATATCCCCACTTGGATTTCTTCAACCACTTGAACAAGGTAGAAAACTAGAGACTTGGTGGCACTAACTCCCCTCCACAACACACACTTCTTAGGCTCACCAAGTCTCAATTCTCCACAAGGAGGAATACCCGTCTCTACACAAGCTTAGTGAAGATGTAGGCCACCTTGAAAGGTCTGACCTCTTGCAATCAATGAGCGTATAAAAAGGGTTTTTGGAAACTACAAGAAATGGTTCTTAGTAAGGGCATCCGTTCAAAGTGTCCATACATGTGGAAAGATTAGCTCGATACTATGGTGAGTCAAGAGGATTTACAATCCTTTCCCTAAGGAAGGATTTTTATGTAGCTCACAGGGCTACTGATGGAAACACTTGTTGGTATGACATATCCAGACCCGTTGCTAGTTGACTTTCATCAAAGAGCACATTTATTTATAGTGGATTGGAAGAGCTTGGCCTTAGATTCGTTACCACTTGGGTGGTTCCCACCTTTCAAAGTGAGGTGGTAGGAACTCTAATAAAAGGTTACATAGTAGTGAGGAAGTACACTTATTTTCTGATCATCCCAAATCGCACAAAGTGCAAGGAGAGAGCATATTTTTTGTGCCTTTGCCTCACACTCACATGGGGTTCATTTTAAGCACCAAATCCAAATATGTGGTGTGATTATACAAATTCCAAAGAGGTTCTTTTGATCACTCAAGATCGCTTAACGATGTGAGAGGAGAGCATACACACTTTCTATGACACTTGCAAACCACCAAACACAAAAGACACTGGTTGATTTTAAGCCTTGCTTATTATTTGAAAACATTTGTAAATTTTAAACCAATGACGTGAAATGCAAGTTTATTTTAACACTCATGAGTGAAAAAATACAGATTTTTGTTCTTTTTAAGCCTTATGAGTGAGAATGTAGATTCTTTTTAACCTTATGATCTTGATGCAATTTGTAGAAAACAAAAAAAATGGAAATTACTTAAAACATAAATAAAAGAGCTCAATTTTTTTATTTGTTTCAAAAGAAATAGTTTTTTAGAGCCTCACTCCAAAGCCACATGTTACAAATAGAAGATTAATAACCAAAAAATACTACTCTACTTGAAAAACCCAAAAGAAAAATTGAGAAGACACTAAAACTGGAACTTTATACTGAGCAGACAAATGCATTGTTCCCTGCAGCAATTGTGTCACTGTGTCACGTGGCACCAGAGTGATTGCATCGTGATTTTGAATTTGAATTTTCTTACCCACAAAGGTCTTCAATAGATGCATTGTTTCTCATCAAATGTGTTGTTGCTTCAATAAGATACGTCGTTTCTTGGAAAATGCATTGCTGTGTTGATCAGTTGCATCGTTCCATACCTGAAATCTACAAAAACAAACAAAAACCGTATGAAATATTGTAAAAACTATTGTTCACGTTGCGTTCACCAATGTAAGACAAGGTTAAACTAGTTATAGCCTAGATAAAGTGACAACCAACACCTCTAAGCTACAAACCCAATATAAAACAAGAGAATACAAACAATAAGAGAAATAAAATAAATGCGTTCAAATAAAACACTCCCTATTGTAGTTGATTTCTTCCCTTGTCTCTCCTATTTCTCCTTTTGCAATCTTTGCCCTCAGATTTGAAGTCGTACTTGTGCAATAACTTGCAAATTATAAGTAGAAAGTTGGAGACAAAATGGTTGTTAAGGAAAAAATGGAGGAGAATGGTCTCTTTTATAGACAACCATTTGAATGGATGGATGAGATTGATCTTCTAAAAATATTCCAAGATCAACAGATGAGGATTCATGAGAGGGAGGTTACGAAACAGATGGTCAAGATCGAGTTTCTAAAAAGATGCCAAGATTAACGGTGGAGGATTGATGCACCAAAAAGAGATGGGCAATTGATTGCTATGACGTCGACGACTATGACATAGATGACTATGCCAGATATTAATGAGCAAGTGAAGGAAAAAGGATGAATTGAAAATTGAAAAAATTTAATTCATGAGAAGGAATATTTGGCCAAGTGGAAAATAAATAATTCATTCGAATTATTTATTTGAGGAAAAATGAAAAATGAGCATTTAATTAAATCAATTTAATTAAATGAGAAGAGAAATGACACATAATTAAATAATTTTGACAATTATTTAATTATAGAAGAATGAAAAGGTCAATTGCATAGACAAATAATAATAATTATTATCTGGCTATAGGTGAATGATAAAAGATAAATAATCAAATAAATAATGATTTATTTAATTATTGAAGAAAAGACGTGTTAGTGACGCAATTAATTTATTTTATTTGATCAGGATAGAATAGAGATTAGAAAATGAAGTAATTAAATAATTAAAATTATTTAATTGATAGAGGAATATGATCAAGGAAAATTATTTAATTATCGAGGGACGACGACGAAGAAAAATGGTGCTTGCAGACTTAGGACATTTTTCAGTGTCTACAGATAGGAGGTGTCACAACCAAGGATGAAGATTGATTACAAACCACGACCTGAGAAAAACCCAACTGTGAGCTAGAAGCATAAGGGGATGAGTGAGAAGGGAAGGCATGAGATGGGTGTCGATTAGAGAAGGATGAATATTTCTGCTGTAAAATTGAAAAATTATTTTGCTATCTATTAATGCATTCTTCCTGACGTCCCATGGCTCGTGCGTGTGAAGCAATATCCAGGAAAATCCAAACTTTCAGGTGCAAGGAACCAACAAGCTCAAGATGCAAGGTAAACAAACTCGAGTTCAAAAGGTTGATGGAAGATCTAGTCAAGTGAATGATATATCTGAGGAGAGCCAGACTAGCCTGAAGAAAAATGTGCTTAGTACAGTGGCACCACAAATGATGGTTGAATTTGGTGAAAGAAGGGATCAGTCTAGCGTCTCTACATATTTTTAGAAAGGCTAAGTCTACAATTTTATTTGCGAGCTTAATTCTCAACAACTCTAACTACTTAGCTTTGAAACATAATTCCCTCCCATGGAGGGTATCAATTAAAGATATCAAGTTTCCAAAATCCATAATTTAAATTTGTATTGCTTCTGGTTTTGATTGTGTCAATTTTTTTAGCATCAATGTTTCGAATTGCACTTTGTGATCCATCATCAAGATGAAAGAGATCAAGAGGAGAAAAATGAATAATTGCATACTTAGACTAGATAAAAAGGAGAGAGGGAGAAGGGGAGGGTGCACATAGATCGAGGGTCAAAATAAAATAAAGTAAACACTCAAAAAAATAGTCAAAAATAAAGAAAGGAGAATAAAAAATTAAAGAACAAATTGAATTGAACCAATACTTAAAAAAGATCACAAAAATGAAAAAAAAACTAAGAGAAACTCAATAAACAAGAGAAAAAAATCAAAATAGAAATAAATAAAGAACTGGGCAAATGAGTCAAACTAAATTGAAAAGACCCAAGCTGAAACAATAGAAGAACGAATATTGATTAATCAAGATTCAAATAACTTATAAAGATAACAACTCAAGACTAAATACAAATACACATAAAATAAAGATAATAAGACCGAGCCAAATAAAGGAAAAGGACTAGAAAACTAGAGAAAATCAAATGAAAAAGCAAAAAAGATAAATAAAAACTAATGTTACAAAAAAAATCACAAGAAATAAATAAGGAATAAATAAAGAAAAACATCAACAATTATAAAAACCAACAAAGAAATAAAGAAGATAAATAAAATGTGAACAAAGAAATAAAGAAACATAAAAAATAAATAAATATATGTATATGTATATATAAGTATATGTATATATAAGTATATATAAATATGTATAAATATGTATATATATATATAAGAAATAAAAAAGGATGAAAAGATAAAAGAAATCAAAAAAGACAAAAAGAAAAATGAGAAAAAATGACACCTATATATATAAGACATCAACAAAGTTAAAAAGAAAAACAAGAAAAAATGGACAAATATAAACCTAAATATGAAGAAATAAATAAAGAGACAACTAAAGAAATGAAAAGAAAAATAACTAAAATAAAGACAATGATAAAGACAAAGAATAACAAAAAATCACAAAGAATAAACCACACAAAGAAAATATATATATAAACAAAAAATAAAGAAAAAGAAAATGCAACACACTAAATAAAGAAAACGAAAAGAATATAAAAATAAAATAATAAAAAGAAATAAACACAAAAGATAGAAAATGAATAAGAAGAAAATGAAAAAGAAAGTAGGCAAGAGAACAAAAAGAGGAAGAAAGGGGACAAAGAGGCTACCCAACCAAAGAAACAAATGACCACACAATGAGGGGACCAAGAATGAGGAGAATAGAGATGGATGGGCGGAATTGGAACAAACAAAGAAAACGAACAAGGAAAGAGGACCCAACGAAGAGACCAGGAGAATGATCAGGATATGAATGAACATGGTTATGAAGGTTGGATAATAAGGGATGCAAGGTTGTACTAAGACTCCAAACCTCATCACAGTTGAGGTTAGAAGGGTGGTTGCTAATGTGAATGGCTTCCTTGAGCTTCCTCTTAAAAAAGTTGTCTTATTTACACAAGACTTGAGTGTTTTCAAGACATATATGGCACACTTAGTTGAAGAAGAGTGGTCTACAAGTGCAGATTTGAACACCTTATCATACTTGATATCCGCACTATGCTCTTTAATTCTTGTACCAAAGGAACAACCCATTTCCCTAATGTAGGGGATGCCACAAGAACAAGACACCTTGTAGACACCAAACTCGAGTAAAATGTCCCTTGAGTCCTTAAGGGAGGGGAGTCGATGCTTCATAGTGGAAAATAGTTTGAAAGCATAGTGAAGCCCTTGCTTAAGAAGGATCTTGGAGATTTTTTGGAAAATGCCTTGAATATAGGGAAGCAAAGCACCAGGGAGGAACTTTGGATTGGAGGTTACGAAATTAGAGAAGAAATTTTCCTTGGCATGGCTAAAGGCTTTCGAGATCTACTTGTTTTTATATCCATTTAGGATGAAGACTTTATGCAGATGGTCCAACTCTTGGTTCAAGTAATCTTCATTGTAGATCCGAAATTCTCTCAAGGCAAGGGTTTTGAGGATGTCACTCTTTTGAAATGGGTGGTGAAGAGAGGATGAATGGAGGTAGAGGACGATATGGGCAGCCTTACGAAAAACCAAATGACCAAGGAAGCCATCATATTTTTTGATGAGTGAGATATCGAGGAAAGGGAATTGGCCATTTGATTCAATCTCCTTGGTGAAGGAGATACAATGTAACAAGCCATTGAGGTAAGTGTGGAATTCCTCTAACCTACCGAGACCATGGGGCCAACAGACATTAGTGTCATCCACTTAACGCTTCCACCATTTTGGTTTGAGGGGGTAGGAGAAAAGGGAAGATTCTTCAAAATGCTCCATGTAGAGGTTAGCTATGACCAGAGAGAGAGGAGAACCCATGGCCACACCATAAACTTGTTCATAGATGACACCTTGAAAAGAGAAGGTCGATTTTAGGCAAATCTCAACCAACGACACAATTTCCTCATTAGATTTGCGTCTAACAATCTCAATGGAATCATGGATGGGAACCTTAATAAAGAGAGAAATAAAATCAAAGCTTATTAAAAGGTCACTACTCTCAAGCTTGGCATCCTTGATGAAGTTAAAAAAATGGGAGAAATCTTTCATGTGGGATTCAGAACCACCTACAAGCAGAGAGATTAATTTGGCAAGGTAAGATGCTAATTTGTAGGTGGGAGAGCCACTTGTATCCACAATGGGTCTCAAAGGAATGACCTTTTTATGAATTTTAGGAACACTATAGATGCAAGGCGTCACTTCTTTATATGGAAGAAGATTCATTTTAGTATCATCATCAAAGGAAGAGAGGGAAATAGCAAGCTTGGCTTTACTTAAAATTTTGGAACATGAATTGTGGGACAAAATTTTGTAGCTTTTGCTATCCACAAGAAGGTCAAGCCTTTTAGAGAGGTAATCATGCTTGTCCATGGTGATCATGGAATTCCCTTTGTTATCTTTACAAATTATCAACTCTTTATTGCATGACAATTTGTTGAAAGCAATAAGCTTAGGAAAGAGCATGAACGACGTTCTCAATTTCAATGAGAAAGTTCACATGGGAAATTTTATGGGGAGATATGCAAAAACCCAAACCTCGCTTCAAGAAATTAATGGCAAGAGGGTCTAAGGTGGCACTAGAGAGATTGACCAGCATCTTAGCTTCTCATTCATGAACAACGTTGGGATCAATGGGGCAAGAGAGATGCGAAGAGAGAGGAAACCCATAATGAGAAGGAAGGGGTGTACGTCCAAGAGTAGGAATAGATGTGAAAACTCCACCAGGGGAGGTGGCGAGAGGGGTAGGACCAGATGTGATGGAAGGGAGTGAAAACATAGGAGAGGATGGCACAAGATGAGAGGAGGAGACTATGTTAACATACTCAGCCTCAAAAGAGATGATTGGTGGGGAGGTAACCTCAAGAACAAACTAAGGAAGACTAGGAAAAAAGGATAAAATAGAACAATTAATGCTATCCAAAACAAAAGATTGGAAAGGACAAGAACTCTCAGTGCAAATACTTGGAGGACAAGAACTATCGGTACATGTACCTGGAGCACATGCATTCTAGTTATCCCACCAAGGTGGTATCCGATATCCATTATCACTATTTTTATTTATACTATAATTGTTGGTATGACAACATTAATTTTCATAGTTTCCTTGGTTTCCTCTGTTCTAGATTGGAGTTCTATTCTTTGGAAAATCTTATGTCAAATGTGTATCCCATTATTGACAAATATCACAATACATAGAGTTAGGTTTTATTGTTACTACCATAGATAATGTCTTTTCTGCTCCATCCTTGGGGAATTCATTTTGGATGTGTCTTGGTGGAACCCTTATAAAATGCTTTGTGTTCCCCCTAAATTTTTTTTCAATATTTGGCTAGTTTCATGTCTCTGGGCTTAAGGTTGTCCCTTGTTATCATGCCTTAGGGTTTATGAAGTGCTAAAACCCTTTCCAAATGACCTTAAGTCTGCATCCTTTGTTATGGTTCTAATTCATCGTTGATCCCTTATCATTGGTTTCTAGTCATCTAAGTTTGAACTTGTGCCTTTTGGATCATCTTATTGACCAGCCTATGAGTCCTAGAAGTCTTGTTGTTACCCGTCATATTATTAAAAATATTGCCTCTCCATTATGTGGGTAACAAATCATTAAACTATTTTTCGGGTCTAGGGTTCTATCCTAAGGTTTTATGTCCTCGCCCAATGTTCACCTAGTCACGATACCTTTTTAAGAACTAACAAATTGGCATGTGTGGATTTCCAATTTTATGAGGACCGTTCGATCGCCTAGAGCACATCTTGGTTGTTCCCCACGTCCCCATACAATTTTGTTCTGCATTAAAATATTATCATGAGATGGCGAGGAAGTGCCACTATCTTCTACACATGAGGGCTTGATATCATTGAAAAGTCAGTGGGCGGTGAGATGAAGCACATCAATGGTGGTGGTGAAGTGACGTGGTTGTATCTAGGTCGTTCCCTACCTCCCCATTTAAATTATTTTTTCATTTAAATATTGTCATGGGGTAGCAGGTAGATGACATCTATCCATGGGACCCAGGAGGATTTGATGAAGGAAATATCTCCATTCAATAGGATCAACGGTAGAGGAGGGGTGATGTGGGTCAATCCTGACCACTCCTCACCATCTTGTGGGGGACCCACCTCTACCTCCCATCTCTCAACAGGGGAGTGGGGAAGCTAACACATGGCCTCTTGTCTCAGCAACAAGGAGATGGTGGAGATCATAGATCACTAGCAAGTGGATCCACATGGCTTGTTTAGATTGAATAAAGGAAATGGTTGCTCATAGTCAACTTTTTCAAACTAAGTTTACTCAATCTAGATCAATGGTATTTTATTTTGTTGCAAGATCAATGCACAACATTCAAATTTGATATCAAGGGCAAGTGATCCGTTCTGGTTCACACGAGTGACACATAATGGCAGATAGGATGCCAAGCTACCAAATTAAGAGTTGTAAGGTCTTTAAAAATTGTTTTAAAGCACAATTGAGGATTTATAAAAGCATTCTACAAGTCCAAGGAGCTCGTGTTGTATTTTTCAAGCCAGTTCGACTTTTGGGTCTCGGGTGGTCTAGGTCAAAAAACTTGGCTCATGTAAGGGAAATTTGTAATTCATGCATAGATGAATATAATAGTATGAGGTCTAGGTTTAAGCTAATTTGTCATGAGATTAATTAGTTTTATAGTAGTAGCAACATATGAATGAAAATGCAAGTTCAAAAGCATATTTCTCCCCTATGTATTTTGTTTTCCAAATTATAAATGAAATGATTAAGGATCCTTTTGTTTATCTTCAATCATTTTGGCTGGATGAATGATGTTATTTCTCCTTTGGTTCAAGGAATTGATTAAATGCTTAAATAAGATCATAGGTTTGTGAAAAAAGATTCAAGGATTGCTAAGTAGTTTTTTTCTAGCATAGTGAGTTGAATATTGTAATGCAATATGTCAATAGTCTACGAATGTCGAATCTGAATTGCTAGTGTATTATAGATTGTTACAAATGTGACTCTGTTACCCAAAGATAATGCATTGGTCTATTTGTTTGGTTATATTGAATGTAAATGAGTCAGTCCTGCACCTGACCAAGAGCACAAATAAGAATGAAAATCACTTTAACACCTTCAATTATAATGTATCATTACGAAATATCACTTATTCCTTGTTGTAGATAGTAGTTTTCTTAAGGGTCGGCCAAATCCTTAAGGAATTTTATCTATTAGCACCTAATAGGAATATATCTATTTTTTTCTAATGTTCATGATAAAATGGCAGAAGAATTTTACATGAACATTAGAAGGATCACCCTCTTGGGTTTCACAAAGCTCGAAGAGTAGAATTAAAGGCCTAATAATCCTTACTTGTTTTTGGGCCAATCCTTACCTATGCTTATCATTGGATTGTGGAAAATTCATAGGAATACAATGAGATTAAGTTTGGTTCTAAAAAAATAACCAATAGATTGGAAACTCCACTAGGGACATTGCTAGTCCAATGTCTCTAGTTCAGATCTGGTACAGTTAGAGTCAAGTATTTTATTAATCTTCACTGCTTTGAGAATAATTGGTTTATATTTTCATCATGTAAGTCACGTCTAGTTTTATGTTTCAAAGTATAGTTCATTCCTCCATATTGTGTCGGGATATGTTCAAAGTCTTCTCTAATATTGCGAGTGCAACTACAAATTGTGATAAATTTCTATTTCCCAGTATCTTGGGTGGCAACTCTGAAGTCTCTTGTGCTAGTGCAAAAATAATTTCCAAATGAGAAAGTGATAAAGAGAATTATAGAAAATAATTTGACATCATGAGAAAGACCAGAAGCTACATGAAGAAGCATCCTAAGCAAAAGCTAGAGTCTGAGCTTTCAAGGGAAAAAAAACCAACCTAGGTAAAAAAACATGTGTAATCAAGTAAGTCTATTGAACTTCCCTCTGATGCATCTCCAACTTTAAATAATGAAGTAAATACTGTAAATGTTCATGAAGAGGCACGTGAAGTTGAAGTGTCTGATGTAGATCAGGGAAGTTTTTCCACTGAGGAAGTATTTGGCAATGAACTTGATGTGTTAAGAGAAGAAGATAGGTGAGAATTTTGGGAGAAAAATAAGAAGTTCTCAGAACCTTTAACTCTTGGGGTTGGATCTATTTTTAATGGTGGTAATTTTAAGCCTAGGGGTGAATCCGATAATGTAGAATTGCACCAATCCCTTGAGGGAGAACCAACTAACCCTGGCTTTTTTTTTACCACTGAGACAAGTGAGTTCAAAGATATCCTTGAAGATGAGGAGGATATAGATAAAGATATGAAAGCCTTAGAAGGGGAAGAGGTTAGGCTTAAAGAAGAAGAGCGTAGGCTTAGGGAGTTGGAAGAAAAACAAGCAAAGGAGTTGAAAGAGAAAGAAGATAGAATTAAAGCAAAGATGCTTGAGAGAGACACTCAAAAGTAAAGAAGAGAAAAAATGAAAGAAGTTGCAAAGCAAAAGGTGCTTTATGAAAATGATTTTATATTTCCTGCTAAGATAAACCTTGATCCTCCTAAAGTAACCATCCCAATGGGAACCTCTACTACAACTACTTATACCACATCTATTGCAACCAAAAAAGCCTCAGATCCATCTGTTGCTGTTAAGAAATCACAACATGTAGATCATGGGAAGAAGCCCATCGACCCACCTAAGAAAACCACCTTTAATAACTTTAGTACCAACAACAATACAAGTAACAATAATTAATCTAGTAATACTTCCACTTGAAATGTTAAGATTGATCCTACTCCATCAACTGCAACCCCAAACCCCGAGATCTTGAGATTGAAATTGGAAAATGATAAGTTACTACAAGTATTGAAGAAAAATAAAATGGAAGCTTTGAATGAAAAAATAGCTAGAAAGATATCTTTCCTTAAGGTATCCATACCTAATCTAGTAGCTTCAAGCTCTAGACATACATACAATGAATGACAAAATAAGAAGTCCGAGGGACACACTACTAGTGGAGGTGGTGGTGGAGGTGGAGGAAATAATAAAAATAATAATTCCTATTCTAAAGATCGAGATGGAGGTGATGGAAAGGAGGTAGGTGGTGGTAATGGTGGAGATGGAAAGGGTAAGGATAAGGATCAACATGATGACCGAAAGGATGATGAGCCTATAAATGCTCATAAAGACCGAGCTACCAAGAGACCAATGAAATTTGAGAGATAACAACTGTGCTTCACCAGAATTGTTGGAAAAAAGACACACTGAGAGGGGCAGTGAATCAGTGTTGTGCAAAAATTAGCTTTAGTGATATTTAAATTTAAAGCATCAATAAAATTCATTCACAATGCATAAACAAGAAAGTAGACATAACACCATAACACCAATATTTTAATGTGGAAACCCTGTTAAGGGAAAAACTACGGTGGATGGCCAATCCACAAGTATGATTATGAGTATACTCAAAAGTGAAGATTACAAGGAAATGCACTTACATTCAGGCACACTGCCTAGAGCTCACTGCTCAAGAAATAAAGGGCTTGCTGCCCAAGACTTCATATTAAAACCATCTGAATATTTGAACTGAGATGATAGCATCTAAAATGCCTGATTACAGTTCCAGATTAAGCACAACAATGGATCTATTCTTCTATAGACTGAATTTGCAATTTTGCTTTGCTCTGCTCATGCACACAACACAAATCTTCTATGCGCAAGTGAAACTATACATTATCACACCTCTGCTATGCTCAAACTCATTTTTTGGAATTCAACACAACTCTTACATCATTCAAAATGATACGAAAGACCAAGTATATATATCCACAACATAGGATTTATTTACATTTTGTCGGCTTCAACAAAACATGAGAAAATTACAACTGTTGACTCACATTATGAGAAATATACGATGTGTACCCACAAATTTCGGCCATAACTTGGCTAGGACCCCAATAATGACATACAAACATAGATATACTTAATTAATTTGTTCCCATACTTCCGCGACTTAATACATTCATGAGGTCTACCTCAATACAAGAAAAACTAAGAACACGATAATCAAATCTTCAAAATTTCACATGATCTAGTAGGAGTCGTTGCGCTTTAGAAGAAATAAAGATAATATGCCAACAAATGTTCCCCAAGATGCAAAAATCAAAATAATAACCAGAAATGATCTTACAGATTGAAGAACACTATGTTTCCAGATACTTTTTCTCGCTTGAAAATTTTGAGTCTTCTTGTCGGTAGGAACAAATGATGTAGTGTGGACCTAATAGATGATTATGGTTTCCATCAATGACAACACCAAGAGAACCTCACAGTGTCTCTTGCCAAAAATCTCCCCCTTTGGCATTGATGGCAACACTTAGTGAAAAATGACTAAGTGTCGAATCAGTATGAAGATAGACTGTATCGCCCAAAAATTAAAAAATGTTTCTCCCCTTGAGATGATTGAACATTTTCTAATCTATTCCTTCTTCCCCTTTGAAATTAATGGCAAAGGTAGGTGTTGAATGCCAAAAATATGTGTCAATTCACAAAAACTATTTGAGAAAAAAAAATTGCAACTTACATGAGTTGAAAAATATCAACAAAGTCTTTCTTTAGTTGAATCAGATTTGTGTCCCAAATCCTTTTAAGAATTTCCAAAATTGTGATGTGACCATAGATTAGATAGGATTGAGTCTTCGTGGACTCCAGGTTGGATGGATCTGCAACTCCTAAAGATTCCTCTACTTCTTTGAGAGCACTTGACAATATGTCAAGTTTCAGACAAATGATGCTCCAGAGTTCACAACTCTTGGCAACAATTTTGTCATTTTCATATTTCAACCCCTATATATTACTGAGTAGAGACATCAATTCTCCTTTTGATTTCCCAACACTACTAGTTATCGGATCAAATGCTTCTTAGATAGCATTTAATTTGAGTTCCAGCTCCTTGACCTTATTTTCATTATCCTCTATTTTTTTTGAGAAAGATAGGCATGCTTTGTAAATATTTCCACCTTCAGACATAACATCCTTTACATTCTTAATGCATGTAGTTAGGAGTGTTTTATCTTGAACAATCAACTCTTTCATGCCACTAAATCTTTTAGCATCGAATTATTGTCTTGGCTGATTTTTCAAATGACTCAAAATGAGTGTCAACAAAACTGATTAGCCTTTTTAGCTCATAGGAGGATGAGCTAGTCAAATATTTTACATAAGATGGCATTAATTTCTCCAATACCTTGGATGCCAGATTTAACAGTTCGTTGTCCTCAATGTGAGATTTCAGCAGCTCCTCTCTTGCCCTAGCTTGAGCAAGTGTAGCTGCTCTCATATTCTAAACTGGGCTTAAGGTAGACAGGTGAATAGGACCTTCGATCAATTCTGAATCCAGTTCTTCCTTTTTTGCAACCAAAAATTGCTTTACAACTTATGTAGTGTCTCTTGTAGTAACCGAATCTGCTTTCTTCTCCTCAACAAGTGTTTCCTTAGTTGAAGGCGTGGATTTGGCTTCTACCTTTTTAACTGAAATATTTTCAGGTGCCTCCACTTCCATGGGAATTTCAGTGTTAGCATCAGTACCAACATTATCATCAACATTATCATCAACATGTTTATCAACATTGCCTTCTTCTACTTCATTCATTGAATAAGGTAAAACATTATCAACATGGGTTTCCTTAGTCACAATATCAACTCTTTCATTTAACAGTATTTCTTTTAGAATTTTCTCAGTTTCCTTTGCGACTTCTTATGTTTAACCAATCATAAGTTTGTTGACCCTTGTTTTACTCTTGAACTTCTTTTGTGTTTTGTTCAGGAGTTCCTTCATTTCATTTAGAGACACAACTGGACATAGTTCAACTAAAATCCTTTCTCTCATTTTCTCTTCTTCATTTCTAGCACTTAACCTCCTAGCTTCTAGAATGTCTTATAAACTTTTCGATAAACTATCCATTATTTCAATCATAAATTTATTGAAAGCATTCATGTGTTTTATAGTTGCCTCTTCCAGAATTATTTTATCAGAAACATTGAAAGATTCATGCCATTTCAGAAGCAGTTTTAAATTTTCATCTTGAACCATAGCTTTTTCAACAACTTGCACAGACATACCTGATTTTTTTGTCTTTGCTTTCTTCTTGGCTTGATCACCTTCATAAGAAGGATTGCTTTGTGTGAATGCAGCTGCTTTAGTACCTTGAACCCGGATCTCTTTGATTTCTTTATCAGATTTTGTCTCCTCATCATTTGAGATAGCCTTATATATTCTTTTGCTTTTCTTCTTTCCTTCCTTTCCAGATCTTTTGGGCTCAATTTTTATGGGAGTGACCTTTGTTGCAGGAACAAACTGAGATACAAAGCTTCTTGTAGTCCTAGCTCGGTCAGATGGTACTGCTAGACCAGCTGACTTTTCTTTTGATGCCTCCTTAGCAACTTGTCTTGTTGCTTCATCTTCAACTCTTTTCTGTCTAGCTTCTTTGAGAAAATCTGGAGATATTCCCATGTTCTCTGTGAGAATCTCAACTTCTTTTCTCACTTGCTTAGAAACAATAGGATTTCTCAACTCAGTATGCACCTATTTGTCCTTTTCAACATATTTTCTGAAATTCTCTTTTGTTGGATCAATTGGTTTGCTCAAAATGTGTTGAGCATATATGTCCAGGACTGCTCCATCAAATTCATAACCCATAGGCATAATCCAAATCATTCTAGGATCAGCGGCCTCCATCATACACTGATCAATGCTCACCATAAAACAAATAGAATCTTTGTATTTTTCCACAATATATGTAGGAATCCTCTCTCTTGCTTGCATCATAGCCTAGAAACCCCCACATAGCAACATTCCTTGATTTCATGTCCCCTGTACTTTACAACAAATCTTTGATTTGTTCAGTTACCAGAGTGTCCTTTCTCCACTGAACTTTACCAAATCTCGAAATCTCATTCATGAAATAATAGAATAAGCATAAAATCAGGGTACCATATTTGAATGAGTTTTTCTTATCCTTCTTTATTTTGGCTAGATTTTCCATTAGCTGAATCCTTAGCAACTCACATAGATCAAAGTCAACATTTTCTTTAACCATCTAGTAAGCTGCATAAATTGTTGTGCCGGGTACAGAGTTTTCTCGACCAGAATGGTAGATTTTGTAACCTATGACCATGGATGCAAATTTTACATATATATCAGTGATGTTGTCTATGGCCATTGCTCTTCTATTGTAAGTTGATCCTACTGCATCTGTGACAGTTTGATTTTTCACAGATTTGAGAATGGGCAACCCACCGAAAGAATTCAAACTGGTTACGGTGCTGATGGCTTCCTTAGTGATTTTGAATGGAATGGTAAGCACATGAATTCATCTTGCACTTGAATTAGGACATATCAAACCCATTTCGCTTCCGTAAACATTGGAAATTTAGCCATTTGTACAAATTTATTTGTTTCCAAAATTTTATGCTTTGGCTTTACATGGAATTCTTCATCAATAATGTGGTGATTATACAGATTCAAAAGTTGGAAGCTACCCAATTCTTCAATATTCACATGAATATAAACCCTAATATCTTTTTTATGCAAAACTCCATGTGGGACCGATGAAAAGGCCCCTAAAGGATCAGTTTCAAGAGATTTATAGGTATGCAATTTGAATTTCGATCGAGGATGATCCTTCGCTTCTACTACCAAAGGAGTACTCATTTTCCCCAAATCACAAACTTGAAGAGTTTCTATAAAATACCTTTTTCGCCGGATCACAATTTGAATGTTGAATCACTTCTAATGCTTGGATCTCACCTCAAATCGCCAAAGATCGCTTATGAGCTCTCCAGACTTCTCTTCGAAATGCAAGGTGAGAAATGAAGTGTGAAATGACTTTTTATTCTTTTCCACACCTAACACTTTAGTCACAATAAATGTTGTAACCCTAATACATTCGATTATACTATATTTGTACATAGTGGCAAACAAAGCATCTACAAACCTCCATTTTGACATATTGATTCCTCTAATGAGTTCAATAGCATATGTTTATTGATTATGCATCTAATGAATACATTCACATCTTGTGTCACTTTCTGGTTAGGGGTTCATCTGATTTTCTTTGGCAACTCCCCCTAGGCCATAGGCCTAAGACTAATTCCCAGAGGAATTACCAGAAGCAGGTTCTGGTGTTGGCACACTCTCTTCAGTAGAAGGTTCTTTCTTTACCAATTTCTTCTGTATTTGTTGCCTCACTGTATCTGCAGTGATTTTCCCTTTTCCTTTGATGTCTTTCTGCACATTTTTCTTTTGGTTTATCAAACCTTTTCTGTTCCAGCAATATGTTGCTATATGACCAAATTTTTTGCAGTAGTAGCATACAACATTTCTTTTTCCAGACAAGTTGTTCCATTGATTTCCTCTTGATCTGCACTGATTATTAGTATGGCCAAGTCTATTGCATTGTAACATCTAACACTTCTATGAAATTGATTCATCATAATTTTGAATTACATTGATACCGAAAAGTGTGGACCACTTTGATTCATCCTATTTCTACACTGAGAAGCCATCTGTCCAAACTTATTGCATTTGAAATAGTATCCACTAAATTTCTGAGCATTAGGTTGTCTTACTAGATACCTTCCAAGTTTGTTCATTTGGTTTCCTTGCCTGAATTGCCTTTGTCCATAATCCTTTTGTCTTGATTTTGAGCTTTCTCCTTTCTCAAATCCAAGACCTCTTTTGTCACCATGAGTCCTCTGATTATCAATTAGTTCTTTGAGCATAGCTGAGTTGGATTTGAACTTTTCCTTGTATTCATTTGCATTAGCAAGTTCATTTCTGAAATCATCCAACTGTTTATCAAGTGCTTCTTCACTATTTCTAGATACTTCCAATTCATCATTCAATCGGTTACATACTTCAGATTTTTCTTTCAGGGACTGTGCTAGGCTTTCTTCGTTCTTCTTTCTATCTTCAATTTCTTTGGTCATCCTCATCATGATGGACTCCATTTCAGCTTTCAAAACTGTATTCTCTTGAGTAAGTTTTTCACATTCCTCTATCTTATCTTTTAGGGTTTCACTAGATTGATCATCTTCAGTGCTCTTGTTACCATTCTATTGAATTTGATCACAAATTTCCTTTCTCTTCTCTCTTAACATTGATTTTTTCTTTCAGAGTCTCAATAAATTTCTCTGCATCCTTGAGATTCACTTGTAGTTTCTGGACTTTAGATTTTGACTGATCAAGGTCATCTAGGGCCACCATAAGCTGTTGTTCAAGATTTCTTGAATCCATATTTTCCAAGATCTCCCCAAGCTATTAGACTTCTTCTTTAGAGGAACCTGGCCCTGATACCAATTGTTGGAAACAAGCCACACTGAGAGGGGGGTGAATTAGTGTTGTTAAAAAATTACCTTTAGTAATATTTAACTTTAAAGCATCAATAACATTCATTCACAATGCACAAACAAGAAAGTAGACACAACACCATAACACCAATATTTTTATGTGGAAACCCTATTAGGGGAAAAACCACGGTGGATGGCCAATCCACAAGTATGATTATGAGTATACTCAAAAGTGAAGATTACAAGGGAATGCACTTGCATTCAGGCGCATTGCTAAAAAATGAAAGGGCTTTCTACCCAAGAGTTCAAATTAAAACCATCTAAATATTTGAACTGAGATGATAGCATCTAAAATGCTTGATTACAGTTCCAAATTAAGCACAATAATGGATCTATTCTTCTACAGATTTAATCTGCAATTTTGCTCTACTCATGCACACAACACAGATCTTCTATGTGCAAGTGAAACTGTGCATTATCGCACCTCTTCTTTGCTCAAACTCACTGTTCGAACTTCAACACAACTCTTACATCATTCAAAATGATACAAAATACCAAGTATATATATCCATAAAATAGGATTTATTTACATTCTATCGGCTTCAACAAAACATGAGAAAATTACAAATATCGGCTCACATTATGAGAAATATACAATGCATACCCACAAAGGTTGGCCATAACTTGGATAGGACCCCAAAAATGACATACAAACATAGATATACTTAATTAATTTGTTCCCATACATCCACGACTTAATACATTCATGAGGTCAGCCTCAATACAAGAAAAACTGAGAACACGACAACCGAATCTTCTAACTTTCACACGATATAGAAGGAGTTGTTGCGCTTCAGAAGAAATAAAGATAATATTCCAACAAATGTTCCTTGGGATGTGCAAAGAAAAATAATAACCAGAAATGATCTTATAGATCAAAGAACACTGTGTTGTCAGATACTTTGTTCTCACTTGACAATTCTAAGTCTTCTTGCTGGTAGGAACAAATGATGGAGTGTGGACCTGATAGATGATTATGGTTGCCATAAATGACAACACAAAGTGAATGTCACAGTGTCTCTTGCCAACAAGAATTCCTAGTTATCCTAACACATTTCCAAAAGATTTTAGGCTTGCTTTAGTCAGATGTTTTGGTAACAATGCCTTGAGTGGTGAAGATCACCTCAAAGAATTTTCCAATTTCATGGATGATTTTGAGGTAGAAGTTGAGGATGTAATGATGAAGTTATTCATGCAATCACCCACTGATGATGCCAGAGAATGGTATAGGATTTTTCTTGCTAAGAGTATTGGTTCTTGGGAAGAATTTAAGAGGTTGTTCAAAGAGCAGTATGGTGATAAAATTGACTCAAGGTTCCTTCTAAATCAGTTCAATAATATTATTAAATTTTTTAATGAGGGTGTGGCTGATTTCAATGTGACATTTCAGAAGGCTATGAGCTGGTTACCTCCTCATTTAAGATGAAATGACAATGTATGCTAGTGAACTATTGCAATGCCTTTGATGCAAAGATGAGCTATCGCTTGCTAGATAAAAACCATCAGATATTGAGAGAGGATTATAATATGGACATCCACATTTACAGTATTAGTAAAGCAACTAGTAAGGTTGGGAGAAGGGATGATGTAAAGATCCTCAAGAATCCAAAGAGAGGAAAAAATCTCTAGTGTTAAGGGAGGCTCTCTTGAGGATAATATTGGAAATGTTACTAGTATCATGAAGAATCTAAGCAATAGGATTGCAAGGCAAGAAAAAGCTTTGTCAAATGAAAATTCAAACTATCATAAAAATGAGAGACCTCCTCGATTGCAATATCATCCATATAACACAAATTGGCATCATGGGAAGTCCATTCCTAACAATCAGAAGAATGCTCAAAATAAGGTTACTTCGGATCCTTTGCAAAAAAACTCAAGCAATTTTGCTGATGAGACCCCTTGGTACATGGTTTGTCAAATGCCACATTCTCCTCATCAATGTGCAGTTGCATAGTTAGTTGAAGTTGGAGAAGATGTACCTAAAGACTGTGATTAGTCTAATGAGGATGATGTTGACATAAATATGATTATGGATGGTTCTGATTTCACTGACAATGGATGCTTGTCTGATTTGGAGTCTCACAAAATGGATGTGGACAACCAAAGGCATATCACCAGTACATATCACCAACAAGTCCTCTCTGATGAAGATGATGATAGTGATAATGAAGTGTACAACTTGGAAGAAGCTAAAGATAATGTGTCCCTGAGGAGACCCTCAGATGAGGAAATTGCAAGATATACAATGGATTTAGCTGCACAAGCTAGAGGTTTGCATCATCTGAGGAACAAAGTAGTGGGTGGGGACCAAGGTAGCCCTACTAGTATCTGTATCAAGGAGCAGAATGTAAAAGGCAAAGAGCAAAAATTTGATGGCAAAGGGGAAGGATCTAAGGCTAAAGATAGTAATGGAGACTAAATTTGGGCTAAGAAAAGGGATAAACCAAAAATACATGGAGAGATCAAGTCCCCTGCTGTGAAGACAAAGGCGTAGAAGTAGAATTATGAAGCTACAAGAAAATATGTCAAGCCCAAAGTTGCAACAACAAAGAATCAAAAAAAGGAGAGTGGCCTAGAATAAGGTATGATCCTAATTGATTTACCTAAGTAAACTCTTGTTGATATGTTTTTGTTTCTTAGTCAAGTAAAAGTGTTTGTTCCTTTGCTTGAGATGATGAGAATTAACGAGCACAAAAAAGAGGCAGTAGCCCTTATCAATGGTGCTACTATAGCTTGTAATGACTTAGTGGTTAGTGTATGTGTTCCAAGGCTTGCTTGCACAACTAACTAAGAAGACCTTAATTGCCTCCTCCTAGGATGTAAAAAGGCTTAGATGATTAACTAAGACCTTGTCTAACTCTTCTCTAAGAGCCTAATCCCTTGTGCTTAACCTTGAAAGACAATCACCTTTAGTTCACCTCAACACTCTCTTCCACACTTAGAAGACTCTAAGTGCCACCAACACACCAAACATTGAATTGACTGCAGGGGTGTCAAATATCTTGAAACTCGTCCATTTGCTCGCATTTGGATTCATTTTGAAGGATCTCCAAGCCTTTCTTCATCCGGGTGACAGAGTTTGCCTTGTGGAGGCCTATTTCTTGTAGCCCTTGACAATGGCCTTTTCCTCATTCCTGCCAAAATTTCCCAAGCACTTTGACAAACTATTTCCACATTCAAGTACCCTTTTGAATTCTCTGAAGGACTCAACAATGTGCAGACCCCCAAGATGTCCGTACATAGGTTTCCTATTATCTAGGTTAAATAGGGCTATTAGGCCTAGGGTTTTGGATCCCTTGGTTTTCTTGCTCAAACCTCACCCAAATGGATTGATGGAACCTCAATCCTTCTAGCATGTCAGGATATGATTATACCCTACCTAGAACTATACCTATTTCATATTGTACCTCACTCCCCTGCCTATTTTCTTCAATTTCCACTGTCAAACCTCTAATCGGGCTCTTTAAGCTCGCCTGGGACTTGACATCAAACACAGTTGTTCCACTCTCCATGAATCCTACCTCTACATATGTATAGACCAATGGCTCCCCTAACACATCCATCTATCCTCAGGAAAGTCCCGTGACTAGATTTCATGGGGGAGCCATAAAAATACAAACTGGTCAGGACAGGACCAGTGAAACCCCTAAATGCTAAACTATTTCTTCAGAACACTAACACAACTTAAATCAACTTACTTACTGAATGAAAAAGTCTTATAACTATTCTATGAACACAATCCTATCACTAAATCAAAGCATTCGATCCATCTAATATCATTGTCACTCAATATCACTTGGAGTTCACATAAAAACAAAATTTGCAGAGCTATTTTCTATTCCAAAATCTTGATTACAATCTCATTACCATCTCTCTACACTTGAATTCAAGCCTCCTCCATATTAGGTTCCATTCACCATGTTTTTAGGGTCTGTTGGTCAATTCCCTACTCCTATCCTTTAGGGAATCCTATGTAACCGAGTTGCATGCAACCTTTGCCAGTATGTCACCTTCCTAACTCTTAGGACCTTTATCTCCTATATTTCGAGTAACCAACACCATTAAAGGCTTCAAGGCATCTTCCTAACATCATTTATGTGTTTATAACACATTTAAGACTCAAATCCCAACCTAAGCTACCAAAAACTAAGCAATATAAAAGCTACTAACAATGACTAATTTGGTGACCTTAGTCCTAATGACTAACTCACCTAGCCCACATTGCAATGACCTTCTAAGGTGAAAACAAACATACAACTACTCTGACTTGGATAATGTCAGATACAAGCCCAAAATATCCTAACTATGGAGGATAGCCTAGGTGTGCTCCTGCACCAGTGGTGTCCACTCCACCCCAAGTGAGGGAAAAAGAAAAGAAAGAGAAAAAGATTGAGGGGGTAATCACTAATATCCCTCATATTTTCCTTGGAAATTTTGTAATAGCCAATCTTGGAAAGATAGACCCATTTTTCTCACATTGATTGTTGGGGGAAATTTTCAAAAAAATTATATCATTGATTTTGGAGCATCTTGTTGGAAATTGTGCCTCAAATTACTGGCTTGATATCCTATTAGTAGTGTTGTATGTTTTTTCCTTTATCAGGTTGACTCTCCTTTTTCGACAAGACCTTATTCTATGTCTCCTCGATGGATCGGTATTAATTCCTACTTTGTTGTGTCTATGCTTTATCAACAAGAGTTTATCACTTCAGAGGGAGCTTTCTTAATGTCTCCTCAAAATTTTGATGAGAGTGTATCAGAGTGACTTTGTTGTTTCATCGAGACATTGGGTCATGTCTCCTCAATATGCCGATGGGAGGCTAGTGACTCTAGTCAGTTGGACTTTACGAGTTCACCGAGACTTTGAAGAAAGATTCTTTGATGGGTCAATGGGATGTAGTGAGGACCACGTGGAGCGGTATTACCTTCATTAGAGTGACATCCTAGTTTTGATGGGAGATGATAGATTTTCTCATCTAAATGGTGATATGCGTAGAGTTGTGTAACCAGACAGCCTACGGGTGCCTTTGTGGGACCCGATCATGCTAAGCAGGAGAGCAGGGATTGGATGAAGTTGAAGGAGGATGGGTGATTGGATGTTATTGTGTATGGTGAGATTCTCAAAATGACTCAGTGAATTTAAAGGGAGATAGAACAAAGTCTATTTGATGGTCTGATATGGAAAACAATTAGATAGTTCACAATAGTTATTTGGGGAATTTGAATTGAACAGTTCCATGATGACTCCAAAATGTAGAATGAATGTGGTATCGATATTGTATGTTCTGTAACATTGAGTGATGTGTAGTTCAAATTGAACTAAGGCAAGGTTGATCGGGGAAATGTTATGCTGCTAAGATTGATAGTGTGAATTAACACTTGGAAGCATAAGTTCTGCAACTTCGTATGTAATTGTTATTTTATAGTAATATAAAGTGATCTTGCTTGGTGTGTGGGTTTTTCTCCCATAAGGGTTTTCCCATGTAAAACTGGTGTTCAATTCTATGTGTTTTGTTTCAGTTGTCTATTTTGTTACTTGTAAATGTGTGTCTTAATGAACTTTAATTTTAAATTGAGCATCATATCTACATTTCTCTTCTAAGAATTGGCGTTAGGAAGGAATTTCCACACTTTGCTTTCCTTACAAGTGATATTAGAGCCTGGCCAATTGGGCTATCCTTGTGGGTAGGATGGGTTTTTTTGTGCTAATTCTACAATGAGAGTCTTGCAGAGAAAAATAGTAATCTAGATTGTAGATTGAGATGGCGAGAACATCAAGAAGAGTAGAAATTGAAAAGTTTAATGGTGGAAATTTTGAGTTATGGAAACTCAAAATAGAAGACATGTTGGTGGATAGAGATATATGGATTTATATTATGGGAACTAAACTATTAGGTAAGAAACAAGAAGATTAAGACCTCACAGATAAAAAAGCTAGAGGGTTGATAAGATTTTGTCAGGCAAACTTGGTTCTTCTAAACGTCCATGAGGAGAAGATTGCATCTTCATTATGGAAGAAACTTGGTGACATTTATCAGGGGAAGTCTTTGGTGAATAAGTTATTCCTAAGGAAGAAGTTATAATCCTTGAAGATGGAAGAAGGAGTGTCTGTAGTAGACCATCTAAATTCATTCAATATGATTATTGCTCAGTTGGTGTATGTAGGTGTAAATATTGATGATGAGGATTGTTGTATGATTTTTTTGTGTTCCTTGCCTAAAACGAATCATCTGGTGATGGCTATTGGAATTACAACAACCACTTTCAGGATGGAAGATGTGTTTGCTTCGTTATTTTCAGAAGAAATGTGAAGGAAATATTTTGAGATGACAAAGGAGCCTCTTGATGTTTGAGGTGGATTAAAGGATAGAAGCAAGAAGAAAGACAAGAAGTCTAAATCTAAGTCTAAAGGTAGATCAAAGTATCCAATCAATAAGTCCAAGGTGAAATGCTAGAATTATGGGCAGATTGGACATATCTGAAAGGATTGCAAAGAGGAGAAAAAGAAAAAGAAGAACTCTTCGGATAATGATTCTTCTCAAAGTGATGTGGATTCATTTATTGCTACCTTGGTGACCCAGGCATCAGATGATGTCTGGTTGATTGACTCAGGTGCATCTTTTCACATGACATCTCTTTTCACATGACATCTCTCATAGATTGGTTCATGAAGTATGAAAAGTATGTTAGTGGAAAGGTGTATCTAGCAAGTGACTCATCTCTTGAAATTTTTGTTTGTGGAAGAGTCAGAATTCAATTTCTTGATGGAAGAATTAAAGGAATTGTTGGCATAATGCACACACCAGGTTTGGCTCATAATTTTCTTTCTATTAGTAAGTTGAATGATGTTGGCATGCAAGTTACATTCTAGAGTGGTGGTTGTAAAATGACTAGAGGCTCATTAGTGTTGGCCAAGGGTGCATGTATTGGCACTCTATACCAGTTGGACGCACGTGTTTTTAAATGTAACAATGTCTCTGTAAATTCAGACAAAGTTGCTAGTGTAGGGAAGGAGAATGTTGTTCCTCTAGGTGCAAACGCTTTGGAGGTGAAACCCCCAATAGAGAAAACCATGTTGTGGCATCATAAACTCGGTCACATAGGATAAAAAGGCTTAAAAGCCTTGAAAAATAAAAATCTGGTTGAAGGGTTTGATGATTATAACCTTGAGTTCGATTTTTGCAAACATTACATCTATGGAAAGCAACACTGTCTTTCTTTTTATTCTAGTCCTAATAAATATTTTGGTACATTGGATTATGTTTACTTTGATGTATTTGGTCCAGTGAATTTTCCCTCATTATCAAATTCTAAATATTATGTTTCTTTTATAGATGACTATTCAAGAAGGGTATTTGTGTATTTTCTAAAAATTAAATCAGAAGTGTTTAGTCGATTTAAAGAATTTAAGAAATTGGTATAAAATTAGATTGGAAGAAAAATTAAATGCTTGAAGATGGATAATGGTGGTGAATTCTCTTATGTAGATTTCAAAAGGTATTGTAAAGACCATGGGATTAAAAGGAATAAAACTAAACCTTACACTCGACAACAAAATGGAGTTGCTAAAAGGTTAAACAAAATGCTAATGGAAAGGGCGAGAAGTATGTTGAGCAGTGCTAGTTTGGAGTAGAAGTTCTAGGTTGAGGTTGTTGCTACGCCATGTTACTTGGTAAATCAATATCCCTCTTCGATGCTTGTGGATAAGACGCCTATGTAAGCATGGTCAGGTAAGCTCTCTTTGAGACACATATGTGTCTTTAGCTATGAGGTGTATGCATATGTGCCTAATGAGAAAAGATCTAAACTAGAGAACATGACTATTAAATATATATTCATTGGATACGACATTGGTATGAAAGGATACAAGCTTTGGAATGCTATTACTGAGAAGGTAGTATACAATATAAGTGTAATATTTCAAGATATGAAACCTTCTACAGTAGATCTATGGTCAGAGATAAAAAACAAAAGGAAAAAGAAGTTAAAATTCCTCTTACACCAGAAAAGGAGGAACTATGAACTCCATGTGTACCTGAATTTGAGGAGGGATCTAGTAGTTCTGAGAGTTTTGAACAAGAAGATGAACCACAACCTCAATCTCAACCCGTGAGGAGGTCTACACAGGAGAAGCGACAACCTAAAAGGTATGGATATTCCATGTTGGATTCTAGTTGTGCCTATGCTTTGATTACTAACATTGATGAGCCTAGGACTATGAAAGAGGAAATTAAAATGTCTAATTCAAATTCTTGGTTGGACACCATGAATGAAGAAATGACATCATTGGAAAAGAATGAAACCTAGGATTTGGTACCTTTGCCCGAAGGTCAAAAACATGTTGGTTGTAAATGGGTATTTAAAAAGAAAATTGGTCTGGATGGTTGTGTGGAGAAATATAAAGCTAGGTTGGTTGCAAAAGGATATTCCCAGATAGAGGGAATTGATTATGGAGAAATATTCTCTCCTGTAGCTAAGTTGACATCTATCAGTTTTTTTATTATCACTTGTAGCTGTGTATGACTTATAGATTGAGCAGATGGATGTGAAGATAGTGTTGCTTCATGGAGATCTGGAAGAAGAAATTTATATGTCCCAGTTGGAGCACTTCGTTGAAAGAGGTAAATAAAATATGGTTTGCAAGTTAAAGAAATCTCTATATGGTTTAAAATAATTGCCTAGAATGTGATACTAGAAGTTTGGCATGTTTGTGTTGTCATTGGGATTTGTAAGATTGAAATCACATCATTGTGTGTATTTTAAATCTGAAAATGGTCCGTTGCTTATTATTGCCTTGCATTTGGATGACATGTTATTCTTTGGGAATAGTAAGGGTATGATTTATAATTTAAAATCTCAATTGTTGACATATTTTGAGATTAAAGATTTAGGTGCAGCTAGGTATATTCTGGGGATGGAAATTAGAAGAGATAGAGGAAATAGAAAAAATTGCCTTAGTCAAAGTAAGTATATTAATTTTTTCCTTGAAAGATTTAATATGGCATATTGCAAGTAGTTAGTTGTTCTAGTGTTTCAAGGAATAAAACTCTCTATTGAAGATTGTCCAAAATCTCCTACTGAGATGGAGGGCATGACTAGGGTGCCTTATGCAAGTGTAGTTGGCAGTTTACTATATGCAATGGTCTGTACTAGGCCAGAGATTGCTCAAGCAGTGGGAGTACTTAGTTAGTTTATTGCTAATCCAAGAAGGTCACATTGGGATGTTGTGAAAAGAGTTTTCAGGTATTTGAAGGGTACCTCCGAGTATGCTTTGTGTTATCATGGTAACAAAGTTGGGTCACAGAGATTTGTTAGCATTCATGGATATGTGGATTCTGATTGGGTAGGATACATTGGCAGAAGAAGGTCCACTAGTGGATACATCTTCATGTTACATGGTGGTACAGTTAGTTAGATGAGCAAGCAACGGGCTGAGGTCACTTTATCTACTATTGAGGCAGAGTATATGTCAGCAACTCACACCTGCAAAGAAGTTGTTTGGCTTAGATGATTTTGTTTTGATATTGGATTTAATGCAAGGCAAGTTACTATTTTAAGGGATAGTCAGAGTGTTATTTTTTTGTGAAAAATCCAACTTCCAATGCCAGGACAAAGCACATTGATGTTCAATATCATTTCGTTTGTGATATGGTGGAAGATGGAAAGGTTAATTTGGAAAAGGTGAATACTCTAGAGAATGTTGTTGATGCATTGAATAAACCTGTTAGCATAGACAAGTATAGGTGGTGTGCTATTTCGATGGGCCTTGGGGCCTATAACATTCAGTAATGACGAGCTCTGGAAGAAGCTAGTAAGTTTGTTTCAAGTGGGAGCATGTTGGAAATTGTTCCTCAAATTATTAACTTGATATCCTATGAGCAGTGTCATGTGTTTGTTCCTTTATCAACCTGACTCCCCTTTGTTGGTGAGAACTTATTCTATGTCTCCTCGATGGACCGGTATTACTTGCCTTGGCATGCTGTATGCTTTGTCGGTAAGAGTTGACCACTTCGGAGGGAGTTTTCTTAATGTCTCCTCAAAAATATTATGAGAGCGTATCAGAGTGACTTTGTTGTTTTGTTGGGACATTGGGTCATGTCTCCTCGATATGTTGATGGAAGGTTGGTGACCCTAGTCGGTGGGACTTCACAAGTTCACCAAGACTTTGAAGATAGTCTCTTCGATGGGTCAATGGGTTGTAGTGAGGACCACGTGGAGTGGTATTACCTTCATTGGAGTGACATCCTAGTTTTCGTGGGAGATGATGGATTGTCTCATTGAAATGGTGACATATGTAGAGTTGTGTAACCAACCAGCATGTGGGTGCCTTGGTGGGACCCAATCATGCTAAGCAAGAGATTGAGGATTAGATGAAGCTGATAGAGGATGGGTGACTGGATGTTTTGACATACAGTGAGATTTTTGAAGTGACTCATTGAATTTGAAGGGAGATTGAACAAAGTCTCTTTGATGGTCCGACATGGCAAATAGTTAGACTGTTCATTGTACTTACTTGGGGAATTTGAATTGAACAGTTCTATGGTGACTCCAAAATGTAGAATGAATGTGGTATCGACATTGTATGTTCTGTAACATTGAGCGATGTGTAGTTTGAATTGAACTAAGGTAAGGTTGATCAGGGAAATGTTATGCTGCTAAGATTGATATCATGAATTAACACCTGGAAGCAGAAGTTTTGTAACTTTGTATGTAAATATTATTTTACTATAATACAAAGTGATCTTGCTTGGTGTGTGGGTTTTTCTCCCGTAAGGGTTTTCCCATGTAAAATTGGTATTCAATTTTGTGTGTGTTGTTTTAGTTGTCTATTTTGTTACTTGTAACTGTACATCTTAATGAACTGTAATTTTAAATTGAGTGTCATATCTATATTTCTCTTCTAATAATTGGTATTAGGAAGGTGTTTTCGCACTTAGATTTCCTTACATGTCCAATATTATAATGCTAGCCAAGATCATGGAGGTACTAGGATTGAAAGTTGACAATACCCATGGAAAATGTTATGATATGGACTCAAGGGAAGTCCTTGTGACCGGTGTAATCAATGAGATTCCTTATAGACTAGCTACTTATCTAGAGAAAGAATTCAAGATGAGTGTAGTGGTGGTAGATATCCCACCCAATTATGGAATTTTGTTGTCAAGGAAATGGAGCACTTCCATGGGAGGTAGCATGTAGTGTGATATATCTTACGCTACCTTCCCTATTGATGGTAAGGATGTCGAAGTGGTTTGAGAACCAAAAGTGCCACATATGTTGAAGCGTGCTCTTGAGGATGATACAATTATTTTTATAGATACCGACATCAGTGAATTTAAAGTGGAAGATGTGCCAAGAGAAAGTGACAGGTGCCCTGCACCCATAGATAAGGAAGTTACAAGACTCTTTGATAAGGATGGATTATGGAAGATGTATTTTGATGGTGCAAGTTCTAAAGAAGGGTTTGGTGTAGCTATAGTTTTGGTGTCCCCCAGAGGCAACACATACAATTTTTCTTTCACTTTGTCTTTTGTTTGCACAATGTGGTAGAGTACAAGGCATTGCTACTAGGGTTGAGGCTAGTAGAAAAGCATGGGATAAAAAATCTTATGGTGATAGGTGATTATGAGTTAGTGATATCCCAGGTGAGGTCCAAATATGCATGTAAAAATAATAGATTGAAACAATATAAAAATAGTGTTTGAGATTCCATTGAACAGTTTGATGCTTTCAGAATCGATTGGATGGAAAGAGGTCAGAACAAAGTAGAAAACTTGCTTGCAAGCATCACACTAAGACCTGATGATATAAATTTTGTAGGTATCTCCAAGGTTGAGGTAAAAGCAAGGCCATCAATCCCTGATAATTTATATAATTGGAAAATCTTCAATGATGATGAAGATATTTTGAAGTTTCTAAAATTTGTTGATGAATATAAGGGTTAGGAGATTGACTTCGGGGATTTTCTTGAGAATATAGATGGTAAGGATACAGTCTTTGGAAATGAAGTTATTCAGTTGAAGACAAATAAGATCCCCAAAGGCCTTGTAGCATTAGAAAGGATCTTTGATAATCAGAACAAGAGCAAGGTTAAAACAATTGCCACCCATCCAAAGGATCTAGAAGAAGTGAATTTAGGGATTGAAAATGCCCCTAAGAAGGTATATTTAGGAAAAAAGATGAAACCCAAGATCAAGGCAATGTTGATTGCCTTATTGAGAAAGTACAAACACGTATTTTCTTGTTCATATGATGACCTAAAGGCATATAGAGAGGAAATTTTCCAACATGAAATTCCTTTGAAATAAAATGCCAAGCCTTTCGGGGAGAAGCAAAGACCCATCAATCTAACCTTAGATCCAAAGATGCAAGATGAGTTGATCAAGCTAAGGGATGTTGGCATCATAAATCCTATTAGGAATTCCACATGGGTGTTTAATTTAGTGCCAATTAGAAAGAAAAATGGTGATATAAGGTTATGTGTTGACTTTAGGAATTTGAACATATCATCATTAAAAGATAACTATCCATTATTGAATATGGAGGCCATGTTGTAAAAGGTGACTTGATGTGAGCTATTGTCTATGATGGATGGTTTTTCTAGATACAACCAGGTAAAATTGAAGGATTCTGAGCAATATAAGACTGCATTCATAACTCGTTGGGGCACCTATGTGTATGTCAGGATGCCATTTGGTTTAACCAATGTAGGTGCTAAATTCTAAAGGGCTATGGGTGTAGCCTTTTCAGATTTTATTGACTTGTTCTTGGCAATATACCAGGATGACTTGATAGCTTACTCCAAGAAATATGAATACCATTGCATGCACTTGGAGAAGATATTTATTAGGGCATTATAATATGTAATTTCACTTAACCCAAAAAAGTGTGCCGTTGGGGTTACCGAAGGTAAATTATTAGGGAATATGGTGTCCAAGGAGGAGTGAGAATTGACCCTTAGAGGGTAGCTACCATAGACAAGATTCCCCAACTAAAGAATGTAAAAGGCATCCGGTTGTTTATTGGTCAAATAAACTTCTTAAAGAGATTTGTAACAAAATTTGCACAGATTACAAGACCCATATCCAAAATTTTAAAGAAGGGAGAAAATGTGGTTTGGATTGAGGAGCCTAGTAAGGTGTTTAGGAGCATAAAGCAAGCTATCAAGGAAGCTCTAGTTTTGAAGTCTCTTGACTTTTCAAAACCAATGCATATTTTTATTTTGCTTCTTTCCATATTGTTGTTTTTTTTTTTGTAGAAAAATGATGAGGGCTTTTAACAACCTATTGCATTCTTTAGTAATTATTTACAGGCTACAAAACTCAAATTTGTCACACTCATCGAACCTAGTCACCTTAGTCTTATCTAGTGAATCTTTTCAGCTCAACAAGTCTAGTTTGGAAAGTTCACCTTGTCAACTGTCATTTGTCCTACAATCAGGTTCCTTGGTCAAAACAAATCCTTGCATGCATTTACTCCATAGGAGGTAGGTTATACCCATTTTAGAATCATAGTCTACACGAGGTCTTACATATTGTCCGTCTTACCATACGTCATCTCAGTATACGTCTTTCTAGAAATCATTTTAGCAACATCCTTATTGTCCAAAAAATCCAAAAACATAGAAATAGGTCATATCAGTTCTTAGGCATAGTCTGCATTACCCCATTTTGAGCAACTTTTTTATGGTCGAAACAAGGTCTCAAAAGAGGCACAAAGAAATGGCAGACCCCAACGAGTTTATCAATCCTTTCAGCACTCAACCACCTAGGAAGAACAAACCACACAAACCATTGCTTGATAAATTTGTCACTAGAGACGCCAATGGACGAGTCTTTGTTGAAGACATAGAGTCTGCAGTCCAAGATCCTGAATTTGCATCCTTCATGGATGAGTGCTTGGCAAATGATCCCCAATGCTATCTAGCAAAATTGCTAGTAGAAGGTGCCACACTACCACCAGGATTTGACGTTCATACATTGAAAACACATCTACCCAACCAATGCAAACAGTGACATCAAGTGGTTCTATGCCCCAAATCACCGCAACAATACCAACTGGCATACCAACTCAGACATCGTCAATTGTAAACACAACCCCTTTCAACATAACACAAGGTTTACAATTTACGACGGGAGCAACTTCATCCAACCCCTTTGGCACCAACACGATTGGTAAGAGATCCAAAGCGGGTAGGAATATTCCTATCCCAAATCAGACCATTCAAATAGGGAATATTCCTCCACCAAGTCAAACCATTCAAACAGGATATATTCCTATCCCACAACGGACTATTCAAATGGGATATATTCCTTCACCAAATCACAACCCGTCGCAAAACATGGCATATCAGAATGTCTACATTGATCCGAACAACGCCAACACCATGTCCTTGACACAGGTCGATGTCCTTCAGAATCAAATGCAAACTCTCCAACAACAAATGGATAATATTTCTATGTCAGGAAAACGAACTATCTCAGCACAAGACTTATGTCCATGTCCATTTGACAAAGCGCTTTACATGACACCTTTTCCCCATGGATACATTATACCGATTTTGCCTAAGTATAATGGGAAAAAGAATCCTCTAGAACATATTAGGGAGTTCTCAACAACATGCATGGACATATCGTATGACCCCACATATTTGATGAGACTATTTCCACGAACCCTTGTTGGGATAGGACTGGAATGGTTTTCTAAACTACCATATGGTATACGCTTTTGGGGAGAATTAGCTGAAAAGTTTGTCGAACATTTCGCCTTCAACATAGACAATGAGATAACAATAGCAACCTTGTGCCACATGACACAAGAAGATGGCGAAACTTTCACCACTTTCTTTCAGAGGTGGAGAAGTCTAGCTAGCAGATGTCTAGTTGAGATACCAGAGAAACAAAAGGTCACGATATTCCTAGAGAACATCAATCCAAAATTGCGGAGTGATTTAAGAGTACATTGTTGTACCTCATTCCTAGACTTGGTACAAAAAGGCATCATCCTTGAGAAAGGCCTTATTGACAAAGGTGAAATAAAGGTACCAGGTAGGAATCCTATTGTCCAAAATCAAAACGCACCAAATGATAGAAGACAATTCAGGTCCAGAAACAAGAATGTTACAAATGATGGAATTGTTGATGCTAAAAACATACATACAAGGCCAATTATCACACTGAGAGGATACAACCAAAATCAAGACACAATGGATAATCCAGATCAAATAGCTAACTATCTCCAAAATTCATAGCAACAATGACCTCAAAGAAGATTTCCAATACGTGAATTTACTCCTCTAGGACAACCGATCGAGGTTATTTACAATGAATTGATTAAACACAATCTCATCAAACCGTTGGAACCAAGAGAATATGATCCTAGACAATTTAAACCTTCCTGGTGGGATGACAAGGCCCATTGTGAATATCATCAAATAAAAGGACACAGCCTACAAAATTGTCACCAACTCAAGGGCATTATCCAAGACTTTGCGGAACCATAGAGGTCGGTGGACAGAAAAACACCAAGAACAGTGATCATAAGGTCTTCAAGGACCCATTACATGACCACACAAAAGGAAAAGCCTCCGGTTCGGGACCTAAGACCGATCCATCAACCAATTACACAAACACCAATTTTGACTATGGAAAAAGAAAGATTATAAATAGCCTCCGCGCTGCAGATGAGCATGTCGATACCTTCACCATTAAGAAGCCTCCAGAATGTAGTGTCAACACACGCAGAACCAAGATCACTATTCCAGGTCCTTCTTCTGAGCCATCTACACAAGCTTCCAATTTCAAGTACAACCTTCTTGATCAATTGAGTAAAACCCCTGCGCAAATATCTATCTTGGAACTATTGACCTTATCACCTAAGCATTGAGCCATTCTCGATAAAGCTTTACAGAACACAATTGTCCCTACTGATTTAGATGTCAATCATTTCAAAGAGATGGTGGGATATTTAACCAATTCGCACCATGCTACATTTTCTCAACAGGATTACTTGACAGAAAAATCTGATCATAATGACCCATTACATCTTGAAGTCTTAGTCCATGAAACCAAAGTCAGACGAGTCTTGGTAGATGAAGGAGTAGGTTTGAACCTATGTACCTTAAAATTGGTTAAGGCATTAGGATTCTCAGAAGATTGCGTAGATACCTCTAAGAGTATAGTCATCAAGGCTTATGATGATGAGGAAAGATCATCCAAAGGAGAGGTCACACTCCCTATCAGAATTGGTCCAGCAATCATGAACACCAGCTTCCAAGTCTTGGATCTCACTCTTTCCTACAATTTGTTGTTAGGTAGACCTTGGATACACGTAATGAAAGTTGTACCTTCAATGTATCACCAATGTCTCAAATTTCCACATAATGGCACCGAGATCACTATTGATGGTGATCCAGATCCATTTCAGTATTGTACAAGCCTAAAGGGAATTCCACAATGCCAAGTACCAGTTAATCAAGAAGTTTCATCATCCAATTCATCCCAATACATTGACTCATCACATCTCACTAAGACCAAATCATTCACACCTCCATCAACTACTCCTAAACTTGAAATCCAAGACAAGGGCTTTGGCGAGTATCGTATAAAGGCATCATACTATGTCAGTCAATTGATTCCACCTAAGGCATATGGCCTACCTATGGTAGATAGAATACAGTCAATAGTCATATTCAATGTTCCCCCTACAACGACATTGATCAAATGGGGAGAGCTAAGCAAGGAAATTATGGACCAAGGTGATTCCTGGTTGTATCAAGAAGAACATGAATACCCCTCCCCGTCTATTCAAATAGCTAAGAACCAATATGGAAAAGGCTTTAAGATAATGCAAAAGGAAGGCTATGACGGGCACAGTGGGTTAGGGCTACATCAAAATGGAAGGACGGAACCGATTACTGTCCACCCACGACCGAAATACTTAGGGCTAGGGTGTCAACCGCTTAGAATTGGGTTTCCTAGTACTTCGTCACTGTTTCAAGAGGAAGTGAGTGCTTACGCAGACACCGAGACATCTCATGATCCACCTCCCCCATTTTACGACAACCCTCCAATCTTTGATGAATCCCCTTACTCAAGCGATGGTGAATGGGATTCCCTTTCATCTACCAGCACCATGAACATAGACGCACTATTTGGAGAATTGGACCTAAATGTGAAACCTATACCCAAACCATCTAGTCCTTGTCCTAAGAAACATTTGTCTAAAGAAGAATGGCATAAGATCTATTATTGGGAAAAACTCGATCGTGCATCTTGGGCACCTGAACCACCATCTTCTAACGACCTATCCTAGGCAATGGTCCCACATCAAAGTTTACCTACTCGTAAGGAAAAGACCCAGCAAGAGTTAGTCCAGAACTTCTGTGACCATGTCAACCATTCACTATTCACCCTGTCAACGGCTACCTTTAAAAACTCCGATGATGGCATGCCCCTCATATATCCCGAACTTATAAACTGGGATCAACAAGGTACACCTATCTTAGACACATTCAAGAACGACGAAGCAATTGTTGAGTTCATGGGACTTCGAGAAGGCATACCAAGAGGGGATCATAAAGCTAGTTTTACCATAGACTTGGACGATAAAGCATATTTTGGGGAGTCTATTTACACCTCTAGTCGCAAAAATGAGGATAAAAAGAAAAAAGACAATGAAAAGAACAATGATGAGTCCCTAGGTGAAAACCGAAAGGCACCTTTGGATGAAGAAAAAGTCAAAATAAAGGATGTATCCAAGGGTGAAAACCTCCCTGAGGCACCCAAGGATAGAGGTTTAAATATTCTCCCCGTTGAATAGGAAAAGTCATCGATGCTAGTAGAAGAATCAGTTGCAATCAACATAGGTACATAAGAGAATCCAAAGATGGTATATTTTGCAGCTTCTTTAACAAAGACAGAAAAACCTGAGTTTAAGGACTTCTTCCAAAAGAGACAGATAAACTTTGCATGGTCGTATGCTGACATGCCTGGGCTAGATCTAGATCTAATATTGCACCATTTACCATTGCAGCCAGGCATCAAACCAGTCAAAAAAAAGTTAAGAAAAATGCACCCGCAGATTGCTCTATTGGTCAAGGCAGAACTAAAGAAACTCTTGGAAGTAGGATTCATAAGGATAATAGACTATGTAGATTGGATATCGAATCTCGTACCCATGACTAAACCAACTAGGGGCATTCGAATTTGCACAGACTTTAGAGACATCAACAAGGCGTGTCCTAAGGATGACGTCCCTTTGCCGAATATAGATATGATAGTGGATCTTACAGCGGGGTATGAGATGCTATCCCTCATGGATGGTTTCTCAGGATACAACCAGATTAAAATAGAAACTGAAGACCAACATAAGATAGCTTTCATGTGTCCATGGGGCACATACTATTGGAACGTTATGCCTTTTGGGCTTAAGAACGCAAGAGCTACTTTCCAATGTGCAATGACTTCAATTTTCCATGACTTTGTACACATTCTCATGGAAGATTACGTTGATGACATTATAGCAAAATCAGAAACAAGAGAAGCTCACTTAAAGGTTTTAAATAAGATATTCCAATGGCTAGAGAACTACAATGTCAGGCTGAATCCGAAGAAGTGTGTCCTTGGAGTCAAATCGGGGAAACTGTTAGGGTATATCATCTCTCGAAGAGGCATTGAAGTAGATCTATAGAAGGTAAGAGCAATCATAGAAATGCCTCCTCCAGTCAACATAGGACAACTCAGAACTCTACAGGGTAGACTACAGTCAATTAGGCGATTCATAGTACAACTGGCAGATAAGATTCATCCATTTCAACATCTACTCAAGAAAGGAGTACCATTTGTGTGGACGCTTAAATGCCAGGACGCATTCCAAAAAATCAAGGACTATTTGCTAACTCCACCAGTCTTAATGCCACCTACAGAGGGAAAGCCTTTGATCTTATATATTTCAGCAACTCAGTCGGCATTAGGGGCTCTTCTCGCACAAAAAGATGATCAAGGTCATGAGAGAGTGGTCTATTACATCAGTCGTACCTTAGTGGGCTATGAATTGAATTACAGCAACATAGAATGTGCCTATCTTGCGGTAGTTTTTGCTACCCAAAAACTTCGACACTACATGCTCAATCGACAAATAGTGTTAATTGCAAAAATTGATCCACTCAAATACCTTGTAAGTAAGGCAGCTTTAATAGGCCGATTGGCTAAATGGGTCATGATACTTAGTGAGTATGACATTGAGTATGTCGAGAGGAAGGCTATAAAAGGACAGGTGATTGCAGATCAGTTAGTTGATGCACCTATAAAAGCAGATCATCCCTTAGTGGCAGATTTTCCAGATGAATTTCTATTCAACATTGACATTAAAACTGACTAGAAACTATACTTTGATGGGTCACATACAAATCGTGGTTCAGGAGCTGGTGTCTTATTTGTCACACCTCAAGGTGATACCATTCCCAAATCATTCAGGATTGCTTTCCCTTGTACAAACAATATAGCAAAATATGAAGCCTTAGTGACAGGCTTGAAAATGGCAGCACAATGGAACATTAAGAGCCTACATGTCTTTGGTGACTCTCAACTGGTAATCCGACAGGTAAATGATGAGTACGAAACTAAGGATGAGAAGCTTGCCCCTTACAAGAGAATGGCTGATAGTTTCAAACAATATTTCAAGGACATAACTTTTCAACAAATACCACGCATTCAGAATAGAGTTGCAGATGCTATGGCAACCGTGGGTTCCTTGTTGGATATTTCGAGTAACGTGCCTAAGTTTGAGTTTCTGGTTGAACAGCTGTTGGTCCCCGCTTACGATATCCCCGATACTATGCTGGTGTGTACCATTATTGGTCCTACGTCTCCTTGGTATAAAGAAATATTTGACTATCTAACAAATCAAACCTTACCTCAAGACTTGTCCAATAACCAACGTCGAACCTTCATCCGTAAGTTTGCTAGGTACACCATCATCGGAGAAACCCTATATAGACACACCTTAGACAACACACTAATGAGATGTCTCGATGTTGAAGAAGCACAAACAACTTTGCGAGCAGTGCACGAGGGTATATGTGGATCCCATTCGAGTGGTCCAACCTTAGCCTATAAGATTATGAGACTAGGTTACTATTGGCCTACTATGGAGAAAGACTCATACGTCTTTGTGAAGACGTGTAGACAATGTCAAATACATGGAGACTTGATAAGAGTGCCAGCATAGGAGCTTCGACTGATTACTTCACCATGGCCTTTCGCCCAATGGGGACTCGACCTCATAGGTAAGATACACCCACCATCATCCAACGGCCACAAATTCATCATTACCGCTACCAAATACTTCACCAAGTGGATTGAAGCCATTCCCATGACCTGCATCACTGGCACCCAAATATCTAAGTTTATTCTGAACTATATCATTTGTCGGTATGGTGTACCACAATCCATAATCACAGATAATGGCCGCCCATTCAAGAACCAAGAAGTACGCCATTTATGTGAAGAATTCCACATCAAGCATCATTTTTCCACCCCATATTACCCACAAGGTAATGGCCAAGATGAGGCATCTAATAAAACCATTGTTCGAATCCTTAAAAAGACTGTCAATGACGTTGGTCGTGACTGGCACCTACAGCTTAATCCTGCCTTATGGGCTTACGGCACAAGCTTCCGCACTCCCACTGGCGCCACTCCATTTTCCCTCGTATTCGGGTCCGAAGCTATCTTACCTATAGAGGTTGAAATACCTTCTCTAAGGGTATCTTTGAAGGGTCATGTCGACGATGAAGAATACCATGTCTCTAGGCTACAAGAGCTTGAATTACTAGATGAACGAAGACAGAAAGCATTAGATCATTTGCAAGCATATCAGAATCGTCTTCATTGGAGCTACAATAGGAAGGTTCTCAATAGATATTTTGACATTGGTGACCTGGTATTAATGGAGAATCCGAAGAACCAAGCTGAACGAGAGAAACCAAGAAAGTTTGATCCTAACTGGTTAGGGTCGTACATTGTCACAGAAGCCTTTGGGTCAGGAGCGTACCAACTATCTACTCCTGAAGGAGATCCGCTTTTGTCACCTATCAACAGTCTACATCTAAAGAGGTTCTATGCTTAGCTTCTAAGAATTCGTGTCTTAATCTAGAAAATACAAAAAAAATTGAAAAAAAAAAATTAAAAAAAAAATTGGAAAATCAAAAAAGTAAAGGGAAATAATCCGTCCTATAGTGAAAATCACTTCGGTGGCGCTAGGGATAAGTACCATAGTAAAAACCTGGCAAACAGGCACCATGTGTAGTCAAGCTCACTCTTTCATCTACCATCATTCCAATCAGACTTTCCCCCATCACTCATAATAAATGGTTGTCCTATCCATCGCTTGGAACGATTGACATCTAACGTCCCACTCCGTCACATTATCCACTCCATCTCGCAAGTCTTATTCTCGACTGGGGGAAAATCCTTGTTCTATTCCATGAACGCCTTGTACATAGCATCGCACCATCAGAAAATGTCCTGAAAAAACAAAAACATTAGAAAACTTCAAAAATCCAAAAAAATCAAAACATGTCAGAAAATACCAAAAAACAAAACAGTGTCAAGTCAGTCATGTTAAGTCAGTAGTATTCATAGTCGA
Organism: Sequoiadendron giganteum; assembly: GCA_007115665.2. Taxonomy (NCBI): domain Eukaryota; kingdom Viridiplantae; phylum Streptophyta; class Pinopsida; order Cupressales; family Cupressaceae; genus Sequoiadendron; species Sequoiadendron giganteum. Next base: position 13,628,261 of record CM021104.1, on the reverse strand, counting down.
ACTACGTTGCCTCTGTGACTGGGACATAGGCAAGGCCATCAATCGATGTGCCCCCGAGGCATTAAGTCTGCTAGTCTAGGTTTGTCATGTATCACGCACATTTAAATCATGACTCTTTGTATATTCAAAGTCATTGGTTGTGTCGAACTACGAGGTCTCTGCGTGTACAACGTAGGCAAGGCTAATCAATTGATGAGCTCCTGAGACCACACTAGGTCAGTCCAATAGGGTTCATTCAATATCATTATCACACACATTGCATATCATAGTTTGAGGTATCATCTCATGTCATACACTGTCTACACGCACACACTCAACTTGTCATCAAGTCAATATCAAACACATTGTCAAAGCGATCAACCTATGTCTTACGCAAGATATGTCTTTCTTGTCAACAGACATCATCCAATTGTCATAGTCTCATGTGGCTTGTCACCTCAATGTCATCAAACTCCAACGTCTTATATGACACATGTCTTTCTGAAACCAAGCTTTGTCATGCCTTATACAGAAGTCACCAAGTCGAAACTAGACTAAACGTCTTATGTGGTATGTGTCATTCTCTCACATTACGCTATGTCAAACATCAACATCAAACAATCCCACAAGATCAAGTTTTGGCGAATACATTTATTTGGCTTTATGACTTTATATCTTATTTTGTCTTATCTTTTTATTGATTTGTGCAAGATCCTGTTACTAGCTTTCTCAAGGATGTCCCTTGAAGGATTTAGAGAAGCAAGGATGTCTCAGGACTCTTTTTCTTTGGCTTTTTGAATCATGTTACTAGTTTCCTCAAGGATGTCCTATCAAGGATTTAGAGGAGCAATGACGTATCATGATCTGTATTTTATTTGTCTGCTGTCTGTGGTTTGTCTCGACAACAATGACTGGGGCAATCTTGTCCTTAGTTTACGTTTTGACACTCCTTGTCTACGACTATCTATTTTTCGTAGATGGATGATTTTGTACACTATGGTCTATCTCATATCATAGTGTGTACCATCCATTTGTGTCATGTCCACCCAGTGATGATAACAAGCAAGTATAGCATAGTTTGGCAAGGATATCAAAGATTATATTTTTTCTCAAATCAGATTCATACTCATTCATTCTTTTATTTTTTCTCAAATTAACCAAACTTAATTGTTTCTTACTAACATTCTGCAATCATCCATGCTAACATTTCTTCTTTTCTGCATCTTCGCCACCATTATCTATCCATTTCGAGAGCACAGTCATGTTCTTCAAACCCACCTATCCTCTCAAGGGGGCATACCACTACCTCCTCATCATTCTCCCTTTCACTGGGGCATGCCCTAACCCGTTTCACACTGGGGCACGACCGGGGGATATTTTCTTTGACACAACGCCGTACCAACATTGTATCAAAGAGGGGCAAACTGTAGATACCGAAAATTGGTCTAGGCCTGCGAGTACACATTTCAACATAATTTTCTATAGTCCGTCGTCTTGATTAAATAATGTTACTTATTTAATTGCCTTTCTAACACATATTTCCTCTATTAATTAAATACCTTTTTTAATTAATTCATTAATTCATAATCATCCTTTATTCAACTTAATTAATTAAATAAATCATATTTATTTAATTATGTTGTGAACTAATTAATTCTTCCCCCTTTATCTATCAATTAAATAATTTATTATTTAATTCCCCTTTATCATACTTTTCCAACTATAATTAAATATCTTTATTTAATTATTCATTTAACCCCTTTTCATCTATAATTAAATATTTATTATTTAATTATTCATTTATCCTTTTCAACAGCCAAATTAAATAAATTACTTTATTTATTTAATTAAAAGTCTCATATTTCGAATGTTGAATTAAATTAACATTTAATTCATTATTTAATTAATTATGTCACATTCCTCTAACATTCAGTTATCTCTTACATGCACTTATCGTCTGACTCGAGTTATCTCTATGAGAGAACTCTCCGTCACAACTAGTCGATTAACTAGTTCCAACTCATATGCATGATCTATATTTATTAATTAAATATCTTTATTTAATTAACTAACTCAAGTTTGCATTCACATGCATTTATCATGCATTTATTCTCCAACTTCTAACTTTGGCTTTTGCATACAAAGTCTATTTCTTTTATTTTTTGAAGATGAAGATTGGAACTCATGTTCTAAAATTAGTCTTTACCTGTAGTTGAACTCACGTTCTAACTCGCGTTCTATCTGTCACATAACTCATCGCATGGCATTCATCAATCTCATCCATCGATCTCTCTTTCAATCTGAGTCGATCATTTGAAAACACAAAATCTATAAAATGGCCTGTCATTATCATTATTCCTCCTCCCCGAAATTATACACTTTTGAGAAGAGACTATTCTTCGATATTTTGCTTAGACATTCAACATAGCTATACTTGCATTCAAACACAAAAATTTGAGGGCAAGAATACTTAAAAGGCAAAATGGAGAAGAGCAATGGAGTTAATTCGAAAGGGTGAATACATTATTCGGTGAGATCAATTCAATTTGTTAGTTTTCATTTATGTTTTCAAATTTCGTTCTTTATTGTTTGATTTTAGATTAGTTTTGATTTGGTGAAGGAATATATCCTGTTTGAATAGTCCGTTGTGGGATAGGAATATATCCTGTTTGAATGGTTTGACTTGGTGGAGGAATATTCCCTATTTGAATGGTCTGATTTGGGATAGGAATATTCGTACCCGCTTTGGATCTCTTACCAATCGTGTTGGTGCCAAAGGGGTTGGATGAAGTTGCTCCCGTCGTAAATTGTAAACCTTGTGTTATGTTGAAAGGGGTTGTGTTTACAATTGATGATGTCTGAGTTGGTATGCCAGTTGGTATTGTTGCGGTGATTTGGGGCATAGAACCACTTGATGTCACTGTTTGCATTGGTTGGGTATATGTCGTTTTCAATGTATGAACGTCAAATCTTGGTGGTAGTGTGGCACCTTCCACTAGAAATTTTGCTAGATAGCGTTGGGGATCATTTTCCAAGCACTCATCCATGAAGGATGCAAATTCAGGATCTTGGACTGCAGACTCTATGTCTTCCACAAAGACTCGTCCATTGGCATCTCTAGTGACAAATTTATCAAGCAATGGTTTGTGTGGTTTGTTCTTCCTAGGTGGTTGAGTGCTGAAAGGATTGATAAACTCGTTGGGGTCTGCCATTTCTTTGTGCCTCTTTTGAGACCTTGTTTCGACCATAAAAAAGTTGCTCAAAATGGGGTAATGCAGACTATGCCTAAGAACTGATATGACCTATTTCTATGTTTTTGGATTTTTTGGACAATAAGGATGTTGCTAAAATGATTTCTAGAAAGACGTATACTGAGATGACGTATGGTAAGATAGACAATATGTAAGACCTCGTGTAGACTATGATTCTAAAATGGGTATAACCTACCTCCTATGGAGTAAATGCATGCAAGGATTTGTTTTGACCAAGGAACCTGATTGTAGGACAAATGACAGTTGACAAAGTGAACTTTCCAAACTAGACTTGTTGAGCTGAAAAGATTCACTAGATAAGACTAAGGTGACTAGGTTCGATGAGTGTGACAAATCGGGACATGAATTTATCCAAAGACGAGGAAACTTATCTATGCTGTGATATGCAATTTCCTAGGGAGTATCTAGATGCATGCAACTTAGGATGACAATGACGAAGACGTGGATTGTAACTAAGATTTCCGAGGAAGTATCTATATGCATGTGACTTTGGATGACTATGACGAAGACGTGGATTGTAACTAAGACATATATAACTTAATATTGTTATTTATAGTTATTAGAGAACCACAGATTTAATCTTGAGTTCACAATACAAAAGTTGTTGATGTTACAAACCTTGCATTGCCTTGCGAGATATGAGATAATGAGAAGAGAACATTAAAGTTGCATGCCATTAAATATGTAATTATTGATAGTAAACTATGATGGAGAAGCATGGATGGTGTGTTGCTCAAGTGTGTAGATGGAAAGCAGGAGTTAGATGTTTTGCAAGGATTGCACAGTGGGGTGTGCGGTGGCTATTACATGGCGAGGACAATTGCCCATAAGATTTTGAGAGCAGGATTTTGGTGGCCCGCTATTTTTAAAGATGCCCATAATTCTGTCAAGACATGTGATGTTTGTCAGAGGTTTGCAAGAAAATTAAACTTTTCAAGGAGTTTTCCACTCAGGCCTATTTATTTTTAGGCCCATTTTCAACAATGGTGTATAGACTTCATTGGTGCAATATCAGAGAAATCTACTGGGGGACACTCGTGGATCCTTGTTGCAACTAATTATTTCACAAAGTGGGTGGAAGCAATTCCGACAAAGAAGGTAACAAGTAAAGTTGTGATAGACTTCCTAATGAACAACATAGTCATTAGATTTGGAGTCCCAAGGAAGATCATTTATGATAATGCTATGTGCTTCAAGCCAGAAGAGTTCAATGATTTTTATGGAAAGTATGGCATAAAGATTTCTTATTCTTCCCCTTACCATCCTCAAGGGAATGGTTAGGCTGAATCTAGCAACAAGAGCCTAATGAAGATTGTTAAAAGAGTGATTGAGAAGAATAAGAAAGCTTGGGACTCAAAGCTAAAGTTGGCATTGTGGGTTTATAGAGCCACTGTGAAGAAAGCTATTGGTCACTCACCCTTTGGTTTAGTGTATGGTTTGGATGCTAGGCTACCACAAAACAAATTTCTACAGATGTATAAATTTGTGCAGGAATATGATAAGAACATTTGTGATGATATGTAGGAAAGGATTGACAATTTGGTACAGCTGGACGAAACTAGAAGAGAAGCTCATAACAAAAATGCAAAGATGTAATTGCAAGTCAAACACTTGCATGACAAGAGGGCTTCCCCCAAAATGTTTGAGGTGGACAGTATGGTACTAGTATGGAGTGCAAGGGCTCAAGACAAGGGTAAGCATGGAAATTTTGAAGCATTATAGTCAGGACCTTATCTGATATCCAATACACATGGGGAAGATTCAAACTTCCTTCAGAGTTTAACAGGTGAACTTGTTGAACTGCCAGTACATGGACAGTTCTTGAAGGCATATTTCTCTTGAAATATGCTCTTTTCCATGTACACTGTATAGTCTTATAAATATTGTATATATGGCGGTTTGCTTTGGTCTGGTTCTCTTGCCTTGTTCGAGCAGGTCTTGGTTTTTGGTTCTTTGTGTTTGGTCTTCTTAACTTGAGATTCTAGGATCTCGGTCTATTCTCGAAGAACAAACATCCCCAATAAGAACCATTGGTGGAACCCTTATAAAATGCTTTGTGTTACCCCTAAATTTATTTGCAAAGTCTTGCTAGTTTCATGTGTCTAGGCTTAAGTTTGACTCCTATTATCATGCCTCAGGGTTTATGAAGTGTTAAAACCCTTTCCAAATGACCTTAATTATGCATCCTTTGCTATGGTTCTAATTTTCCATTGACCCCTTATCATCGATTTCCATTCATCTAAGTTCTGACTTGTGCCTTTTAGATCATCTTATTGACCAACCCCTAAGTCCTAGAAGTCTTGTCATTACCTGTTATCTTATTAAAAAATATAGGTAAAAAATCATTAAAATATTTGTCAGGTTTATGGTTATATCCTAAGGTTTTATATCCTTTCCCATTGTTCACCTAGTTGTGGCCCCTTTATAAGAACTAACAAATTGGCATGTACAAATTTCTCATTTTATGAGGATCGTTCGATCATCTAGAGCACATCTTGGTCATTCCTCGCGCCCCCATTCGATTTCATTCTACATTAAAATATTATCAAGGGCTGGCAGGCGAGTACCATGTATCTTCTACATAAGAGGGCTTGACATCATTGAAAAGTTAGAGGGTGGTGAGATGAAGTAAATCAACGATGGTGGTGAAGTGATGTGGTTATATCTGGATCGTTCCCCGCCTCCCCGTTTAAATTATTTTTTTATTTAAATATTGTCATAGGGCAATAGGCAGATGACATTTGTCCATGCGACCCAACAGGATTTGATGAAGGAAAGCTCTTTGTTCAATAAGATTGACGGTAGAGGAGGGGTGATGTGGGTCAATCCTGACCACTCCCCATTATCCCATGGGAGACCCACCTCTACCTCCTGCCTCTCAACAAGGGAGTGGGGAAGGTCACACATGGTCTCTTGCCTCAACGAAAAGGAGATGGTAGAGCTCGTAGATCACTAGCAAGTGGCTCCACATGGCTTGTTTGGATTGAATAAAGGAAACAACTACTCACAGTCAACTTTTTCAAACTAAGTTGAATCAATCTAGATCAGTGGTCATTTTATTTTGCTACAAGATCAACGAACAACATTCAAAGTTGAGATAGAGGGCAAGTGAGTCGTTTTGGTTCGCACGAGCGAGCCATAATGGTGGATAAGAGGTCAAGCTACCAAATTAAGAGTTGTAAGGTCTCTAAAGCTTGTTTTAAAGCACAATTGAGGATTGATAAAAAGCATTCTACATGTCCAGGGAGATCGTGCTACATTTTTCAAGCCAGATTGACTTTTGGGTCTCGGGTGGTCTAGGTCAGAAAACTTGGCTCATGTAAGAGAAGTTTGTAATTCATGCATAGATGAATGGAATAGTATGAGGTCTAGGGTATAAGCTAATTTTTAGTGAGCTTAATTAGTTTTATAGTAGCAACAAAATATGAATGAAAATGCAAGTTCAGAAGCATATTTATCTCCTATTTATTTTGTTTTCCAAATTATAAATGAAATGATTAAGGATCCTTTTGTTTATCTTCAATCATTTTGGTTGGAAGAATGATGTTATTTTTATTTGGTTCAAGGAACTAATTAAATGCTTAAATAAGATCATAGGTTTGTGAGAAAAGATTCAAGGATTACTAATTAGTTTTTTTTCCAACATAGTGAGTTGAATATTGTAATGCAATATGTCAATAGTCTATGAATGTTGAATCTGAATTACTACTATATTACAGATTGTTACAAATGTGACTTTATTACCCAAAGATAATGCACTGGTCTATTTGTTTGGTTATCTTGAATGTAAATGAAACAGTCCTACACTTGACCAAGAGCATAAATAAGAATGAAAATCACTTAAGCACCTTCAATTACAACATATCATTATGAAATATCACTTATTCCTTGTTGTAGATAGCAGCTTGCTTAAGGGTCAACCAAATCCTTTAGGAATTTTATCTATTAGCACCTGATAGGAATATATATGTTTTTTCTAATGTTCATGATAAAATGGCAGAATAATGTTATATGAACATTATAAGGATCACCATCCTAGGTTCCATAGAGCTCGAAGAGTAGAAGTAAGGGCCTAATAATCCTTACTTCTTTTTTGGCCAATCCTTACCTATGCTTATCATTGAATTGTGTAAAATTCATAGGCATGTGGTGAAATTAAGTTTGGTTCTAAAAAAACCAACATGTCCTTCCCTATTGCAATATGTGCACCAAATTTTGTCAGGTTGACTAGGATCACTAGCCTTGATTTCCTATTGTATGACCAATTTATGAACTTTCAACTATAAATCTTTAAGTATTTCAGTACTTTTATCTTTTTCTAGTTTTCTCCATGGTTGAGCTTCAATCTGGTATACCATAGTGATTAGATCAATATATTTATCAAAGACTTTTCCATCTAATCCAACTCTAATATCATTACACAATCCATAAGTGAACCACTTGATCTTCTATTTTCTTGTTAAAGGTTCTTCCAAATTTTTATGTACTTTAAACTTTTTGTCATAGTTTTCAACTGATTCCTTGTGTCCTTGTGTCAAGTTTCTCATCTGGGTAACACTTTCAATTGGAATTTTTGGTGTCCCAAAGCTGGCTAAGAATTATTTTCTTACTTCTTCCAATGTGGCTTTATGTTGTGGATAATTCTTCATCTACCATTCTAATTCTTCTTTTCTTAGTGATCCTACAAATTCTAATAAATTTATCTTATCTTATTCTTTGCCCAATTTCTTAGACTCTAGAAGGAATACATGTTCTAGTGCTTTGGTAGTATATATTCCAAAAACATGGATTTTTATTGTGGTATCCATGGAATTTGAACCTTGTTCTAGATTTTTTGTTTTCCTAGGTTGCTATGTCAATTTATTTTCCAATTTAGTTTCCTTCTTAATATTATTCTAGGGATTAGTTTCTCTGATGTCAAAATAGCCTTATCCTAATATCTCACTCCAAGGGGTGTCTTGCTCTTTACTCTCTTATTTTTTCTCTTTCTTCTCCTCTTTGTTTTCTTCTTTTTGATTTGGTAACTCTTGCTTTACAAGTCTTCTGCTTTTATAAATTAATGGGGATGAGTCCCAATCTGGGGGTTGTGATTGTTCATAACTTATTTTTTCCTTTTTGATAGTAAATAAAATCTAATTAGTTGATGGCCTAGCCTCTTCCTCCTTTCTTAACTTTCTTATTCTTGTGATAATTACCTTTTCTAAATAATCATCATCACCGATAGGAATTTTTTTGGATTTTGTAGGAACTCTTTAAAAATTTCATCTAACTAAATTGTAATTTCATCTATGTCCAATTTGTTCTCAAGGATTAATGAAGGTTCCAATAGAGTAGTAGCCTCTGTGCTACAAGTTTCCTTTGTCAGTAAGCTTTTGGATTCTTGATTGTGAATTAAATTTTCAAAACTTCTTAAAAGCCTTTTGATTCATTTTAATAACAAACTCATATTCTCTAGTGTTTTCTCCTTCTTCTTTCTACTATATTTCCCTATCTCAATAACAACACCCATATCGGTGCACTCAAACACATCCCCATTCATACTCTCTAACCTTGTATTTGTTGTTAATTTCATTCTTCTTCTATATCTTTCTTCTCTTTCTAACACTTTTCTCTATCTCTTCTCCTCTTCATTAGGGCTAGCCATTTTCTCCTTTCTCTGTAAGTCAAATTTATTATTAACCTCTTATGATTTTTTTTAATCTATTCTCGATCGTGGGTGTTTAGGATTTGGGATTACATTACTCCTATATTGTGTCCCATGGTAGTTATCTAGTAGTTTTTATTAATAGTCACATCTTTTTATAGGTCTCTTCGAACCTTTTCCCCATTTCTATTTCCCATCCCCTTGTTGATTGATCAAAACACTGAAAGGGGGGTGAATCAGTATTCTATTAAACCATTCATCTATAAACCATCCAATTATTAAAGCACATATGGCAGAAAACCAGAATGAAGACATTGAAATTAACATCACACCATAAAACACATCAATACCAGATTTTTATGTGGAAAACCCAAAATGGGAAAAACGACGGTGATGATTAGCTCACAATATAATATATCTAGATATAGAATATTACAAGGCTCACTACCAGGACTCATTATCCTTAGAAGGCTCATACCTAGAATATAAAATTAAATGGCTTATCGCCAAGATACAAAAGATATGGATCACTTCCAATAGTATGAACTGATGGAATGCACCTTTTGTGTGATGTGTTCAGTTCCAATGAGGCTTTGAATATGAAGAACTACTTTACATAGTATTCACTAAACAAATCTACTCTGATCCTTGTTTCCTTGCTCACACATTCTTAATATCCTTCATCCCATATACATCCTTTTTCCTTTTCACACACACCCTTTTTCATATATTCTCTTCAACTTTGAAAAAAGTCTTATATATATACAAGTATATTTCATACATCAATTAGGTCAGCCTAATTAGATGTAAGAAAATCAATAAAAAATAACTCTTATTAGCACCATATAATATCCATGTGGTGTATCATATCAAGTTGGCATAGATTTTTAAGGGATTTGACTAACATCTGCAAAGTATAATTATTCTTCTTAATGCAAGTCGTCTATTAGGTCGGCCAAGAATTAGACCTAATCATAAAAAATCCAAATCAACACACACTTCTCAAGATAAACACTTTTTCTAAGAAAATGTGGAGTCTCCCACACTGGCATATTGAACAGAGAAACAACTGTAGTATACAGAGTTAAACTCTATCATTGATAAAATAAATAAATTGCATAACACAAAACTTCTCAATATCTTGGATATAGCTATTTGAATGAGTCATAATAATGATATCAAGAGATCAAAGTCACATCTCATCTTGTGGTGAATTTTGGACTCAAAAACCAACGTACTGGTTCAATAATAGAGAACACTTCCGATAGAGATCAACTTTTGGTACACCAAATATTTTTCCCATCATGTTTCCATAATGTTGACGTCAATGACAACACTAGAACAATCAAAAAATCCTATATACACTTCATTCTCATGTTGCAGGGTTCCCATATTTCCAACAATCTCCCCCTTTGGCATTGATGGCAACATGCATATCAAAAACATTTTTATCTTAATAAAGACAATTGAATACTCCCCCTTTCAAGGTTAATCCTTACAAAATTGTTCTTGTCAAAAATGTGTTTCCTTCTATCTATGTCTCCCCCTTTTACATCAATGGCAAAGGTCATGAAAGGGTCCAGTATAATTCCTCAAATAAGTATGTACACAAAAAATAATTGATCAAGCATCATGAAACAATTTTAACCTGAGAAAGAAGATGTTTGAGATTCCTTAGGGTATCTTCACATGTAGATTTTCCTTCTTACCATGAGCTTTTTGTGCTTGAAAGATTCTTGTATAGTATTTCAAGCTTATTCAAAGACTCTATACCATCTTTCAAAGTATTGGGACTAAGATTTACTTATGATAGATAACCAATACTGTCACGAGAATTGGATACAAGAATGTATTTGAGTATTACCATATCTTTGAGTGCCACAAACTTATTAATTAATTTTATTCTTTGATCTTGTAGGGAAAATAATTTGTCTTGTAGTTGCACTATGTAGGACTATCTCTAATTGTCTTTGTCATCTGACAAGCTATACACATCTGCTTGAGTACTCATTTGTTGAGTTTCACTCTTCCTTATTTCATCTCTTACATTTAGTGTCTTATTGGACCAATTCAAACAAAAAGAAAGCAACTCCTGAACTTCTTTCTCACAGTCCTATACATCCTTCAATTCCTTCACAACTTTGTGATGTGAATCTACACATTTCTTCTTGATATCTTCTAGATTTTCTTTTGTAGATTTATTTCTAGTTTGTTCTTCTAGTTCAGAGATGTATTCTTTCAAAGAGTTAATCATATTCCTAAGATTTTCCACAATTGATACAAATGAATTGAAGTTGGCACCAGAGATCACTTTCTCCAACTCCTTTAATGTTTCTTGAATATTTATGTTTTCATGCTCATGTTGAGCTTTCTCATATTTCCAACACCCCTTGGTTCGAAACCCCCTCTCATAGGGTAGACATCAAGAATATGGATTTTTTATTGATTATATCTATTTTGTCATTTTTTGTTTTTGTCTTGGTCTGGTTAAAGTTTTAGAATTAGAGTTTTTTTTGGTAAGTCTTCAACAAAACCTAAGCAGGGTCCCGACAATGAAGCCAATGTTAGCAAGAACTATGAGCAATACAGACCATAGTTCTATACCTAAAGGATCTATGCTATTTGTAGTCTATAACCCTAGATTAGGTCCTATTGAGGTAACACAAGAAGGTATTCTAGATCCAAGACTAGTTATAACTTAGAATACAATACCATACACACAATATGTCATGTCCCTTTTTTCAGAAAGATAATTACAGAGTGGAATCCAAGAATCGTATTGCATTCCTTCGTAGGAGAATATCTTGGTCTACCATTTGGGACATAGAATATAATAATAAAGGTCCCAAAACATATCCAGACATCATGGGAAAAGTTTCTTATATCGAGAATATATTGCCATCAAAAGATCATTAGTTCAGGCTCACTATACCAGAAAAAAAATAGTTCCATGAATCCCTTTGCATTCCTCTACAAGAGAACATTCAGGTGTGTGGTTTGGAACACAACACCTATGATGAAATTTGCACATCATGTACAAATATTAAGATAGAGGGATTGGGTAGCAAAAAGATATGTCTATCAAGAGGAAGCTATGCTAGTCAACTGGCACCCATATCTATAGGCTTTAAGGATAAGACATTCAATATCATGCGGTGATAATGACAAAGTTTTAGTAAGTAGGGAAGGGCAAGGAAAGCATGTGGATGGGTTTGATGGGGTGGCATGCTTATTCCAAAGGAATCTAAGTTGGCCTTAAGGATGACCTAATGTAGCATGATGGGAATTCAACTTATTGGCTTTGGTGCTAATTGGGATCAAGGTTGGCCTATTCCTTAAAGGAATTGTTAGCATATAAATGTAGGAAATCAATTCATGTAAGGGAATGAAATTTTTATGTCATTTTACACTTGTGTTCTATTTCCTTTTTGTGGATGAAAACACATAGGAGTTGTGTTCATTGAATGAAAACCTAGTGTTCACTAGGATCAGAGGATGAAACCCCTTTGGTTCCCAAGGGAATTCTCATTCTGAGATTATATTTGAGATTCAAAGATTCTATAAGAAATTTGGTATTTCTACTATTTGATTTGTAGAAATAATTGTAAATCATTTCGGATCATTAGTTTGAACTTTACTTAATATATTATACATACATTATGGATTTCCCTTCATATTTTGGAGTAATATTTGTTGTGCCTATTTTGTTGTGTTTGAATTCCATCTACAAATTAGTATTTGTTAAAATTATATGTTAGGGAAATTATAATGGTATAAGAGAAAACATTTTTCCAGCCTGTAGGGTTTTCTAATGATTAATTTTAACAAGTGAAAGGGAGATCAGGCTCTAGAGGAGAGAATAAAAGAAAATAGTTCAAGGAGAAATGATAGAGGATGATTAAGCCAAAGTAAAATTTGAGTAGATGATACAAGGGAAAAATCGTCTTGTCAAAATTTTCAATCAGATGTTTCAATGGATGTAGAATAACACAAGAAAGGAAAATGATATTACTAATGGAGTTGGTGCCTCTGGTGAATCGAGTCATGGAAAGGGGAAGGAAAATTTGATTTCTACACAAAGTTACAGAGCAAACTTTAGTAATAGGCCCCTTAAGCCTAAGTTCATTCAAAGAGTGGAAGAAGTTCCAGAGGAAGAAACTACGCTCCAAGATGACATCTCAAGAGCTTATGAAAAGTATAGGAATTTGGACCCTCCAATCAAAGAGATCTTATCTTTGAAAAATTTCATAGCAATGAAGAAGAATAAAATAGGAACTTACCATTCACACCTCAAGCCAAAATAATAGGAGCACTCATTGGGAAAGATATCTATTTCCCCTTTTGATGGATCTGAGAAAATAACTTCTAGGGCATGGTTGTAGAAACTTGATACATGTTTGGCACTCAGGCCAATGTTTGAGGAAGATGCCATAAAATTTGCCACCCTACATTTGGAAGTAATTTCTCATGATTGGTGGTACCATAGTATGATCACTCAAGGCCACAAATTGATCAAATCTTATGATGAATTTTATAGCAGATTAGTTGAGAGATTTGATAGGAGAGATTTAGAGGAATATTTTAGAGAATTGGCTTGCCTCAAGAAAAAATGGAGTGTGGAAGAATATGTTGCAGATTTCTAAAGGTTGTCAGTCATGGTAATTGACATCTCAGAGAAGGACTCATTTTCCTATTCATTGAAGGCTTGGTAGAACAAATTAGGGGCTTGGTGAAAGCATTCCACCCATCAACACTTCAGGAGACTATCCAAAAATCTTTTGATTTGGAGAATTTTGTTCCTCGGTAGAAATCAAAATCTTCAATATAAAATAATTCAAAAGGGAGTTTCCAAAAGAAGCCTTTGATTTCTCAAGCTCCCCCTACCGCACATAAGAAGGGTGATGATGAGACCAAGAATGAGCTTAGAAGGAATAAAATTTGTTTCTCTTGTAGAGAACCATGGGTTTCAAGACACAAATATCTTGGAAAATGGAAAGTCCACTATATATAAGTCCTCTCTGACAAAGAATCATAATCAAATGGGTCTGAAGAATTTCATCATCTGGAAGACATCCCTCCAGAGGAGGAAGATAAGGATAAGGAAAATGGTGGCATTCTATCATCTCTATCCAACACACATAGATACCATTCTTTCAAGGTTTGGGGAGTACTCGTGGGACAAAGAGTAACTATCCCGATTGATGGAGGAGTTACTCGCATCTTCATTGATGAGGAACTTTTGAGGAGAATAAGATTGGATGTAGATAATTTTGAAGGGTTTACTATCACTATGGTGGATGGGTATAACTTAACCTATAAGGATAAAGTTTGGAAGTTGGACATAATATTTGGAGATCATAAGGTTTATGATGATTTCTATGTCATTGGTTTGGGTGAAATTGATGTGATTATGGGTGTGTATTGGTTACATTCATTGGTTAAGTACACTAAAAAATACCAAAAAATGGAGCTCAAGTTCAAAGCTAATGGGAAAGAGGTGGTTCTAAAGGGAATGGCTAATGGAGGTCTGCAAGTAGTTTCAACCAAGGGAATGGAAAGGATCTTTCTAAAGAACCAAGTTACTTGGACTGCTAGTTGTTAGGTGATTTTAAAGGACTCTTTTGAAGTTAAGAATGATCTAGTTCATATTGATATACAATAGATTTTGGATAATCATAGTTTAGTTTTTAGTGAAAATCCTCTCGAACTACCACTGGATAGATATTTCCACCATATCATAGAACTTGAACCAGGATCAAAGCAGTTATGACCACTCCTTATCGCAATCCTCATATGTATAAGGAAGAGATAAATAAATCAATAATAGAGTTGTTGGATATGAGATACATCAAACCAAGCTCTAGCCCTTTCACATCTTCTGTGGTGTTGGTAAAGAAGAAAGATGGCACTCTCCAGGCGTGCATAGGCTACTGAACATTAAACAAAAAGACCATTAAGAACTAGTACCCCATACCATATATAGATGAGCTGATTGATCAAATACATGGTGCGATATACTTCTCAAAGATTGACTTGGGGTTCAAATACCACCAAATTTGAATGAGATAAGAGGATGTTCAGAAGACCAATTTTTTGGTGTCACTATGGGAATTTTGAGTTCTTGGTTATGCCCTTTGGTCTCACCAATGCTTTAAAAACTTTCCAATGATGCATGAATCATGATTTTGGTAAGCACTTGAGGAATTTTGTGTTGGTTTTCTTTGATGATATTTTGATCTATAAAAAAAAATGGGAAGAATATTTGAAACACTTGGATGTAGTCTTAGGAATTCTCAAACAATAGTCTCTCTTTCCAAAAATTTCCAAATGTGAGTTTGGGTCAATAGAGATATTATATTTGGGACATATAATAAGTGTTAAGGGAGTTCATGTTGATCAACAAAATATCCAAGCCATCTTAGATTGGCCTCCTCCTATGAATTTGTCTTAGCCAAGAGGTTTCTTTGGACTCTGTAGCTACTACCAAAGGTTTGTCAAATGATTCTCTCAGTTTGTGGCACCTCTCACCAATTTGACTAAATTAGAAGCCTTTGAATGGACAATGGAAGCACAAAGGACCTTTGAGAAATTAAAAGAGGTAATGAGCTCCTGTGCGGTTCTTGCAATTCATGATTTTTCATTTCCATTTGTTGTAGAATTTGATGCTTTCGATGAAGGGATTGGATATGTTATCTCTTAGAGGGGACACCCCATAGCATTTGAAAGTAGGAAATTGAGAGACCATGAAAAAGGATATCCCATATATGATAAGGATATGCTAGCTATAATGCATGCCTTAGAGAAATTTTGATAATACTTGGTGTGTAAAATATTTGTGGTCAAGACAAAACATATCAATTTGAAATTATTCTTGAATCAACAGAACTTGAGTGATAGGTAGCAAAAATGGATCAGAAAACAATAAGAATATGATTTTGATATAGAATATATCAAGGGAAAGAAGAATGCTATAGAGGATGCACTCTCTAGGAGACCTACACTATGAAATGTATCCATCACATCAAATGATTGGAAGGATTCCATCATGGAGGAGTATGCTAAGGATCCTTTTGCTACTAGAGTCCTAGAAGGTGTAAAGTGTTAAATATCCAATATACTGAGAGGGGGGGTGAATCAGTATATTCTTAATTTTTTTGAACAAATACCATCCAATCAATCCAAAGCATATGATAAGTAAGATAAGAAAAATCATCAACAAAACATGAAGCACAAAACACAAGAGACATCAAAATTTTTATGTGAAAAACCCAGAATGGGAAAAACCACAGTGAGGATTATAGTATAATCGATTATAAGATATTACAAAAGGGTGGCTTACTGCAAGGACTCTCTGTCCAAAATGGGAGGCTCACTACCTACAAAGATGAAGTAACAAAATGGATAACCGCCAAAATTGAATTGATGGAGGTACACCTTAAGTGCAAATTTAGTTCCTTTGTAGTTCAAGAAAATTTGCATGCCAACAGATCACACTTCACCCTTTTCGCTTCCACATATAATCTGCTAGTATTCGCTCAACACCCACACACTATATCCTATCTTCAAAAACATCTTGTATATATATATGATTATCCAAAGATAACAATCAGGTCAGCTTCATAAGTCTTCTCATCAATAATCCAAATGTGTGGCATGCTACAACTTATCGGTATGGATTGCACAAACAAAATTTAATCCATTATATCTTCAATCACTTAATAGGTCGGCCAACAATAGACCTAATAGCAAAAGTTCTAAACAATAAAATGATACCAGTGATAACCACAAGCAACTGTACATATGAGTTCCTGTCCATGTATTCATTTCTCAGTCACAGACCATTTCCCAAAAATAGAAGTAGTAGTTATTTACTGGAGGGGATTCCAGAGCGAAATACTGGAGGTTGATCCTATATTACCGGTTCAAAATACCAGATTAATGTGACTTTGAGTCTTGCAGTTGCAACTCATATATCATGGTGAAATCAATGAAAACAAAACTGTTAACAAGGGATATGATCTTCTTCATTTTGTTGGAGTATAGTTAACACTGAGCGGGGGGTGAATCAGTGTTAACAACCAAATTAACTCTTTTATTTCTTTTTAAAAAAAATTAGATCATGAATGAGCTTATGCAATATAAATCAAATGAACAGATAATGAACAAACACATATAAAATATTGACACATAGATTGTCTTGAGTGGAAACCCTAATGGGGAATAAAACCACTCAAACTCGGCCTCACTGACCTTATCTAAAATTAATCTTTGTACAAAGCCTCACTAGTTGATTTGTCTCACTGACAATGATGCTATCTCACTGATAGTCTTATAGTGCAATCTCACTGATAGTCTTATAGTGCAATCTCATTGATAGTCTTTTGAAATGTACAAGTATGAAAGAATTGTAAATGCAGAGTTGATCTTTGTTTCAAGAATTACATACTCTATTATGCAATGACCTCATAATAAAAGCCAAAAATTCCAAATACACAAAACAATATATATATTGCCTTTTTGAAACATACATCTTGTTCCTTTAAAAAAAAAAATTCTCATCATTTAGAATGTGAGCACACTAAAGTATTTGACATGTTCTCTGTTCTCAAAAATAGAATTGAGAAAACCCTTTTTTTTTTAAAACTGAATCACAAGCTTCCATTAAAAACTAAAATTGAAACTGCCTTTTCCAGTTGTGAGAACAAATTCTCTTAAAAAATACTTAACCAAAAAATTGAGTATACACAATCCATCTAATATGTACAACATCCACCTTGCCAAAATGTAACAAGTATAAATAACAAATAACTGTTATTTACCTAGCAAAATCAACACCCTTAACAAGGGTAACTAATCCCAAATTCCTAGATAAACGCAATGAACCCGATTACAACTAATCAGTATTATGAACAACAAAAATAGATCTAATGCACATGGGTGCACATAAACACAAGCTACCGACTAAGAAATAATGAAAGAATGTTACCAAAATTTTTAGCCAAACTGAGACCATGTTCTTCCAGAAACCTTCTCATAGTTGCAAGCTTCTACCTGAAACCGTTACCACTTTCCTCCCCGCTGCCATACCCACTTCTATCGAGCTTCACAACTTTCTTCTAAACCCTAAGTAGACTGGTCACAACCCATGCGCGGTTGATTTTCCAAATGATAGCTTTTAGGGCAACAAAATTATTGTGTCAGTGATCACAATGCATTCCTTAGTCAATGCAAAATCATAAACTCATAAGTATGTCAATAATAATCACCATTTACATGTGGAAAATAAACCATGCCTTGTAAAGACTTTAAATAATTCCAAATAACATGTGTCGGTCCACCTTGCCTTTTCAATAATATTGTCTCCTTTTTAAATGACTTTTCCACCGAAATCAAAATATTACAATTACCTTGCAATTCAATGCATCAAGGGACCGGTAACATCATGAAATACAATTTAGGATTTATGAAGTCAAAAACCTCTAGGAAAGGTCTTCCGCAATGTCGATAGTATGAAGTATAGGAGATGAAAGTAATGCTTTCAATAAAACAATAGTAGGATTTTTCCAAATTATAAAGCATGCTAGTTCCTTGTGAAGATACAAGTGCCTTGTAAATCATAGTACTCAAAGCAAGTACGATAGTATGAAGTATAGGAGATGCAAGTAATGCTTTCAATAAAACAAGAGTAGGAGTTTTCCAAATTATAAAGCATGCTAGTTCCTTGCAAAGATACAAGTGCCTTGTAAAGCATAGTACTCAAAGAAAGTAATAACTCCTTTTTAACTTATCTATAGAAAACATATAAATATCATCACCATCAGACCTTGCAACCATATTTGACACAATGCCAAACAAAATGCCACCGGGGTCAACACATTCTTCCAACAATCTCCCCCTTTGTCATTTATGGCAACATGTGCCAAAAAGAATTTGCATACATCCTATGTACAGAATATACTCTATTTTTCTTTCCTCTTCTTCCCCTTTGACATCAAGGACAAAGGTCGAACAAAAACATGAAAGATATGTAAATAAGGTATGGAATGTAAAATCGCATAGAATCAAAAATTTGAACTCCCCCTGAGGATTTCTCTCAAGAAATGTAAAAACAAAAAAATCCTACCCGAAGGAGGAAGCACTTTGTAGTTCTTGAAGAATGCCTTGCCAGGCCGCTTTTCCATTTTCCCAACTCTACTTCGCAGATACCAAAATTTTGTTCAAAGATTATAAAGTAATAAAAATTTCTTCAGCTTCATCTAGAGTATTCAGAGTCAAATTGATCTTATCCAAGTTTTTTAGGATTAGCCAAAGCATTGGCTACCAGGGCATACTCCATCCTCACATTATCACCAAGCAAGTCAATTTTTTTGATTATTCCTTCCTTCTGCTTCTGTAACATAAATAACTTTTCTCTATGCACATAAATAGCATTCCAAGTTGATTTTTCTCTGTCCATAGATACATTTTAGGTGTTGGAGACAGCGGTCAACTGGGACTCAATGGATTCCATGAGATATTTTATACTTTGAGTGGCATCAGGCCACCTTATACAATATGTAAACACATAATTAGCTTTAAATTCACAAGCCTTCATAGCTTCAAGGCTCTTCTCTACATTGGTATGTGCCAAGGCACATTTTTCATGAAGGATCAATAGCCTTTTCTCATTCAGTTTCTCTTTTGCATCCTATTTTGTTTTCTCAACAAGTCTTGTGGCATGCTCCTTGAAGGATTCCAATAGAAGCTTCAAGTTCTCAACCGAAGAGAGAGATGTATCAACATATGTGTTAGGAGTGACATCTTGCAGGGTCTTAATGGCATCTTCAATGAGCTCAGATCCCTTTTGATGCATTTCTAAGATTTCTCTTCTACCAGATGCATGAAATACATCACCTAATACCAATTTATGTACCTGAGAATTCTTGTTCATATCTGCATAACCTTGATTCATTGGAAGTTGTAGGAGTTATGGAGGAATTCTTAGTTGAAATTTGATATGCTTAGACAACAGTCCCTTCAAGACATCATCACTGGAGGAAGATTCTCCTTCGAAATTTTGTGATTCTACAACTTGTTGGGATACTTCTTCATTCTTTCCACCAATATCATCCGATTCCTTGATTTTGTTTTCTTCTTCTTCCTCTGCATTTTCTTCTTTTGCATTCTTTTCTTCCATCTCCTTTTATTCTAATTTTTCTTCTTCTACCTTTTCTTCTTCTTTTTCTTCCTCTCTCTTCTCTTCTTCGGGGTGTACCAGAGGGGTAGCAACATGAACTTATGCTTCAATATTTTCTTCAACATGTTTCATTTTCCAGATTCTCATTAGCGACATTGATATCTAGTAGAACATTTGTACTACCTATTTCTAGAGGGGTATTGGTGTCATTCACTTCCAGAGGTATATTATCATTAGCAACATCAGAAGGAGATTCTTCCATAAAAAAATTAGGAGTTTCTTTCTAGGTTCATATGTCAAACCGAATGCACCAATCATGCCATACCTTTCTGCAGTATTCTTGATTGTACTTATTGTTTCCTTCGTTATTCCTTTGATTTATTTCTTGTCTTTAGTCATCAGTGTGTTAACTCTCCTCTTCACCCTGAACATATTAGCACAAATCTTCTTCAAATATTCTAAATTATCAGGAGACAGAGAGGATGCGATTTCTTTATATGCTTTATTTCTTATTTTCTCTTCTAGCTCAACTGCCTCTGCTCTTCTTTTCATCAAAATTTCCCATAAATTTTCAGGAACATCACACCTAATGTTATCCCATTTAGATTCCAAAATAATGACATATTTGATGATGGCCAATATTATTGTTTCTTTGTCCTCTTCTCCTATTGAATCATACACTTTTGTTGTAGACTTCACCATATTATTCACCAAAAAATCTAGTTTAAGAGGGGAACCATGTCTTACCGGAGATGAATTTTGTTCTTCATGTTCCAATGGAACTTCTTCTATAACTTTTTCCTTCTTTGCATCATTAACATTTTGTTCATCAGCATCGTCTGAGGATGACACATAGTGAAATTTTCTCGATCCAACATTGGTTTCTTGTGATGCACCTTCACCGAAGGAAACACTCACCCTTCTCTCTCTTGTCAATTTTGCAGCTAGATCTTCTTCCTCTTCCTCCTAATCATCGGTAACACTCATATTATTCTCCCTAGTAGCCTTTTATTTTCTTCATTTGACAGGGGCTACTAGAGGAACACCTTTTCTTTTTCTTGATCTAGTAGTTGGTTTGGAAGGGACCGAGCCTTTGCCTTTATCAGCAGTGTTGGGCACAGTCTTCATTGCAGCTAGTCTAGAAGCTAGTATGGAAGGAGGGGTACTACCGAAGCTCCTTACACTAGGTAATCCTTTAGAATTATTTCCTTTAACGACTCTTACTAGAGCTATTTCTTTAGCTATGAAACCAGACTTCTTGAGCATTTTCGTTACAATTTTCTTCCTTGTAGCTTTGTTGAGCTCCAAACGAACTTCCAGGGATTTATCTGCATAAGTTCCAATCCGTGGTTCATTTGGAATCTTTAATAATAGTTGCACATAAAATTTAGCAACATCTTCTAAGACCTAATAACCTAGAGGTTGAATCCAGATGGTTTGGGGTTCAACTACTTCTATCATACACTCATCAGAAGATACATGAAATATGATCTTATTTTTATATTTCTCAATAATCTTCCTCATAATTTTGTCTCTCTCATTGATATTTTTCCTAAACACAAAAAAGAATGTCATCAAGGAATTTTTTGCACTATTCACATCACCCAAACTACGTATGTGATAAAAAATCTGATGTGCCACCCATCGAGATGGGTCCCAATACAGTGTTCCAGATTTTCCTAGAAGAATTTTGAGAAAATAGAATAAAAGGCACACAATTAGAGAACCAAACTTAAATAGGTACTTCTTCTCTTTTGACAATCTCATATTATCAAGCAATTTTTTTTTGAGTAGCTCGCATAAATCATAATTTTCACCATTTATAGTCATGTCATAACCAATATAAATAGTTGTGGAAGACACATAATTCTCTCTATTGGTGAAGTAGATTTTGTGGCCAATAATTATGGATGCATAATTCACGGCTCGATTTGTGATAGTTTTGTCACAAGAGCCCTTTTTTCATAGGTTGCACGAATGAGATTCTTTACCATTTCTTTTTTCACTGCTTTAAGCACAACACCTAGTCTGGTGTTGTAGAGTTTGGTGATGGCTTTGATTGCTTCCTTGTTTATCAAGTGTGGTTCATGAGTCCATAAGAACTGATCATGCATTCTACTGAGAACTAGTTTTACATACTAATCATCTACAGTAGAACAAAATTTTTGAAAGTTGTTCCAACAGTCCAAATTCTTTGTCGCCAAATTTGAGTATTCAGGTTTTACCAGGAAATTATCTCATTCGATTTCATTTAGCCACATGTCAATCAATTTTATATGATTGAATTATTTTTTCTTAACCCTAATGTACATCCTTGTATCCTCAGTCGGCATGATGCCATGAGGAACTGAAGATAATGTGCCCATAGGGTCATCCTCGAAAAATTTCATTGAGTATTTCCTATAGGAGGGCCTAGGTATTTTTGTTGTGTTTACGACTACATGAGTTGCCATTTTCTATATACCATGCCTTTAAAGGATTCAAGAAAGGAATTTTCACAAGCTCATAGCAACACATAATGAAAAAATACCTTTTTCTTTCGCAAATAACCTAAACTAGTGTTTGCACCAGTCGCACCTCAATTTGCTTTAAATTGCTCTAGTTGTTCTTCACCTTTTTCGAATGCATAAATGATCAAAATACCCTTATGGTTTCACTTTATAGATTAATTTGATGCCCTAAGTCACATTTAATGCTCTTGAAATTTAAAAAGCTACCAAATTTCCTTAACTACATTGAAAAACCCTAATATTTTCCGCAAACCAGGATACTTGCCTCTTTTCTTTCGTTTTCTTTTTCAAAAACTCTACACAGTTATTTCTTACCTCACTTTGTGTCAAGTACTGACACACTCACAATCAGGGGGTTTAAGATATTTTCTGCTAAAGCCCCCCCTAAGATCATGCTAGGTCTAGTTCCCGGAGGAATCATCTGCACCGGATGAGGGTAGAGATGCATCAGTAGTTTCTGACTCTTCTATATTTTTCCATATATTACCCATTTCCTACTTCACTTCTTCTTTGTCAACCTTTTTCTCAGGTTCAATCTTCTTTACGAGAGCATATTGTTTTCCCTTTTTACTTTTGCATACCTTTGAAATATGTCCTAGTTTGTTGCACTTATAACAGGCACCATTTCTTTGATTATATTGACTTCCATTAAACCTTGTTTTGCACTAATTCACTTTATGCCCATATTTGTTGCATGTATAGCAATAACCAACAAAGGATTGATTCATCCTTCCTCCATTAAACCAATTCATCATCTAGGTTTTGCATTCACTAGCTCTATGTCCAACCTTATTACAGGCATATCATTGTTTGGGGAAAGAACCAGAAAATTGATTCATTCTACTTCTGCATTTAGTTGCCTTATGCCCAAACTTGTTGCAAGAAAAAAAAGTGTCATTGAAAGATGGGTACCTTTGTGCATTTGGCTATCTGACAGGTGGTTTCCTTCCTAGATTTATTTTTTGCTTCCCTTTATCTTGAGTCTTTTGATCATTAATTTCTTTAGAGCTTTCACCTGCTTCTAATCCCAATCCTCCTTTGTCTTTAGAGGTTTTTTGTCCTGCAATCAGTTCATCAAGCCTGGTGGATCTTTTCTTGAAGCTCTCTTCACAAAATATTTCCTTTTCCAATTCTGCTCTCAAATTTACCACCTATTGTTCAAGTCTGGAACATTCATCGAACTTGTTCTTTATTTCTATATTCAAACAATCTTCAATTCTCTTATTTTCTTCCACTTGCAACTTTAGTCCGATAATATCTTCATTTGCTTGTTTCAATTGGTTGCTGAATTCTCTATTTCTCTCTTTGAATTTCTTTAATTGTTCCTTCAATTTTCGAACACATTCATTTGCTTCATCAAGATTCTCTTTCAGATCTTTATTCCCATTTTCAGCTTTGTCAAGATCATCAAGGGTAGTCCAGAGTTTTGCATTATCCTCCATTTGTTCAATCTCCAAGATCTCCCTCAAGCTATTAGACTTCTCCAGAGGAACCATGCTTTGATACCAATTGTTGAATATCTAATATA
The DNA here is from genome assembly GCA_007115665.2 of Sequoiadendron giganteum. Taxonomy (NCBI): domain Eukaryota; kingdom Viridiplantae; phylum Streptophyta; class Pinopsida; order Cupressales; family Cupressaceae; genus Sequoiadendron; species Sequoiadendron giganteum. Next base: position 13,604,152 of record CM021104.1, on the reverse strand, counting down.
CTGAGAGGGGGGGTGAATCAGTATATTTTTAAACTTATTGAACAAATACCATCCAATCAATCCAAAGCATATGATAATTAAGATAAGTAGAATCATCAACAGAACATGAAGCACAAAAGATAAGAGACCAAAATTTTTACGTGGAAAAACTAGAATGGGGAAAACCACAGTGAGGATTAACTCACAATATAGTATAACCGGTTATAAGATATTACAAAAGGGTGGATTATTGCCAGGACTCTCTTTCCAAAATGGGACGCTCACTACCTACAAAAATGAAGTAAACAAAATGGCTAATGGCCAAAATTGAGTTAATGGAAGTACACCTCAAGTGAAGATTTAGTTCCTTTGTAGTTCAAGAAAATTTTCATGCCAGCAGATCACACTTCACCCTTTTCGCTTCTACATATAATCTTCTAGTATTTGTTCAACACCCACACACTCTATATCACATCTTCAAAAACATCTTGTATATATACATATGATTGTCCAAAGATAACAATCAGGTCAGGTTCATAAGTCTTCTCATCAATAATCCAAATGTGTGGCACGCTACAGCTTGTCAGTATGGATTACCCAAAAAAAATTTAATCCAATATATCTTCAATCGCTTGATAGGTTAGCCAACAATAGACCTAATAGAAAAAGTTGTAAACAACAAAATGATACCGATGATAACCACGAGCAACTCTACACACAAGTTCCCATCCATGTATGCATTTCTCAGTCATAGACCATTTCCCAAAAATTGAAGTAGTCATTATTTATCGGAGGGGATTCCAAAGCAAAATACCGAAGGTTGATCCTATATTACCAGTTCAGAATACTGGATTAACATGACTTTGAGTCTTGTAGTTGTAACTCATTTATCATGGTGAAATCAATGAAAACAAAACCATTAACAAGGGATATGATCTTCTTCATTCTTCCAACATATAGAAGGATGACCGGTATGTGGTGGTGAAAGTCTGATACTATTCAAAAACAAGATATTCCTAGTTCCAAGATCTAAGGTAAAGAAGAATATATTGGAGGCTTACTATAATGGGCCAACAACAAGGCACCCCAAGTTCTACAAAACTTATCAAAAGATCAAGGAAAGGTTCACTTGGAAGGGCCTTCAAAAGGATGTTATCTCACACATCTGGTAATGCACCACATGCCAAAAAAATAAGGGGGAATAAGAGTTTCTAGCCAGATTACTACAACCTCTTCCAATACCAGAGCAAAAATGGGAAAGTATCTCCATGGATTTCATCACTAGATTACCCAAAGCTCAAGAAAAAGATAGAATATATGTTGTAGTGGATAGATCGACCAAGTATGATCATTTATTTTCCATCTCTAGTCACTATAAATATCTGCAAGTTGTAGAGTTCTTCAAGGAAATTTTATGATTGCATGGATAACCCAAGAAAATTATCAGTCACAGAGATGATCATTTCATAAAAAAAATTTGGAAGGATTTATTCCATCTTCTAGGCACCAAACTCACCCCTTATCATCCACAAACTAATGGGCAAACTAAAATTGCAAACAAGTGGTTAGAAGGATACTCGAGGAACTATATCACTAGTTAGCAGGCAACCTGGATCAAATGGTTGCATTTGGGAGAATATTGCTACAACAAAACTCATCACATATCTATTGACATGTCCCCATTCAAATGCCTCTATGGATATGATGTAGTAACCTTTGTAGAATTAGTCCTCATAGAAAGTAGAGTTTCAACAATAAGTGATTTGGTTAATCAAAGTTAAAACATCTTGAGAACTCTCAAGGATCATCAACAAGTTTCCCATAATCAGTAAAAGATGTATGTGTGACCAAAGTCAAAGTGTGAACTAAATATGATAGATAAAAATGAATTTAAATCCTATTTAATCCCCTAAGCAATGATCCCAATGAGATATTCAAAATTTCCAATAACAAGAACCCATTAAAATAACATGAAATCAACATAAAAACATAAGGGATTTCTATTCTAAGACCTCAAATCTTATCCCATTGGGGGAGTGGTGTTGCATTGATGTGGAATAGTTACTCTTTCCCAATCCCTTGGATAATATGAGCTTGTTTCAATCATTTTTATTGAAGAAAACCGATGAAACCGATCAGATACTCAAATGAAACATGCTATGAAACTAGTTTAACATGATAAAGATGAAGGATAAACACTAAAATTATTGATGGAGATGTATTCAATCTATGCTAAATGGAAACAAAGTTCAAAGATATAAGCCATGGATGCAAACTAAGTTACCATGGAAGCCATTAATGGATGCTTAAGCTAAATGGATGAAGCTTTAATCTAAAATGCTATCAAATATGAAATATGGATGCAAATGAGTATGAATTTCAACAACATAACTTTGCTATCAAAAGATGGTTCCATTTCTCTCCAAATGGTGATGTATTTATAGGAAATAAAATGAAGAATAAATGGCTTAGATCGATTTGATCTATCAATGGTCAATATTGGATGAAGAGGGAAATGGATCAAAGGTTCTCATCAATGGATGAGAATCAAAGATCACATGGATCAAGGAAAGATCAATGGATGAGAATGATTCAAACAAACACACTTTGTAACAACTTTGATGGTTTGTTACAATTTTTTTTTGAAATAAATCATTCCCTTTTTGGACTAAAAGAGAAGAATATTACTTTGGAATATTCCCTATGCAAGTGGATGGGAGGGGAAATTAGCAATTTAGTAATTAAAACTAAATTTGAATGTGCAAGATAAAGAATGTGAGGATATTCATTAAATTATTGATTTATTCAATGAAAAGGGGATGCAAATATGATATTTAATTAAATAGCTTAGATTTATTTAATTAAATAAGATGACTTAGGGTGTAAATTAAATAATTTGCATTATTTAATTAAACAGGGTGAAATGCTAGTGTGAGAGGGTAGGAATTAACCCAATTAGGTCAATTAGATTAATAGGTGAAAATGAGACATTTGATTAAATAACTAGGTTAATTTAATCAAACAATTGATAAGAAGATGAGTTTAGGAAGAAATGATGTTAATATATTGGATTCAAGTGTGTGAGGCTATTCAGGACATTTTTAAGTGTCTACATTTTACCCCTCTTTGAAGCGAGGTAACTGTTATGTTGGTTCAAAGACTAAGGCTTTTTGGATTAAAACTGCTTCTTAGATCAAAAATTAAAAAATTCCTGATTTTTGGATTCCCCAATGGAATGAATTAAGCTGGTACCCTACCCCCTAGAGAGATCAAGCAAAAATTTGGAATTTTGGGTTTATCTCATGACAATGATTTAAGATCAGTTTAGAGGACTAAAAAGCTCAGATGTCTAATGTAGACATATTTGATGATGTATATACAGTCATCAACCATGGGTAGCCTCATCTATATTTTGATATATCACACATAATCGACACTTGGATAGAAATGTTAGTAAAGATAGAAGAATAAGAAGAATAAGAAGAACGGGAATGAGATAGAAGTAGAAGAATGAGATGGATGGATTAACCATTGATTTTAAGATTGATCCGAAAGTCGAACAAGCTTATGAGTCATCGAGACTTTATTAGATATGGTGATGAGATTGATGATACACTCATCTTAGGGATTGAGATTCTTTGTCATTCCTTATGTTTGATATAACACATAAATACGATGCATCATGGTATTGATAACCAAAATGGCATTGTATCTAGTGTGATGGACTTTGACTCTAAAAATAGATAGGAAATTCCTTGTTCATGCCTTGAAATAAAAAAAAACTTATTGGAATGTAGTTTAGAAGTTTATAATATCTCGAACCAAAGCATATGCAATAGTCAATAATTTACCCTAAACGACTTCCCTACACACAACTAAGCAAGTATGCACCAAGATTATTTTACAACAATGTCCACAAGCACAACAAACAAAATATAATGATCGATACCCCATTCCTTTCTCTCTAAATCATTGAGACATCATCAAGAGGTCCTCAAAATGGGTCAACAAGATAAATTATAAGAAAATATCAAAAACAAATAATCAATGTTATCTATATCTCTTGCCAAAGGTGTAATGTGTTTAGGATAAATATCCAAAATTATTCCCAATGATAATGCCCATTGGAGGAAGGATGCATCCTAGGACATGTTATCAGATGTTAGCGGGTTGATAGGTTGTTTGAAAGGCCATTGATATAAGGTTTGATTGACATGCTTGATAATGATCAAGAGTTTGATTTTGTGTTTAAATGTTCTAATTTTGTGGATTGTTGTACTTGTTTTCCATTTGTGTTACTAAAGGGTGAGTGTGATGATCGATTTATTATGGATGGAAATTTATTGCAAGTGAAAGCAAAATAGGATGGGTGGTTTTAGAGTTTTTGGAATATTTCAATGTTTTGAAAATGTTTTGAGGTTGTTTTTGGTCTTTTTAAAGTTTATGTGAATGTTTTTGGTTTTCAGTTATTTGAGGCTATTTTAGGGTTTTCCAATGTTTTGGGTTTTCTAAGTTTTCAAATGTTTTTGTGTTTTCCGAAATTTATGATTTTTTTGTGTTTTCTAAGTTTTGACCAAGAACCTAACCTAAAAGACTATCCTAGGGGCCTCACTAGCTTATCAAAGATGAGTCTTGCCTATGTTACACATGCAGAGACCATGTAGTTTGATTGGCGCTGACCTATTTATTGATGAGATATGAACACTTGATGGATTGCCAGTTTTATTGTGATGTACTCCTAAAGGACTGACCTAGGGTGTCTCGAGGGCACATCAGTGATGGCCTTACCTACGTTCAAGCTTAGTGACTTTTAGTTTGACAAGGTACTCTCTTTTTTTTAATGTTTTGACCTATTTAGGAGTTTTTTATGTGTTTTGGATGTTTTGGATTTTGACTTTACAATTTTTCAAAAAAAATTAGATTTTAGTTGTATAGGATTATGATTTTTTTTTATTTTTTGATTTTGTAAGTGTTTTTTGATTTTTGAGAGATTATAAGATAAGTGATACCCAAATCACGATGTCGATGTCACATTTATAGGATATAAGACATGGATCAAGAGTCATTTGAAAAAAAGAATGCAATAACTCACCTCCAACATCTAGCAATGTTTCATAGATCAATGGACAAACCAGGATATGTAATGTATATGCAAAGAGTTCAACAAAGTTTTATCATACTAGATATGGGTTATGGGACTTCGTGGGATAAAATGGTAAAGAGCCTATCAAAATTTTTCCATGAGTAGAGTTGAAGTATACACTAAATCTTTTTCAAGATCAAGATAAATGGGAATATCTAGATAAATTTGGATTGGATGGATGGAGGGAACATTGGATTTATCATGACAAAGTAGATGCTTTTTCCTGAGAAGGATCATATAGATGCTTGATTCTACTCATGATGCTTGTTTTCCAATTTTTCATCATAGTACATGCCCAAAGTGCCACTGTAGTGGTTTTCACTGGAGGAAGATTTTTATTTTTACCATTTTCTTGGTTTTTTTATTTTTTTGGTTTTTTGATAATTTTACCCTAACGGTGAACCACTAGGTGGTACTGATGTAGAGAACACTGTCATATCATGCCAATGATATCTTTCTTGAAGAATTTTCTTTGCTAAGACACAAGCACTAGAATGCAACTTTTGAGAACTTGGATCTACCTTTTTGGTATCGGAGTTAACCTTGTCTATGTGCACCCATCATGATAGAGTTCCTTCAGAATCCTTATGATGAAGAGTAGTTGGCAACACATAGTCAATTCAAGAATTGGATATCATGAATGGAGTGTATTGTGTTATGCATGAAGGAATATGAGATGGATTGGTCGATGTTTTGGAACCTTTGACTCTCCAAACTTGGGAATATGAGCAATGATGGGTGGGAACTGAGGTTTTCGAGGAATTAGGACCAACCACTAGATGTAATTCATTCCTTGCTTGAGAAGCCTTCTTTTGTATTTGAGGATGCTTTTGATGATTACATTTCCCTTTTTTATTTTGCCCCATAATTTCTTTGACTGGTGAATTTTTGGAGGGATGATTTTCTTTATTTTGCTTTGGTATCCATTTGTACTTGATGTGTCATTTTTGCTTTACTGCTTAATTTTATTTGATGATATTCTCCTTGCTTTCATAGGAATATTTATTTTTTAAGTTGGTCCCAATTTGAGTATGTGATGATGGGTGGATGACGATTCATGATATGACTATTTGTAGTGTTGATAGTATTTTTATCATAAGGATCCTTCATGCCCTATATGTTGATGTTTGTTGCAGACAAGATTTCCCCTGGTGTTATGAAGGCATTTTTTGATAGGTGTTTTTGCACTTCTCAACATAGAAAAAGCACAAGTGCAATGTCTCTATTGAAAGATGAAAATATGCAACTAAGTTTCATAAAATCACCCCAAGGTCTCTCGGGTGTCAAGTCATGACAATGCTTGGAATAGTTCAATTGGTTGATGTGATTTGTTGGTAATCACAAGGAGGCCTTTATGGTTTACAAATTATGGGAAGTGTGGTCTGCAAATGGAGTTTCAAAGTGTTGGAAGTGAATGAACAGTGGTTGCACATTCAGAACAACAAGTTGAAACTCACTTCGATCACCAAATTTGACATTGTTATGATGCTTGGAATCCTACTCTAACAAGGTTTTAAAGGAAGTAGAAAAAGAGGAAAGGGTTGAGAGGGTTGTTCTAAGTCTACGCTATGAATGAATAGTAACAATGGAGGATGCTACAGTAGATAGACTCCCATTAAACTATTTTTTTCTTGACTAAGAGAAACCTACAACTACACAAAACCAATGCAATCTTCTAAGGTCTACAAATTTTTAGATTGTGCATTCACCTCATGAACATAAAATTGAACTAAAGTGCAACATATGAATTGGCTCATACTATCTTTGCAAAGTGATTCATCATCAATAAACCACAAAAAGCATGAGCTGGAAGTGCATCCAATATTGTAACAACAACCACCATTAAAGACATTCAAGGAACTAACAAACTAAAACTAACATGGAGGCTGAATCATGCATACAAAATGAGCAAGCTCAAAGAAAACACCCAAAATAATGCAATTCTTCCTTCTATTGATGCAAAATGCCTCTTACAACAATTCACCACACACCTACAAATGAGGAGCAAACCCCTATTTATAGTTTTCCAAAATAAAAATGAATGGCCAGGATTAATTTGTAATGAGTGGCCCAGATTCGTTACAGCTTAGGGTTTCACCTACCCCTAATATTTCACAATTTAAAATAAACTATTTTTTCTTCTTCCCTATTCTATCTTGTAGCCTATTTTTTCTTCTAGTTGCCTTCTCTATTGTAGCTAAAAAATATCAGTTTTCCTTATGTCTGAAATGTTTGCAACATCCTTTCAGCTAATCAAGTGCATCATATTGCATATTAGTATTACTAAGAAGCAAATGTGTTGCTCCTAATCTAGGTGGATAGCTCCTGGCAATCATCATCATTTGGTGAAAATTAAGACAACATCCTCATGCTCCCTTCAAGGCTACCCTTTGTAGTTTTTTCGTGGACTTCCTTCGCATAGGCCTCCTTCTAACACCAATTCTATTGATGGGTGCTAGAAGGAGAGGCGAGCATAAAATGAATGGTGATTGGAGAAATGTGCTCTATCCTTGTTTAAATTTCTCAATGGTCCTTCCTGATGGACTCGTAGCTAGTTCCATAAATTATGCATGTAAAATATGTAGTAAGTGTTTTTATATATAAATTCAGGTGAATATCAATCAAATCCTGCAAATTGAGCGTTAGGTCCATTCATTCATCATCAAAAGATCATAAAATTCATCATCATTTATCATTTGGAGTTCATTCGGATCATTCGCACAAATGCAAGCCCAAGGGTGTGGGTTTCCTTGGGGTGAAATCTGTCAGGATAAAAGCAGTGAGAAAATGGCCCCAAGGCCATGGAGACCCACGGGTAGCCACCCGCTAAACAACAACACATAGACAACAGCTCGCAATCAACAACCTTTAATCAACAACCCACAAACAACAGCCTTCAGACAATAGCCCGTAGACAGTAGCCCGTAGACAACAACCCACAAATAGTAGCCCACATACAACAACCCATAGATAGCAACCTACAGATAGAAACCCACATACAACAACCCATAGATAGTAGCCCACAGTGAAAATTTTGCAAAGTCACAAAACTTAGAAAATTTGATATTTTTTTTATTTTAGCACGTGGGAAAGAGGTAGAAAGAATGTGTAGACATATTTCCTTAAGATTTGACTCATTTTGAAAAATGCAACAATTTGGGATGCAAAAGTCGGAAGATCCAACGTCGTCAGTAACAACATTTCACAAATGGACTTCTACAGATGGACTTCCGTAGTGAAATTTCCATGTCTAAACACTTAGCGAATTTAACTCAAACCTCTTTGGGCATGTGGAAATATTCATTTTATGGGCCTCGGATGTTGAAAATTTGAAGTTTGCACCCCTTTTGGAAATGTAGAGATTTGGAATGCAGAAATCAGAGGGCCTAACACCGTTAGCAATGACATTCCACACACGATGACCCGCACATGGAAACCCATAGACAACGACCCACACACGAAAATCCACAGATGGTGACCCGCACACGGTGACTCGAGGACAACGACCCGCAGTGAAATTTTTGCAACTTCATAAAACTTAACAAAACCTTGGCAGATCATTCATGTGTCATGAAAACATCCCAAATCCATAGGGAACTTGTTCCCAAAGGCAAAAAATGAAGGCAAAAGTGAAGCAAGCGAGAAGGGACCAAGCCAATAGGAGCAAGGTAAAAGCAAAAAAAGGGGGTCCCTACCTTCGACGAGGCGTGTGTGCAAAACATGCACAACAAATGGTGACTCGGCTGGGAAAATGCTCCAAAGCATTTTGATGACAAACTGGAATTAAGAACCCAAAATCTCTAGTTTTGACCTTCGTGCTAGGAAAAACAAATCGAACACTCGACCAAAGGATCAAAACCACTATTCAACCCAATTTTTTGTATGTTGAAAATCCAAGTGAATGCAAATGTATCCATTTCCCTCCTTAAGTCATTATAGGAACCTAAGCTCTATCAAGTTCATCTATGTAGTTGATTCTTACCCCAAAAGTATTTTAGAAATTACCTCACTACTAGTCAGGCATCCATAGCCCTGATGAGGTTGTCATTGTGATTCTCCCAAACAGTGCTCTACTATTGGTCGAGTGTCCATAGCCCTGGTAGAGTTGTTTGTATCCTCTTGAAAGTTGAATTTTCTTTATTTTGATTTTCATTGTTTTCTTTATTTTATTTTGTTCATTTCTTTTGATTTTTTCTTTTTATTCTTTCTCAAAAGGACCTATAATGACCTTTGGATTCTTAAGATGTGTAAGAGATATAAGATTTTAGAATACATCAGAATTAGATCAACCAATGACCTATCCTCTTTGAGTCAAACATCTATGTCACTTGACACTAATGAAAGACCTTCATCATCCCCTGTGAAAACTTGATTAAATTTTATCGAATAAATACTTAGAGCAACCCCCAAGTAATGAAATGGTTGTTGTACTTGCAAAAATACCCAATAGGAAACAAGGGGACCCCAAGAAAAACAACAAAGTAGAAGTGAATAGAAAGAAAACTAATCTAAAGCAAACCAACTAACCTAAAAAAATTAGGAAAGCAGAGTATGTACATGAAACCTATACTAACCGAACCAAACTATGTACAAGAGATTTAAAATGAACCATGCTCAAGTAAGGAAAACTAAATTTTATGCCCATAGGATTTCGCAAGGCATGCACAAGTAGACGGGTGGTTGTTACAGTTCTAAATAATATGAATTCATCCTTATATTCGAAAAATAAAACTTTATATTGCAGCATTCAAATCCAATAACACATTCAGGAAGAATCACCATTTGATGCAACTCATGAAACCCATGGTCAATCCACAAACAAGTTTTCCTTCCCTCATTCCCATAATTGAAATGATAAGTATGATCATTCATAAGAGTATGGAAAGATAAAAACTGGATGTCATTGTGTGATTGGAGCATTTTTTGATGATTTAGAGTGTGCGTGGCATGATCAAGCTATGCATCAACAGCCTCCAGAGGACGCAACTGGTTGGGAAGCATCCCACTTGCATTACTAATCTTTAAATCACAATCAAATTGATCGAGCAATAGACACTATAAGGAATTAAAAAAAATGAATTCAAGGAACCTTCTACCTGATTCTGGAGTTGCATAAGGCTAAGAAAATGATTCAGCCAACCAGACTTCTGAGCTCCCAGTGGGATCCACAACCTCTCTCAATTGTTATTCTATGAGATAGACACTATCATGTTGGTCATCTATGATCTTGGAGTCTACTTGATTGTTGTTTTCAAAAGGCAACATCTTGTCCCATTTTAGTTCCCTCATGCTAATTTTGATTCGATTATGCTTCATGTCATAAAAACATGATATGGACGAATCTGTCCTATTGTATTTCTCAGAATGTACAGGAGGAGAAGCCATAGACAAGGAGGAAAGAATCCCAGTTGCAGCTCATTCCTGCAGTAGGAATGGTATATCATCCTCGTGGGTGGCCTCTAAGACCTCCCCACATTGGTCCTTTTCTCTATGCAGATCGTGTGGCTTATCAAGAGGTTCACCTATTTCCTCTTGTTCATTGTCACTATACATAGAAGCAAAGTCTCTTTCCCAATCTAGGAACTTCAATGCTTCACCATCCGGAGGTTCGAGTGATATATTTGCATCACTACCATCTTCTAAAATGTACTCTTCCTCGGTGTCGTTGTACCTATATGGCACAATTCCAAGTGGGAATAAATTAGCAAGTGACACTAGCTCATCAAGGGGATGGGGGTATGGCAAATGATTTCCCTCTAAGAATTCCCCATACAATCTGTCATCCATCATGTATAAATTCTCTACAAGAGGGAAGGACTCCTGATGATCGATGGAAAACGCTTCCATTTGATCTACTTCATCATCTGAAAGTTTGGGACTATTATTTTCTTCTTCCATTGCTATCCCAACAACTTCTTGGGAGCTACCCTCAGCTAAGTTGTCACTTGGATCTAGTTTCTGGAATTTTGGATCAATCCTTGAAGCAATTGTATAAGGTGGTGCACTTGGTTGCTCCACTTGTCCCTTAACTTTCCTAATGGCTTCCTAACACAAATCACATGTGAAATCTGAGTGTGTCGAATCATGGAGCCTGCACCAACTTGGCAACAACAACACCTCCAAGTCTACCTAATATCTCATCTCTGACCAATCCCTCATGAGTCTTGAGATGGGTTCATTATATCTTTTCACCACTAGATCTTCATCATCAACTGGGAAGGAAGTTTGATGGTGGAATGCCTCCACGTTTAATCATTCCCACTCCTTTAGATCTTCCTTTTCGAAGGTATGATTGCCTTCATCTATTGAGGAGGGGTCTTCTAATCCCATTTCCCTTAAGTTTTCATCATTTTTTTCTACTAACCCAAGGCTTCCAGCCTCTTCCTTTTGGTTTCCAATGTCTACATTGGCTATCCTAACACTTACTTTTGTAGAATTTCCTAATTCAGCCTCAGTATGTTGTCCTCCAAATGATGACTGACCTCTTGCCTAAGTGGATGACTCATCTTCATCGAGAGTTAGCTGCTCTATCTTGTTCAAATAGCTCCTAGCCTGGGTAGTGATGTCTGCACATGATGGGCAAGTCAGCTCCGAATGAGGTGCATTATGGACCCTACACCAAAAATCAACACTTCTTCCAATCTTAGTCCATACTTGCTACTCAGTTGTTCTTGGATCAGCCCCTTGAAGGCTTTGGTTTCCATGTTAACAAATTATTCCTCTGGATCTGAGAGAGCTAAGGGTTGATATATCTCCCATAAGGTGATTTCTCCCTGCAAGACCATTTCAATCCTGCCCAGGAATTTTAAACATTCCATTTCATTATGTCTGCAAGTGTCATGAATTTTGCATTTGTCTGACAATGCAAAGCACTACAATGGCTTCTTCAATCTCCTACTTAGATCTTCTTGCAACTAAGTGATGTTGACTTGAAGTTTCTGCTCCATTTTAGCTTAGATGTTGCTTTGTCTTCAAATTTCTTGATTTTAAATTTTTTTGCCTATGATGAGATCTATCTATCTCATATTTTACTTGAATGTGCATTCAACTTCCAACTTTGTATCCTTGTGCTCAACCATTCCCTCCTTCTAGCACCAATTTTTTTGATGGGTTTTTTTTTTCACTTCTCAACATAGACAAAGCACAAGTGCAATGTGTCTCTTGAAAGGTGAAAATCTGCAACTAAGTTTCAAAAAATCAACCCAAGGTCTCTCGGGTGTCAAGTCATGAAAATGCTTGGAATAGTTCAATTAGTTGATGTGATTTATTGGTAATCACAAGGAGGCCTTTTTGGTTTACAAAGCATAGGAATTTTGGTTTTCAAAGTGCTAGAAGTGAATGAACAGTGGTTGCACATTCAGAACAACAAGTTGAAACTCACTTCAATCACCAAATTTGACATTGTTATGGTGCTTGGAATCCTACTCTAACAAGGGTTTAAAAGAAATAGCAAAAGAGGAAAGGGTTGAGAGGGTTGTTATAAGTCTAAGCTATGAATGAAAAATAACAATGGAGGATGCTACAATAGATAAACTCCCATAAAACTAATTTTTGCTTGACCAAGAGAAACCTACAACTACACAAAACCAATGCAATCTTCTAAGGTCTACAATTTTTTTTAGATTGTGCATTCACCTCATGAACATAAAAATGAACTAAAGTGAAGCATAAGAATTAGCTTAGACTAGCTTTTAAAAGTGATTTTTCATCAACAAACCACAAAAAGCATGAGCTGGAAATCCATCCAATATTGTAACAACAACCATCATTAAAGACATTCAATGAACTAACAAACTAAAACTAACATGGAGGCTAAATCATGCATACAAAATGAGCAAGCTCAAAAAAAAAACCCAAAATAATGCAATGCTTCCTTCTATTGCTGCAAAATACCTCTTACAACAATTCACCACACACCAACAAATGAGGAGCAAGCCGCTATTTATAGTTTTCCAAAAGAAAAATGAATGGACAAGATTAATTTGCAATGAGTGGCCCAGATTCATTACAGCTTAGAGTTTCACCTACCCCCAATATTTCACAATTTAAAATAGACTATTTTGTCTTCTTTCTTATTCTATCTTGTAGCCTATTTTGTCTTCTAGCTACCTTCTTTGTTGTAGGTGAAAACTACCAAAGGCTGCCTTTGTCTAAAATGTTTGCAGCACCCTTTCAGCCAATCAAGTGCATCATCTTGTAGATTGGTATTACTAAGAAGCAGATGTGTTGCTCCTGGTCTGAGTGGACAACTCCTGGAAATCATCATCATTTGATGAAAAGTAAGACAACTTCCTCATGCTCCCTTCAAGGCCACCCTTTGCAGTTTTGTCACTAAATTCTTTGGCATAGGCCTCCTTCTAACACTAGTTATGTTGATGGGTACTAGGAGGAGAGGCGAGCATAAAATGAATGGTGACTGGAGCAATGTGCTCTTTCCCTATTTAGCTTCCTCAATGGGCCTTCCTGATGGACCCACAACAGGGTCTATAAATCTTGCATGTGAAAGATGTAGTAAGTGTGTTTACATATAAATGCAGGTGAATATCAATCAAATCCTAAAAATCAAGTGTTAGATCCATTCATTCATCATCATTTAGCATTTAGAGTTTATTCAGATCATTTGCACAAATACGGGCCTAGGGGTGCGGGTTTCCCTGGGGTGAAATTCGTCAGGATAAAAGCAATGAAAAAATAGCCTCAGGGCCATGAAGACCCGCAAGCGGCCACTTGTAGACAACAACCCACAGATAGCAACCCCCAATCAGCAACCCACAAACAACAACCCGCAATCAGTAACCCACAAATAGTAGCTTGTAGACAACAACTCATAGATAGCAGCCCACAGACAACAACCCACAAATAGCAACCTGCAGACAACAACCCACAGACAGTAGCCCGCAGACAGCAACCCACAGACAACAGCCTGTAGATAGCAACCCATAGACAACAACCCGCAGTGAAACTTCTGCAAAGTCACAAAACTTCGTAAATTTGAGATTTTTCAATTTTAGCATGTGGGAAAAGAGGAAGAAAAAGTGTCTAGACATATCTCCTTAATATTTCACTCATTTTGAAGAATGTGGAAATTTGGGATGCGGAAGGTCTAGCATTGTTAGCAATATTTTTTCACAAACGGACTTCTACAGACAAACTTCCATAGTGAAATTTCCACAACATCTAAACACTTAGCAAATTTGACTCAAACCTCTTTGGGCATGTGGAAACATTCATTTTATGGGCCTTGGATGTTGAAAACTTGAAGTTTGCACCCATTTTAGAAATGTAGAGATTTGGAATGCAGAAGCTAGAGGGTCTAGCACCGTTGGCAATGGCATTCCACACACGGCAGCCCGCACATGGAAACCCATAGATGGTGACCCACACACAGAAAGCTATAGATGGCGACACATGAAATCCTACACATGGAAACCCATAGATGACAACTCGTAGTGAAATTTTTGCAACTTCATAAAAATTAATGAAACCTTGGTAGTTCATTTAGGCATCACAAAAACATCCCAAATCCATAGGAAAATTTCCCCCAAAGTCAAAAAATTAATTCAAAATCAAAGCAATCGAGAAGGGACCAAGCTAGTAGGAGCAAGGCAAAAGCGAAAAAAGGGGGTTCCTGACTTCAGCAGGGCATATGTGTAAAATATGCACAATAGTATTGACAATACCTAATCCTTTTCCTTGATAATATATCCTCTGATCCATAGCCACTAAATATGAGTTGTCATGAACACATGATATTGCTATGGATTCCTGCCATTCGAGAATATGAACTATTTGCTCTAATTCCAGGACATTGTTCTTTGTTGATATTGCTTCAAAAGATGTTGGTGCTGATTCAAAATATATTGATGATGCAAAATCACTATAAGAATCAAGAATCTCAATCATTGCTTGCTCTTTTGTAGGAATATCAAGAGTGGGAGACTCTTGTTTTGGATGAAAAACATTTATATGCCCATCAGAAAGAAACATCTCAGGGGTGATATTAGGGATATCTTTGGAGTTTAAAATGGTTTGGAAGATGTCCCTCATCTCTTGGTGAAACTCTAGGAATAGGGGTTCTTGATCTTGACTTGATTTAGAGTAACTTTCATTATCCTCAAGAGGCTCTTCTTGACATAATCCTTGGCTGGATGATATATTATCGGTAAAAGACTCTTTGCAACAGTTTGTGGGAATGGTTGCAACAAGGGATATTTCTAGCTCATTTGGGACTTCTTAAACATGTCCAATCATGAAGTCATATGTGGGTGAGATATAATAATCTAATACATACTTGATACCATTATGGTATGAAATGTTGTTAGAAAATTTTGATGGTTTTGGACTTCATTTTAAAACGGTATCTTGATATGTGTATGTTTCTTCATGTTGTGATGAACGGATAACATGAATGTGTCCCACCATGGTATCATGGGTATGATTTATGTTGTTTGGAGCTGATTCCTTTCTTGAATTTTTTTTTTTTCCATGATTAGGCATAAGGTTTGTGTAAATTTTCAATATTTCATTCCAATATTTTTTATCAACATCAATGTCTCCCTTCTTGATAAGATCTTGTATTAGATGTTTGAGTCTAAATTGTTTTTGTGTGTTATGACCTTTGTATTAATGAAATTCAAAAAAATGATCTTCTTTATAGCTAGGAGGTTTGACTTGTGGCACTTGGTAGTGTTGATGGGTGCTTTTGTACTTCTCAACACAAGTAATGCATAGGTGCATCACCTCTCTTGAAAGGTAGAAATCTACAAACAAGTTACAAAATCCTACCACAAGGTCTCTCGAGTGCCAGGTCATAACGTGCATGGAATACCTCAATTGGTTGATGTGTTTTGCTGGTAACACAAGTCCGGCCTTTATGGTTTACAAAGCGTGGGAAGTTGGATCTGCAAATGGAGTTTCAAAGTGATGGAAGTGAATGAACAGTGGCTGCCACTCAAAACAGCAAGCTGGAACTCACTTGTTCATCAGATTTGGCATTGTTTTGATGCTTTGAATCCTACTCTAACAAGGATTTAAAAGAAATAGCAAAAGGGAAAGGGTTAAGAGAGCTAATCTAGATCTAATCTATGAATGAATAGTAACAATGGAGGTTGCTACGGTAGACAAACTTCCTAAACTGGGTTTTTCTTGACCAAGAGAAGTCTACAACTACACAAAACTAGTGCAATCTTCTAAGGTCTATTGATTTTCAGATTTCACATGCACATCATGAAAATGCAATTGAACTAAGTTGCAACAGTAAAATATGGAAGCCCGAGCTAACTTTGCACAACAACTCTTCATCAACAAGTGCCAAAAGTATGGGCTGGAAATTCATCAACATACCATAATAGCAAGCACAATTATCACAGCCATCCAAGAAACTACAAGGTAAAACTAATATGGGAGTAGAACCATGCATGCAAGATGAGAAAATTCAAAGAAAACATCCATAAAATCATGCAATGTTGTCATTTATTGCTGAAAATACCTTTTGCACCAATTCTCCAACCATTTACAAATGAGGGGTAAGCCCCTATTTATAGTTTTTCAAAGCCCAAATGAATGGCCAAGATTTGTTACAAGTTAGGGTTTCACCTACCCCAAATCTTCAACAATTTAAAATACATTCTTTGTTTTTTCCCTATTTTGTCCTCTAGTGACCCATGCACTGTAGCACTTTTGTCTTCTAGCTAACTGCCTTTGCTACAACTGAAAGCTGTCAAAGGCTACCCTTTTGCTTGATGTATTCACAACACTCTTGTAGCCAATTAAGTGAATTATTTTTGCAGATTGGTGCTTATGATAGGTAGATATGCCGCTCCTAATTTGGATGGACAACTCTTGACAATCATCATCATTTTGGTGAAATAAAACAACTCCCTCCATTGCCCTGTTTGAAAGCACTTCTTCAATTGTTGTGCGGCCCAAAATAGATTCCTTAAAAGTACCTGTGCCATAAGATATCATGATTTAGATTTCAAAAAGTGACAAATTTCCCTCATTTAGAGAATTAAAATGTATCAATTTATAGTCCATCAAGAATTTCATATTTCGAAAAAACTTTCCATATTTTGGAAATTTTCCTATTTTAGGAAGAAAAAACAATTTCGGGAACATTTGCATTTTCAGGAAAAATTTCCATTTTTGAAAAAAAAATCTTTTTCGAGAAAGATTTCTATTTTGAGAAATTCTCACTTCAAGACAATTTCCTTTTTGACATGTTGAGAAACTTTCCTTTTCAAGAAATTGGATTTTGGGGAGATTTCACTTTTGAGGGTTGAATCAATGCAGAGGCAAGGAAATGGGAAGCTGGACATGTTTGTGTTGTAAAGACAGCATTGGCGAGCACAACAGATGATGGACAGCCAGCGGACGAAAGGCAGTGGAGAGCGGACGAAAGGCAAACAACAGATGGAGGATAGCCTTCCATAGGGGTAGACCCGAAAGTGGCAGATGAAATTCGGACACCGAACGGAAGGCGAAAGGTGGATGACGGACGACCGGCAGATGAAGGTGGACGACGGATGAAAGGCAAACAATGAATGGAAGGTGCACAATGAACGAAAGGTGAACAACGAACAAAGGTGGACGGAAAACGATCAATGGACAAAAGGTGGATGGCGGACGATAAATGACCGACGAATGAAGGCGAATAGCGAACGACCGACAGACAAAAGGCAGATGAAGGATGAAGGCGAATGACAAACGAAGAAACCGAATGTGGAGCCCATAATGCGGGGGGAAGTTAAGCATTGGCCACCCTTAAAAAATGACAATCCACAAACAGAAACCCACACACGGTGACCCGCAAGGAAGTTCTTGCGGATGGCGATGGAAGGACGGTGACCCGCAAGGGAAGTTCCCACGGACGACGATGGAGCGACAATGGCCCGCAAGGGAAGTTCCCACGGACGGTGATGGAGGGACGATAGCCCGCAATGGAAGTTCCCATGGACGGAAATGAAGGGACAGTGGCCCACAAGGGAAGTTCCCATGGACGGCGATGGCAGCCCACAAGGGAAGTTCCCATAGACAACAATGGAGGGACGATGGCCCACAAGGGAATTTCCCACAGACGGAGATAGAGGGATGACGACCAAAAGGGAAGTTCCCACGGATGATGACGGAGGGATAGTGGCCCGTAAGGGAAGTTCCCACAGATGGCGATGGAGGGATGGTCGCCCACAAGGGAAGTTCCCATGGACAGCAGTAGAGGGATGACGACCTGCAAGGGAAGTTCCCATGGATGACAACGGAGGGAGGGCAGTTCACAAGGGAAGTTCCCACGGATGGTGACAGAGCAACGACAGCCTGCAATGGAAGTTCCCATGGACGATGATGAAGGGACAGTGAACCGCAAGGGAAGTTCCCACAGATGGAGATGGAGGGATGGTAGCCTGCAAGGGAAGTTCCCATGGATGGCGACAGAGGGACGGTGGTCCACAAGGGAAGTTCCCATGGATGACAATAGAGGGACAACCGCCCGCAAGGGAAATTCCCACGAACGATGATGGAGGGATGACCAACCGCAAGGGAAGTTCCCATGGACGGTGACAGAGGGACGATGACCTACAAGGAAAGTTCTCATGAATGATGACGGAGGGACGGTCGCCCACTAGGGAAGTTCCCACGGATGGAGATGAAGGGACGACGACCCGCAAGGGAAGTTCCCACAGACGGCGATGGTGTGACGATGACCCACAAGGAAATTTCCCATGGACGGCGATGGAGAGACGACATCCCACAAGGGAAGTTCCCACAAACGGTGTTGGAGGGAGAAACCTGCAAGGGAAGTTCCCATGGACAATGATGGAGGGACGACCACCTAAAGGGAATTTCCCACGAATGGTAATGGAGGGACAATGAACTGTAAGGAAAGTTTTGCAATGTCTAAACACATGGAAAACTTAATGCCAACCCCTTTAGGCATGTGAAGTTATTTATTTTATGGGTCCTAGATGATGAAAACTTGAAGTTTGTACCCCTTTTTGGAAATGTGAAGATTTGGAAGGGGGAATTCAGAGGGTCATCACCCTTTTGAAATGAAAATGAGCACACGACGACCTGCAAAGGAATTCCCACAGACAGTGACGGAGGGACAGCGGCCCGCAAGGAAATTTCCGCAACTTCCCAAAACTTAACAAAACCATGAAAATTCACTTAGGCATCATGAAAATACCCAAAATCCATAGGAAACTTGTCCCCAAAGTCAAAAATGAAGGAAAAAGTGAAGTCAACCGAGCAGGGACCTAGTCAGCAAGAGCATGGCAAAAGCAAAAGGGGGGCCCTGCAAAAGCAAAAGACTTAGCAAATTCAGATAGGCGAATTTGGTCAAAGGGAAATCTAATCATTTTAAGGCATATGACCAACCTAGGCTTGGGAATAAGGGCACACAAAATGAGACAAGAGAAAAATAGCCCATCAGGGGTGAAAAGAGGGGGGTCCCTGCCTTCGGCAGGGCATGTGTGCAAAATATGTACAACAAGTAGTTTGAGAAATATAAGAGTATAATAATATTAGAATATATCAATTTCTTCAACACATCCTCCATAGGTTTCCCTAAGGGAGTGAATTTTCATTTAGGATCATTGTTTGTTCTTTGTGGCATAGGTTGAGTGTTTGTAACATTGATTGTTGGTTGATTGTTTAGCAGTGGCATGGATGTTGTTGTGTGTTCGTGGTTTGGGTGTTTGCTTTCCTAGGATAAATGAGGACCACCTTTGCATCAATGACACCATCACTAGTAACATTTTTGTTCTTGGCTCAAAAGTGAGGCTTGTGTTAGAACTAGTGGATGGGCGGTTGTCTTTATACACTTGTGTGTTTCCTTATAAATCAGGGCTTTGTTGATGTTGAGGGCTATAGGGATAAGCTCATCATAAGTGGTGACACATTGCATCTTTAATTGGAAGGATAGGTCTCCTTCAATATTAGCAATGATAATTCCTATCTATTCTTTAGGAATGGGTCACTTGCTCTTACTAGCTCTTTGCCTCCACCTTTGTAGGAGATTAGCGAAGGATTGCCCTTTGTTTTGCTTAAGAGTGTACAACTCTTCCAAGCTTACATCCATGTCAATATTGAAGGATAAATGATCTATGAACCTATTGATTATTTGTTGGAAGTTTTGAATTCTTAGAGGCAACTATGAAAACCAATCGATTGTTGGGCCTGCCAAACTTCATGGAAAGAGGTGCATCAAGTAAGAATCATTGTAGGAAACCTCCATACACATTATGTGGAACTCCTTGATGTGATCTACATGAATTCCCCTCCCTTTGTATTTATCAAACTTAGGGACCTCAAAACTAGGTGGGAAAGGTACCATCACTATGTTCCTATCGAAGGGGTAAGGGCACAAGTTTTGTTGCGTGTGTGGTTTTTTTGTTTTTCCCATTTGAATGTCCTAGACCTATTGCATGAGCACCTTGAGTTGCGATGACACATTGTATTGCGGATTTTGTGGAGGAGCATATGTTGTGTATTGTGGGATGGTGGATGAGGTGTAAGTGGGATTCTAATATGATGGGGTGTTATATGGCATGTAGGGTGGATTCTGATATTGTAAAGGTGATAGTGGTAGGGGTGGAGGTATATATGCTACTTGTGCTATTGGGCTGATGACATTTTGTTGGGGGTTATAGTATAAACCTTGTTGTTGTTATGTAAGAACTTGTTGTTGTTGGGCATATTGTTTTGCTAGCAACACTTGTTGTTGTTGTTGTTGCACGAGCAACGCTTGTCGTTGAGCTTGATTTTGTTGCAAGGATTTTTGGTAGGTGTCTTGTACTTGTTACAAAGCTAGAGTGTGAGCTTGTTGTGCTTGTAGGACTTAAGCTTGAGATTTTTTCTATTGCAAGGCTTGTTGATAGGCTTGGTGTGCTTGTTAGAAAGCTTGTGTTTGAGCTTGTTGTTGTTGCAATGTGGAAGTATTTTGTTTTTGGGATGGTTGTTGTGTGGTGAGTGTTTGTGGGTTGTTTTGAGTGAAAATTCCTTGTAAAATTGTTGATTGTAAGGGAGGAATGTAGATTTGGGATCCCATTAGATTTTGCATGATTTGGGGGACCAATGGTAAAGATGATGATGGTGCCATTTGGTATTTCAATGTAAATGGCACATTAGGACCTTGATTCAATTAATTAGAAGGGTTCCCTTGACCAATGTGTTGAGGGTTCCCTTGTTGTGTTTGACGTGGGACCAAGGAATTACCTTGGTTGATGGGGTTTTTTATCAATGTGTTGCTTTGATTTGGATTGATGTTTGATGGGTATAATTTGGATGGTGAATTGGCTTGAGTAGTTTGGGTAACCACTTGTTTCAATGTGTCAATGGGGTGGTTGGAACTACTTTTTAAGGTTTTCCCTTGTGTGAGGGTGTTAATTTTCCCTTGTTGTCCTAATAGTGGAACTTGGTTCACATTACCTTGGGTAACGCTGGGCACACTGTGGTTACTTATGGTGATCGAGGAAGATGATTGCACTCAAAATGTTGAGATCATTGTGGTGTTCTTGAATGTAAGTGGTTTGTATGGAAGGAGGGGATGCTCTGGAATAGTGGTGGTAGAATGTGATGGGGTACCAAATGTTGGTTTCCAGGTTGTGTCTTGGGGAATAATGGTGTGTTGCGTACCCAAAAGTGTGTTTCCTCCTAAAGGGAGAGTGTGACCAAGATCTATGGAAATCCCAGTTGCAAGACTAGGAGTTAATTTTTGACTTGGCACAAGGGATGGAGTTGGTTGATTCATAGATTAGGTTAACCCTTGTGTCAATTTTTGTGTGAGAAAAGTGGGAGCCACATTTTCTAAGGTTTGATGATCTTGTTTATACTCAAGGAATTCTTCCTTAGTGAGCTCAAGTGGGTTGTTAATGACATCTTCTACCTCATATGGTCCTAAAGGATTTTGTGGTTATTGTGAGGGGGTATAATGGCTCCTTGAATCAAATTATTGTGGGCTTGGATCACTTTTGGTGGATGTGACTTTGGTTTGTTCCATGATTCTCTTATGTTGTGATCTTGTTGTAACCATAAATTTTGGGTCAACTGTGGGAGAGGTATGTTGAGATTTATAATGTTGAAACTCTCTAGTTGACTCAAATTTTGGTAAAAGGGACCCTCTTAGTTGTTTTGGACCAACAATGTGAGTAGGAGATGAAAAGGGGGAATGATATGGGGTAACTTTCTAAACTTTTGGACAACACTTTTAGACAAAGAAGTTTGATGTTTTTGATGTTATGGATAAAAGATATTAATGAACTTGTAAATATTTAAGGTAGTTTTGTGACCTTTAAGATAAACTAGTCCAAAAAAGTGATGATTAACTCAACTAAGTGCATGGAAAAGGATCCATTTCACACACAACATAGCTAAGTTAGGGGATTAGTTCGATAAATTTCTAAGTCTAAAAAAGTGTTGGGGTGTCCAAAATTTTCTAAAGTTGTTTGGCGAAATGAGATGTAAAATGTGTGAAGATGGATGAAATGTTTGACCCAAAATGTTAACCTAAAATTAACCTTTGTTTTGCAAGACCAAGGTAGTGAGAAACATGCTATACCTCTAAAGTGATAAAACCATAAGAACTCAATTATTTTGGAAAAATAGAACTCAATGATTTTGGAAATAGAACCCAATGATTTTGACAATAGAACTCAATGATTTTGGACTCAATGTTTTGCAATATTTTCCTTGTCTTAATTTTCTTGTTTTGGGGAGTCAATGTTTGAACATACATCAATTTGGGGTGTTCATTTGATTTAATATTTTCTTAAGTGAGACTGTTTCATTACCACATAAAGAAGGTCTTATTTAAATTTCAAACTAGAATGTCTATGTCAAAAAGAAACCTTCATTTCAAAAAGTCCATTATGTGAAAATAATGAAGCTAAGGTCATAGTTCCCTATGTTAACTTTGGAAAGTGTGGATTTAGATATAAGCCTAAATATTTAGAAGTCTCTAAAGATAAAAATCCTTAGGACAAGCATCAATATTTAGGGCTCTTCAAAAGTTATCCATACTTAATCCAAAGGGTTTGAAGTTTTATGAACTTTTTGATGTGTGTTTAAGTTTTTTTGGAACCAATCAATGTGTTAAACTAACTCACAAGCAATATAACATTCCTAGGTCAAGTGGGTACGTATCTTTTTGGTGGGCTTTCCTCATGACCTTCATAGTAAAAGAGATGATTTTTCATGCAATTTTAGGGAAAAGTGTGGAGGTATGTTAAGAATGAACTCTTAATCTCTACACTTCAACCAAAATTGAACATGGAAAGTAACTTCTTGGAAGTAAATCCCAATGCGCCACTTTAAAGAACTCTTTGGAAGGACAAAGTTGGCCACTACAAACAAGGGTTTTTAATGACAAAAAACCAATAACACCCTTAATTTCACTATTGTTCACTGGTCACTTAAGGCTCTTCAATTGTTCCCTTCTAATTAAGGAGAGGGATTAGGTGCAACACGTTGACGCCTCAGGATTGAAGTTACTTTCTTACGATTTCACAACCTTTGATATAGCCCACCAGTAAACGTGCTTCAAGAACTTTCCTACGAGTGTTTTTTTGTGAGGTGTGTCTCATAGTAATCCCTTTCTTAAGGGTGACTCAAAGCATGAAAGTATACTTGAGTATTTCTCTTCACCCAAGATCGCATGAAATGCAAGGGGAGTGGATACGTACTTCAAGTATACACAAGCAACGAAAATATACTTAAAAGTGTTACTCTTCACCCAAGATTGCATGAAGTGAAAGGGGAGTGGATACACACTACAAGTATACACAAGAAAAGCAATAACTCATTCATTTTAATCTCATAAAGAAAAATTAAATCATTTTAAGCATCAATGGAAGTATGTGTTTGTTTTGTTCAATTTTACCTGATATTGCAAAATGAGGATGTATGGGTCCAATTTTAACCAACTTTGAAAGTAAATTTTAAGCCCAATAGAAAGTTTATTTGGTCCTAAAACATAAAGAAAAGCAACATATTATGGGTTACAATTGTCCCATAAGTGTCAAAACACTTTTACAATAACTAGAACTAAGAAAATTTGAAAATCAAAATTTTCAAAAAAAAATCAGTTTTTTTTATGTTCTAGTACTCTTGGAGAAATTTTCAATGGTGTAAACGGATTTGAATTCCGAGCACTGAGTAGAAAGTTATGACCCCAAAAAGTTGGGGTAAATAATTTCCTAGTTTTTCCCAAAACTGCAAAACCAATTAGCCTCAAAAACAAAAGCCAAATGTCAATAAGATATAAGAGAGCATATGAAATCAAAAATTTAAAGCACATGCAAAAATAAACTCTTTTTTTTGTTTACTAGTAAAAAACATCACTATCCACAATGGCGTCGCTATAATTCACAAAGGTGTCACTATAGCTCAAAGGCATCCCTCTAGTGAAAGTTGAAAAGTGTCGCTCTACAACAAACAATGACAACAAAGGCATCACTATTTTTAAATCTATGATAGTTTCAATTGTCACTAAATTTAATAAGCGTCACTAGATTTAAATAGGCATCACTTTAATTCGTACAAAGCCATCGCTATATGGTGATGCCTGACAATGGCATCGTTGTAGCCTCCAAAAGAATCGTTGTAGATGCAAAATCAAGAACATGAGAATCTAAAGAGAAATTCATCATATTCGATTAGTATAGCCCTCCTTCTAACGCCAAAATGTGACCAAAGTCATAGTGTGAACTAAATATGATAGATCCAAATGAATTTAAACACTATTTAATCCCCTAAGGAATGATCCCAATGAGATATTCAAAATTTCAAAGAACAAGAACCCATTAAACTAATATGAAATCAACATGAAAACATAAGGGAAATCTATTCTAAGAACTTGAATCTTATCACATTGGGGGAGTGGTGTTGCATTGATGTAAAATTATGATCCTTTCCCAATCCCTTGGATAATATGAGCTTGTTTCAATTGGTTTTATTGAAGAAAATCGACGAAACCGATGAGATATGAATGAAACATGGTATGAAACTACTTTAACATGATAAATATGAAGGCTAAATGCTAAAATGCTTGATGGAGATGGATTAAATATATGCTAAATGGAAACAAAGTTCAAATATATAAGCAATGGATGCAAACTATGCTAAAATGGATGCAAACTAAGTTACCATGGAATCCATTAATGGATGCTTAAGCTAAATGGATGAAGCTTTAATCTAAAATGCTATCAAATATGAAATATGGATGCAAATGAGTATGAATTTCAACAACATAAATTTTCTATCAAAATATATATCTATTTCTCTCCACATGGTGATGTATTTATAGGGAAGCAAACGAAGAAGCAATGGCTCAAATCGATTTGATCTATCAATGGTCAATATTGGATGAAGGGAGAGAAATGGATCAAAGATTATCATGAATGGATGAGAATCAAAGATCACATGGATCAAAGAAATATAAATGGATGAGAATGATTCAAACACACTTTGTAACAACTTTGAAATTTTAAACTACAAATTTTATTTGAAATAAATCATTCCCTTTTTGGAGCAAAATAGGGGAATATTCCAAAGCAAGTGGATGGGAGGAGAAATTAGCAATTTAGTAATTAAAACTAAATTTGAATGTGAAAGATAAAGAATGTGAGGATATTCATTAAATTATTGACTTATTTAATGAAAAGGGGATGCAAATATGATATTTAATTAAATAGTTTAGGGTTATTTAATTAAATAAGAGGACTTAGGGTTTAAATTAAATAATTTTTATTATTTAATTAAACAGGATGAAATGTTAGTGTGGGAGGGTAGGAATTAACCCAATCAGGTCAATTAGATTAATAGGTTAAAATGGGACATTTTATTAAATAACTAGGTTAATTTAATCAAACAAGTGATAAGAAAATGAGTTTAGGATGAAACGATGTTAATATATCGAATTCAAGTGTGTGAGACTATTCAGGAAATTTTTAAGTGTCTACAATATGCAAATAGAAAACACATAGAAAGAGAATTTAAGATAGGAGTGTGAACCCCTAAACCTGCAATTGCACAAAGACGACAGACATTGTTAGTGTTAAATCTAAATGCAAGCAAATAATGAGGGATTCCCCATAAAATCCATTTGTTAATAAACTTAAAATAGGAACAGAGGAACAACTAAAATAGATGAAGATTAGTCCTAATTAAGTAAACAACATGATGATCCCATGGGGGAATTGGTGCCAATGATATGTTGCAATTGGCCCTTTCCCAATTCCTATGTGCAAATGTGGGTTGATTGAATCAATGTGTTATGCCTTGCATAACCACCCCATCTTTTGTCTTGGTAAAAATGGGTCCCCCTTTGTGTTTTTGTACTTAGTTGTTTTTGGAACAAAATTTGGAGTATAGTTTTGCCAAATATTTTGTTTTTCTTTGTTTTCTCTGTCGGAAGCGGAACCGGAGCTGAATCGGGTTTTGAAAGGTCTTTTGAGGTGTATTTTTGGTTCTGATCCCGACGGTCTTTTCTTTACCTTTGTTTTTGCTCTTTAGCGGAAGCGGAGCAGGAGTGGGAATTGGGATGGTTCTATTCAAAATTTGCAAAATCAAATTCAATTCCGATCCCGACTCCGCTCCCTTTTTAATGTTTGTTTGTCTCAGTTTTTGTGTTTTGTTTTATTAGGTTGGTCTTTTACTTAACTTTTGTTTTTGTTTTTGTTTTGTTTTTAGTTGTCGGACGCGGAGTCGGAATGGGAATAAGGTTTGGAAAGTTTATGATTTTAAGATCCTGTTTCCATTTTGGTTCCAACCCCACCAATTTTTGTCATTGACTTTTTGACAGAAGTTGCACTATAGACCAGTGTTTGTTCTCTTACAGTTCTGACTCCGCCTTTACTGTGTTTTAATACATTAATGGTGGTTGCCGATGTAGGTAGAAATTCACATATTTTTCTTTATTAAGGGTTAAAGTCGATTATTATTGTTATTATTACAAGTCTGAGAGCGCGAAGAGCAATAGCAGAGTTCGTTTGAGCCAATTGATCGAGATAGAGAAGGGATTGTGTGCGAATTGATTCAGAAAGTCAGCGTGGTTTTGTTTTTCTTTGAGGTAGGTCTTTTATCTTTGTTGTTCATTGTTTTATTTGCGGTTGTGTTCATTGTGTTCTGCTTTGTATCTGTTCGCGTGTTCAATCATTGTGTTTTAAGCAATTTTATGATCAACGATGTGATTGAATGAGCAGGTTCTTGTTTTGGTTTGTTTTAGTTTTTATTTTTATCTTTGTTTTTTTATTTTGTTGTGTCGTTTCTTTCTATTTTTGGGCATTGTCGTTTTCATGACTTAATCGTGATCGCATCGTGTCGTTTTCGATTTGCAGTAGATTTAGATTAGATTAAAGGTTTTTTGTGGTGTAAGTTAGATTAAGAATTTACAGTGAGGTAGATTAGAGATTTTTACAGTGAGTTGAGGTAGATTAGGTTTATTATTTAATTTAGGGTTTTGTTGTTTGGTAGAATGGCAGGGTTTTAAAACCCATGCCCTAGTTTTATTAAGTTTGTTAGATTAGGGTTTCGTCGGTCTCTACAATAAGTTTTAAATAAATGGCTCTAAAATATAATTGTTCCCCCACGGTCATATGAGGGTAGAGTTTTTAAGCTCCTTTGCTATGTTATGGCAACCTAGGTTTAATCATGAAGTTATGATGAAAATGAATAAATTTGATGATGTCATGATTAGCATAGGCGGAGGCGGGATTGGAATGGGTATTGGCATAAGAGTTTGTTTTTACCAAAGATGTGAATTCCATTTCTATGTCGTTTGCGATTTCGAGTTCTAAAAAGGTTTTATTAGAGTATGTGATAATTAGCGGAGGTGGGATCGAAACTGATCTTAAACTTAAGAATTTTATTTGTAAAGGTTATCAGTTCCGTTTTCATCCCGTGTCCGACTCCGCATATTGTGGAAAGTCTTTTGTCGAAGTAACGATAAACAAATCGGAGGCGGAGGCGAAATGGAAATAGAATATGAAATGAGAGGAATTTGAAGAAAACCAAATCCCTTTTTCATTCCAATCCCGGTTCCGATAACTTCCCCGACTCCGACTCCGAGCCTGTTTGTTACTAGCTGAAGTTCCTATATTGGTTTTTGCTCTGAGTCCGCCAGTCTCGTAAAAATGATTATTTTATGTTTCTGTCTGACTCCGACTCTGATACATATGTAACAGGTATCTTTTTAAAACAATTTTTATAATGATTTATTGTAAAGGGTCTAATTAGAGGTTTGCTTGCAGGAGATTTGAGAGATGTCAAGAACGTCAGGAGAGGCTGCTCGAAGGAATCAACCGGCTGGAACATCAAAGCCTGCACCAAAGATCAAGAAGGTGAAACCAGAATAGTTACCTTATACATTAAGGTATGATCATAGGAATCCGGTGGTGAAGGCGAGCAAGGTGGAATCAAACTGGTCAGATATCACAGATACCAATCTGGGCCAGTATAGTTTAGAAGAATTACATGAAGAGACCTTTGCAGAAAGGGAAAACTTGACATGGAGAACTCAAAGGATTGTTGACTCTGGTCTTGCACATATCACTGTGTTTCCTTTGTCATTTCAGTGTCCGGAGTTGATATATACAATGGCCAGTACTTATAATCCAGCTACAAGATTATGCATGGATTCACAGAATAATGTAATTATAGATCTTACTCCGCAGATGTTCCAAAACATATTCAATGTTCCTGATCCCAAGAATTTAGTGCAGTTAACTGAGGCCGAGGCATTGAAGAAATACAGTAATCATAAAGACTCCAATAAGTCTCATTTAAACAAAAGATGGTTAAGTACTGAGAAGAAGTCTTTGAGCAAACTGGCAGTTCAGCCAAAGAGGGCAGACTTCAAGAAGGAGATATCTGATTTAATATTGATGTTGTCCAGAGTGTTTGGGAAGAGGGATGCCTTCCATTTCAAGGAATGGATGTTTCATTTTATTCAAGTGATTTTTCAGGGTGATTATTAATTTGATTGGTCCATGATTTTTTCTGATGCCATACATGATCAGCTCACAAGGGTCAGACAGACCAAATCTTTCTTCATGACTTCATATGTGGTCTATGCTGCAGCAAGATTGGGGATTTTCCCAAGATTAAACAGGGTAGGTATAATGGGAGTTTTGGATGGACAAAAAGAAGGTATGGGAACACTATGATCAATTATCCCTTCAGGTTGCTGAGACTCACTTCAGAAGAGTCAATGATGCATTTTTATATATGGTTATCAATCAGTTGAGTGGAGATGTAGGATACAGGTTAAGTCAGGAAGCTATGGCTTTCATTTCTGAATGGGGAAGTTGGTACATCCAATACCCCAAATTTATATACTTTAGATTGTTTGGGTTTGAAGGTCATCCTCATTTACTTCCAAGATGCTGCAGCAATAGAATAGTGCTTATGGAATTTGTATATCAAGCCATCGGAGTTAATGCTAGATTTGGGATGAAGCACAAGACGGGATGCCATAAGTTTCCTATGACACTGGGGGAATATGGTTGTCAACACTTGAAGGTGGCTAAGGTGGTTTGTAATGAGTTGATACAATTGAAATTGGGATTGTATACAGCTCGTAAGTATTTTGATCCGAAAAAGAAGATGTATATTTTATTACCTTCAGTGTTTACTAGACACTTTAATTTGTTAGAGGATTTTTGGTGTGATAGGCAGGATGAATTTGACTTAAGGAGGAAGAATTATGAAAGATTACCAGTCTCACTTATGGTAGAGCTGGGCATTAAAGATAATATTCCTGACACTTTGGTGGATGATGGAGTGGTATTAGATCCCTCATATGAAGCTTTGAATATTGGCACCAAAAACTTAGATCCAATAGACTGGAGTGAAGAAGAAACGATTGACATTAAGAAATTGGGAAGAACAGTCTTGGATAGAAGTGTGCAATGGTTGATGATGAGGACTCCAGCTCCTCAGGGACCAATCCTCAAGAAAGGTAAAGGGTATAAGAGGATTAAAAGAAAGGCACCTTCCAAGGAACCATTGGAATTCTTTCCTCTGAATGTTGAAGAAACAGAGTTGGAGGTGGTTGATGAAGAAGAAGAGACACCCGAGGGAGATGTTCCAATGGAATCTGTTGTTCCTATGCCCGCATTGGGTGAGTCATCTACACAAGCCCCACTAACAAGAAAGAAAAGCAAAGAAGTTCAAGGAGTGCTTTATGCCATGGCTGAAGCTACTAAAGGAAAAGAAGTGGAGGAAGAGTTGGTAGAAATTGAGACAGATTCAGATGAAACTCTGTCAGAGAAGGACTTGCAAGAAAACATGCCTCTAGATCCTACTATTGAGCAGATTCTTACACAGGAGGAGAAATGGAAATAGTTTGAAGATGCTACCCGAGAATCTGATGCAAGGGCTACTGCGGAGAAACAAAAGGAAATAGAGGCAAACTTGCAATCTGATGCTCTACTTCAATAGTAGCAATCGAAGGAAAGAGAAGTTGAAACAAGGACAGCAGCTGATACAATGGAGGAGCAAATGAGGCAACAAGAGCATGAGATCAAGGTCAAAGCTAAAAATGACAAGCTGGAATTGATACAGAAGATCCATGATCTCAAGGAGGAGAAAGCAAGAAACCGAAGGGAAAAGGAAGCCCTTGTTGCTAGATTGAAGCTTGCAGAGGAGACTCGACTAAAAGAATAAGAGGTTGAAGCTCTAAGGAAAGAAAAAGAGGCTGAAGAGCTGGTAAAGAAACAGCTAGCTGAGAAAGAAAGGGAAAAGGCAGAGAAACTCATAGCCTTGGAAGTAGAAAGGATAGAAAAGGAAGAAAATGAAAGGAAGCAAAAAGAAGAAGAGGTCGGAGCTGCCAAACTTAAAGCTTTAGAGGTAGAACGGTTGGAAAGAGAGGCCTTAGAGAAAGAAAAGGAGAAGGATCAGATGGAAGAGGAAAGATTGAGAAAAGAAGAAGAAGATAGGAAGATGCAGGAACAAAGAGATAGAGAGGAGGCTGAGAAGTTGGTGCAGTTGCATGTACTACAGGAGCAACAAGAAAAGGCAAAGGTTGATTCTCAACTTGAGGTAGATATTCAGCCATCCCCTACAGTTGTTGCTTCCTCTTCCATGATGATGGCTCCTGGTGCTCCTACTTGGTTGAAATTAGATCTACAAAAAAGAGCTAGAACACCTCCTCAATCTCTTAATTGGGAGGACATGATGAAGGAGATTGAACAGGAAAGGCCTAAGAAGAGGGCTAAAGTTTTGCATTCTACCAGACTCATAGATAAAGGGGAGATAGTTGTTGAATGTGTCATGCCTATGATTGAAAAGGAGGTAGGGGATATGCAGCTTACAGACTATCAATTGAGTACGGTTAACTTGGGAAGACCCACTAGAAATCAACAAATGAATTTGATTGATGTGGTGGCTTCAACGACAAAATCCAGAATGATCAAGGAAAAACAAAAGAAAGATGAGCTTAAGGCTCAGTTAGATCAGTTACATTCATTTTTGAAGAGTGTCTCCTCTCCAAGGTCACAAAAGGTTGCAGCAATTGAGACTCCTGTTTTGCTAAGCCAAAAAGGAGGTTGATGATTTGGTGTAGGTTAGAGGTAAGGCGGAGATGGTTGACAAATGGATAGACAAAGTGAACCGGGAGGTAGGTGAGGTTTTGGAAAAGGGGTTTGAAACCTATAAGGAGGTGGAAGGAGTAATAAAAGAGATGCATCAATATATTGAGGCCTCCAAGAAGTTAGAAGAAGAGTACAAAGAGTATAGTGAAAAGTTGGAGAAGATAAATACATTGCCTCTAACTACTCTTTTAGAAGAATCTATACTCGAAGATGATAATAAAGATTTTGTAGAAAAGACTTCTCGTATCCTTAAGTTTAGGACTGGCTTCTTGAGCAAGCATAAGGATGAAATTCAGGGAGCAGTTAATAATTTAACTAAGCAGTTGGAAGAGTTGGAAGCGGTTATGGCTATAATAGTAGATGTGAATGTAATGACTAAAGATGGCATGTCATTAAGTCAGGTTAGAGAGAAATGGAATGAAAGATTCCAAGGACTCATGCAGGATGATGGAGAAGACTTGGTGATAGATCAACTTGTAGAGGTCAAGGAAGAGATAAAAGCTGCAGGAAGAGAGTTGGTCAAGGTAAAAAGCATGAAAGAATTTGTTGCAGTTGAGTTGGATCACATCAAATTTGAAGATAACTGGGTTGATGGGCTAGATATGGATATGCTACAATAGGTCTTCACCAGTTATGATGAGTTCATAACGAATCCAGTATCACATGCATAAAATCTTGCATGCATGATATTTTTCTTCCTTGCATGATGCATGATGATCTTCTTCCTTGCATGTTGCATGCATGCAGCACTAGCAGTCTCAAGGATGTGGGATCTTCTTTTCTCCTATTTTCTATCTTCTATTGTTAGATCAAACTAAATGTGTAATGTAAGAACTCAAGATCGAAATTGATCTGAGTTTCCAAGACAGTTGATTGTTCCTAAAAAGGTGGAAAGCCTAAGATAGAAGTAAAGTTCTAACTTCTTTTTTATATTCTATAAATACCAGTGGGGTATTACATTGTAAGGGTCGGCTAATTGAGAATTGGATTGGCTTACCTAGTGTTAGGAGATAGAATTTTCAGAGAGCACTTTGCAGAGATACATTGTACCAGATCTTGTTTACAGTTAATAGAATTGCAGGTTTACGAAATATGGAGTTTGGAATTGAATTGTGTGTTTGATAAGGTTAATGAGTTATAATCCACTTGAATGCCAGTGATTGTGCTAAAGCATGATAGTTTCTTATATGATGAAAGTCATTAGAAGAAACCAGGTTTAAAGATTATCTTGTTAAATTGTCATTGAATTAAGGTTATTAAAGTCTGTTGATCTATAGTTTTAATGATGAATGAATGTGTGTGGTTTTGAGATCTTGGAAATACTTGTGATAGGCGAATAGAGGAATTGAATTAAGCACCTAAGATGTATATGATGGTACATTTATACTGTGGGTTGTGTCATGTTATGGTTTTTATGATCGGTTAAGAAAACATTCATTGTTAAAAGTATATGTCTGGATAGTAGATAAATTTAATTCATACTTACTGATTTACCCCTTGGATCTATCTTTTTCTTTTATTTTAAACCCCTTGATTTACAGAAACTATTTTGACAAAGAGAGTCATAGCTTGAATCCTTTGTTACCAGCCCAGGCCCCTTGAATATTACAGTTGCATGAACCAATTGAGTGACATCAGACAATTGAGAACCAACTACCAGGACCTTGGGAGTTAGGCCACTACATGTACTCTTTCTTTTTCAGGAGAAATAGAATAGAAATATTCTGTTTTAATGTTGTTTGTGTCATTTTAACCATCAACACAATGGTCATATCTCCAAAGATATTTGAGCATAAT
The DNA here is from genome assembly GCA_007115665.2 of Sequoiadendron giganteum. NCBI lineage: Eukaryota > Viridiplantae > Streptophyta > Pinopsida > Cupressales > Cupressaceae > Sequoiadendron > Sequoiadendron giganteum. The sequence goes on along the minus strand of CM021104.1, from coordinate 13,570,651 downwards.
CTTGTTATGAGCTATGAAAATTGATGGATGATTGGAAGCAATGAGCAAAATTAGTTCTCAATTGAAGAGAGTAACTTTGCATGTGAGTTGTGGATGAAGATTGAGGAGAAGAGTCTCCAATTTATAGATTCAAATCTTGGAAGAGATAGTGGAAATAAGCAATGTGGGACAAAAGATAGTCCAATGGCATTGTGCCACTTGTCTAAATGTGATTGGATGAGGAATGTGAAAGTCTTGGCCAATGTGCCAATAAATGCAATTAGGTGGCATTTCAAATTTGAGAAATGACATGTTGAAGAGGGAAAGAGGATGAAGTTAATGTCACTTGGCTCAAGGTCAAGGACATGTAAGAGGCTTTTAATGCCTTGTTGGAAGGACCAAGTCCACTTGGCCTTTTTGAATTCAAATAAGGAATATTCCCTTTTGATGCTTTGTGAGGAAAATAGAAGAATTAATAAATCAAAGTAATTGATTTATTGTGCAACTTGCATTCTCTAGAGAATTTTAGTGAGAAAGATTAACTTAATCAATGTCTTGATTAATTTAATGGAGAATTAGGTGATGTGACAATTTAGACTTAGATTTATGAATTGATTTAAGTCAGAAATTAAGAGGAAATCATTTATTAAATAAATGATTTGATTTATTTAATAAAGAAGGAATGTGTTAGATTAAATCAAATAAGGTTTTAATTTATTTAATTTAACAGGAGGACTTTAGAGGTTTTAATCAAATAAAATGATTTATTTAGTTAAATAGCAATGTAAGGTTAATTAAATTAAATTGATTAATTTAATCAAAGGAGGTGATATACTTAATCCAATAAGTATTGAATTAAAGGATAGAAAGTGATGAAATGCTGAGAATTTGATTTGAGAGGAAACGTTGTTAGTAATTGGGATCAGGTGTGCCAAAACGAGTTTGTACATTTTCCATGTCTACATTTTGCCCCTCTTTGAAGCAATGTACTTGTTGCATTGATTTAAAGAATAAACTACTGTGATCAAAGGTCCAGATTTTTTTGAAAATTTTCAGGTGCCCCACTGCTGCCCCAATAGAAGGATACTGCTGGATATTGCCACCTCGAGAGATCGGACGAAATTTTTGAATTTCTAGATGATTTCGCGAAAAAAGATAACAAGGTGCCCAACAAGCCAAAAATGCCCCAAAATGCCCGAAAAATGCATTAAAATGCCAGAAGGGATGAAGAATGACCTTCGGTTAGACGAAAACGGGATCAGGGCAACAAAAAAAAACCCCTCCGGAAAGTCAAATTAGGTCAAAAAGAACCCTAATTTTTTAGCTTAAATAGACCTCAAGGGGTCATTTTCAAAACATTTGCACTCCTACCTTTGAAGATATTGACATTTGATCTCTGAGTTGTAGACACCATGGCGCAACGAGAGCTTCCTCTGCACGTTTCAGAGCGAGTACGAGTATTTCAATGACTAGTCGCCGCAGGACCCGTGGTATGTACCCCTATTCCACTTTTATTTTTTTCATTTTACGTGCTTTTAATAGGGTTTACGTGTGGTCAAGTCGGTGCGGTGTGATATTGCGTCATGGCAGCTCTCCAAACTGGCCTGTGCAGTCCCATATAGGGCCGCGTGTGCATTGAGCATTGCGTGGCGGAGTTTAGGAACTAAGGAATTTCAATTTCTTAAGTTGGTCGCCTGCTCAAACAGCGTCGCGTGGGCCAAGAGCTATCTAAGTCCGCCGTGCGATGCACTTTGCAAATTTTTTGCTATCTAACTCCGTCGTGCGGCGCAGTGCCCCGCTTTTGCAAACAGCGCCGCTTTTTCTATCTCAAAAGCGAAAGACGACAACGGACATCAAAAATTTTCAGGGGAGCTAACGCGGTACTTTCCTTATGTAGGAGACATCTGAGGTTATGCATTCGAGGGAGCACCGATGGCCGATACTCGAGCGTTTATCCGATATGCATATATTTCTTCAGGAGCAGCTTGGGATGCTTGGCCTATGGTTTGTTGCCTGCGTCCCTCCTGTGCAAGCACATCTGGGTATGATGCATGCCTTGGCCGAGCGGTGGCACAGTGAGACTTCATCCTTTCATATTCCTACAAGTGAGGCTGTCGTCACCCTCGAGGATGTCTGGCGTATCCTACGATTACCTATTCACGGAGAGCGTGTGATTTACAATTTGGAGGAGGGGAGGGATTCCTGCTTCGGTGTCATGGGTGTGAGCGAGCTCATGCTCTGCGATGGTCAGATAGACTTGGAGAGATACCAAGGTATAGCCCCTACTTATAGCCTTATTCTGGTAGCCATTATTTTTGGCCTTGTAGCTCCTGATCGGCGTGGTTGATACTTCAGTCCAGGTTGGGGACTAGCTTGGCAGCAGATGTGCGCTCGTCGAGTGCTTTATGCCTGGGGTCCAGTGCTGCTAGCCTCCCTATACAGAGATTTACATGAGTTTGCTTATCTAGAGGGTCGGGCTCTTGGGGCTGGCTTGACTCTTCTTCACGTTTGGGGTTTCAAGCGGATTCCAGTACTTCGCCCATTTGTTACACCAATTGCTTTAGATATTGATGACCCTTTGGTGTGGCGGTATGGTCAAGCGATGATTCGCTTCACCCATATGGGTACCGACAGCATAGCTCACTGGCGTCAGGTTCTCGATGAGATGACAGTATTTATCTAGAGGTCGTATATGGGTATGGGCCCATGGATGGATGATGTAGAGCAGCTTTTCTTTGCCCATCAGGACAGACTTATGTAGGGTCGAGAGCATACGCTGATAGAGAGATACCTTCCAGATAGAGTGGTCAGACAGTTCAGGGAGGTGCAGGATGTACCCGATGCTCAGTACACAGCTATCTTTGCCTGTACGGCAAAGGAGACAACATGGGGAGAGCCCATTCCAGAAGACGAGGTGGTGACCTCTTTCAGGTAGTTGGTGGCTCGGCCTTGGGCCTATGATCAGGGGCCAATAGATGCAGGGGTGACCCCCACATACAGGGTATGGTTCAGGTCGCCAGTGAGATTGACAATTTCGGGGACAGTGCTTCCTCATTGCAGGCCGAGGGGTAGGTCAGCGGGCAGGGGTCAGGGAGGTGTACCACCTCCTCAGTAGTCACCTCAAAGGGATCCTGCGCATCACGCAATAGGGTAGGATGGACAGCCCCAGGTGCCAAGATAGGATGGGCAGCCCCATGCACCAGCGCAGTAGCCACCAGTAGTATAGCCAGCAGGACAGCCAGCGGGCCAGCCAGATGCTTGCGATATACTGATTCAGCAGTTATAACGACAGGTGCAGGTTCTGACAGCTGAGCGGGATGAGGCTCGGCAGCAGGTTGCCACATTGACAGCAGAGAGAGATCAGGCACGATCCGAGAGGGATCAGGAGATGGGCTGGCGACGACAGTTAGAGGGTGTTGCCTCCACATCCCGAGGTCGATTAGTTGATATCCGAGATTACAGGGATGCTATTCGAGAGGTCGAGTACTATCGGCACCATTATCAGCATGTAGTACCATCCGACCATAGAGTGCTGAACTTTTCACAGCAGACAGGGAGGCGACCAGCAGAGGCACATGGGGAGAGGCAGTATGGGGAGGGTAGCAGCTAGCAAGGCCCACCCGCCTTTTGATCACTTACAGTTTTGCTTCATTTTTTTGATATACGGGCTGCAGTATTTTGGTCGTATTGTACTATGTACTTGATGTACACCTGATCTGATTTGTATTATAACAGTATTTTTTGATATATATGAGATGATTCACCCTTTTATAATGTATATGTATTAATATGAGGATGCAAATATGTGATGTTATGAAATGTTTCTATCCTTATGCTTTATGTGATGCAGTGTATGTAATGAATGCTTTTCTTTTTGTATTTTTCGTGTTTTACTGATGTAATGCATATTAATGATGGTACTGAATGCAAATGGTAATGGTTGTGAATGATTATGTATGATGTAATGATGTCTTAAGATGTTTTAGAATAACAAAATTTATATTATTCCTCATAACTTAAGATATTGATATGATGCAATGCTCTTCTGATGCTGACGATCCAGTGGATGCAAGATGTATGCATGGGCGATGTTTTGATTACTGTTATAATACCATGTTAGTGTGGAAAGAAGGTAGAAGAAATGAAGAATTAATGAATTAGTGAAGATGGAGATGGTGATTTATATTGCTAGGAATTGGGATTTTCAAAGGGTCGATTGCATTATGTTTGATAACACACATAGGTACGATGCATCAAGGTATTAAGAACCAGGATGGCATGGTACTTAGTGTGATGGACTTTGAATTGAAAATCAGATAGGAGTATTCTTGTTCACACTTAACATACATATTTTATTTAGGATGTAGTTCAGATATTCTAAACATCTTAGACCAAACACAGAAAAATAAGTTTTCCTATGTGGTCAACAAGATACCTAAAATATTCTCTCTATAGGCCAAACAAAACATGCATAACTAGGTTATTTTACAACTGTATCCCACAAGCATAGAAAATAAAAGATAATGATCATCACCCCATTCCTTTCTCTCTAAACCTGTTTTGTTTAGGCATCATCGAGAGGTCCTTGGAATGAGCACAAAATAAGATAAGTCTAAACAAGACCAAGATAAAGCAAACAAACAAGCTAATGTTCTTCATACCGCTAGCCAAGGCTAAAACTACTGTGAGGGGTTACCTGATGCTTATGTCCATCACAAGAAAGCTTCATCCTAGGACATGTCATGACCAAGGTTTGATGGGACTGATTGGGTGGTGAGCTATTGATACTCTGAGTTGACCAACTTGCTTGCTTACTGACTTAGTCTTCCAAGACTTTTGACGATTAGGTGCTCTCTTTAGAACCTGCTAAACTTGCTTTTGACTGACTCATCGAAGGGTGAAAGCGACGATGCTTTATTATGAGTGAGACGATCACGAGTGAAAGCGAGATGAAATGGATGCACCATTTTGGGTTTTTCAGATATTTTGAGGCTTTTTTTGGTATTTTCACATTTTTCAATGTTTTGGTATTTTCAAGATTTAAGACGAACAGGCTAACTTAAAGACCTATCCTAGGGGTCTCGGGAGCTGATCCATAGATGAGCTTTGCCTACGTTATATATGTAGAGACCACATAGTTCGACTAATGATGGACTGACTTGAAAATCAGATGGATGGACAAACAGATTGCCCCCCTTTTTATTACTTGAAGGACTATCTTAAGATGCAGACTAGATGGGCAAACGGACTGCCAATGCGACGAATGCCTAAAGGGCTGACCCTAATTGTCTCAGGGGATGATCAAAGATCAACCTTGCCTATGTTCAAGCTCAAAGATGACGTAGTTCGACAAGGTGAAAGACTGACAAGACTTGATGAATTTTTGAAGATTCTCTGATATTTTGACATGTTTTTGGATTTTTGATGAGTTTTGGATGTTTTTAATTTTTAATGGATTTTTGAATGTTTTTGGATTTTTTGACGAATCTGAAAAAAGATTATGAGAATATACACGAATTCGATTTGTTGCTTGTGAGAACGTGCCCCCAGTGTGGTGTGATAGACTACTTCGATAAGGGCGTGACAGACTGACCTTTGGAATGCCAAGTAGTTCCATGGTGGAATATGGTATAGACACCAATGCAGGCTATGGTATGGATGCGAGCGGATGAGTGGATGGGTGGATGGGTGTTTTGAGATGTGATGGACTGAGTCGTGTAGATCCTGGTAGATGGGGGAAGTGCTTTATTTACACTTGGTGCCTGTTTGCCAGGTTTTCACCAAGGTACTTGCCCAAAGCGCCACCAAAGTGGTTTTCACTAGAGGATGGGTTTTTTCTTTTTACTATTTTTTTTGGATTTTTGGATTTTTTTGTTGTCGGCAAGATGCCTGTTTGCCAGGTTTTCATCAAGGTAACCATATTTTCAAGACTTTTTCCGATTGTTTTTTGTATTTTTTGGTTCTATACCTTGCAAGATTTAGGCATAAAACTTTTTGAGGTGCGAACTGTTCATGGGTTCTTGTAGGGGCTCGCCTTCCGGTGTTGATAACTGATATACCCCTGATTTGTAACTTGCAGTGATGATAAAGGGTCCCAGCCAGTTGGGCTCAAACTTTCCCTTTGTATTCGGATTTGGCATGTTCTTTTGGTTTTCTTTCAATACTAGGTCACCAACTTGGAAAGTGCATTGTCTGATCTTCTTGTTGTAGTTCCTTTTTAGGTGATTCTGGTACACTTGTAGATGATTAAGGGCATCCATGCGCCTTTCATCTAGTAATTCCAGCTCATTCAGTCTTGTAACCCTGTATTCCTCATCTGTGATGAGATTCTGCAATGATATCCTCAGTGACGGGAGCTCGATCTCAATAGGGAGGATGGTTTTTGATCCATAGACTAGAGAGAAAGGGGTTGCGCCTGTTGGCATGTGGATGCTGGTGCGGTAGGCCCATAAGGCAGGATTTAGCTACAGATGCTAGTCACGACCAGAGTCATTGACTATTTTCTTGAGGATTTTCATAATGGTTTTATTTGTAGCTTCTGCTTGGTCATTGCCTTGTGGATAGTATGGGGTGGAAAAACGGTGTTGGATTTTGAATTTTTCACATAAATCACTAACATCCTAATTTTTGAAGGGCGTCCCATTATCAGAGATAATGGATTGGGGAACACCGTATCGGAAAATGAGGTAATTCAGGATGAACTTGGATATTTGTTTTCCCGTGATGTAAGTCATGGGAATTGCTTCAACCCACTTTGTGAAATATTCAGTGGTAGTGTTAATGAACTTGTGGCCATTGGATGAGGTGGGAAAAATTCTACCAATGAGATCGAGCCCCCACTGCGAAAAGGGCCAAGGTGTAACAATGGGATGCAGTTCTTGAGCTGGTGCATGAATAAGGTCTCCATGTTGTTGGCATTGCAGGAATTTTCTGACAAAGTTATGTGCCTCTCTCTCCATCATCGGCCAATAGTACCCGGTTCAAAGCAACTTTTTAGCCAAGGTTATACCACTCGAGTGTGACCCGTACGTGCCATTGTGTACCTCAGTTAGAGCAGTCGTAGCCTCCTTAGGTTTTAAACAATGTAGCAAGGTTTTGGCGGTACTTCTACGGAAGAGGGTCTCTCCTAGGATGACGAATCATGAAGTCCTTTTGACAAAAGTGCGTTTTAGGTTCGGGTGATGTCAATGGGGAGGATTCCTAACTTTAGGTAGGTGTATATGTCATGATACCAAAGATCACCGGGACCAACGAGTTCACACACGTATTCTGACTTTGGTACCTCAAACGTGGGTACGAGAAGCTGCTCTACCAAGAATTCATGTTTCGCAACGTTATGAGGGATGTCTAATAAGGATCCAATTGTCGCCATTGCATCGGTTGCTCTGTTGTTTTTCCTTGGTATCTGCTCAAAGGTGATGTTGATGAAAGATTCCTTGAGGCTTTATACCACCTTCTTGTATAGTGCGAGCTTATCATCCTTGGTTTGGTATTCATAGTTGACTTGGTTGATGATAAGTTGCGAGTCCCCGTAGACCTTTAGCACCATGATTTGCCACTATGTTGCAATTTTGAGGCCTATGGTCAAAACCTCGTATTCTGCAATATTCATGGTGCATGGGAATGCCGGTTTATATGATCTAGGTATACAGTCTCCTTGCGGGGTGATGAAGAACACACCAGCTCCTGATCCATGTTATGTGTGGGAGCCATCGAAGTACAATTTCCAGTGGTCGGCTGCACCAAGGTTAAAAAGGGACTCATCTGGGAATTCTAACATGAGTGGGATGTCTGTGTAGAGGGGAGCTTCTGCCAGCTGATCCACAATGACTTGTCCTTTTATGGCTTTTCATTCTACATACTCGATATCATGCTCAGACAATATCATTACCCACTTAGCCATTCTACCTGTAAGCATTGCTTTTGATAATAGGTATTTTAGAGGGTCTATCTTGGTAATCGGCTTGATTTGGTGAGCTAGCATGTAGTGTCTGAATTTTTGAGCTGCAAATACCAGTGCTAGGCAAGCCTTTTCTATCGATGTGTAATTGAGCTCATGCCCTACCATTGTTCTGATGATGTAGTAGATAGCCTGCTCGGTTCCCTTTTCATCATGCTGGGCTAAGAGGGCACCAAGGGCGACTGTTGTTGCTGATATGTATAGGATTAGTGGCTTCCCAATAATTGGTGGCATCAACGCAGGTGGCATAAGTAGGTATTCTTTTATTTTACTGAATGCTTGTTCGCACTTGTCGTCCCATATGAATGCTACTCCCTTGTGGAGCAGGTGTGAATAGGCGATCTGCTTATCTGCTAGCTATGCTATGAATCTCTGGATGGACTGGAGTCTACCTTGTAATCCTCTTAGTTGTTTTAACGTTCTTGGCGCTTCCATTTCAAGGATTGCTTTTACCTTTGCAGGGTCCACCTCTATCCCTCTCATTGAAACTATGTATCCCAACAACTTTCCCGATTGTACCCCAAAGACACACTTCTTCGGGTTGAGCCTGACCTTGTATTGTTCTAGTCTATCAAATATAGCACTTAGAGTTGCTACGTGATCTTGTCTCTTTTTTGATTTAGCCAGTATGTCGTCTACATAGTCTTCGACTGTTTTATGGATCATGTCATGGAATATCAATGTCATGGCTCTTTGGTATGTAGCTCCTGCATTTTTCAACCCAAACGGCATCACATTCCAACAGTAGGTACCCCAAGGACATGTAAAGGCTGTCTTATGTTGGTCTTCCTTCACTATAATTATCTGATTATACCCCGAGAAGCCATCCATTAGGGATAGCATCTCATGTCCGGCCATCATATCCACTATCATGTCAATGTTGGGTAGTGGAAAATCATCCTTAGAACATGCTTTGTTTAGGTCTCTGAAATCAGTGCAGATACGGATGCCCCCTTTTGGCTTTGAGACAAGTACAATATTTGATACCCATTTTGGATAGTCAATCGGGCGTATGAAGCCAACATCTAGAAGTTTTTGTAGCTCAATTTTGACGAGCAAGGCTATTTGTGGGTGCATCTTCCTTAGCTTTTGTCTGACTGGTTTTGCTCCGGGGTATACGGCCAAATAATGGACTACCACTTTAGGGTCTAGACCTAGCATGTCAGCATAGGTCCATGCAAAATTTACCTTTCTTTCTTTTAGGAATGTTGCCAACAGTTCTTGTTCTTCTGTTTGAAGTGTTTGAGCGCAGAATGTGATTTGCGGCTCTGTTTCTGTTCCCAAGTTGACAGGGTTGCATTGTTCTGCCAATACTACTGATTTCTCTTGATGTAGAGCAGTAGGGGGAGATTGAATCCTTCATCCTCCGGCGCCTCAAAGAGGTTTTCACCATTGGATGCATCCTTTATTTTTACTGTTTTATGGTCAGAAAGCGCCACAGTGTGGTTTTTACTCAATAACTCTGAGCTTATTCTCGATATTTTTCTTTTACGACTGAAGGACTCAATCATCTCCCCATAGTATGCTTGTGTGTTCAATGTGATGTTGAATCCAGCCTTGTGATCCCCACATGGAACTGTATCCCTTAGTCCCATGAATTCCGAGAGAGCCTCATCATTTTTGAACGAGTCTAGAATCGGTGGTCCCCATTGGTCGTGATCGATGAGTTGGGGGTGTACTAAGGTAATTTGATGGGTTGGTTGGTTTGATTCAGCTGTGGATGCACTTATCATTAACAAGGTGGAATCTTCGAAAAGCCTAGGGAGACATGCTATAGTATCATCATCGTCACTACTAGGGACATTTGTGACGTCGAAGGTGTAATTATCGATTGAGATACCTAGGCAAACGGGTGGTCTAGGAGTGGTCGTTGTTACCTAAGGAGAGGACCTGACTACTCTTCTAGGAGTACCTCTACCATGTATGGTTATACTCGGAGGAGTATAGCCAAGGCCGATATTCCGCATTCTTCTTTCTACAATAATGGGCTCTAACCCTCCATCATTATTTCTTCCCAGGCTCTCATTCTTGTTATAGCCCATACCGAACATCATTTGTAACCCCCTATTAGTTTCCTTCATGGGTAGGGTGGGAGTGGGTCTTTCATCCTGGTATAGCATGTTTGAGATGTCCTCCTCATCCACATTATCCCGACTGAGATCCCCCCAGCGGTGGAATCTAGAGGGTTCAGTTCTAATAGTGTGGACAGGTGTTTGAACTGGTTGGGGTTGCCCATGCAACCTAGGAGATTGTGGTAACTCTCCTACAACGAATGCATTTCTCTTCATTCTATATTCGTCTCATCCATTGTCTTCGATCATGTTTTTGATTTCAGATATATCTGGGATGGCGGGCGTCTCTGTCGTAGAAGTGGAGGTGAGATTGGCTAGGTCTATGTATGAAGTAGACGGTCCTTCATCATTTTTTGGGACTTGAGGGATCTTATAAAACTTGGCTTCCAAGTTTTTGCAGTAGGCAAAAGGTTCCAGATCCCCATATATGGTGACTTCTTCATTCTGATGTGAGAACTTGATGCATTGGTGGTAAGTTGAGGCCACTGCCTTCATTCCATGTATCCACGGGCATCCCAAGAGGATGTTGTATGGTAAGTCGAAGTCAAGGACCTAACAGGTGGTTTCCATAGTCATCGGCCCCACTTGAATGGGGATCTTGATAGTGCCTTGAGACACTCTTTCTTGGTCATCATACGCCCTTATGGTGATGCTTTTGTTCTTATTGATGGAATCCTCAACGAATCCCAATTTCTTTATGAGTTTCAAAGAACAAATATTAAGGCTTGCACCTCCATCTACCAGGACTCTTTTGATTTTCTTTTTGTGGATTAGGACTTGGAGGTGGAGTGCACGATTATGAGATGGTTGCGGAGGGAAGTCTTGATCCGAAAATGTGATGAGATTTGGGGTAACGATGTTACCCACCATAGCCTAAAATTGCTCTGTGTCCAGGGTGGCAGCAACAGTAGACCCAACTAGTGCTTCATCAAGGATCTTTCTATGAGCAGCGGAGATTTTTAGTAGTTCCATGATGGAGATTTGGGCGGGTGTTCTTTTTAGCTGGTCTATGACATTATAATCATAGGGGATGGATTTTGTATTGGAAATGGGGGTCTTAGTAGGTGCCCCAGCAATGGTAACGTTTCCACCTCGTGTGGTGACTCCACAGTCATTGTTGGCTCCCTTGATATTTATGACAGTGATCATTTCATCGACGCATCCAACTATTTCCTTGTACACTAGATTAGCACTAGCATAATTTTGCTTACCTTTATTATTTCCTTGGTTATTTCCCTGATTATTCCCTTGATTATGATTCGGCATCGGATTCGTGTATATTTTTAGGTCTTGGTTTTTGGCCGGCTGCTCGATGTTGATGATTTTATCCTCAATGAGGTCTTGAATGATGTTTTTGAGTCTCATGCAATTGGCAGTGGTGTGTCCTTTGACTTTGTGAAAGTCACAAAGGAGGTTCTCATTATACCACAGCGGCTTGGTCATAGGTTCCGTGTACTGTTTGGAGTTAGAGATTTTGATGAGGTTCTCTTTGACATATTTTTTCATTATGGACTCAATTGAGTCACCAAGAGCTGTGAATTTCCTCTTGGGGGGAAACTTGTTGCGAGGAGGTGGTCCTCCTTGATTACCCAAATTGTTGACTTGATTGGTGGAAGGTGGTTGTGGTTGTGCTACTACCGCATTAGTCTGCACATTATTGTGATTTTTATTTTGATAGTTTTGATTATTCTGCTTAGGGGCACTGATGACCACCTTAGCGTCGACCACGCCATCGTTTGTGATATTTTTATTCCTCGACCATGTTCAAGGTTTATCATTGTAGTTGTTAGACGGGCGATTATCCTGTGGTGGAGTGAATGTTGGTGCGCCTCCCCGCACGGTAAGGGCTCTTTCGATGTTGAGCGCCTTTGGGATCAGTTGATCATATGATGTGATTCACTGCATTTTTAGGTAGAAAGCCAAGTTTTGATCGAGATTGGCTATGATGGTGCAAACTTATTGTTCTTCTGGCATGGTCCACTTGCTCTAATTGACCTTGGATCCCCATCTTTGCAAGAAGGATGTGAATAGCTCTCCTTTTCCTTGTTTGAGTGCAGATAGTTCTTCCAAACTAACATCCGTACCCATATTGAAAGTGTAATTCTTAAGGAAAGCCTCCACGATTTCCTCGAATGTTTTAATGCCCATGGGTAGGTGAGAAAACCATTCCATAGTTGGACCAGTCAAGCTTCGGGGAAAGAGCCGCATTACGTATGTGTCATCATATGCGACCTCCATGCAGTGCACCTGAAATTCCCTGACGTGGTTTTCAGGGTTGCCTGTTCCATTGTACTTATCAAATTTGGGGATCTCAAATCCCTTTGGGAACGATACCATGGTCAAACTTCTATCAAATGGATAAGGGCACAAATTCCCTGGTGTCCTTGTTGTTTTTCCTGCTTGTAGGTCCAACACTTGTTGCAAGAGCAATTTGATCTGTGTTGCGACATCCTTGCTTGGATCGGAAGGTGGGATGAATGAGTGGTGAGGTGTTGGAGGCGTTTGATGGGTGGGGAAAGTACTGGTCGACGTTTGCTGCGAGCTTGATTGTGCATTCAAATCTTGATGGTACACCTGCATTTGTGTCAACAATGCTTGTTGTTGAGCTTGTTGTTGTTGTTCCAACAACGCTTGTTGTTGGTCCCTCTGTTGCTGTTCCCATGAAGCCTGTTGTTGGTCAATCTACTGTTGAGCTAGTAACGCTTGTTGTTGGTCTAACTGTTGTTGTGCCAACAATGCTTGTTGTTGGTTGAGCTGCTATTGTGCCAACAATACTTGTTGTTTAGCTTGTTGCTGCGCTTGAAAGTCGTGCAGGGATTGTTGGTAGGCTTGCAGATGAATCGCTTGCAATTGCGCTTGGTACTGTGTTTGTGCTTGTGCTTGTGCTTGCACTTGGGCTTGGGCTTGAGCTTGGGCTTGAGCTTGTGCTTGAGCTTGGGCTTGTGCCAAATCTTGCGCTTGGGCTTGTGCTTGGGCTTTTGCTTGTGCTTGGGCTAGAGCTTGGGCTTGTGCTAAAGCTTGTGCTTGGGCTTGTGCTTGGGCTTTTGCTTGTGCTTGCTGCTTTTGCTGGAGTATTCTCTACTGATTGGCCTTTTGAAGGGTTTCGATTAGCATGATGAATGAGTTTGTCGTATTGGCTTTTGGTGGAATTGGTGGTGGAACAGGAATCATGCCAATCATTGTGACAGGTGGGGGAATGGTGGTGGTGATTGAGACTTGGGTTGCTGGGGGGGTGGTCGAGATGATTGGTCCTTGAGATGGCATGCTTTGGCATATTTGGGGACCAATTATGGTGGTGGCTTGAATAGTTGCCACTCGTTGTTGTGATGATGTGGGCGAGAAGAGGGAATTGGGCGTGATGCTTAGATTGCTAGGCTCTGAAAACCCATTGATGTTGAGAGGAGGAAAACCCAATCCAAGAGGTGAAGTGGTGGTAAATGGAAATGGGGGAAGAGGTGGAAGGTTACCTTGAAAAAAAGGATTTACAACGTCAGTTGTCTCAAACAAGTTTCCCTCTTCAAGCGGTAGAGGAGTTTCTACATTTGTTTGGGCAGCTGGTGTTGCACAAAATGAAGATGAGCCCATGTGGTTGTGAAAGGTGAGTGGGATGGATTTTCCAGAACAGATGTAGTCGGCATGGTGGTGACGATTGCTTCTTTATTAGCCACAAGGCGATGCCTCTGTAATTCTTGGAACATGGCACTCCCCTTGTTCACGTTTGGTGAGGATGATGTGGTGCAAAGTACCTCTTGATTAACATTTGATATTGGGGATGTACTTGGAATGGGCACATCTGTACTAGTGCTTGCGTTTAGGTCGGGAGAGGGCAGGACCCCTCCTCTTGCTATTGTTTTTAGGTATTTGAACATAGCAGTGACAATTTTGTGGTTCTCCGGATTTTGAACCACCTCCATGATTTCGGTTTGTGTCATCCCCATGTCCTCATTTGTGATTTCCTCTTGATGACTCTCCTCTTGAGGATTTTGTGATGATAAGGGAGAGTTGCTTGGGGGATTGCTTGATCCCACTACGTTTACTTCGAGGTTTGACTGACTTATTTCCACAAAAGTTGGTATTTCCATGACATTCTCCATGTTCTTCTTGTATTGAGATCTTGTTTGGACCATAAAAAATAGGGATTTGTTCGATCCTAACCTTTTAGGCCCAAAAGAGAAGAACTAGGGAAGCTAAAAGATCAAAGATGGTGGTAGTGGTGATGGGATAAATGGATGAGATGCTGTGAGAAAAAGAATTTTTGAGGAACTTTTGAAGGTGCGTGCTAAACTTGTAAGGGCTTTTGAATTGATTGATTGTGATAATTTGACTAGATGCGTTAAGTCAAACAAGATTGTTGTGAAGTTATTTTCCCTAGGAAGTTGCGTTATCCTAGGGGAACTTGCACAAATGGATGAATTGGCAAAGTGTGTTATGCCAATGTGTTTGGGAACTAATAGACTTTAAGAAGTTGTGTTATCTCAAAGAAAATTTATCCAATGGTTGAGACTATGTTGGCTAGGTGTGTTAAGCCAAGATATGATGATGTTGATTTATCCCTCTAAGTTTAGCGTGATGATTGATTCTAGAGTTCTCAAAAGGTTTGATGATGAAATGAGATTTGGTTGATGGAGGAATGGATGGGAATGATAACTTTGATCTTGAACCTTAACGTAGATGTGACTCTCTCTACAAAACCTCGGTATTGAAGAACATGCTAAACTTCCTATGGGAGAAATGCAAACCTTTGAAAAAGTTTCGGATTTTGTTGACAATAAAATGCATACAATGCGGGATTGTTCCTTGAGGCATTTTTGTAGAAATTGTATACAAGTCTCTCCCTTACTTCAATGAGCATCTCAAGGCGTTGCTCACGGATTTTTAGACTCACTTTCTTGAATTTTGGCTTTGGGATTTTAATCTTGCGGGAAATCATTGGAAACAACACATGTGTAATTCAATTTGCCTCTTTATCTTGGTTAAATGAGGTTCTTTTTATCCAAGACACTTGCTTGCTTAGGTTCCAAACTATATGTCTAGTGTCCCATTTTATTTCTCATCCGACAAGGTCCTTTGTGTGGAAATTGAGGAAAATAGGGCAAAATTTCCTTATGTTTATCCTTATCGAAAACAAATGATGGTAGAGCTTGTGCACTTAGAAACCTCTAGGAATATGATTCCTAGGGAAAGCAAGAGTGTCCAAGTTCGTCAATAGGTATTTGTTTCCCACAAGGTGTTTGAAATTTCAAAGTTTTTGTGTATGTTCATTTTTCAAATGTTTTCAAAGATCAAGCAATGTGTTCTTTCCAAGCACTTTTACACTCCTAGGATGATGAGGCAATATCTTGTTGGGTTCCCACTTGGATAAATCCAGCTGCACATATCTTGTGCGAATGGCTAAATGCTTGACCACACTGGCTCCCCTCCAGGACACTCACTTATTCGGGTCAGCCAAGCATTTGTACCCATGAATCTCCCATGGCATACTTTCCATTTCCACAACAAGACCGCATGTATAATGTGGGGCGGCTTCAAAGGACATAACCTTTTGCACCAACAAGATAGACATGGTTTTGGCCTTTTTCTAAACAAGGGGTTCTAATTCGGGCATTCCGTTCGTGGGGGATTATCCAACATCGGCAAGAGTCCATTGCTATCCATCTCGTCAGAATAATCCTCATGATATTGGCCTTTGTTCCAATATCCACACTTATATCCCAGGTGGAAGTCGCTTGGCTTTAGCGTGTTCCTGGTTGGGTCGTTCCCTTGGGTGATTAATTTTTCCCACAAGGCAGGCCCTCTAAGATAAACAATAGCAAGCTAACATATCCAGTCGTTTACACAACCTTTGTTGAAAAAAAAAGGGGAAAACCTCCACAATATGTCATGCTCACACTCGCATGCTTTGCTCAATTTTAAGTGCCCAAATCAAAATGTGGAGGCAATCTTTTTGACAAATTAATATCACAAAAATGATTTTGATTCTCAAGATCGCTATAAAGCATGAGAGAAGCGCATACTCATTTTAATGATGTTAATTTGTGAAAAAGTTTGCAAAACATAAAAGACACTTGTTCATTTTAATCCTCAAAGCAAAGATGAATTCTTTTTAAAAGCACCAAATGAAGTGTGAAGTTGCCTTGTTCAATTATTACCTTTCAAACCAACTCTAGTGTATTTGCCTAAAATTATTTTTAGCCCCTTGGCAACTTTAGAAAACAAAATTTGATGGTTCTTTTTAGATCCCAATGAAAATTTAGTGTTCTAAGATCAAAGATTTTAACAAGTTTCTTGAAAAGTGTTGAAGAACACTTAAGTGTTTAGAAACACTTTGCACAAAATAAACATGATATCATAAAAGAAATTTGATTGTTCTTTTTAAATCCCAAAGTAAAATTAGTTTTCCTAAGGCCAAAGATTTTTAACAAACTTTCTTAAGAAGTGTTAAAGAACACTTTTAGTGTTTAGGAACACTTTGGTTTTGTGAACATGATGTCATATTGACTCCTTCCTTTGCTCCAACTTGCAAAATGATAGTAAAACAAAGAGCAATAAAGATGGGAAATCATATTGAAAGGTTAAAAAATCCTGAACTTAAAAGGCACATGTTAATTTAAAATTTTACTGTCTTCCCACGACGTAGTTTGGAAAAGCGGTGGAGTTTGGAGAAGCGACGAAGTTGGGAAGACAAGTGGCGCTATATAGCGCCACACGGGTGACTTTGGGAAGTGCTCTGCACAGACAGAGAGCGCAAAAGCGGCACGACAGAGGCCTGCGGTGTAGTTTGAAAGTGGCCTACTTTAAAAATTTTAAATTTATGGATGGAAAAGTCAACGCGGTGGAGTTTGGAGAAAACACGATTCAAAATAGAGTCGCGGTGGTGAAAGCGGCGGAGTTAGGACCTGCGTGGCGGGGTTAAGAATTTTAAAAAAATGAGAGGTGGGAATTCCGCAGCGTAGTTTGGACAATGTAACGGTGGGTCGATATGGAGCCGCGGAACTGAAAGCGGCGAGATATTGCGCTGGGGAACTTAGAGTGGCGTGATATAGCACCGTGCGGGCTAGTTTGCCTGTGTCTACAAAAAAATTAGAAACCACGGAATTTGAAAACGTGATTTAATTTTTCAACTTGCCGCCCTCCTTCTAGTGCCAAAATGTGAACCCCTAAACCTGTAATTGCACAAAGACGACAGACATTGTTAGTGTTAAATCTAAATGCAAGCAAACAATGAGGGATTCCCCATAAAATCCATTTGTTAATAAACTTAAAATAGGAACAAAGGAGGAACAACTAAAATAGATGAAGATTAGTCCTAATTAAGTAAACAACATGATGATCCCATGGGGGAATTGGTGCTAATGATATGTTGCAATTGGCCCTTTCCCAATTCCTATGTGCAAATGTGGGTTGATTGAATCAATGGTCAAATCTCCAAAGAGATTTGAGCATAATCTTGTTATGAGCTATGAAAATTGATGGATGATTGGAAGCAATGAGCAAAATTAGTTCTCAATTGAAGAGAGTAACTTTGCATGTGAGTTGTGGATGAAGATTGAGGAGAAGAGTCTCCAATTTATAGATTCAAATCTTGGAAGAGATAGTGGAAATAAGCAATGTGGGACAAAAGATAGTCCAATGGCATTGTGCCACTTGTCCAAATGTGATTGGATGAGGAATGTGCAAGTCTTGGCCAATGTGCCAATAAATGCAATTAGGTGGCATTTCAAATTTGAGAAATGACATGTTGAAGAGGGAAAGAGGATGAAGTTAATGTCACTTGGCTCAAGGTCAAGGACATGTAAGAGGCTTTTAATGCCCTGTTGGAAGGACCAAGTCCACTTGACCTTTTTGAATTCAAATAAGGAATATTCCCTTTTGATGCTTTGTGAAGGAAAATAGAAGAATTAATAAATCAAAGTAATTGATTTATTGTGCAACTTGCATTCTCTAGAGAATTTTAGTGAGAAAGATTAACTTAATCAATGTCTTGATTAATTTAATGGAGAATTAGGTGATGTGACAATTTAGACTTAGATTTATGAATTGATTTAAGTCATAAATTGAGAGGAAATCATTTATTAAATAAATGATTTGATTTATTTAATAAAGAAGGAATGTGTTAGATTAAATCAAATAAGGTTTTAATTTATTTAATTTAACAGGAGGACTTTAGAGGTTTTAATCAAATGAAATGATTTATTTAATTAAATAGCCATGTAAGGTTAATTAAATTAAATTGACTAATTTAATCAAAGGAGGTGATAGACTTAATCCAATAAGTATTGAATTAAAGGATAAAGTGATGAAATGTTGAGAATTTGATTTGAGAGGAAACGTTGTTAGTAATTGGGATTAGGTGTGCCAAAATGAGTTTGTACATTTTCCATGTCTACAAGGAGACATGTGTTTATCAAGTTACAACCATATAGATAGAATTCCATCAAGAAAGGAGCAGATAAACTCAAGCCTAAGTTCTATGGATGATACAAGATAATCTGGAAGATTTGAGAAGTTGATTATGAAGTAGAATTCCTAGCAAATAGAAAAATCTACAATGTCTTCCATGTCTCATGCTTGAAGAAGGTTTTGGGATTGAATATATCTCTTGATGTGGTGTTACCACCCCTTTATGGCAAAGGGAAACTCATCCTATTTCAAAAACTATGATTGATACTAGGGTCAAAAATCTAAGGAACCAGAGTATAATGGAGTATCTTGTTTGATGGAAGGACTTTCCAATTGAAGATGATACTTGGGAAGGGCCTAAAATCCTAGAGCATCTAAATTTTCATTTCTTGGGGCATTCAATTTTGGGAAGGGACATTTGTCATGTCCCTTTTTCTGGAAAGACAATTATAGAGTGGAATCTAGGAATACTAACACATTCCTCCATAGGAGTACATCTCGATCTACAGTTTGGGAAACAACATCAATAATAAAGGTCTCATAATATATCCGAAACTCATGGGAAAATGATCATATATCAGGAAGATGTCACCATTAAAAGATCATTAGTTTAAGTTCATTGTACTAGAACAAAATCAATTTTGGGAATCCCTCTGCATTCCTCTACAAGAGCACATTCAAGTGTGTAGTTCAGAACATAGCACCTATGATGAAATTTGCACATCGTATCCAAATATTAAGAGAGATGGATTGGGAAATGAAAAAGATATTTCTATTAGGAGGTGACTATGCTAGTCAACTAGTACCCACATCTACAAGTTTGAAGGATAAGACATTGTGGGATCATGGGGCAATAATAGTGAAGTTTCATGAAGCAATTAATGGAAAGGTAAGTGTGTGTATGGGTCCATGGGATGACATGCTTATTCTAAATGAATCCAAGTTGGCCTTAAGGCTGACCTAATGTAGCGTGCTAGGAATTCAAATTCTAGGTTTTGGCGCCAATTGGGCTCAAGGCCAACCTGTTCCTTAAAGGGATTATTAGCATATAAATATAGGAAATTAATTCATGTAAGGGCATCAAATTATTATGTCATTTTCTTGTAAATCTGGGACACTTGTCTTCTATTTCCTTTTGTGGACAAAATCCTATAGGAGTTGTGTTCATTGCATGAAAACCTAGTGTTCACTAGGATCAGAGGATGAAACCCCTTTGGTTCCTAAGGGAAATATCATTCAAGGATTACATCTGAGATTCAAAGATTATATAATAAATTTGGTATTGTTGCTACTTGATTAGTGGAAACAATTGTAAATCTATTTTGAATTATAGTCATTATATAATACATACATTCCATATTTCCCTTCATATTTTGGAGTAATATCTGTTGTGCTTGTTTTTTCGTGTTTGAATTCCATTTTTAAATTAGTATTTGTTAAAATTATATGTTTGGGACATTACACAATACAAATCAAAATTCAGATTTCTTTATATTCATTATATCAATAAGCATTTATTACATTCCTTATATTTTTGTTATAGTCTATATTTCTCTCCAATACTACCTTATACTGGTGAATAGATATTTCTATATACTTATAGTTACAATATGGGACATGTCCCTTATATAGCATTGTTGAATACCTGAAATTCTGTGAGAGGGGGGTGAATCAGTATTCTATTAAACCATTCAGACATTAGCCATCCAATTACCAAAACATATTCAACAACAATAATGAATGAAAGCATGAAACATCCAAAAAATCATATAACACATGAACACCAATATTTTTACATGGAAAACCCAAAATGGGAAAACCATGGTGAGTGTTAGCTCACAATATATTATATCTAAATATAGTATATTACAAAAATGCTCACTGTAGGTGGACTCATTGTCTAGTGGACTCACTGCCCACAAAGAATAAGATAGAAGATATAAGAGGTGGCTCATAACCTATTGAGTTCTTATGATTGTATCTATAATATGTTGGATTATAGTTCCAATGAAGTACAAAACAATCTTTGCACTAGATTGGATCAATGCACTACTCTGCTCTAAATTCACACAACTCTAATCACATTCACATCACACACATGTAGGTGGAACACCATACATGTCGTCTATCACTCATCACTCTCACATCATCCCAATACACCAAAAATAAACTCCTATATATATCCACATCAAGTGTAACATCAATTAGGTTAGCCTAATTGGATGTAACACAAAATGTGAACTTATCATCCTCAATTTTTTTTATCAACATCTTGTTCCTTAATTCAAAACTCAAATTGCCTCCAGATAGGTTGGGATGGGCCCAATATAGGTCCTACATAATATTGTGACACATATTAATCCTTCAAATGTGTTAGGTCGACCCCAAATAAGACTTAAACATAAAAACCTTAATTTGTTTACCCAATTCACCACACTTGGAATTCAAAACTCAATTCCATCTGAAATTCATACTCAACCAACATCTAGAAGCTTATCTTCAACACTGCAACAAAAAATAATCATTTGTGAAGGAATCCAGAATCTCCCACATCAACACTTCGTACAATAAATGACTGCAATATACAATTAAACTCTATCGTTCATATCTTCCAAGATACTTCATCAAACAACAAAAACTATTGGATTTAGATGCATCTAATTATCACAAAATTACTATTAGAATCACAAAGTGAAATCTCTATTTGTGGTGGAGTGTGGACCCAAAAACTGATGCACTGAACCACTGTACTGGCAGGTTTGATACTTAGACAATTTTTTGAGTAGCTATACTTTTTGGACCAACTTATCCTAAACAAATGTTTTCAAAAACACTTCCAAACCATGCTAGAATTATCCACAAAATTTTTGAAATCAATGACAACACTAGATGATGCAAAATTTACATATCATGCTCATGTTATTGGACAACATCATCTTCCAATAATCTCCCCCTTTTTCATTGATGGCAACATACATGCACCAAAAACTTGCTCTCCCCCTTACACATCTTTCTTTTCCAAAACACTCCAAGTATCTCTCCAAATAAATCACCAAGTAACTCTCCCCCTTTGAAATCAATGGAAAATGGTGTGCCAATACCAAATCTTGTATACTAAAACATATGCATAAACATAAATAACTGAAAAAAAATACTAACTCCCCCTTTGGAAGTTAACTCAAAACTTCTATATCATCCATATATTTACAAAATAATTTGAAAGACTTGAAAAACGTGAAAGATGCATAGAAATATAAATTGTCAACTTGAAGATGTTAACCCTTGAAGATTTTGTAAAATGACTTGACAAGCGGATTTACCTTCTTCCCATTCATTCTTCGCTACTACAAGTATTCTATATTAAGACTCAAGTTCAACCAAGGTTTCCTCTCCTTCTTACAGAGTACTGGAAGTTAGATTTATCTTTGAAATCTTATCAATACTAGCAAGGGAACTTGAGATAGGTATATACTTCATCTTCACGAAGTCCCTTAGCTTCTCAAATTTCCTAATTATTTATTCTTTTTGGCTCTGTAGAGTAAATAAATTAGCATGTAGATCCACAATAGTAGTCCAAGTTTGATCATCTCTATCCTCTACCAGATCATAAGCACTTGATGCACTACTTATTTGTGTTTCTATAGTTTCCATGGCATCCTTTATGCTTTGTGTGACATCCAATCACTTCATACAATACAAAAATAAAGTCTTTGCTTATTCTTCACAAGCTTGTACATCCTTCAAAATTTCTTCAACTTTGTTGTGTGTAGATGCACACTTCTCTGTGATATCCAACAATTTATTCTCTACAATCCTTGCCTCAATTTCTATTTCAACTTGTCCTTTTAGTTCAGAGGTATATTCCTTGAAGTAATCAATCAAGAACTTAAAATTCTCCATTACATATAATGATGTATCAATGTTTGTACTGAGTGTTATCTCATTCAATTATTTCATAGCTTTATCCATGAATTCATTACTCTTTTGGTATGTTTCAATAATCTCCTTTCTTTCTGATGTATGAAACACATCACCTAGCTACAACTTGTGTATGGGAGAAATTTTGTCCAAGACCACACTACCTTGTTGCATGGGCAACTAAAATAATTGGGATGAAATAATTGGTTGGAATATTACTTTCTTAGACAAAATATTTTTCAACGGATTACCAGAGGAAGATTCACTAGAAGGCTTAGGTAACTCCAAATTTTCTTCAGCTTCTCCATCCTTCCCAGACTCAATGTTATCCTCTTACTTTGCCTTATCTTTTGTACCAGAGGGCTTATCCTTGTCTTCATCATCCTTTTTCTCTTTATCTGTATCCTTTCCTTGTTCATTCTCATCATTCTTGTCTTCTTCTTCTTTTCTCTCACCGCCATCTTCTCTTTCCATGTTTTCTTCTTTCTCTTGTTCTTGTTCTTTATTCTCATCATGGTTTTCACCTTCACTAATGGCAGGTTCTGTGTCTTTCAGAGGAATAGATGTCTTTGGGTTTCCTTGATCATTACATACGAGTGGGAGAGTGGATAGGTCCTCTACACTATCTTATCCAATTATTGTTTATCCTTATACAACCTTTTCATCATCACCATTTCCTTCCATTTGTTCTTTTGTGTCCAAAGGAGTGTTGTCAATATTTTCTTCTGCATCAGTGACTCCATCACTGATCTCATGCTCATGTTGAGCATCATTTGTGTGTAGATATCCTTATACATTTAATTCTAGGGCACTGGAATCATCATTTAAGCCTTCTTCAGTTGCTGGGAGAAGACCTAACTTTTGTACAAGTTCCTCACCCTTGTCATTTCATTCTTTCCAAATCATGTCATGATTATTCTAATCCATTCCCATAAGAATATTTACTTTCTACTTAGTTATAAGCTCCTTGTTGAAGATGCTAGCCAATGTGGCTTGGTTTTCCTCAATCAAGGGAGCACCAACTCTCTCTAATGCTTCATCTTTCATCTTTTCATGCTCTATGATTGCATCATCTCATCTTTTCAACAAAAATAAATAAACATCATTTGATATATCCTTCCATATATTATTCATATCTACCTCAAACACAACAATGTATTGAAATATATATTCAATTATTGTAGCTTTGTTTGTTTCATCAACTTCCTTATGCATTTTTGTTGTCTCCTTTCGCATCTCATTTTGCATTATACTATTGAATAGTTCTTCAATCTTCATAGGAGTGTGAGGTTTCTCAGACTATTTATGCTTCCTTTCCTTAACTGGAGGCTTCTTTGGTTCTTTTTACTTCTTCTCTGGAGGAGCCTTCTTGGCTTCCTTCACCCTTTCCCTCTTCTATATTCTAAATCCTTCTTTCTCTTTCTCAACTTCCTCCTCACTATCTATATCTACAATATGAATTCTCTTTAAAAAAAATATTAGAGGGGCTTCATCCTCTTCCAACTCTTCTTCATCAGCAACATTGATGCCACTTTCCTTTTGTCTAGTGGCCTTTTGCTTCACTCTTCTTGTAAAAACAATAGGGTGTATTGAGGTGGTAGTTTTCTTTGCTTCTGCCTTGGTGGCATGAAATATTTAAGGGGATTTCTCCCTTACCGGAGGAATGTCAATGGATTTCCTCTTCTCACCAACTATAGGTAGATATGTGGTAGTAGATCTTCCAGATATCCTTGAGCTACCAAAGGCTTTTGTTGCACTCATATCATCTCTAGCTCTGTCTTTGGCATACTTAAATTTTTTAATTGAAAGACCACTTTCTTGTGCATATATTCCAAGCATCTTGTCCACATTCTTTCTCATCAGTGGTTTCTTGAACTCTATGTGAACTTCCATTGAATTTTCTTCATAATTCCCATACCTTGGCTTGTTGGGATCTTTAGGACTGTTCAACAGGACCTTTGCACAACCAACAAGTTATGCCTCTAACACTTCATAACCTAGTTCTGGAACCCAAATGGTCCTAGGTTTTATTTCTTCCATTATAAATAATTCTATGGAGACAAGGAAAGCGATATAATTTTTGTATCTCTCCACAACACTTATTGGAATCCTCTATCTCTCTTCTTTATTCTTTGGAATATAGCAAAGAAAGTTGCAAGGGAATCATCTTGAGCATTCATATCTCCAAGACCTCTCATATAATCTCCTATCTAGTATGCAATAGGTCTTGGACTTGACCAATTAACCTTCCCAATCACAGGAACTTCCCTTGAGAAGTAGAAGAGAAAACACATCATCGGTGTTCCATACTTGAACACATACATCTTAATTTATTTCAAATTCTCAATAAATTGCTGCCAAAGCAACTCACAAAGGTTGTAATCAGCATTATTCTCAACCATTTCCCATTCCACATGAATTGTGGTGGAAAATACTAAATTTTATCTATTGGTGTAGTAGATCTTGTATCCAATAAGCATAGCTACATATCTAATTGTCGGGCTCTTGATAGGATTCACTGTGAGGGATTTTTTTATCAAATGTAGCACCCATTCTCTCTATTACATCCTTGTTAACAAATTTCAAGATTGGAACCGATCCGATGGACCATAATCCAGTTATCTCTCTAATTAACTTCTTATTAATAATATGAGGGTCATCAATCCACATACATTGGTTGTGAATTCTACTTAGGGCCATTTTGATATACTTCTCTTCATAGCTAAAACTCAGAAACCATTTCCATACATCCAACTTCTTCTTGGCTAGGGTTTGGTATTCTAGCTTAAGGATGAAATCATCTCCAATTAACTCATTCATCCATGTGTCCATCCATACTTCCATGAATGTATTCCCTAATGTCTTTGATAGGTAAAACCCCATATGGTATATGTGAAAATGCACCTAAAGGATCATCTTCTATGGCTCTGACAGGATATCTTTTAAACTTAGTTTTTGGCTTTTGAGAAACACCCACAACCCTTGGTATCACCATTGCATTTAAATTTCTTTCAAATGATAATTCCAAAAAACTAGGGTATGCAAGAATTATTAAATACCTTTTACTTCACTTCGCTGAACTAGGGTCTTGATGCTTTGAGCTTTGAAAAGATTTTTGACTTCAAATTCACTTCTCATTACACTATTCTCCTTCAATTGCTTTTGATGAAATGAATTTTCCTTAGAAAATTTCCTTTTAACTCTCTGATTTGACCTAATTCTATAATAAATGCTTCAAACCGTAAAGTTGGTAACCCTAAAAATTGTATGCATAGTCACCTTCTCAAGCTTCACAAATCTTTGCATTAGCATATTTTCTTCCGCAATCTTCTTCAATAGATT
Organism: Sequoiadendron giganteum; assembly: GCA_007115665.2. Classification (NCBI taxonomy): domain Eukaryota; kingdom Viridiplantae; phylum Streptophyta; class Pinopsida; order Cupressales; family Cupressaceae; genus Sequoiadendron; species Sequoiadendron giganteum. The sequence goes on along the minus strand of CM021104.1, from coordinate 13,544,980 downwards.
AAGCATTCCATTATTCATCACATATCTTCGTGTTGTAGCTTCAACACCTCTATTCTGGTGGGGGACATAAGATATCCATTAAAGCTCCCCTAAGCCATAACTATAGGCTTAATTACTAGAGGAAACATACACAGCAGAGGATTTTACAAATTCTCCCTTGTTCTCGGTTTCCTCTTTCTTTCTCCAAATCTTTTCCATTTCTTTCTTTATTTCAGACGGATCAACCTTCTTGACTAGTTCATTCTTCTTTATCGAATTATCCTTCCTTGTGCTTTTTCTTCTGCAAAATTTAGCAATATGTCCAGGCCTACTATAGTTTTTGCACATGAAATTTCTCTAAGCATTATTCCTTCCATTCATTCTAGATCTACATTGATTAGTTTTGTGTCCAAATCCATAGCATGTATAATAATAACCATTGAAGGATTGAATCATTCTACCATTGTTATATCTATTCATCATTTGAATTCTACATTCATTTGCTCTATGCACAATTCTTTTGCATGTAAAGCATTGACCAGTAAAGTATGGAATATTTTGATTCATTTTGTTTCTTTATTCCATTGCTCTATGTCCATATTTATTGCAAGAATAACAAAAACCATTAAAATATGGGTACCTTTGAGAATTTGGTTGTTTGATAGGGGGTCTTCTAGCATTGTTTCTTTGATTCCAGATCTTTTCATTGTTCTTGTCTTCAGTCTTCTCTGGTTTATTAATCTTCTTTGTATTAGGTGTCTGAGTTGCTTTAGAGATTTCTCCTTTTTCATGTCCCAAACCACCTTTGTCCTTAGATGCTTTCTAACCTGCAATCAACTCATCAAGCATTGTAGAACTTTTCTTTAATTTAGCTTCATGACTTCTTTCTTTCTCTAGATCCGACCTCAGATTTACCACTTCTTGTTCAAGCCTTAGGCATTCGTCAGTTTTTCTTGTCACCAATGCATTTAGACATTCCTCAACTCTTTTCTTTTCTTCCACTTGCACTTTTAGCCTGGTGAGATCTTCATTTGCTTGCTTCAATTGTTCATTGACTTTCTTATGCCTTTCTCTGAACTTCTTGATTTTCTCTCTTAATTTTTTGATGCATTCATTTGCTTCCTTCATATTTTCCTTTAGATCTTTATTTTCCCCTCGAACTTTGTCAAGATCTTCAAGAGCAACTTTGAATTCTCCATCTTTGTCAAGTTTGCAATATTATTCAATGTATCCAATAGCAGGAATCTCTTCTAGAGGAATAGGAAACTTTCTAGTAGCCATGTATTCAAACTCCAAGATCTTCCCAAAGTGGTCAAGCTCCTTCCAAGGATCCAAGCTTTGATACCAATTGTTGAACACTTAAAATACTAAGAGAAGGGGTGAATTAGTATTCTATTAAAACATTTAGACATTAGTCATCCAATTACCAAAACATATTCAACAACAATAATGAATGAAAGCATGAAATATCCACAAAATCACATAACCCATAACACCAAGATTTTATGTGGAAAAGCCAAAATGGGAAAAACCATGGTGAGTGTTAGCTCACAATATATTATATCCAAATATAGTATATTACAAAAATTATCATTGTAGGTGGACTCACTACCCAAAAAGAATAAGATAGAAGATAAAAGAGGCGTCTTACATCCTATTGAACTGTTAGAATTGCATCTATAGTATGCTATATTACAGTTCCAATGAAATAAAAAACAATCTTTTCACTGGACTGGATCAATGCACTACTCTACTCTGAATTCACACAATTCACACAACTCTAATCAAATTTGCATCATGCATGTAGGTGAAACACCATACATGTCATCTATCACTCATCACTCTCACATCATCCCAAAACATTAAAAAAAACTCCTATATATCAACATCGTGTAACATCAATTAGGTTGGCCTAATTGGATGTAACTCATAAAATTTGAACTTATTGTCCTCAAAACATTTTATCAACATCTCCTGCCTTAATTCAAAATATAAATTACCTCAAGATAGGTCAGGATGAGTCCAATATAGGTCTTGCATAAGATTGTAACACATATTAATCCTTCTAACGTGTTAGGTCGGCCCCAAATAAGACTTAAACACAAAAACATTTATTTGTTTACCCAATTCGCCACACATGGAATTCAAAACTTGATCCCATCTAGAATTCCTACTCAGCCAACGTCTGGAAGCTTATCTTCAACACTGCAACACAAAATAATCATTCACGAAGGAATACAAAATCTCCCATGTGAACACTCTGTATAGGAAATAACTGCAATATACAAAACTAAACTTTGCCATTCATATCTTCCAAGATACTTTACCAAACAACAAAAAATATTGGATTTAGATGCATCTGATTATCACCAAATTACTATTAGAATTGCAGAGTGACATCTTTATTTATGGTGGAGTGCAGACCCAAAAACTAATGCACTAAACCATTGTGCTGGAAAATTTGATACTTAAATTTTTTTTTGAGTAGCTATACTTTCCAAACCATGCTAGAATGATCCAAAACAAGTTGACATCAATGAAAACACTAGATCTTGCAAAATGTACATATCATGGTCATGTTGTTGGACATCATCATCTTCCAACAAGTATCCCTAGAGTTCATTATATCTTCCTAATCTCGTGTTCTAGAATATTCTTTATGATTAGATATTATGTGTCTATGAACCAGTGTCTATACACTATTTTTTGGCTAACAATGTTTAAGGGGGAAATGTACACAATCCTTATAGTGTAGAAGATCACAATATGATATCTAAAATTAAATCACTATTTTATAAAGCTTACCATAATTAGACTATGATGAAATTATAATTACAATTAGAATGACTATTATCTATATTTGAGTTAAAGAGATGGAAAATAGTATTGTTATAATGTGTTGTGTAGAATATTGCCAAGTAGATAACCATTCTTGTAATGTCATGGATCAATTAATTTTTCCTTCCCACTTGACATAAATTTTCTATTTCAAATTATATTCAACAATTCAAAGGTTATGTAATATTAAGGGAAATCATTGTAGAATATGTGCAACCAATGGAACATTCCATATGCTAATTTTGCATACCATAAATAAAAAATAACATGAAGCAGAAAACATCTTGTACAACATATTAAAGAATTTAAACTATGAATTAATACCAACCAATATGTAGATGGTTTATAAATACAATATGAAATATAGATTCCAACAATTAATTTAACTAAGATAGTTAAATTATACACTCATAATCACAATTTTTTCTTTGTGGCACCTCCCAAACCCTTTACTATAAATAGAAAATGATATCAATAATATCTATCACCCACCATTAGTAATAGTTGTCCTAAAAAATAGATAATTGTTTCTACGTTTTCACAAATATTGAGTCGAATTTATTAGCCTTCAAAACATTCTTACTAATGACATCAAATTGATGAAATGGACGTTCAAAGCTACACTTTGTTTTAATCATTCAAAGTCCTTTAAAAAATAAAGAACTTGTCTTTTTGCAAAGGCAAGGGAAAGCCATAACCCTTATCATCGAAAGTTGCATACCATACTTTTTATAAAGTAAATTTAGTTATTTTTTAAGAGAATTTCTTACGTCTTAGAATTTTGTATTGAATTTCCTTCACAAGTCAAGCTCTTCCTAAAAGGATGTTGATTTATCTTGATTTTTTTCATACTCTTATTAAATATAATCTTGGAGCTTTTAAGTTTTCTATTGGTTTGAGTATTTACTTACAACTCTTAGACTATGATTACTATTTATTATACACAAGTTATCACTATTAGGGTAGCTCCATTTTATTATATAAAATAAAATAAAATAAGCCTTAAAGTGGAGGAGATTTGAGATTTTGTGGTTCTTACTATATTGATACTTATTTTTATGTAGGATGAAAAACATCTTATCTTTCAATTCTATGAGACACTATAATTTCTAAGGGGAAAGCAACAAAGGGTGACATGACATAAATCTCGTATACTCCTTTAAATTGCTTTTCTTTAGGTTATTTCTAAATAAATAAAAATATTCCTACAATGTAGATTTCTCTTTCAATATTGATCTATTAAAATACCTCCCACATTGACAATAACCTAACTTTAATCATAGTCAAATGTTATCATGAAGTAAATGTTGTACTAGAATTTATGTATGTATTTATTAGTAGTCAATTTTCTAAACATTTTCTACTATGCCCTTAATTGTATATATGCTTAGGGTTTTGAGGAGTCTATTTGTGGCTACTTTAACTCCTAATTAAGTTAAATAATCATTATTATAGTCTTATATAGGTAGTTAGATCACCATAGGACTTAAAATTAAGTATCTAAGTCAGCCTAGGTGGTAGCCATGATATGACTAGGTATATATAGGAGCTATTGGTAAATTTATTATCATCAAAGAGTGAATTATGTTCTCATTAGAGATATTTGGAGGTTTGACCTCGTCAAAGTGGCTTACTATTCTCTATTATTATAAATTATTTGCAACATACTTCTCTTGTGCAATTTATTTCATTACAAGTGGTATTAGAGCATGAGCTCGACACAATGAAGGCAAGAAATAAGGGGAAAAAATAATATTGGAGGTCATTTTAAGAAGTGTATATCTGATATCTCTCAAATTTTTATTTTTTTAATTTTGGAGGGTTTTTCAAGGACACGTTGAATTTTCTACAACTAAAATTTTAGAGAAATTAATTCAAATTTAGGGATTTATTATAGAATTAGGTTTTCCACAAAATTTCTCTTAAGACTGAAAATAAGATAATTTATTGGATATTTTCATTGGAAAGTGAGATCCATGACCTGTTAAGTTATAGTAAAATTTTTAGATTATCGAGATTTGATTTGTGTGATTTATTGTAAAATTATTATTTTCCCATCGTAGTTAGTGATTATTTTAGTGGAAAATCTTTTCCAATTGGTGAATAGTTCATATTGGCCAATTCAAAACTGGCAAATACATTGCAACCAATGGGGTGGCCAAATCACCTGAATTTTATGAATTATCAGTCTAATGCATTTCAATTTTCCATCAATTTATTTTATGAGGCATATGTAATGAATAATTTTTCCATAACAAACTATGTGTTTCTAATGGTGTAGTTAATATTTTCACTTGGAATTTTGAAATCATGTATTAAATTACCTGTGTATTCACCAATACTATTAAAACAACATTGTGTATTAGGACAACATTCTACTCTAAAAACATAACATTTACCTAGTGAATAAGGTGGGATGGAGCTCTCTTTGAGTGGCAGTGATGGTGGTGGAGCTATTTCAAATTTGGTGAAGGTGAGAAACCTTGGAGTTGTAGCTAGCGTTAATGGCAGGCAGTTTGTTGATGGTAAGGTGATGTCAAGTGGGTCCTTGGCTGATGGTAAGCATTATGGGTCCCCTGTTTTGGAGAATGAGTATCTGGGTGCGAAAGGAGCCTCTAAGGTTTCTTGTCCTTCACATTTTTCTTTGTCCTTGTCTGAGTTGGGGAATCTTGATGCTGAAAAGTCTAGCTGTGGTCAATCTGGTATTGATTTGGGTGCAGGTTTCAAAATCTTCTTGCTCAGTGCTTGCTAGTGAAAAGACAAGGTGTGGTATATTCTAGAAGACTACTCTCAAGTGATAATGGCTCTTTGGAGAAAATCCTTAAGGTAAAATCTCTTCACCCCCTATGGATTTCATTTCTAATGCGTCAACTGGTGAATTTTTAATCTTTGTCCCTAACCGTATTGTTGAGAAAAGTGTCTCTAATATGGAAATGAAATTGTTGGGAAAATTTATGGGGCCTCGCCCTCATATTGAGTTGGTCTGTAAGTTCTCTTTGAATCGGTGGAACCTTAAGGGCCAACTGGACGTAGCAGCTATGGAAAAAGGATTTTTCTCCTTCTCTTTCAACTATGAAGATGATCTTATTTTGTCCCTAACGAGGGGTCCTTGGTTTATTGGGAAGTTCTCTCTGATGCTTAAAAGATGGGATCCTGGGTTTAATTTGATTTCTTTCTCTTTCTCGACAGCCCCTGTTTGGGTGAGACTTCCAGGTCTCCCTCTGGAATTTTGGAATGAAGAAGTTTTTAAAGGGATTTCTAGTACCTTTGGAAACTAATTGTTTATTGATCAAATGACCGCTTCTAAAAAGTGACTAGTGTATGCTCAATTTTGTGTGAGTGTTCAATAGTCAACGGATCTTCCTTCAGTTGTGAAGATCAATTCTAAGCTTGGAGTTTGGGAGCAAGTGGTGGAGTTTGAATCTATCCCATTTGTTTGTTTTCATTACAAAAAATCTGGTCACTGGGTGAAAAAATGTCCACTAAAGGTGTAGAAGCCTTTGGTTAAGCAATGGAGAGAAAAGGAGTGGGGGCAAGTGTTTGAGGGTGCCTCTAAGGAACCACTGAAGAATGTTGAGTCTAATCTTAAGAATGATGTGTCTATGGTTATAGATATGTAGAACATGGACCCTTTGGGCTCAATTCAAAATGAGCACAGTGTGATGCCTAAGCTAGTCGTTGATCCCAATATCTTAAATGTTGTGACTCCTCCAATCCTCAAGGGGGTTGAGGAGTTGAAAAGTGGGCTGGAAATGCCTATTGTGTCCTCTCTTGTAAAGGAGGTGGAATTTTTCAACTCTAAGGTTGAAAGGTAAGGTTTCCTCACCCTTGGTGTCTCAAGAAATTGGGGGTTTGAAGTTGCCCCATGCTATTAATGATTCTTCTTTTATGCTTGACGATTCAGAGGAGTGTCTGACTAGCAAACTTTCCCAAAAGGAGATTGAAGATATGGTGGATCCTCCCTACATTCCTATGAAAGGTAGGAATAGGAAGAAACAATCTCCCCCCAAGAGTGTCTACAAGAAATAGACAAAGGTCTGACTGTGGTTCTGATCTGAGAGGCAACGGTTGCCCTCCTTCCCAGGTTACTCGAGATAAGGAAAGCAGAATGGATATTGTTGATGGTACCCAGAGGACTTTACTGGAGATGTGCTCCAAGAGCACCCCACTCAAGTTCTCATGAAGATTATTTCCTAGAATATGCAAGGGTTAAATCACCCTCACAAACATGATCTCCTTTTTAATCTTCTAAGGGATCATAAACTTGATATTATTCTTATTCAAGAAACTAAAATGAGGTCAGATAAGCTAAGTAAAATCAAGAACAAGCTATTTAAAGACTATGGGATACATTGCTATGAGGTGGTTGGGGCATCTAGTGGTATTGTTACCTTTTGGAATCCAAAGATGATATAGGGTTTGGCATTGCTTGAAGATTTTAATCATGCGGTGACTTCTTTCATCAATGTTTGTGATAAGTTCTCTTGGACTCTTTCTAACATCTATGCGCCTAATAGTAAGAATGTCAAGAATATTTTTTTGGAAAATCTTAGTTCTTTTAAATCTCACCATCTTATTTCTAATTGGTTGGTTATGGGGAACTTCAGTACCCCCTTGCATGATTTTGAGAAAATGGGTGGATCTTAGATTGTGGATGAGAGTAGGTTTGATCTCATGAACCTTATTAATAATAATGCCCTATTAGACTTGGATCTTAAAAGGTCCTCTTATACTTGGTCTAATAGGCATGTGGGTGAAGCTATGATTCAAGTAAAGCTTGATTGGGCTCTCCTTTCACCTGATTGGCTTATTTCTTATTCATTTTCTCTTTTAGCCCTAACTAGATTGGGGTCTAACCATTTTCCTCTCTCTCTTTTAGTGGACTTGCTAGGGAGAAGGAAACATTTTCCTTTTAGGTTTGAAAAAATTTGGACTTGTCATCCTAATCTTAAATATAGGGTTCATTCTTGGTGGGATATTCGGGTGGATGGTTCTACCATGTACAGGGTTTCTAAGAAATTGGCCGATGTTAAAAACAATGTTAGAACGAGGAATAGATCGTCCTTTGGTCATTTTTTTGTTGAGAAGGATGCTATTAAGGAGGAAATTCTTACTATTTAGCAATCCATTCAAGTGACTGGTACGATCAAGATTGTTTTCAACGTGAGAATGTTATTTTACCAAGGTTGCATAATATTGTGGCTAAGGAGGAGGAATTTTGGAAACAAAGGTCTAGAATCATGTGGTTAAAGAGTGGGGACCAGAATACTAGGTTTTTTCATCTCTCCACACTGAAGCATCACTCCTCCAATCACATTAATTCTATAAGGTTCAATAATAAAATATTGGATAAGGATGAGGATTTAATGCAAGTGGCTTCTTTTTTCTCTGATTTGTTGTCTATGGATGGCGCATTGGAATCTTCTTGTCAAAATGATCTTCTTCTGGATATTCCCCATATCATCTCTAATAACCTCAATCGACAATTATTTCATATTCCTTCGAATGATGAGATTAAGAGTGAATTGTTTTGGTTTGAAGGTAATAAGGTGCCTAGTCCTGATGGTTTCCCAATGTTCTTCTTCCAATATTTTTGGGATATTGTGGCAAAGGACGTTGTGACCACTACTAAATAATTCTTTGGCAGCTACAATATTTTAAAGGAATTAAGCTCCTCCTTTAAATTGTTTTGGTTCTGAAGAAGCCGAGGTCCTCCTCTTTTGATGAGTTTCACCCTATAAGCTTGTGTAATTTCATCTATAATATCTTTTCTAAAGTGTTCGTAGTTAGATTACAGAAGGTCCTTCCTCAAATTATTTCGATCCAACAAAATGGTTTTGTGCCTAGAAGGAAAATCCTTGACTTGGTTCTTACTATTTGTGAGAATATTCATTCCTTATCAGTTAATAAATATGTGGGTTTTCTTTTTAAGTTGGATCTTATCAAATCCTATGATAGAATTGATTGGGGGGTTTCTTCCTTAATATTTTGAAAGCCTTTGGCTTTAGGGAGAAGTTGGTGTTGTCGGTTTCGTAGTTAATCTCTACTCCAAATTTTTGTCCTTGTTAATGGTTCTCCTTCTCTTTTTTTAGTTGTTCAACGAGTTTGATACAAGGAGATCCTATCTCTCCCTTTATCTTTATTATAATGGTTGAATCTCTTGGAAGATCAATTCAAAGGTTTATTAATGCTGGCCAGTTGTCGAGTCTTTCTCCTTCTCGGAATCATATATGTTCCCATCAACAGTTTGTAGACTATACCCTTATTCTTGGGGAGTCCTCCATTAAAGAAGCCAAAGCTATCAGACTTATAATGTAGAAATATGACGTGGCTTCTGGGAAAAAGATTAGTTTTACCAAGAATACTGTGTTTTTTCTCAACACTCCTGAGTATAGGCAACAAAGAATTATCTGGATGTTGCAGTGTCAGATTGGGGTATTGTTGTCATCTTATCTGAGCCTCCTATTGTGTTCTAATTTTGTTCTTGATTCCTTCTGGAGTTGTTTGGTTGATAATTTTAACTCTAATTTGGTTGGTTGGAAAGTTTATTTACTAAGTCAAACTAGGAAAGTTCAATTGATTAAGTCAAATTTTTAAAATCTCTCGGTCTATACCCTCAGTCTATTTCACATGTTGCAGAAGTTTGTGGATAAGATTGAATGTATTCAGAAGAATTCCCTTTGGTCTAGGGTTGAAGAGAATAAAATTTTACATTTGGTTTCTTGGGATGATGTTTGGAGGCCTAAAAAGGTGGGTGACTTAGGCATTTGTAAAATCAGAGAATTCAACCTGGCTTTACTTGTTAAGCAATTGTGGAACCTTATCTCCAGAAATAGTGAATGGGCCAAAATTATCACTAGTAAATATCATTGGTGAGTGGATCATATCAGGGATCTCCTTGCCAGTGGTTTCTCCCATCCTTCTAGTTTGTCCCTTTAGAACTTTATGGTGAAGTCTAGAAATATTGTTTCTAAGGGCTTGAGGTGGCAATTGGGTAATGGCAGAAGGATACCCTTTTGGGATGACTAGTGTTTTGGGAATGGTTTGCTCAAAGATGAGCCTTGGGCTCTTCCTTTGATGGATCTTTGTATTTGTCAATTTGTCAATTTGGTAGATTTGTTGTTGGAAAAGGCTACATGAGCTTAACCCAAGTTCTGAAGTTCTTTTTAAAGCCTTATCTTCTATTCATATCTCCTCCTTTTCCTCGATCAACAAGGTGGTGTGGAAGTTCTCGTCCAATGAAAAAATTTCAGTCTCATCAACTTTTTCCCTTTAATTTTATTTTATTGGGCTTTTCCCTTTTTGGGCCTTTCTTTAATTCCCTAAGCTGATTCTTAAAGTGAATTTATTCTTTTGGTTATTTTTCCAAAACAAGTTGCTTACTATTGATAATCTTATGAAAAAGAGGTTTTATGATGCCTAACAAATGTTTTCTGTGTGAAGAAGCTACAGAGGAATTGTATCATCATTTGATTGGCTACAGGTATGTGAGGGATGTTTGGGAACATGTGCTTTCTCTATAGAATTTGAGCTAGTTTTTTCCATCTTCTATTAGGGATTTGTGGTCTCAATGGGTGGGCCCTTCTTCTAATCCTACTCTAGTTTTCATTTGGTCTCTTACTCTTCCTCATCTCACATGGATAATTTAGTTGGAAATAAATAACATAATCTTTAGGGATAATGCCCTTCCTTCTATCAGAATTGCTTATAAGATTTGTGTTACTATCAAAGAGAAATTTTTGTCTAAGGTGTCTTTTCAGATTGGCCCTAAGATTGTTGTGTCACCTGGTGATGCTTGTGTCTCTCTGAACTGGAACCTACCTTGTGATATTTCTCTTCCTTTGAAAAAAGGCAAGGATTCTAAGAAAGATTTTGTTTGGAAAGCTCCTCCTATTGGTTGGGTGAAAGTCAATTTTGATTGAGTTATTAAAGGTAGTTTGGGTCCTGCTAGTTGTGGGGGAGTGTTGAGAGATTCTAATGGTAGGTTTTTTTCACGGTGGTGGTCCCTTTGGGAACCCAAAAAAACCACTTTCAAGAAACTTCAATTGCATATCATGGTTTGAAGATGGCTCAATCTAAAGGTTTAAAGAAGGTTTGGATTGAGGGCGACTCCCTAAATGCTATAAATAACCTAAATAAGTCTACCTCTCCATCAAAGATGGTTGAATCTCTTATTCTGAATGTCTTGTACATCTTGAGTTCCTTTGATCAATGTTTCATTTCCCATATTTATAGAGAGGGAAATTGTCTTGCAAATATATTTGCTAACGATGGGGTTAATGAACATATGGTTTGGGAAGGGAATGACCCCCTCCCCATCGAAGTCCTTTTAATTATAAATCTTGATTTACAAAAGGGATAAGGTAGGGGTTCCTATCATTATTTGGTTATATCACATGGAAATTATTATGTGGTATATCAAATCCAAGTGTGATCTTCATAGAGGCTTCTCCTTGCAGTTTTTTGATGTGACTAAGGTCCGTAAGGATTTGCATTCAAGGTTAATTATTTCTCCCTGTCACCTCACCTTTCCCACATAGATTGTGGGTGGTTGAAAATCTATCACCTTCTCGAGGCTTCTCTTAATTCTCTATAAATATTTCAGGCTATTGTGGTTTCTATGTACTACTATCATGGGCGGTGAGCAGAATTGAGTTGAACCAATATTGTGTGACTCTTATAATAGAAATAAGAAGGTTTGGGATTTGTTACGAGTTGGGGATGTTACTCCCTACATGGAAAGACTCCATGAGCATGAACCTAAGGTGACACAAATTTTTATTGAGGGTTGACAGAACAGAGTTTTGAAGCTCTATGGGACAGAGTTTAACATAACTGAAGAGTTCATTGTTGAGATTACGGGTATGACCACTAAGGGAAGGAAAGTCTATAGGGATAAGAAAGATTCAAGCGCTACCATGGAAATTTTATTCAAGGATTATGAAAGGAAAAAATTAAAGAAGGAAAAATGTGGGGGTTATCTTTGCAACTCTATCAAGGCAATATGAGGTGATGTGGTTGAAGAAATAATGAGGTATTTTACGCTTAATGGGTGTTTTCTGTTCTGTCTGGGTACCATTTTTTTTGCTTAATCACTTCAGGCATAGGAAAAAGGTTTCCTTTTTTTCTTTTATTTGCTTGTTTCCTTAGAGAGTGGTATAAGAGACCATAAACAAAATCCCAAGAACCTTGTACTCCACGAGGGTTTAATCCTCTTAGTCTTAGAGTATGCTAAGTCTAATACTATTCTTGATCAACCTAAGAAATTTTCTAAAGGTTGGAAAAAGAAGCATGATTCAGAGTATGTTCCTGGTTCGGAAGCCTCCATGGAGGTTTATTCGGAGCCCCCTACTTCCTTTGAGGGTAAGAGAAATAAGAATAGTAAATCATCAAAAACCCCTAATTTTGAAGAGTATTCTATGGGTAGTGAAGAGGAGAAGGAGTTTGATTACCCCGCTGAAATTTAGAAATCCAAACTTGGAAAGTCTCCAAGTGGTAAGAAATTTAAGGGTGATTCCTTGGGTAAGAAGAAAGTGATGGAAATTTTTGTGGGGGATAAGGTTGGGGATCCCCTTATGACTGGTATGAAGAGGAAGGTGGGTTTGAAGGATGGGAGCTCTCAGAACAAGACTAAATGAAAATGTGTTCCTAAACCAGGAGGAGACTATTAGTACTGGTGTTGTTTCCCCTAATGTTGAGCCTTTGCAGGTTGATGTTGGTTTGGAGAATGAGAAGGAGTAAGAGCAAGGTAGGAATGTGGTTGTTGAGATTGAGAGGACCATGTGCAAAATTAAGGTTCCTAGTGTTGGTTAGAAAGGGAAGGATTTTCTTGGGATTGAAAATGTCAGTAGGGATTCTTGGGAGGATTGGGTGGATGACAAGGATGCCTTCAATTGTTATAGGGATGACTTGCCCAATGTGCTTGGTATGGCGAAAGATGGATCCTTAATTCTCTTTATGCTTTTTAAGTGGGATTTCAATGAACTAAACCTCACTCACTAATGTGAAGGTTTTATCTCTGGTAAGTAATGTGGGGGAGTCCTCTACTCCCAAGGAGCCTTTTGTCCAGGCCCAAGTTAATCAGTTAGTCAATTCAATGAAAATTGTTTCTAATGAGATGTTGAAGATGAAAAAATCCTTTGAATTGAGAATTGTAGTTTTGGATGATAAAATGGATCATGCCTATCAAAAGATAGAAAAGGTTGTTGATGTTAGTAAGACTATAATTTATAATGAAGTTGAGGGTTTGTGATTCCTAAATGAGAAAGCTAGGCAGTGGATGGGGGAAGTGTAGATGGTGTGAGAGAAGCTACAGATGATGTGGTTGATCTCCCTAGTGTTTAGATAAAAGGGGTTAGTGAGAAGGATCCTTGTACTAGGACTCATAAAAAAAACCAAGTTGAATGTTGGGATCACCATTAACATCTGCATCACCTCTTGGGTTAGGCCTTCCCCCTTTACCTGCCATCAATCAGCAAAATTCGAGCAACCCCCCAATCATAAATCAAAACATCATACTAAATCCTCCCATCTTGCCATCAATATCGCAACAACAAGTGGCAACCATCCAGGCAACCCCAACAATCAACACATCATCTACCACCCCCTACATATCTCAAAACATGGTCTCCCAAGGACCAAGCATATCAACTCCGCCATCCACCACCCAAACCCCAATTATCAATATGATGGTCCCTCTCATCACAATAGCCAACACTATTCCAAATCCACCGCCGCCGCCGCCAAAACCCAACATGGAAAACTCATTTAGCATCATGTTGCAAGCAGCTCAACAAGCCACCTATCAAAAGGAACTTCAATAAATCCAAAATCAACAAGCTACACAGCTAGCTACCTAATAATCGCAAGCGCAACTAGCAGCATGACAAGTGCAATAGGCTGCCCAAGCCCAAGATTTACTGTAACAAAAACAAGTCACCCAAGTTGCACAAGTAGCTCAAGCTGCTCAAGCCGCGCAGGCTACCTAGGCTACACAAGTAGCCCAACAAGCACAAGCTCAGGCTCAAGCCTAATATTAAGCTCAGCAAGCGCAAGCACAAACTCAATACAAGGCACAATTACAAGTAGCTCAACAACAAGCATATCAACAAGCCCTGCAGTGGTATCAAGCACAACAACAAGCCCAACAACAAGCTTTGTTGGCACAACAAAAACAACAAGACCAACAACAAGCATTGTTGGCACAAAAACATAAGCACTCATATCAGCAAGCCTTAATCACACAGCAGAGTTTACAACAAGCTCCCACCAACATACCCAACGCTCCACCCGTCAATCATACACCTTAACCACTTCAGAACACATTCACTCCACCTCCTGATCTACAAGATGATGTGACAACATAAATAAAATTGCTCTTGCAGCAAGTGCTTGATCTCCAATCAATGAAAACAACAAGGACACCCAACAATCTGTGTCCTTATCCTTTCGACAAGAGCCTTGCAATGGTACCATTCCCGAAGGGTTTTGAAATCCCTAAATTTGACAAATATCATGGGTTGGGAAACATTGAGGATCACATCAGGGAATTCTAAGTACATTGTATGGAAGTCACATATAATGATACATATCTAATGCGGTTATTTCCTCGAAGCTTGGTTGGCGTTGCCATGGAGCAGTTCTCTTGCTTGCCCACCAACATCAAAATGTTCCAAGAGATCAACAACGCATTCATAAAGAACTATGTATTCAACATTGGTATGGATGCTAGTCTAGAGGAACTATATGTGCTCAAACAAGGAAAAGGGGAATCATTCACTTCCTTCCTACAACGATGGTGATCCAAGGCCAATCAAAGCAAGTGGGCCATGCTGGAGGAGCAATAAATTTGCAACATCATTTCCAATCTTGAGAAAACCTTGGCATTCCATCTAAAAATGCAGTGCATCACCACTTACGACCAACTGATCCCTAAGGTGCTCAACATCAAACGAGCCCTTATTGCACAAGGGAGTACACCCACATTTCTGAAAAGTCAAGGCAACTGCCCTTCCACCAACTATAATGAAAAACCTCACACGTGTGCAAAAATAGGAATGTCACTAATGATGGAGTGGTTGATGCCAAGGTCATGGTTAGTGCTCCAATGTAGAACACCCAAACATATCAACAACCACAAAAAAATAATCGCAACAACACGCAAACCAATGCGATAGCACAACAACCACCCAATAATCAAATCAACAATCTGAATAATCAAGAAGGACCACCTTCGTGAAACAAATATCCCACCAAGAGGAAGTTCACAGCCCTTGGGGAATTAGTCAAATCCATCATGAAGAAATTGGTAAACAAGAATCTCATCAAAATCCCCACTCATGAAAATTATCAAGAGCCCCAAGTGAAACCACTATGGTATAATGAAAATTACCTTTGTGATTATCATAAAATCAAGGGGCACACAACAACTAATTGCATGAAGCTGAAAAATGTAATCCAAGACCTCATCGATGACAAGATCATAAACGCGGAACAACCAGCTGGCAATCAAGATCTTAAGATCTACACGAATCTAATGTCGGATCATAACTAAGGAAATAACAAAGGGAAACAAAAGTATGCCAATGTGAACCATGCGTATGATCAAGTTGTCACATCCTTGGATGAATGGGTCACTATTGTTAGCTTCAAGGGGGCCAAAGTTGATTGTGGAGTCACCACATGTGGTGGAAAATTCACCATTGTTGGGTCATCATAGCCACCTAGGGCATCCACCTCAAATCCAAAATCCGCTCCTAATGGCTACAATGTCTTAGACTAGTTGAAATAACTACCACTCAGATCTCCATCATGGAGTTACTGAAGATTTCATCCGCCCATAGAGAAATCCTTGAGGAAGCATTGGCTTCATCCACTGTCTTTGCCAATCTTGATACTAAACAATTCCAAGCTATGGTCAAAAACATCACCACCCCAAATCTCCTAGAATTTTCTGATTAGGATTCCCCCACCCAGCCATCTCACAATCGTGCACTCCACCTTGAAGGCTTGGTTCATAAAAATAAGGTCAAAAGGGTCTTGGTGGATGGGGGTGGAGGTCTAAACATTTGTTCTCTCAAGCTCATAAAGAACCTGGGATTCTTCGAGGATTCAATTAAAAAAGGCAAGGGCATCATGATCAAAGCTTATGAAAATCAAGAAAGAGTGTCTTAGGGCACTATCCAAATCCCTATTCAAGTAGGGCTAGACATTATGGAAACCACCTGTCAAGTTCTTGACCTTGATTTACCTTATAACATCCTCCTGGGACGTCATGGATCCATGGGATGCAAGCAATTGCATCAACCTTCCATCAGTGCGTCAAGTTCCCATACAAAAATCAAGAGGTCACAATCTACGGTGATCCTCATCCCTTTGCCTATTGCAAAAACCTAGAAGCAAAATACTATAAAATCAACCAAGTCCCAAAGAACGATGAAAGCCCTTGAACCCTATATATAGACCCAACCAACATTGCCTCCACTTCTGGGACAAAGACACTCGCCATTCCTGATATATCTGAAATCAAGGTCATAATCCAAGACAATAGCTGTGGGGATTATAAAATGAAGAAAGGAGCCTTTGTGGTAGGGGAGTTACCTCAATCCCCCAAATCTCATGGACAGTCATAGCCCACTAATACAACAAGTCAAACCTTCTGAGTGGAACCCTCTTGATTCAAAAGTTGGGGGGATCTAGGCTGAGAAGTGGTGGATGAGAGAGACATATCCAGTCTCCCCTATCAAGATGAGAGACCTATATTAGCCCTTCCTGTGGATGATTCCAACATAGGACTTCAATTAATGTTGGGCATGGGATATAACATAAATGAAAGTCTTGGAAAGAACAACAACGCCCAATTGGAACGTATCATTACTGGAAAGTGCATGAAGAATATTGGCCTTGGGTGTACCCCTCCAAGTGTAACCATACGTGGCAGAAGTCCCCCCATTAAAACAATCAAAACTCCCCCTTAGCTATTGGAAGTCACCCTTTAGTTACCCGTATCCACAGGTCGAGTCATAGACAACTTTACCTTTGACATAAATGATGTGTGTAGTAGTGATGACGATACCATAATTGAATTACCCATGATTTTTGAAGATTCCTCCCTATTAATGATCAACACCCTGTCTTTTGAGTCAGACTGTCAAACCCATGAGATAAACCTAGTTTATCCTCAACTCATCGATTACAACCAACGCGAACCACCAATTTTGGACACGTTCAAAAACTATGAGGAACTCTCAAAATTCATGGGATTACAGGACTCGGTACCATATGGAGATCACAAATCTGGGTTCAACATCATACTAGGTATGCAAGCCTATTATGTGGAAACAATTGAATCCTTCAGTCGCAAAAGTGAGAAATTGAGAATAACCTCAAGGTCTTTAAGTGAAAACCATAGTGTGACACTCTCTGACCCAAAAACAATAAAAATAAAGGATGCATCCAATAGTGAAAACCTCTTCGAGGCACTGGAGGATGAAGGATTTAATCTTCCTCTCAATTCCCTTCATCAAGAGAAGTCAGCAATTCTGGCATAACAATACAATCCAGTCAATCTGGGAACAGAGGAACTACCACACATAACATTTTATGCCGAGTCACTTCTCACAGAAGAACAGGAACTCCTAGTTGCATTCCTAAAGGAAAGAAAGGTAAACTTCACATGGAATTATGTCAACATGCCTGGGCTTGATCCAAAAGTTGTAGTTCATCACCTAGCTATATATCTTGAAGTGAAGCCTGTGAGACAAAAGCTAAGAAAAATGCATCCCCAAATAGCATTATTGGTCAAAATGGAATTACAAAAGCTCCTAGATGTAGGTTTCATACAGTCGATTGATTATCCATAGTGGGTCTCAAACCTTGTACCTATTTCAAATCTCACTGGGGGCATCCACATCTGCATGAACTTCAAAGACTTAAACAAAGCATGTCCAAAGGATGAATTTCCACTTCCAAACATTGACAGGATCATGGATATGATGGCAGGACATGAGATGTTATCATTAATGGATGGATTCTCAGGTTTAAAATCAAATCATGATAGCCAAGGAAGACCAACACAAGACAACTTTCACATGTTTATGGGGAAAATATTGTTGGAATATGCCATCGGATTGAAGAACATAGGAGCAACTTACCAAATGACCATGACACTCGTCTTTCATGATATGATCCATAAAACTGTGGAAGATTATGTGGATGACATACTGGCTAAATCAAAGAAGCGACGAGATCACATATTAGCCCTAAGATCCATTTTTGACAGACTAGAAAAGTACAAGGTCTGACTTAATCCAAAGAAGTGTGTCTTCAGGGTACAATCAAGTAAGCTCTTAGGGTACATTATATCAATGAGAGGAATCGAAGTAGATCCCGCCAAATTCTAGGCAATCCTCAAAATGGAAGCACCCAAGACATTTAAACAACTAAGAGGCCTATTGTGTCGCCAAAAAGTGTAGTCTTCGACACTTTTTCACTCATTTGGGCCTTTTCCATTGGATTTTGGCCTTGTTTTCCCTTGATTCAGTCTTGTAAGCCTGCAATTCAACAATAACCTAACGAAATTTTACTAAGTTGTTGTGAAGTGTTGTAACACATTTCCTCACTTTTTTAAGATCCTTTCAACACCATTCACCTAAACAACACCCTCTTACATCTTTCTAAGCCTTGTGACAAAGTGTTGTAAAGTGTTGTAATACATTTTCACACTTATCTAGGCTTATCACCCCTAATTTAACCATTTTATTATACTACTTTGTGCCCTTGATGTACTTTTAATCATGACTTAAGTGTGCTTCGGGAGGTAAACCTAATCAACTTCATTAAACATTATTTAATTCCCGACCACCACTTGAAATTGCCCAAGTAGACTAGGTTGGCACCTTGGGCGACCTAGTCCCTTTTGGCATAAATTTCAAATTTGAAACAAAAACTAACGGGAATTTTGCCTCCAAAACCCTAGTGTCAGCCTATCATGTTGCATTTCAGGAAAATTAGGGTTTTTCATGTATAAATAATGGTTTTCATCTTCATTTTGCCTCTCTCTTACACTCTTACTCTCCTAAGATCATTTTTCACCTTCACAAGTACTCTTGCACTCAAGACTTCACAAGAAAGCAATCAAGCATAAGGGTTTCACAAGCAACCTCCATTGGAATTGTTCTTGCATGTTGCAGACCTCAACAACAAAGGATTTGGTGAGCATTTACATTGTTTATCATTCAAGCATCTCTCCTTTGATTTGTTTCTCATTTGGGTTTAGTTACCATCAAAGGGGTTTGACTTAGGCAAGGCAAACCCATATTCCCTAACCCTAACATTCTCTTGGTCTTTGCATGTGCTTTGCAAGTTTTGTACTCAGATTTGGTGAAGTACAAAGTGTTGGAGAAAGTAAAAACATTCCACTCAAGTCACATCAAGGCATCAAACCCTAGAAGGAGCAAAAAGACAAGTTACAGGCCATTTTCGGGAGTTTCAGACACGGATTGCTGCAGAGAAAGAAAATACTAGCTAGGACCCACATAATCATACCCTAATTCCTTGAAAAGCATCAAGAGGACTAGGTCACTACTATTGGCGACCTTGTCCCTATGCTAAGCCTGAAAAAGGGTTTTTTGCATTTTTGGGTACTGTTTTCCTCGAAACCTGGTCTGGTAAAATTTCTCAATAGGAGGAATAGGTCACCCAACTTGGTGTAAGTGACCCTCTATTGATCTCAGATAATTTTTAGAATATTTTGGGACCTCCCATCTACAACATCACATTTCCAAGTGCACAAGTTTTGATCCTTCCAGATTACTTTTTATATTGCATACATTTAGGTCATTTTAGATTAATCTGCACTAGTTTAGATTTACTTTGTTTACATTTCATGCATTACATTAGTATCACTTCATTTTTAGTTTCTAGCCACACATCACACACACTTTACAACCTTCATCAATCAACCCTCCTTTTGAATGCAACTGCCAAAAATCTTATAACCACCAAGTGGAAAGAGCGCCATTCCCACACACCAAGAGCTCCTAGGGTGAAAAACCCTAAGGGCCTAGTATAGGGAATCCTCTTGCCCTAGGTCTAGTGTTATATTTTTGGTGGTTCATTTTTGTGAACCCGACCATAGACCAATTGCTAAATTTTCTGATTTTGCATTTCATCTTAGGAGATAGCTTGCATTGCATTGAAAATTTTGCATTGTTTACATCTTAGGGTTTGTAGAAAAAGTGCATTAGTGAAAATTCATTCTAGAATTGCATTGTGCATTACATTTCAGTCAAAAAATACAAAAAAAATGCATTTGCAGTCTTTGTTTATATCAGAAAATTAGAAAAAGCATAAAAATCAGTTAAAAACTCAGAAATTAGTCAAAAACAACACTATTGGGACTAAGTTGCCACACTGGGCGACCTAGTCCTCTTGAAAAATTTTCCTCATAGTTTCTATCATTTTCAACACTTTGTCTGCATTTATACTTTCTATATTTGTCCTTATATTTTCATTTCCAGATTGGCTCTTTTCGTCCATTTCTTGTCATTACTTAACCCTCATCATGGCCATGTCTTTCAAGAAGTTATGGACATCCCTCAAATCCTTAATGGATATGTGAAGTTGCACCTTTTCCACCGATCCTAATGACCTTGAACCCACTCCTGCTCAACCAACTCCCAATGATTGTCCTCCTCCCAAAGTAGACATCATTGGAGATGATGATGCTAGTATGTATCGGTTCCTTAATGAATGCCTTGACAACCTTGAAGCAAATGCTTCTTTTTCCCCCTTTATGAATTAACTAGTAATGCCTAACATATCATCCCATGAAACATTTTCTTACCTTCACGCAAAAACACAATAGGGGTGTAAGTTCCCTACTCAAGGTGAGCCTAGTTCCCCTCACCTTGTCCCTCTTAACCCTTTTACCATAACCCGTTCACACACCCTCCCATTAATCTTCAACAAACTTATGGAAAAGGGTTTACCATCCTAAGCAAACAAGGTGGTGATCTCACAAACGAACATGAAATTCACAAATTTTATGAACAATTGTCATCTGATGAACATCTAATGGGCATTGGTTATCAATATCCTCCTTGTGATAGGGTCCCTCCTAGAGAATGCCTTAGGCTCTATAACGATGGCATGATGATCTTTGATTCCCCTCCCAACCTATATGTTCTCCTTCCTAAGGAAAAGTCACATCCCCTCCTAAAAACAATGCTAAACCTTTGGTCATCTTAGGACCTCCTACTCCCATACCCTCTTTTGAAGTTGGAGAGTCTAGCCGACACAAGAGGCCATATAAATTACATAAATTTAAGTTTCCTCTCCATACATCACCTGAATGTGAGAGAAAATTGTGCATCCTCTTAAACAAAGGGCTCTTCACTTTACCTCATCATAATCGGTTGGCTATCTCTCCTAAAGATGTTAATGTACCACATTGTGCTTGTCATCGTGTTCTTGGCCATAGAAGCGATGAATGTCAACATCTGCAAGAGATACTGAGTAAGTATCACTTCATTGGTACCGAGTGCTACCCTATTGACCCCTAACCTACTCTAGTGCACCTTTTCATGTAATAGTTGTAGAAAATGTCCTCACTATTAAATGCCCCCTCTCATCACCTACCTCGGCTCCCTCCAACCTTGCACTTAGTGGGGGAAAGAGGTTGCTAGCCTTGTCCTAGTAATGTACTTGTCTTTGTCCCATAGCTTCATTGTCCACCTCCCACTTTTCCCCACTGAGATGGGGAGGTGGATGACTTGCTTCATGGTTGACCTACACTTTCCTTACTAGTATTGTGTTTGCTTATGTTTCATGTATTCCTCATCTTGTTTGATGTTTTCTTCCTCTTTGTGACATTCTTCTATATGTATCTACCTTCTTCTATGTGTCGTGCATGCCTTTTCAATTTTCTTTTTTCCTTTTCTTTTGAATTTAATTTAGGGAAGACGCAAGACATTGAGACCACAATGCCTCCTTCATGTTGACCCAACTGAACCTTTTTTCCTTTCATTTGGTGATGATGCAAGGCATTGAGACCGCAATGTCTCCTTCATGTTGACCCAAATGATGCTCTTTTCTTTTTCTCTTTTGACTTTCATTTGAGGATGATGCAAGGCATTGAGACTGCACTGTCTCCTTCATTTTGACTCAAAAGCAAGGCTATTTTTCATTTTTCATTTTCTTTTACTTTTTATTATCCTTTTGGGGATGATGAAAAGCATCAAGACACCATGTCTCCTCCATGTTGACCCAAATTGACTCTCCTTTTTCATTTGCTTTCACTCTCTCTATGTCTTCTTCTAGTTCTATGTATTTGGGGGAATGATGATAGTTTCGTGCTCTCGAAACAAACATTGTAGCAATGAACATACTGACCCCAAATCCATAGATCCCTTATGTGTTTGTGGTTTTCATGTTGGGGGAAACTCCCTTTCTTTCCTTTTCCTTTCCTCTTTCTTTTACATGACGCAACCTCTCTTGGACACATGTCACTTGGAATGGGACTTTTTGAGTAGGCTCTCTTGTCCTTTTGCATTTATTGCCTTTCTCTACTTTAAAGAAATCACTCACCAAACGGTGTGTAGCAACTCCTTTAAAATGGGGGCATACATTGGCATTATTTTGTTTTGCATTTGCATTTTCTTTTCTTTGCCCATGCTTCCTAAGTGCGGCCTTGTCACTTTGCATGATGTGTTTTCTCACTTTGTGATGACATTTGGTGTAATTTCCTTCATAAGTGTGACTTGTCTTAGCATATTAAATTCCTCTCGGTGGCCTAATACGATGCACTACATCCCCTAATTTGTGAATCTTCTATCCTTTGATTGGTCCTCTCTTGGAGACATTAAACTCAATGTTCCCTAAGTTAAAGACCTCATATGAACTATACAAGACTCCTTGGAACACTCTTTTTGCATTTTACATTTTTTTTGCATTTTTCATTTTATACTTTTGCATTTGTGCATACATGGCCACCTTTCATAACACAACTTGCATGCATGTAGTGCCATCTTGCACTTGTACATGAGATCTAAGCATCCAAGGTTTTGCTTGTCTCATGAACCACACCCTTGTCTTTTGTGGTGCCTTATCAAAGTTATCAAGAGGTATAACTTTGGTATGGTTGAGCGAGAAGCCCAACTAGTGGAATGACTTTCCCCATAGCCACCTTTTTGTGTGTGAAAGCATACCAACCATGTGTATGTATTTAGCCACCTTTTGGCATTCTCACTCGATGGACAACCAAAAGTCTCGTTAGCCTAGAGTGAGTACATCCTTTTCTCCCAGAAAAACGGCCTAGATATGATCCACAACTAGCTGGACAAATGGTCAAAGCTTCATCCAACCTTTTCACATTACTCCTTGTGTGATATTTTGTGCTTATGTTTGGTTTTTCCATGGGATATTGATCTTGGGGGCTTGATCATCCCTCTTGATCATAGTCATTTCACCTTACTAGCATGAGTACATTAGATCTCGCTCGACACAAATGATTCAACTACTTTAGTGTGAGATTGAAGTAAGTTCATACTCTCACTAAAGTGGGGGATAAATGTGTCACCAGAAAGTGTAGTCTTCGACACTTTTTCACTCATTTTCACCTTTTCCATTGGATTTTGGCCTTGTTTTCCCTTGATTCATTCTTGTAAGCTTGCAATTCAACAATAACCTAACATTTTACTAAGTTTTTGTGAAGTGTTGTAACACATTTCCTCACTTTTCTAAGACCCTTTCAACACAATTCACCTAAACAACACCCTCTTACATCTTTCTCAGCCTTGTGACAAAGTGTTGTAATACATTTTCACACTTATCTAGGCTTATCACCTCTAATTTAACCCTTTTCTTATGCTAATTTGTCCCCTTAATGTACTTTTAGTCCCGAACTAAGTGTGCTTCGAGAGGCAAACCTTATAAACTTCATTAAACATTATTTAATTCTTGACCACCACTTGAAATTACCCAAGTGGGCTAGGTCGCCACCTTGGGCGACCTAGTCCCTTTTGGCATACATTTCAAATTTAAAACAAAACCTCATGAGAATTTTGCCTCCTAAACCCTAGTGTTGGTCTATCATGTTGCATTTTAGGAAAATTAGGGTTTTGCATGTACAAATAAGGGTTTTCATCTTCATTTTTCCTCTCTTGCACTCTTACTCTCCTAAGATCATTTTTCACCTTCACAAGTACTCCTGCACTCAAGAATTCACAAGCAAGCAATCAAGCACAAGGGTTTCACAAGCAACCTCCATTGGAGTTGTTCTTGCATGTTACAGACCTCAAAAATAAAGGATTTGGTGAGCATTTACATTGTTTATCATTCAAGCATCTCTCTTTTGATTTGTTTCTCATTTGGGTTTAGTTACCATCAAAGGGATTTGACTTAGGAAAACCCCTATTCCCTAACCCCAACATTCTCTTGGTCTTTGCATGTGCTTTATAGGTTTTGTATTCGGATTTGGTGAAGTAAAAAGTGTTGGAGAAAGTACGAAAATTTCACTCAAGTCACATCAAGGCATCAAACCCTAGAAGGAGCAAAAAGACAAGTTACGGGATACCCTAACTCCTTGGAAAGCATCAAGAGGACTAGGTCACCACTATTGGTGACCCTGTCCCTGTGTTAAGCCTGAAAAAAGGTTTTTGCATTTTTGGGTACCCTTTTCCCCGAAACCTGGTTTGACTAAATTTCTCGACAGGAGCTCGCCCAACTTGGCATAAGTTTCCCTCTGTTGATCTCAAAAAAAATCCAAAATATTCTGAGACCTCCCATCTGCAACATCACATTTCCAGGTGCACAAGTTCTGATCCTTCTAGTTTACTTTCTGTATTGCATACATTTAGGTCATTTTAGATTAATCTACATTAGTTTAGATTTAGTTTGTTTACATTTCATCCATTACATTAGTATCACTTCATTTTTAGTTTCTAGCCACATCACATACACACCACAACCTTCATCAATCAACCCTCCTTTTGAATGCAAAGGCTACAAATCCTCTAACCACCAAGTGGGAAGAGCATCATTCCCACACACCAAGATCTCCTAGGGTGAAAAACCCTAAGGTACTAGTATAGGGAATCCTATTTCCCTAGGTCTAGTGTTATATTTTTGTTGGTTCACCTACAAGGAAAACTCTGGTCCATTCGTTGATTCATAGCACAACTAGCAAACAAGGCAATCCCATATTCTCATTTACTCCACAAGGGGGTAGCATACAAATGGGATGAGAAATGTGACCAAGCATTCAAAAAAATTAAGGAATACTTGCTCACACCATCAGTCCTTATGCCACCAAGTCCAATAAAACCCTTGATCTTATACATATCAGCAATAGTACTAGCCCTTAACGCTCTCTTGCCACAACACAACGAAAATGGGAAGGAGAGAGCTATATATTACATCAACGGGACCATGGCGGGACATGAGCTAAACTATACACGCATTGAGAAATCTTGCCTGGCAGTCATGTTTGTAGCACAAAAATTTAGACATTACATGCTAGCACATCATATCAAGCTCATTGCATAAATAGACTCACTCAAGTACCTACTTTCCAAAGAAACTCTCACGGGATGAATGGCTAAGTGGGTTATGATCCTAACAGAATATGACATTGAGTATGTAGAACGCAAGGCTATCAAAGGACAAGTAATCATAGATCAACTAGAAAAAGCACCAATTTAGGTAGAGAATCCACTTGTTTCAGAGTTCCCTCATGAATCAATATTCAACCTTAGTGTAGTGGATCATTGGAAAATGTATTTTGATGGATCCTACACACAACACGGGTCAGGAGCGAGAATCTTCCTCATCACTCCACAAGGGGATTGCATAGATAAATCATACAGGTTGTCATTCCCATGCATAAACAACATCACAAAATATGAGGCTCTTGTCATAGGGCTGAGAATTGTAGTGCAATGGCAGATCATGGCACTTAAGGTCTACGGGGATTCACAGCTCGTAATCAACTAGGTAAATAATGAATATCAAATAAAGGATAACAAATTGACTCCATACAAAAAGTTGGTGGAAATTCTCAAGGATTCCTTCATTGATATCACATTTGAACAACTACCCAAAGCAAACAATAGAGCAGCGGAAGCAATGGCTACAATCAGATCACTCCTAAAGATTCTGCACAACATCCCAAAACAAGAATTCTTCGTAGAGCAGCTTCTCGTACCAGCATTTTAGGTACCAAAATCAAAATTGGTGTACGAAATCATTGGTCTCAATGATCCTTGGTACCATGATATTTACAGCTACTTGAGAATAGGAATCCTTCCCAATGACATAACCCCGAACCTCAAAAGAGCCTTTGTCAAAAATTCATCTCATTTTGTCATCCTAGGAGATACCTTGTACCGTAGGATTATCGAAGGGACCCTTTTACATTTCCTAAACAT
The DNA here is from genome assembly GCA_007115665.2 of Sequoiadendron giganteum. Lineage (NCBI taxonomy): Eukaryota > Viridiplantae > Streptophyta > Pinopsida > Cupressales > Cupressaceae > Sequoiadendron > Sequoiadendron giganteum. The sequence goes on along the minus strand of CM021104.1, from coordinate 13,518,737 downwards.
TGAGGAAGCCTTGAATTCTTTAATTGAGGTACATAATGACATTTGTGGTTCACACTCGAGCGATATGACTTTGGCCAAGAAACTGTTGAGGATGGGGTACTATTGTCCTACCATGGAAAGAGAAGTACATGACCATGCCAAAAGGTGTTTGCAATGTCAGCAACATGGGGACCTCATCCATGCATCAACTCAAGAGCTCAACCCAATTATCACACCTTGGCCCTTTTCACAATGGGGGCTCGATCTCATTGGTAAAATCACTCCCACCTCATCCAATGGCCATAATTTTATCATCACCGGCATAGAGTATTTCATGAAGTGGGTGGAAGCCATTCCCATGACCTACATTACAGGAAAGCAGATATCCAAATTCATCCTAAATTATCTTATTTGCCGATATGGTGTCCCTCAAGCCATTATCTCGGATAATGGGACACCTTTCAAAAAGTAGGATGTTCGTGACCTATGCCAAAAGTTCAAAATCCAACATCACTTTTCCACTCCATATTATCCCCAAGGAAATGGCCAAGCAGAAGCTACCAATAAGACCATCCTGAAGATCCACAAGAAAATAGTCAATGATGTCGGTCATAACTGGCATCTACAACTGAATCCCACCTTATGGGCCTACCACACAAATAGGTGCCACCCCCTTCTCTCTGGTCTATGAATCATAATTCATACTCCCCATTGAGATTGAGCTCTCATCCCTAAGAATATCATTGCAGAATCTCATAAAAGATGAAGAATATCGAGTCTCATGATTTAATGAGCCAGAGTTACTGGATGAGCGGTGTATGGACACCTTAAACTAGTTGCAAGTCTATCAGAACCACCTGAAGTGAAGCTACAACAATAAAATTAGGAGGCGGATCTTCCAAGTCGGTGAGCTAGCACTAAAATAAAATCAGAAGAATGCGCCAAATCCAAATAGCAAGGGAAAGTTTGAGCCCAACTAGTTGGGACCATTCATCATTACAGCAAGCTACAAATCAGGGGCATATCAACTATCAACACCTGAAGGTGAAGCTCTGCAGGAGCCGATGAACAACTCTCATCTCAAAAAGTTTTATGCCTGATCTTTTAACGGTAAAACCAAAAATACCAAAAAATACCAAAATCAAAAGAAAAAAAATTAGAAAAAGGATTGAAAACAGTAAAGAAAAAAATCGTCCTCTAGTGAAAACCACTTCGGTGGCACTTAGGGAAAGTACCTTGGTGAAAACCTGGCAAACAAGAACCTTGTATAAATAAGCACTCTTCATCCACCAGGATCTCTGCAATTGATCTCGCAACACTCATTTGTCCATCACCTTTCATCCCCCTCATCCTTCCATTCATCCATTCGCGTCCATATCATAACTTGATCTTGTGTTTGTACCATGTTCCACCCTAGTACTACTTGGCACATTCCTAAGGTCAATTTGTCCTACCTATATCGAAGTAGTCTATCACATCATGCTGGGGGAATGTTCTTTTACCTGCATCGGATCAAATTCATGTATATCCTTGAAGTCTTCCTTAAAATCAAAATATCCAAACATATTCATAAAATCCTTCATCAAAATCCAAAAACATAAGAAAATCAAAATATCCAAAAACATATCAAAAATCCAAAAAATCAATAGTGGAGTCATCTTGTCGAACTATCATCTCTGAGCTTGAATGTAGGCAAGGTTGATCTTTGATCATCTCCTGAGACAAATTAGGCCAGTCCTTTAGGAGCCCATCATAATAAGTTGGCAATCCATTTGCTCATATCTCATCATTTATCAAGTCTACGTCAGTTGAACTACGTGGTCTTTGCATATATAACGTAGGCAAGGCTAATCTGTTGATCAGCTCCCAAGACCCCTAAAATAGGTCTTTAGGTTAGTTTCTTGGTTAAAATGTCAAAAAAAAAATTGGAAAATCAAAAAATAAAAACAGCCTCAAAACATTTCAAAAATACCAAAAACATCCTAATATTTGAAAAAAAGTTCATCCATCTTCATCTTGCTTTCACCTAAAATAATCTCATCCATAATAAATCAAATCCATCCTCATCCTTTGGTAAACCGGTCAGGAGCAAGTCTAGCAGGTTTAAAAGTGAAAGCTCAATCATCAAAGTCTCAAGTCTAGGTCAGTAAGTAAGCAAGCTAGTCAACTTAGAGTATCAATTGCTTATCATCCAATCAATCCCAAATCATTTGATAACAACATGTCCTAAGATGCATCCTTCCTACAATGGACATCAACATCAGGCACCACCGTAGTTTAGTCTTGGCTAGCGGTATGAAGAACATTAGCTTGTTTTTTTAATTTATCTTTGTCTTTTTGACTTATCTTATTTTACGCTCATTCCAATGACCTCTCAATGATGCCTAATCAAAAATGGTTTAGAGAGAAAGGAATGGGGCAACAATAATTATCTTTTCACATGTTGTACTTGTTGGATATCCTTGTAAAATAAATTCGTCATGCGTTCTTTGTTTGGTTTGTAGGGAGGGTGTTTTAGGTGTCTTGTTGACCACATAGGAAGTCTTGCTTTTTTATGTTTTGGTCTGAGATGTTTAGAATATCTGAACTGCATTCTAAATGAGGTTTTATATGTCAAGTGTGAATAGAAGTACTCCTATCTGATTTGTCGAGTCAAATTCCATCACACTAGGTGAAACGCCATCCTGGTTCTTTATACCTTGATGCATCATGCCCATGTGTGATCAAACATAAGGTAAATGGCCCTTTTAAAATCCCAATTCTTGATAAGAAAATCATCATCATCATCATCATTAATAATGTAGGCTTGTTGGATCATTTTTCAATAGAAAAGGCCTCTATTTATTTTTCATCATCTTATTTCTTCTATCCTCTTTCACGCTAACATGGTATCATGTCATCCACAACTGTCTGCATCCTGCATATTCATGCATATCATCATAATAAGTAGCATCATCCATCTCACATGCATTGCATCGTCATTTAAGATGTTTAGGATAATATAGATTTGTTATTCTAAGCATCTTAATTCATTAACAACATCAATTTTCCACAGTCCATGATCATGAATTGTTTAGTTTTTTGGATTGAAACTATGTGCATTTTAATTCATCTCATTTGCATCATCATTATCATATAGATCTATTAGTCTAACCATCCATACATCCATCTTGAACCTCTTTGTCGCGAGATCGATCCTCAAATCGAACTTTTCGCTCGATCTCTCGAGGGGGCAGTGTACCAATATACTTCTTTCCATTGGGCATCTGAAAAAAACCAATTTTTTTTTTTAATTTTGATCTTGGTAGTTTATTCTTTGAACCAATGCAACAAACACATTGCTTCAAAGAGGGGCAAAATGTAGACATGAAAAATATACAGATTGATCCTACACATCTAATCCTGATCTTACTAACATCACTTCTTCCTGAATCACCCCCTTTACTAATCAATTTAATTGAATAATCTTTATTTGATTAAATTCATCATATTTCCTTTCTTAATTAAATAAATCAAATTTATTTGATTAAGTCACCCGCTCCTATTAGTTAAATAAATTATTTTATTTAATTAATCTGATAATCCCTCTTGTAATCAAATAATTCACTGTATTTAGTTACTCTCTAAGGTCATCTCTTTTAAATTAAATAAATTAATCTTTATTTGATTTAATCTAACATCACCCTCTTTAATTAAATAAATCAATCTTTTGTTTAATTAAATCTAAATCCATTATTCCTCTCAACTTTGATTTATTTAAATCCAAAATCTAAATCAAATTGTCAAAATCAGCTAAATTCTATCTAAATTAATCAAATCCCGATTAATGCTAATCCATTAAATCCTCTATATTTTGCAACTTTCTCATGAATATCATTTTAATTGATTTATTAAATCTTCAATTACTTTCAAAAAGGCATCAATGTTGGAATATTCTCCAAGTTTGAAAAATCCCTCCAAAAGGGTTTGTACATCCAACAAGGCATTTAAACCTCTTACATGTCCTTTTGCCTTGAGCCAAGCAGTATTTAATCCATTCCTTTCTCCCTCCAACAAGCCAACTTTCAAATTTCAAATTTGAATCTAATAGCATTTATCATGCACATTGACCAAAATGTGCTCCACCTCTTTCCATTAGCATCTTGACAAGTGGCACAATGCCATTGGTCCATCTTTAATCCTACATTCATCTTATTCTTCAATCCTCCATCCTTTTTTGTTATAAATCGAGGCCTCCTATATTGCATTTGATCATCCATAATCCATGTAAGATTACCATGCTCATTTGGATCCACAATCTTAGGCTTTTTCATCCATATTTCATCTTTCATAGCTAGGTTATGGAGGATTTTCATCAAAGATCATCAAAGCTTGCAAGGAATTGGGAAAGGGCTATTTTTCACATCAAAATAGCACCAATTCCCTCATGGGATTGAGAGTTTGAGCATTTGAATAAGATTTAGTTTGCTTTCATTTGTGTTCTTCCTTTTATTTCTTGTTCTTCATGTTTCAAATGAATCTTATGGGGAATGTTGATTTAGACTTGTATAATGACTAATTTTGTGTTGTTTGTTCATGATTGTGCAGGTCACCACACCAAAATATTATTAATAGTGATTTGGAAGCTGCTACTATTTTGAAGAATTTGTAATCTTTTGTTGTTTTTGTTTCTTTTTTTGGCTGGTGTTTTGTTGGATTTCTGCTTCTAGTTGGCTGCTCATTTTATTTTTGATTATCTGTTAAAGCAACAGTCCTTTTTCTAAAGGGTTTTGGGGTCCCTTCAAAACCCAATTTACCTATACTAAAAAACATTGTGTATTAGGACACATTTCACCAACATTAAAAAAAATTATGTATAAGGGCCCATTTTACCAACAACATTAATAAATAATTTTGTATGAGGAACCATTTTTCCAATAATATGATAACTCCTTGCTAATCCTAGGTCCATAATCGCCTTCAAAATTACAATGTATGTTTTTTTGAGGTTTGATTTTCCCAACATTTAAATGTATTATTGTATAAACACATGAGATTCACCAAATTTTTACTATACTATTTTAAAATCCCATGGATTTTTCCAAATATGGATTGATATAAATACAATCGAAACTCTAATTTATTTTTTACACATTTTATTTAATTATGAACTTGTGAGCTCTTGGTTTGAATTATAGGTAGATTTCAATTACAGGTATTGTTGCATTAGCGAATAGCGAGTTAGTGAAAACCTAAAGGTAAGTGATCATTTCTTCATAAGGTTATAAGATTATTTCTCTTTGTCATCCTTGCTTCATTCTTATAGATGATATTGAGTAGGGATACATCTAGGACCTAGGCATATATATTATATGATTCCTTCTTGTATAGGATCGAATTCACACCCCTCTTGAAAATTCCCCTTTTACATCCGCCACCTTAGAAAATCAAATCTGACCAAGTAATTCACGTCCTCATTTTGTACCCTATCCCCTTGGCACTTATTTTTGGTTTCGGTGGGGGAATTTTTGTCAGAGACATGCATGCGACACTTGACAAGATTCCTAGCTCTAGAATCTATAGAGGCGTTATGTTCTCCATTGGTGACAAAATGTAACACCCCTATGCCTTCCTTCTGACCTTTGAATTGCTCTTTCCCTCCCATTTCATCTTCAAATGGCTATCTTTCATTCTCATTTCGTCTTCTACACATTCAAAGATCTTCTTGGCAATTCCTTCATTCTAGCTTCACATTTTTGCTCCATGCTCAAGCTACTTGTTGTACTACTAGCTTCATGATTCCAACAATCGCAACATCCTATACATCTACCAAAAAATTTGTAGCTTGGTGTCTTGTGAGACTACTTTTAGTGTTGTTGTGGCTACGTCGACTCTTCCATAGTTGTGGACTTGCATTCCTCTCTCGTTGGCCTTAAGTTCCTTTGGTCGAGGGTGGTAATGCTTTCGTATTACTTTATTGTTGGATTTGAGTAGCATAGTGTCTCTCATAGTACTTGGTTTCATTTTCATTAGAACATTATTTCCTTTACCATATTTCTACATATCTATCTATCCGGTTGTTCGTGGAGATGGAAACACCAAAATGAGGGTTTAACTGCAGTAAACCCCTATACAACCCCAACATTTTTCCTCTCTCGGCTATGTGTAGGTACGTGTTCATGTGGAGCTTTCTGGAAAACTAGACTCCTCATGAGTTGTATTCTCTCCTTTCTCGTTCTTGTCACTTCATAGTCATTTCTCTTGTTATTTCTATCATTCTGTCATTTTCCACTTTAGTCGTCACTTTAAACTTCATTTGCTAAGCTATCAGTAGATTCCTTGTACTTTTACTATACTTTTGCACTTTTTTTCCATACAGACACCATCACACATGTGAGATGCCAATGCACCATGTTGTCATCCCTGACCTACACTATTGTCCTCTAGCAAAGAGTTATCTGAGGTACAGTTCAGATTCCAGAAGCCTACTCATTTAGCCCCACCAAAACTCTCGAGTCAGTAGAGTGACAGAAGCACTGAGAGTGCTCTTCATTTTCTATCCCTAGCATAAATTACCTGCTCGTTGAGGTAGATTAGGGCAACCTTCTGGTCTTATCTCTCTGTGACCTGGAGTCTTGGTGTGGTTGATCCCCCTCCTCTACATTCTGGTGAACCCGACATGAACAATGTCTATCTGTTTCTTTGTGTCTGAGACTTATTCCCTTGCACTAGGTGACTGTTGAAAACTCATGTGTTGTGAGGTTTTATGAGCATCACAACCCAGTCTATGACCTTCGAGTACATGGTTAAACGAAGTGTGTGATACTTACAAATGAAAAAGATGAAGGTCACTTCTAATTTTACTACTGGTTTTTCTACATGCTTTATAGATGAGATGGGTTTCATTGACGAGGCCACTCACACACCCACTCCTCCCGTGTCCCCTATGGCATCATGGGTAAGTGCACAAAGATGGTTCCCAAAAAGTGGACTTAAGTGGACAACTTTTTTTTGAAATCAAGAAATACTAACCTTGGATGTGAAATTGAAGATAGTTACACTCAAAATTTTGAGATAGAACAATAACAAGGATCAAAGTTCTTCAAGTCTACTTTCTAAACTACTAATTTATTTTTAAAATGGTTGAGATTAAGGGGTTCAAAAGAGGGACGTACACAAATTGGTGTCGTTTTTGTTAGAAAAACATAACATAGCAACTCTTGTACAACCCTCGTACGGTGAACTTTTTTTTAGTATTTTTAAAATCACAATGGTCAGAAGTTAGCTAACAATACATAGTTGATGCACGATTTTTCTGGTAATTTTTTAATGAATATTTGATTTTTTACTAATTTTCGGAATGGACACTTCCTGAAAAATAGAATTTTGGTCCTACTACCCCTACAAATTTTGGAAACTAATTGATTTTTTATTTTATTTGTAGAATGGAGTCTAGTTTCTAAAAATGTAATTTATTTGAAAATTCGATGAAGGGTTAATTTATAACGAAAAAAAAACCAAACATTGCTTTTTGGCAAAAAAAGACATACAAACAAAAGAAATTATGGATGAAAGGCTTTACATTGTCAGAAAGTGAAAAAAATTACATTGTTGGATAGGTAAGAGAGAACCCAACATTACCCATGTGTTTGATTTTTTCGATATTGAAACACATGCAATCTTGACGGTGAGCACGAACCCGATTATGTGAAAAATTGTAGAATTTGCAAAAACACATCTCTGGTCGATGAGAATGCCCTCCAAGCCTTTGGGTTGGTATTCGAAGGAAAATACCAATCCTAAGGCTTGGGTGTTCCCAAAGCAAGATATAACACGCTCGCATTATATCTCAATTTTGACATGTTTTGTGAATGCATTGACAAAACGTGAGCGCGTTATAACGCACTCGCATTTTGGTCTACATTGAAATTTTTTTCTTCTTTTTTTCTTATCTCTTTCTTCTTGTTATCTTTCAAGGAAACTATATACATGAAATAAAAATTTAAGTATAAGTTGAAATTTACATATGGACATTTACTTTCTTCTACTTTAAGTTATATCTCATGTATATAGGCAGGATGTTTGAGAGTGGTTTCAGATCTCTAGGAGTTATGATGCAAATTCTAATTTATGGAAGATCTTAAAAAATTTAGACTTAGTCAAATTTTAGTAATCAGGAGGTCAAATTTTAGTAGTCATCAAGTTATATCATATTTCTCTCTCACTCTCTCCTTCTCTCCACTCTCTCTATCTCCACTCCCTCTCTCTCTCCCCTCCTCCCTCTCTCCCCTCTCTCTCTTCTAGTTTTTGGAAGATCTTACAAATTTCAAACTTAGTCAAATTTCAATAATCAGGAGGTCAAATTTTAGTAATCAAAAAATTATATTATTTCTCTCTCTATCTCACTCATTTTTATCCCTTACACTCTAGAGCTCTCTCTCACTATCTCTATCCCTTTTTCTGACACTCTCTCCCTTGATATCAAGAACTCTCTCTCTCTCCTTTTCCCTCTAATTCTCTCTACCTCACTTCTCTCTCCCTCCCTCCCTCCTTCCCTCTCTACTTATCTCTATCTCCCTCCATCTCTCTCTCTCTACTTACCTACCTCTCCCTCTATCACTCCCTACCACTCTCTATATTTCTCTCTACCTAACCTCTCTCTCACCTCCCTCTCTCTCCCTCCATACTTCTCTCTCCCTCTCTTCTTCCTTATCTACTCTCTATCTCCCAATCCCTCTCTCTACCTACCTCTGCATCTACTAAACCTTACCACTCTCTCTCTACACCTCTCTATCTCACCTTTCTCTTCATCCATACCTCTCCCTCTCTCTCATTCCCTCTTTACTTCTCTCTATCTCTCATATCTCTCTACCTCTCCTTCCATCTCTACTTATCTTTATCTCCTCTCTCCCTCTCTCTATCTACCTCTCCTTCCACCAATCTCTATTTCTCTCTATCTCACCTCTCTCTCCCTCACTACATCTCCCTCCCTCTCTCCCTCCCTCTCTACTTATCTATATCTCCCCTCTCCCTCTCTACCTAGCTCTCCATCCATCACAACCTACCATTCTCTCTCTATTACTCTCTATCTCACCTCCCACTCTCTCCATCCATACCTCTCCCTCTCCTTCCCTCTCTACTCTCTACCTCCCTAATCCCTCTCTACCTACCTCTCCATCCATAACTCTCTCTACACCTCTCTATCTTGCTTCTCTCCCCCTCCCTCATTCCCTCTCTACTTCTTTTCTACCTCTCCTTCCCTCTCTAATTATCTTTATCTCCCCTATCCCTCTCTCTCTCACACACTAGAAGTATACCTACCTACCTTTTCCCCTATCTACTCTCTATCTCTCCTCTCCCTCCGTCTACCTCTCTCTCACTCCTCCCTCACCCTCTTTCTCTCTCACTCTGTCCTCTTTATCTCACCATTCTCTCTTTCCATCTTTATAACTCTCTACTATATATGTAACCATTCCCTCTCTACATATCTTTATCTCACCTATCTCTCTTTATCTCTCCCTTCCTTCCCTCTCTCACCCACCCTCCCTCCTCTACTTCTCTCTATCTCACCTATCCCTCTCTACCTACATATCCCTCATCACTCCCTACCACACTCTCTATATTGCTCTCTATCTCACCTCTCTCTCACCTCCCTCTCTCCCCCTCCATATCTCTCCATCTTCTTCCCTCTCTACTCTCTATCTCCCTAATCCCTATCTACCTACCTCTCCATCCATCACTCCCTACCACTCTCTCCACACCTCTATATCTCGCTTCTCTCCCTCCCTTATTCTCTCTACCTCTCCTTCTTTCTCTAATTATCTTTATCTCCTCTAGCCCTCTCTCTCTCACTAGATGTATATCTCCCTACCTTTTCCCCTATCTGCTCTCTATCTCTCTCTCCCTCTCCCTCTCTCTCTCTCACTCTCTCTCACTCCTCCCTCACCCTCTTTCTCTCTCACTCTCTCCTCTCTATCTCACCATTCTCTCTTTCCCTCTCTATAACTCTCTCCTTCTCTATACGTCACCATTCTCTCTCTACTTATCTTTATCTCACATATCCCTCTTTACCTCTCCCTTCCTCCCCTATCTCGCCCACACTCCCTCCTTCCCTCTATCTCTATCTCTCTCTAATTCTCTCTATCTCACATATCCCTCTCTACCTGCATATCCCTCTATCACTTCCTACCACACTCTCTTTATTGCTCTTTGTCTCACCTCTGTCTCACCTCTCTCTCTCTCCCTCCATACCTCTCCATCCATCTATCCTTCCTTATCTACTCTTTATCTCTCATGTCTCTCTACCTCTCCTTCCCTCTCTACTTATCTTTATCTCCTCTTTCCCTCCCAACCTCTCTCTCTCTCCCCAATCCCTCGCTTCCCCTCTTTCTCTCTCCCTCTATGAGGGTTGAGGGTGTAAGGTATAGCGGTTAAGGTATAGGGTTAAGTGTATATGGAATAGGGTTTAGGGTTTAGGATATTAGGTATAAAGTTGAGGGTATAGGGATGAGGGATGAGGGATGAAGGTTTAGGGTTTAGGGTTTAAGGTATAGGGTTGAGGGTTGAGGGTTGAGGGATAGTCTTTAGGGTTGAGGGTATAATGTTAAGTGTATAGGGTATATGGATTATGGTTTAGGATATTGGGTATATAGTTGAGGGTATTGGGTTGAGGATATTAGGTTTAGGGTTGATGGTTTAAGGTTTAGGATTTATGTACAAGTTTGAGGGTTGAGGGTTGAGGTATAATGTACAAGGTTGAGGGTATGAGGTGAAGTGTATAGGGTATAGGGATTAGGGTTTAGGGTGGTTAAGGGTATAAAGTACAGGGTTTAAGGCTTGAGAGTGTAGATTTTTTTGTTTAAGTATTGGGTTGGGGGATAATTTTTATGGTTTAGGGTATAAGGTTGAGGGTGTAGGGTATAGAGATGAGACTTGAGGGTGTAGGGTTTAGGATTAGAGGTATAGAGTTGAGGGTTGAGGGATAGTGTTTAAGGTTGAGGGTATAGGGCTAAGTGTATAGGGTATAGGGATTAGGGTTTAGAATAAGGGTATAGGGTATTGGGTATTGGGTTTAGGATTGAGGTTTAGGGTTTAGGGTTTAGGGTTTAGTGTACAAGGTTGAATGTAGGGTTTAGGGTTTAAGTATAGGGTTGGGGGATGACGTTAAGGGCTTAGGTTATAAGGTTGAGGGTAGAGGGTATAGGGATGAGGGTTAAAGTTGTAGGGTTGAGGTATAGTGTTCAAGGTTGGGGGTGTAGGGTTAAGTGTATAGGGTATAGGGATTAGAGTTAAGGATATTGGGTATAGGGTTGAGGGTATTGGGTTTAGGGTTGAGGGTTTAACATTCAAGGTTTAGGGTACAAGGTTTAATGTAGGATTTAGTGTTTAATTATAGGGTTAAGGGTTAAGGGATAATGTTTATGGTTTAGGGTATAGGGTATAGGGATTAGGATTGAGGATTTAGGGTGTAGGGTTTATGGTTTAAGGTATAGGGTTGAAGGTATAAGGTTAAGTTTATAGGGTATAGGGATTAGGGTTTAGGACATTAGGTATAGGGTTGAGGTTATTGGGTTGAAGTTTTAAGGTTAAGTTTATAGTGTATAGGGATTAGGGTTTAGGGGACAAAGAGAGAGAGAGAGAGAGAGACTCGAGTGAGGGTGAAATTGGCAACTATATTACCAATTTCACCGAATTGGCAACCTAAATTGCCTTGTTTGAAAAAATGGGTTCAAGGAATGGGGTCTCTAGGTGATTTACATCACTAGGAGACCCCATTTCTTGTACCCATTTTTTAAAATAGACCATCATCTCTGGATGAGGATGATGTTGTACATATTCCTACAAAAAACCTTTTGGCGTTAGATAGGAGGCTATTAGACCTCGTGAATCATTTAGAGAAAGCATTGAATATGACAAGAGCTGCTAGGCTTGTTAGCGAGGTGAGATACATGTTAGGAAAATATCAAATGGTCGTAGAGTTCTTACGTGGCCTCACTAATCTAATCATAGCATACATCCCTTTGTATAACACTAGATTGGGTACTACCAGAGGAGAGGTGCTCAACGCCTATAAGAGAAAAATAGGTGTCTTGATGCCTACCACATCTGTATGCATGTTCGAAACATGCCCCTCAATCAGTGTTTCCTCTACTCCTTAGAAACCCAACATTATCAAGGTGATTAGAATACCCCTTGGTTTTAGTTTCACCCCTCCTACTGCCCCTAGTGGTGGAGTCTTTGGTGGAATGGGTAGAGGTGTCTTTGGTAGTGGTGGCGGCACTGGCGGTGATGGTGGCTCTAGCGGAGGCCATGGTGGTGGTTCCGGTGGAGGCCACATTGGTGGTCTTGGTGGCGGCTTCAATGGTGGTCATGATAGTAGCTCTGAAGGTGACTTCGAAGGAGGTTCTGGTGGCAATGGTTTTGGGGGAGGTTCCACTGGACCTTTCTCATCTTCATACCTTGTTTTGAATTCTCTTCTTCTAAATATGGGCCAAATACAAAGCCAATTAGTGAAATTATCTCAAGCCTCCTCCTAGCCTATCTTTCAGCCCTTTTCCCGACATAGTCTTTTGTCGATAAAAATTTTGAGCACTCCTTTCCCCCAAGGAATGGAAATGCCTAAGTTCAAAAAATATGGTGGTAAAAGGTATTTGCAGACACACTTATCCGCTTTCAATGTCATGTGCATAGATTTATTTCACCATGATGCTCTAGTGGCAAAGATTTCCCCTCAATCTCTCAAGGATATAACACTCGAGTGGTACTATTCCTTTCCTCAAAATTCTATACTCTTATTTGACCAACTTTTCAATCAATTTCTCTATCAATTCTAGGCTAACATCGATCTGAAGATGACCTTGAATCTCATCGGGTATAAGTAGGGAGAACATGAGAAGATAACTAACTTCATTGCGAGATACCAAGCACTCTTTTCATAAATCTCATACCCATTTCCCGACTCGGATGTGTAGAAGGTATTCATACGAAACCTACAGTGAGCCTGGTAGGAGAAATTTGCCTTAATGAAGTACCCTTCTTTTACAAATTTGTGTGTTGCATTGTGAGAATACCAGCAAATGGTGGTTTAGTTTGAGGGATCCTCCTCACACTCCCATTTTGAAGGAAAATCTATAGTGTCCATTTCAGGAAAAGGAAAGGCTATTTCAAATGTAGTTGCCACGACTAATTATCTCGGCCTCAGGCGCAATAGAAATTTCACAAAATTATTTGAATCTTATTCTTCTATTCTACAAAATTTATTGAAGGATAAGATTATAACATTAGAAAATACTCAACCTTTGAAGGAGCCTTATCCTGATTGGTATGATGGAAATACCTTTTGGTAGTACCATCATGTTCATGAACATGATATTGAGCATTGCATGTGTCTACATCATGAGATACAAGACTGCATAGACAACAACACCATCTGTCTCGATGGGAAGAAATAAAACATGAATAAGTCAGTTGCAAAGGCAAATAGCAAGTTACAAATTTATATGGACCCATTTTCATCTCACTCTACGAACTTGGTTATTGATCCTTTTGATGCTTCTCCCAAAGCCTCAACATACACAAATGTGGTCTTGTTCACTCCTACTCCTCCCCCAGAGCCTGCAACTGGCTTGCCAAATGTGATTTTTACCTCGCAAGACTTGCCTTTGAATAACAAGCCCTCTCCCTTATACACTCTTGCTTGCCTCAATGGAAACATTGTGATAGGAGTCCTAGTCAACCCCACGAGTTGGGTGAATGTTATTATGGAGGAGACGTTGTGGCTAAATTCATTATAAAAGGAGTATGAGAAAACAAAATCTATTATACATACGCATGATGGTATCTCTCTTGCGTCGTATGGATCTATAACTCTTTCCGTCCTAATAGGACTTGGGGCTATGGATACAACTTTTGATGTTATCCAAAAATCTAATTTGTTCAGGGTGAAGCTAGGCATCTCGTGGCTAGCTTCCATGAATGAAATCACTTTTTGTTATTCATAAATGTCTAAAGTTCTCTCACGAAGGTGTCATGCATGTTGTGCATGACACTGGGTATCAGCCATTGGTATCTTGTGGGGGTTACTCTTTGGATCATTTTTGGCCTGCCCCGGTTGGTTCGCTTCCTCCTAGGGTAAACCTACTTTACCGAAATCATGTAAAGTATAAAATCAGAGGCAAAGGACATCTGAAAATGACTCTCCTGATAGTATAACAAAAAGATACCTCTTCCTCTCAAAAGGGAAAGGAGAAGCCTACCCATACTTAGGGCCCTACCTCTGCCTCCCTCCCTACAAAGGAACATTGGGTTACTACTCCTGGCTTTCAGATAGGGATTCTGATGGTGCCTGCTTGGTAGAAAGTCGTGTCAGGTATCCAACATTCCTATCTTACCCATGGGACCTCAGCTCAATGTATATCATAAGGGGAAGGCTCCCCATGGGGTTTCCTCTATGTCTCAGCCTTCGCGACCTCCTATTGGTCCTGCCTCTAAGGCAGTGAATAGTGAGAGACCCATCGTTGAGGCATTAGATCGGCTCCCCCTATTGTTGTTTCAGCATCCTCTCAACCTCTCCCTCCTGTTCCCGCCTAGGATTCTCTCCCTCCATAGAAAAAAACCATGATGGATACTCTGATGGTTGAATAGGAGTCTTCCATCCCTTCTCAACCCCTAGCCTCTAGCTCTCGAAGTCGCAAAAACCACCTTGCGCGTGAGCGCAAGCATCGAAGAAAGGATTTGGCCGCTGAGCAAGCCATCTTGTGGAAGATGGAAGAAGAGTCAATAGTTCATGCTTTGACACCTTCTATTGTGTCCTCCTCTTCTATCCTCTATGCTTTAATTCCTTCAGCTCTAGTTCTGCTTCTAGCTCCCATTGCAAGCATGAAGGATCCTCACCCAAAGAGGGTGCAGGTGTTTGTTGATCTTTTGGTTAAGTCGTACCCTTCTGATGTCCCTCTTGGACATCCTTCCATTTTTAAAACCTATGGGCATGCCAAATACCTCGTCGGTGTTCACCATGGTTTTCTCCTCTTCCTCCATGCCTTTTGCTTCATCTATGGAGATCTCGCATCCCCCAATGAAGTGGAAGATGGAGGATGACCCTGCTAGTAATGGGGGTTACATGAAGGTTTCACTTTCTTTGGAGGGTGATTCTATGTTGGCTTGTGTCATCCTTGTGATGGAGGAAGCCTTAGTGTCCCCAAAGTTCATCGCTGCTTCTGAGTCATTCAATGAGCCTAGTAGTGAATCTTGGGTGCCACCTTCCTCACCCATTAAGTTAACACATGGCACTCTTGTGAAGTGCATATTTAATTATGTGGACTAGGTCATGGCCCTATCAGTAATTTTTACGAGATCGTTGACGTTCACCCCACAGGAACTGAGCAGAGAAGACCTTGAGGGGCCTTCTTCCTTGGCTCTTGTTGCGGGAGGGTCAGAGGGTTACCCCCTTGATATTCTGCCCTTGCAAGCTCTTTCGCCCTCCCCGTACAGTGATCTAGATTGGGAGAATGATGACCTCTTGGTTGATGAGGACTAGGGGTTGGCTCTTCTATATTTGTAGAGAAGATTGTGTGTGTTTTTTTGTTCCCCTGTGCTTGCGTTATGTGTTCCTGAATGACCCTTGTCACCCTAATAGGTGCTTGGATACAGGAAATTTTTCGTGTCATGAAACTTCCTCTATTTGTCACATCATTCTTCCTTTGTTGTGTATTGATTTTCGATAATTAGGGATGATGCAAAGTGTTGGGGGCATTTAGGCTTCCCTTCCATGTTGACCCAATTTTTTAATTTTTGTTTTATCTTCACGTACCTTTCTTCATATGGTCTAATATAGTAGGGGGTTGATGAGAGTTCATTTATGTATTATTATATCTATTTATTTATATTTATGAGCAGTTTTGACCCCAAAATATCATACCGCCCATGTCCCTTGTTCATGATATTATTGTCTCTTCTTTCTTTGCACTTATCTTTCTTGCTTGCTTTGTGATGTTGTGGTGCTCATGTGTTTTCCCTCACGTGTGCGACAACATTACCCCGATTACATCTAGTTATGTTTTATGGGCCACAACATCACTTTTTAATTATTGCTTTTCTCTCCTTAGGATGTCTCATGCCTTTGTGTTCAACACACACTATCCTAAGGGGGGCTATCATGTCACTTCAATTTTTAGAAAATGAGTTAGTGGCCAACGAATCTTTCCTTGAAAATCTCTTCAAAATATTTTTTTCACAAATCACATTCCTCAACAAGGAGAACTAGCTAGGAAATGAACCAGTTAGATAAAGTACCCCTTTCACACTAACACCCCCCTTAAGTGCAACTTAGGGAGAAGTATACAATGTAAAGATGCAAATATGGGTCCCAGCTACTAGACTTGATGAGGTACCCAAATACATAATAACCTCTCAATGATAAAATAAGGAGAAAATTGAGTGGGAAAAAACTCCCTCCCATGAGAGGTTGAATGATGAAGGTCTAAGTGACCCCCCCATAAGAGATTTCCCTCACCCCCAAGAGAGACCGAAGATGAACATACTTGCTCTTGGTGAAGGGTTTGGTTAATATATCTACAACCTGATCTACTATAGGACAGTAGTGCAAATCAATGACTTGCTCCTAAATTAGCTCCCGAAGGAAATGCATATGGATCTTAATATGTTTGGTTCGTTGATGATGGATCAAGTTCTTCAAGATATGGATTGCACTTTTTTTTTCACAATAGATGATTGATGGCTTCTGAAATATGATACCAAGTTCAATGAGGATATTTTGAAGCCAAATAGCCTCAGTGGTAGCATTGACAGGCCCCTAATACTCAACCTCAATCGAAGAAAGAGCAATGACATGTTGCTTCCTACTCTACCAAAAAATGGGACTAGAACCATAGTGAAAACTATAGCTAGAGGTGGACTTGAGATCAAGGTTGAGTTGATGAGCAAGCCAAACAATAAAAGGAAGTTATGAGTGTAAAGTATAGGCAGTGGGAAGAGTACACCCAACCATGGGGAAAAGAGGAAATTTGGGAGGAAAACGAATGAAGAAAAGTGATCCACGGTTGGGGAAGCTATAGGACAACAAAATATCACAATGCTTTTGAGGTCAAGGAAGGGGGTATCCCTTCCCAAGGGACAATGAGGTTGATAATCTGGAATTTTAGGGGCTTAAATGCCCCTAACAAAAAGTGTTTGTTGCGACGCTTAGTACAAGAAAAGGTGATAGAAATAACATTAGTTCAAGAAACCAAGCTAAACAGTGAAGAAGCTAGGAACCTGAAAGCAAATATGAAAACTTGGCATATGTCAGTGGTTGATGCATTTGGTGCCTCAAGTGGGATCATTACAATGTGGCATCCTCAAGTGGTCCAAGTAGAGGAGTTGGCAGCTGGTAGATGGTGGTTAGCAAGTAAAGTAAGGAGTTTGTGGTTAGACCTAGCCTTTGTCCTGGTGAATGTTTACAAACCTTCCAGTCATATCCAAAAGAGAATAACCTAGAGCGAGATCGAATTGTTTATGAAGGAGTGCAAGGAGCAACTCTACATTCTCAAAGGGGACTTCAATGCTATACTGAGGGCTGAAGATAAGAGGGGAGGGGTCAATAGAAAACTTCAATCCCAGGAGGACTTCGAAGAATTTGTAAACCGAAATGCAATAATGGATATATAGATGGTGAATGGCAGCTTCACATGGGTGAATCGAAGGTTATATTTCAGCAACATTGCAAAGAAATTGGATAGGTTCCTTTTCTATGAGGACTTGAGATCTTTTCCTTACACATTGGAGGGAAGCATACTTCCATTTTCTGGCTCAGATCATTATCTGATTCTTCTTGAGCTGGTTGGTGAGCGGAAAGAAAACAAATGCCCGTTTAAATTCAAGAAAATGTGGCTTAGGGACCCCTCATTTCCTCAAAAAGTGGTGGAGTGGTGGCAAGCGGAAAAGGTGGAAGGCAATGGGGTATTCAGGGTAACCAACAAGTTAAAAAGTCTGAAAAAAAAAGATCAAAATTTGGAGTAGGGAATGTTTTGGTGATATATTTATAGAAAAATGTTGTTTGGAGGAGGATCTTGGAAAATTGAACAATCAAGTCATGAATGAAGGGATTAGTAGGGACCTCTATGTGAATTACCAAAGTATATTTATCAAATATGTGAATTCTTTGTGAAGACAACCAACCTATTATATTTAGTATATATATGTTAACCTCATAAATCTTGACTATACATCTAATCTTTATTAGATCCTTGATTTCCCTTTAATCATTCACTTATTCTCATTTGGGCATTATTTTCTAATCTAGACATAAGTATTCAGTTATTTATTTTATGCAAATCAAACGTACTCACCTCTTGTAAACCCAATCGCTTCTTCACCTCCAACGATGACTTACTTCTCAACCCACGATGATCCTTTGTCCTTCACCATGGTGATATTCCTAACAACCCAAGGCATTCTTCACAATAATTATTTATCAACGTACATCTATTCTTCACCAGCATTCATATCTCTCTTTTCGATGTTTTTTACCCCAAGTCGATGGTTCCATTATCGTTTCATTTCATGTTATTTATTCTACGTAAACTCTGCCTCATGTAATTCCTTAAATCTGCTTATAAATCTGTTCTTAATTCACATGACCCCCGTTGGTTTTCTTGTCCCTATTTGATGCTCCAGCATCCACTTTTTTCTGGTCTTTTTTTCCCTCTAGTTCGTATCCTATTTCCCCTTAAATATCGATGTACTTGATGCTCTTTCCAATTGACGTGTCCCTTGGCAGATCGCTGCCATCTTAAGAGTCAAATGATGCTTGTGATAATCGCTTGGGTTTGTCTACGTTAGAAATGGGATTCGATAATTCCCTTACTGTTTTATTTATTTAACAATAACCATAACTGTTGAGTGATTACTTTTGAAATTATTTATTTTGATTTTACTTTTCTCTTTACTTGTATTTATATTTTATAAGATAATAATCTTGTCAACATTACTTTATTTATTACTTTGTTCTGATGTTACTCACTCGCAAATATTTGATATTTTAATATTAAGGCATATAAAATAGTTTGCTCATATAATATTATTATTTTATTTCAATCCTTACAACCTTGGGAGGGATATGACAATATATTCGTATTTACAATATATTTATATTTAGATTCAGTTATAATTTATTAGATTAAAAAGAAGAAATCATAGAATTTGGAATAAACAGTTTAAAGTAAAGGAGAATTATTGCAAATTGTCAATCTATCTTCCATTAGTACAACGATTATAATAGTTAGTATTTATCATTTGGGAATTGTATAATTATATTTAATTTTGATAATATAATAGTAATTATAATTATGATGTTGTCTTTGACAATCATAATAATAATGACATCGAATGTTTAATATTTTAAATTATGATTTCAAGGACATGACAAAGGAATTTTTTTGGCGTCAAAAGTCTAGAGATACGTGGGTAAGGGAGGGTGAAAAAAATTCAAAGTATTTCCATAATGTCATGTGAGTACAAAGAGAGGCAAATAGGATTATGCACTTGAATGGGATGGATGGCAACACAATTGAAGGGCATGAAGGTGTAGTAGTAGAATCTATTAATTACTTTCAGAATATCCTTAACAATTGGGACGACTCAGTGAGATGGGTGCAAGAGGACTTATTAAAAGGCATCCCAACCCTAGTCACACAAGAGTAGAACAAAGCATTGTTAAAGCCTTTGCATCGAAAGAGGTGAGGGAGGCGGTGTTCCAACTTCATCCTGACAAGGCATCAGGGCCCGATGGTTCCCTATGTGTTTCTTTCAATTTTTTTGGGATAGAGTGGGGCAAGAGGTGGTTGATGCTTTGGAAGAATCCAGAGCTTCAGGTCAACTACTTAGAGAGGTCAACAACACTTTCCTTGCCTTGATTCCTAAGAAGGATAAGCCCTCCTCTTTTGATGAATTCAAGCTGATCTCTCTTTGTAATACTCTATACAAAATTATGGTGAAGGCGATGATGAATAGACTGAAGCCTATAGTCCTTATTCTAATTTCTAAAGAGCAAGCTAACTTTGTCCCTGGGTGTTCAATATTTGATGGGGTTATAATAGCCCAAGAAGTGACCCATTCGCTCCAGGTGAGTGGATGCCCAGGAATGTTGGTGAAGTTAGATATTAAGAAGGCATACAACAAGGTGGATTGGAGGTCTTTTTGTAAGGTCCTGGAAGCATTTGGATTTGACAAGTTGTGGGTGTCATGGATTTTCACATGTATCTCCACTCTGTGCTACTCTGTTTTGATAAATAGTGAACTTGCTAGTTTCTTTGAAGCCTCTCGTGGCCTTCGTCAGGGGGACTCGTTCTCTCCCTTTCTATATATCTTGATGGCTAAAGTACTGGGCCAACACATTAGTTTGGCCTTGGCATGAAATGATTACAAAGGTATTCAAATGACTAGAAAATTGCATCAATAGTTTGTGGATGATACATTATGCTTTGCCATCCCAAATTGGCGTGATACCTTAGTCTTGAAAGGAATATTTAAAAAATATGTGTTGGCTTCTGGTCAACAGGGAAGTGATTTAAAATTTAAAATTTTCTTTCTAAATACAGATCTGAGTTTTGCATTACAGGTGGTGGAGACTTTAAACTTTAAAACTAGTTAGCTACCAATGAATTACCTGGGCTTCCCATTGGAGAAAGGAGTGAGATCCAAGAAACTATGGGAGCCTATGATAAACAAGGTAAACTGCAGGCTTTCCTCATGGGATGGGAAGTGGCTCTCTTGGGCAAGAAGAATCGTAGTGTTGAACGTTGTCATCTCAGCCTTGCCTATATATTTGCTCTAATGCTTAGCTATTCCTAGCAACAAATCCAACTCCATAAATCAAAGTATGCAGAGAGTGTGGAATTTCATGAAAGCTTGTAGACCAATTATTTGGGATCAGCTAACCTGGGACTTGCAGAATGGGCTGGCAACAAGGTTTCGAGAGGACTCATGGGGAGGGTCTCCAAGTTTGGACAACAAGTTCGGCTTCACAAAATCCAGGAACACTCTATCCTAATCTTGGGGGGTTCATGTAAGGGACTACATGGAGTCAAGCTCGATGGATGGGGTTCAAGAATTTGTCTGGAAGAGAGCATTTCTTGAGGGGATCCTGAGGGAGGAGGAAGTGAGATTATGGGAAGAATTAAAGAACATATCAATGGTCATCTGTGTTGGTGAGGACAGGTTGGTATGAGTGGGGTCTGCTTCGGGGAAGTATGTCTAAGGACGGGTACAAGGTGCAACTTGTGGAGGAGGCGTCATCTATGCTTCCTTTGCACCTTTGTTGGGATCGATCTTGCCTATCGAAGGTTGGGACCTTCGCTTGGGCTGCAGTCAAAGGCCGAATTTTAACTGCAGATAGGTTCAAGAAGATGGGTTATCAGGGAACGTTGCAATGTGTAATGTGTAGTAGGGAAAAAGAAGATGTAGATCATATCTTGGTGGGATGTCACTTTGCTCAAGCTTGTTGGAAGTGGCTCTATGCAAGGCTGGGGTTGTGTGGTGTTTCACCCAATGACATTCACTCCTTGTTCGTAGCTTGGCCAATTCTTAGAAAGAAATCATTGTACCACAAACTTTGGATAATTAGTCGATTGATAGTAGTTAGGGTAATATGGAAGGAGTGCAATAAGAGGTTATTCAAGGATAGTGCTAGAGAATTTCCAACATTTATCAGTGGACTAGAAAACTCAATTGTGGAGGTTCTAAATAGTAGGATAATAGCAAAGAACTTGGAGGATAGGGAATTCACAACATGGGATGCAAATACGAGGCACAGTTGGCATGGAGTGGAATTACCCAAGGATGGATCACAAAAGTCATAAGCGAAGAAGGAATGTTGACAAAGTGAAAAATGGTCTCCCCCAAGGAAAGGCTGGCACGAGTTGAATTTCGATGGGACGTCCCAAGAAAATTTGGGTGCCTTTGGAGTGGGATGTTGTATCACTGATGAATCGGGGGAGGTGGTGGCAGAATTATCGACCTCACTTCCATTAGGGACAAACACGAAGGTTGAGCTCAAGGCCCTAATTAGTGGATTAAAGCTATGTAGAAAATTGAATTTGCACAAGGTGGAAATTGAAGGGGACTCAATGATGGTAGTTAGAGCTTTTAAGGGTGGCTAATTGGTAAACTGGAAGTTGCAATCTTTGATGGACTTGATGAAAGAGGTGGCTAGTGGAGTGACGAGATATACAGTAAGAAATGTGTTTAGAGAGGCCAATGGAAGGGTTGAAAAATTGGTAAATGACGGGGTCGATGGGGTATCGATGACAAGGATAAGAGGTGTAGAGGGGGGCCGAGGCTGAGGCCTTTGTTCCCCTCCTGCGTCTGTTGGGTGGAGGTCTTAGTTTTGGTGTGGTCTTGGTAGTGCTTTGTGGATGACATAGGCACTCAACTGGCATAGACGAGGAGCTTGGTGATGATTGGCATTAATTTCCAAGATGACGACCTTGTAGGGGATTGTTGATCGTACCTATTGATGAATTGGATATTACCTCGAAGTGGAGGATGTAGGGTGTAAATGGTAGGTGCATTAATGCTAGACATTCATCTCACATGATTTGTGGGTGAGGTTGGGTGTTTTATTCTCTATGCTCAATGCATTTGCCATTGGTTGAGGATGATGGAAATGCCAGTGTGCTTGCAGTCAGGGTGAAAGCTCTGGGATTTCTTTGGCAAGATTGGTTATGGGAGGCTTAAATCCATGTTTAAGGATTGGGATCCACTAGTATTGGAAGCAATTGTGCTATTATTGGGCAAATAATTCATGTCAATGACAAAGAGGTGGCAAACCAATGCTGATATTGTTTCTCGCTTTGTGGCAACATTATTGGATCTAGAGGTACCTAAGGCAATGGATTTTTTGATGATTTGTAAATTAGTGTGGGATAATTTGATTGAAGGGGTTGAAAATGTGATTATCATTGCAAGGCTGGGTTTGGGAATTCCGCATCCATGGGATTTGAACAAGGCTCTTGTTTTGGGTGAGAGTTAAATGGTATATGTTTCTTTTGGGCCTGAAAGGGGAGGAGCTTATGGAGCATAGGAATAGAGCGATATGCAGACTGATTTTAATGAAGCATCACTTGCATCTTGAGCTGTCGGGTGGTGTAGACTAGAGGGGACTCTTCAACGATTACCTGAGAGCTGAAGGTGTGGAACTGGACGGGTAGGGGAAGGTGCTAGTTAAATTTTTTGCTACTAAGATAGGGATGTCTAGGTGGCTAATGCGAGACTTTAGTTGTGGGGTGGTATGTGGAAAACAGGTGGTACGTTGGAAGGCTATTTTGGTTCAATCTTTGTAAAAGTGTAGATGCACATAGTTGGGTGACTGAAATAGGAGCCTTTTTTGCTCGCCTATGTAATGAATTCTTTAGAAATTCCACCATGAAAGGGCATGATGTAAACTCTTTTTTTGTTATAAATAAAAAATATTTACCTATAAAAAAAATGGTTCAATTTAGAACAAAAGACTCAAAGATTATGACATAATCATTAATACACTCATTTGGTCCTTGGGCACACTCAAATAAATCAAAATTATAATATTAATTTCCCATGTTAACTCTAAATTTCCCCAAAAATACCTTAGTCAAATCAAAAAGTATACGTATGGACTCATGAGGCAATGAAAATAATCATTCAATAACACAATATTTTAAATTTGTTGAAAATAAGTTAGATAATAATTTATCTTCATACATAAAGTCTAAATACACTTAAATGAAAGAGCATGACTATGTATTTGGGTCACCTTTTTCAATATACATATCAAAGAAAGGTGGCATAAAACCAAGTAGATGATATATAACAATTTCAAATGGTAGTGGTGCATGCTTAGCTTCAATAAACTCATCAAGGTATTTCCCTAGGCATAGTATCAAATATTCTCTCTACCTTATCTAGCTTTAGATGAGTACATCTAGGGTAGAGGAAGAAATGGTAACATAAGAGATTTGAGAAAGAGGAGGAGTGGAGGTAGAATCCATGGAGTATGACATGGAATGGAGACGAGTGTGAGGAACATTATAGGATGTTGAATTATATACGAGTATAGAGGAGGATATGTAGCGATGTTGGGTAGGGTTGGTGAAAAATAAGATCAAACATTGATAAGCAAAACCCTAAAAAATACTGAAGTAATGAATGATCACATAAGAGCACAATCCAACCCTAGGGAAATTTGATATAAAAGGCAAGCAATCATAAAAATTAGATCTAAAACCCTAATGAAGGAGAAGGAACCCTAGGTTGTGTTTAAAAATGTCAAGTTCATAACAATGTAAAGAAAACAAAAATGATCCACATAGATTACTCATGCTAAATAAATGAATGCAATCAAGCAAATGATTAACCTAGATATTTTTAAATTGGACTAATAAACAAACTAAAATAAAAGTGATAATTAGATAGAAGGATATGTGTACTTAGCTCTATAATTGACAATAAATGAATGATGTTGATGTTGTTTAGTGTTACTGTGGTTTCTGTCGTCCCCTCAAAAACTATGTATGTCCATAAAAATGTTACCTAAGCAAAATTTATCACCCCTCCCCATGGTTATCAAAACTATGTCGGGTGTTGCTATGGTTGTCACAACCCCTCTTTTTCTCGACACTACAAAGTTAAGCATAAAGTTTGCTATTTTATCAAGTTTTGAGAATAGTATTGGAGCCCAAAATAATTTTCACAACCTTGGTGGGTGCCAATTGGAAGGTAAAAAAGTTAAGTGATGCAAAGCTAAAACTATTCCAGATCTTTTACAAGGTTTTGAAACCTTTTTCAGTCCTCGATAAGGTTTCAAAAACCTATCTTATCTTTGATGGTAAAGGGTTTCCTTGTTTTAGCTTTGAAGTTCCATTTTAGAGAACGCCCAAATGTTTCAATTTATGCCTTCAAAGAAATAATATAAAGTGGTAAACATAAAGGTTTTTAGAACCATGTTGAATTTCAATGAGGTTCTCAAAACCTCATCAGGACCCGAAATTAGTTTATCTACATCACTTTTAAAGCCATCATCTTCTATTCAAAGTTCTAGATTAAGCGAAGGATGGTAGTGTTGAAAGCAAAAACATACATGAGCATTAAACAAAACCAAAAATCACCAAAGTTTACTACATTATAGAAATGGAAAATGGTGAAGCACATGAAGAAAATCAGAAAATACCAAGTTCATCACATTGTGTAAAATAGATAATACACAAAAATAGACACATATATTATATCATATCATATCAAAAAAAGGAGATTTTCAATGCATTTTTTTAAGCACAAAGAGTAAACATTAAGATGCGGATGCCCTCCACCACTTCTTGAAGTCTCTTTATTTACGTAGGGGAAAATAGGTTTTCATTGAATTCAACAAAGTGGGTGAAAGTCTCCATCATATTTCTCTCCAATCTACCATGTAGGAGAGAAACAACTTGTTTGGTTTGCTCATTTTGGAGAGCGATAGCAATACAAATAACATCCCCCACTAGGATTTTGCAAGGATACTCACTAAGGCATCCTAAGGCATCTTCCACGCTGGCTAGGTAAGCTAGCCTCACCAACCTCTCTACAGCTCTGGCACCCCATCCCAACTTACCAGAAGTTTGAATAATGTTATACATAAAATGCTCTAGAAGAGAAGAATTATGCACATGGAACTGAGTGAGGAAGCTGTAACGTAGATGAAATGAATGCTACAATCAAAGATGGTTAAATCTAATCTAACATGCATAAATCTAAATCAAACAACAAAGAACGAGATAAAATGAACTAAATAGTAAATAAAACAATAATCAGAACAGTCTCACTGAATATCAATCCACTTCCTCGAATTATCTTGATTGTCCTCCATTTTGCCGTATTGGTATTTTTGCCCTCAGATTTTCTGTATGTATGCAAGCATAGCCTGGATGTATGTCTAAGCAAAATATCGAAGATTATAAATTCTTCTAAAAAGTATATAGATTTCGGGAGGAGGAATACTGGCAAAGATCAACCAATTTATAGAAAGTTGGTTTTCGAATGATCGACTTAGATTTGAAAGAGAGATCAACAATCGAGATTGATGAATGCCATGTGATGTGAGTTTTGTGTCAGTTAGAACATGAGTTAGGAAATTCTGCAGGATAAATATTAAATTAGAATAATAATTTAATCTGGTGTTAAGACTGTTCAAAAATATTTAAGAACAAGAGTTCAAGATTAAATAAATGATTTAATCTTCAGTTGAAAGTCTTCGAAAATAGAAGAATTAGAATTTGAATGAAAAGGATAAAGGTAGAACTCGGAGAATGATCTATTCGAATGCACACATGAATTAATTAATTAAATAAAGATATTTAATTAATAAATATGTTCATGCATATGAGTTAGAACTAGTTAATTGACTGATTGTGACAGAGAGTCCTCTTCGCAGAGACGATCAAATATTGAATCCGAAGATAACTGACGGATTGACGGATTTAAATAGATCTTGAGTCAAATGGTGAGTGAATAATTAGATAACTGGACGATAGAAGAATGTGACAAAAACAATTAATTATGAATTAAATGTTAATTTAATTCATCATTCAAAATTTGAAAATGATTTAATTAAATAAATAATAATTTATTTAATTGACTATTGAAAAGATTAATTGAATAATTAAATAATTCGAAAAGAATATTTAATTATAGTCAAAATATGATAAGAGGTAAATTAAATAATAAATTATTTAATTCAGAAAGAGAATTAATTAATTAGCGACGTAATTAAATAAATATGATTTATTTAATTAATCAGAGTTGACTAAGGGGTCATAATGAATCAATCAAATAATTTAAAGGTTATTTAATTAATAGAAGAAATATGTGGTTAGGAAATAATTAAATAACTAATATTATTTAATCATGACCATGGACATTAGAAAATTACGTTGAAAGTGGTACTCGCAGGCCTAGACCAATTTTCAGTGTCTACAGAAGCTATCTCCAATGATCTTCCTTATGATTCCTTCCTCCACATCGATCCTTATGAGGAACACTTGATCTGGTTCGCTATCAATCTCTTCATTGAACTACACTCTACACCCTCAATTACTAGGAAATCGCCTTTAGAAGTCGTGTCACTGGAAGTGCTTGACATTTTGTAAGTGAAATAGATATATGAAGAATGAAGGCAACTCCTTTGAATTTATAGAATAAAGGAAGTGGTTGTCATATTTGTAAGATAAGCTACAAGAAGATTTTCTCAGTATTAAGGACACTTTTAAATGTATTGAATTAAATGAATGCAACAAATGATTTGATAAGATTGCTGAATTTCGAGTTGGCTAAGCTGTAGTATTAATAAAATATTGTTTAATTAAATCTATTCACACACACATGATCACCAATGGAGATGTAATTAAATGCAAGAGTTGGAAGTTGTAGGTTTTTCACACGTACAAAAGGCCACGAGGCTTGCATACAAGGAGCAGCGATGCACTAGCCCATTAAAATCAAATTGATAAGTGTGATGTAATTATGACATTTCTAAGAGTAGTCATAAATGCTCATAAGGCTCGACCATGTAAGAATGGGGTAATAATTTATGAAACTCCTGCTTAGAAAGATGACGGTTACAATAACTAAAAAGATCCAAGAATGAGGATCTATAAATATGCATTTAGAGGGCTTTTGTAGGGTTTGAACTTTGGTTTTCTGATTACACTGTGATGTAGAGGAAAATAAAGAAGGATCATTTTGGAAACACTCATTATAAAGTTATTCTTTGTCTGTGAACATTGGGTTTTGAATGTAATGTTTATGTTTATGTATGAGTCTTTGAACTTGAATAATCTTTGAACTTGAATAAACATCTGAAGTTATCTTCCTTTGCAAATCAAATACTTCTTTATGTTATGTTCATCCTCTTTGGAGTTGAGTGAAGTCCTATTTGAAAGGTTGTTTATTTTGTTGTTGATATCTTGATCTTTGTATTGAAATTTTAGTGACACTCGTTTTAAGTTCCATCACATTGGTATCATAGCTATGAACAAATGCTAATCTAACTTTCCTGCTTTATGGTTAAAAGCATACACATAAAAGGTTAGTTGAACCATTTGAGGGAGTTGTAACTCACTAAAATTCAGAGGAAGATCACCAATGAAATGGTTATCTCTCCAACTGTTAGTAACTTTGTCTTTATGTAATGGGTAACTAGAGTTGGTAATCAATTAATCTCCATAAAGATAAATCCATTCACTAACATTTAGGAATAATTTGTCATTGTTAGAAAATTAAATGCCTTGGTCTAATCAATGTCTTAGAATTTGAATTGACACATAACCTTTGCAAGTCAATTTTGTGCCCTATGTGATTGATCTCAACTATTGCAAACCCAATTTATGATATATAGTAATGATTTGATATGTAATTATCTCTCGGAACCCATTCACCTTTGCTTGCTCTTAAAATTCAAAGTGGCATATAGAGACACCATAAAGGAGCTTGCTGATTTAATAGGTGAATGGGTTCTTCTAAGTCAAAGCCCTTGATGGATTTAATTAACAACAATGAGAACTTGATCAATATAACACTTGCAAACATGCAAATGATTTCTACGATGATGTATATTCAATTCCTTTATCGCCCTTTAAAATTGAAGTGTCCTCTAATTATTCTTCTTCGTGACCCCTGCATTCTCCTTCACATATGTTTAAGTACAAAATGAATGTTCTTAAATACCACGACATATCAACATGTCCCATGAAATGTGTATTAAGCTAGTCCCTAACATCTAGTAAAGAGGGTGAGAAAGTTTAGTAAAGAGGGTGAGAAAGTTTAAATTTGAATTTAGCGTTTTGGGATTTAGGGGCTATTTCAACACTCCTCGATATTGACTTGGTTAGTCTCTTTTGGAAATGATTTGAAGGTCTAAAGGATTGATTTTGCAGCAAGGAATGAATATCATAGATTTAGTGTGAAAGGGGTGAATAAAGATGAATAAACATAAGATTGTGAGACCAATTTAACACCAAAATATACCACTTGTCTATATGTTTTTTTTTTGTTCTTTCGTATTAAACGAAGCTAATAATTACAAGAAAAAGGTAGCTAGTAAAAATTGCACATAGAAACAAGTAAAACTATATTGTATTAAGATACTCCTATCAAACCAATCATAAAACTAAATGAAAACGACGATCTAACTCTTATGTGCTAAACCACCCCTTTGATATTAATCACATAAGAGTAAGGTCCAACAACACACAAAACCTATTTAAGACTGATTGCAAGAATCTACTCTCTTCCAAACCCCTTCAAACATGAGTATGCTAAGGGTAAGGTCCCATGGAGGGGCGCTTCCTAAAAATCCGGGGCATAATCTACTTAAATTTTTAGTAGAATATTTTGAAGCAAGTGGTCCCATGAATTTGGTTGTGCAGTTTAGCTGGTGGTGGAATGGTGGTGGCTGGTGGTGGAATGGAGTGTTGTAAATAAAAAATTAATAAATAATCAACATTTCCCCCCAAATTTGTGACAATTGACACAAAAGTACTTTTAAGCAGGTGGAGCAATTTCTAGCCCCATCCTTTTTCCACCAGCTAAAATTTCCTCCACCTGCTAAAAGAAATTCCAAATAATCTTGTAACAGAATTTTTTTTTCCCATGAAACCACCTGCTTCTGTGAACTCCGGAGCCTCGGACCCAATGGGACCATGCCGTAATTTCCCCATTACAAAGCTATACACACAATGCATATCTTATGCGTAGACTACTCATATTCATCCGATGCAAATATACCTTGAGTGTAGTATGTGTATTCAGAGCATATACCTTAAGTGTAGTATACCCTTACATATACACCCACGGGACATGAATCTTAACGCGATATATATATAAATAATAAAAATAATGTGTATATATTAAGTTTACCCTCCCACGATGCCCACAAATAGATATCTATCAACAGAGCTGAAATGCGGTATTAATTTGTTGCTTTACGATACAATTTGCTGCATATTTGGCTTTTTGACTGTTGGAGAAGAATCGTTGGTGCGAATAGCAGGTGAGCATTAAATCAAACATTTGAAAATGTACTGAAGAGAAATTCGTGGGAAAATACAGTTACACCCATTTCTGGGCTCCACACTGCTTATAAATATGGCTTTCACAAATCCTCACATGAATTCTATGAAACGCATGGTTTGTCTCAGTCTAACTTTCACTTGTCAGCGTAATGGAATTAAATGGTTTTGATTTGTTTCCTAGCGGTTTCATCTACTTACAAGTAAGAAATTTGATATCTTCTCAATTTTGGGGGGATCCAAGGGTTTAATTTTCTCGGTTTTGAGCTAAAAATTGGAAAAATGATTTTGACAAGTAGGAATTTGGTGAAGTAGTGCCTCCTATTTTAGAAGCAATTGTATTTTGAATTTGATTGTATAAAGTTAAGTGGGACTTTGAATTGAACTAGTTTTTTGTTCCTCGAAATTCAGTGAGCGGAAGCTTTAGAATTTTTGGACTGTGAAATTATGTCTTTAATTTTTGAAATAGAGTAAGTGAAAGTTTAAATTTTTCTTATTATAGTTAAAATTGTGTGGTTTTTGTATCTCGTTGAAAGTGGAAGCTTAAGTTTTATTTCATAATTAAATTATGAGAGATTTAAAAAAAAAGAAAATTGAACAAGTGAATGTTAAAGATTTTTTTGGAGAGGTAACCTGCAACACTCGTGCTATAGATAAGATCTAAGGTTTAAGCTTAGATGCCACGTCCTGGAGGGTTTCCTTCAGCTAAAATTTATCTAGGTTTTGCTCTCAGCAGCGTTGGCTGCAGTATCCAGGAGAATGGAATTTGTGGGCAATAATGCTAGTGGTATTTGGCATTATATTTTGAATTTAATTGGAAAAATTTAAGGGGAAAATGTGCTTCTGTTTTTGTAAATGAATAAATTGAAGCATTATTTTTATTTTTTTTGTTTAGAGTTAAATTATGAGTTTCTTTTTGGCAATCATAAGTGGAAGGTCAAGTTTTTTTGATAGTCAAATTATATAGTTAAACCCTTTGCAATTGATAAATAAAAAACGTATTTTTCAATAAATAAATTGCAATGCCCATGTACTATCAGATAAATTCAAGGATTGCACCAGAAGCTTAGCAGCTTAAAGCAACTTTTGGCCTAGAAGCCATGTCCAAGGGGTTTCACTTCACGGTAAAATTTGCCCAGGACTTACAGCTAGCCTCGTTGGGCACATTATCATGGGGAGCATTGGGGCTCAAACCCAGGTTATCATTTTGTTGATCACACCACCTTACCACTAGATGAGGATTGTTGAACTTATGAATGCTTATGTTGTGTGGGGAGTTATGAAGAAATTATAATGAATAAGCATATGTTGTTTGGAGATTTTTTAGTGATTGTTCTTGTAAGGTGAATTATGAGAACATTTTATCTTTACTGATGGACCAACTTACAACACTCTATGAGTTGGGAATTTGTAAAGGATGTAAATAAGGTGATGTAGTCTGTAGAGAATGTTATGTAATGACATTAGGGGTACCCCAAATAATTTTCAGGCAAGTGAATCTTAATTCTTAAATCAAAACAATCAAACATAGCATGGAGAATTTATTTGAAAACTGGTGGCCTCAAGGAACAACAATTTAAACTAGTGGATAAACTTTGGTAGGTTATGCAGATCAATTTGGTCAAAAGGATTTTATAAAGGATGGATGTTAACAAGGTGGAACATTTGTGCAGCCTTGCCAATCTTTGTCTCTGTGGCTGACTGTCATGTTAAGAGAAGCTTCATGTTGTCCATTAGTTGGAGTGGCTTCTATCTATCCAAAATTTTGGTAAGACAGGCAGACTTATTTGGTTAAAGGACAATAAAAAGACTGCAAGTGTATGCAGTGGTAGATTTTGCAGCCTAGTAAGGTAGACTTTGTGGCTGTGGCTGACTGTTATGCCGAGTTGAAGTTTTATGGTGTTTTAAAGATTGAGGGGCTCCTATTTCACCAAAGATTTCATGGTACTTGCATCCAGCCTGGTTGGAGTGTGGGCCCGGTTAGCACGATTGCCTCAAAACAAGTCACATACATGTGGTGCTTGAACTCTGATTGTGTCCTGTCAATTGCTCTACTTTTGCCACTTTACCATGGCCCACTGTAATGATTGGATTTTAGGCAGTGTCAAGTCTGATTCTCTGCTGATTATTCTAGAGAAGATGTTTTTCAGGCCATCATTTCAAATAATTTCATCTTAATTGATGCTAAATGAGGCTATTTTGAGCTGAGATCAATCTGACATTTTTTTGTAGGAATTTACTGGAAGAAACAATCTTTAGATTGCATATGCACAAGAGGGACTTTGAGAAGCTGATAATTTGAGAAGATGTTTTTCAGGTCATCATTTTTAAGAATCGCATCTTAATTGATGCTAAATGAGGCTATTTTCATTTTGAGCTGGGGATCAATCTGACAGGTTATTGCAGGAATTTACTGGAATAAACAATCTTTAGATTACATATGCACGAGAGGGACTTTGAGAAAAAATATAATGAAACCAAATGCACATGCTTTTCTGAAGCATTACCAGCCAAGTCTGATTTGTGCTTTAGTTATTTTTCCAATTTTTTCTAGCCAACTCCGACCGAGTCTGACTCTGGCTAGAATGGAGTGTGTTGGCAGCCATCTCATTTGAGATATGGAGATGAGTTTTGAAGGCAAATGCAAGTGTTATCTCAGTCTTGGAGTTGCCAAGTGTTTAATCGAATTAGATAATGGATGTAACATGATTATATGATTTTAATTATGGGTATTTCTGATCCTCACTTTCCCTTTAAACCAGGTTAGAAGCCGGGAAATCAGACATTGATGTTACTGTTGTACTTGAAATCCAACTGATAGTGGAAAATAGAGGTATTAAAATACCGCTCTACACAAGAATGGAAGTACTGAAATGTAAATACAACATGACGCTATGATATGAGCTGGGAAAACCCCTATAAGAGGTGAAAAACCCTGTTGGTAGGAGCAATTGTTCTCTACGAAAGCATAGTACTCTCAAATAGATTAGTTCAAAGACATTTCTTTCCTTTGTCTAAACTATGGTTAGTTCAACCTTTCAATCTGGGAGATACAACATTCAATTGCCTCCTCTTTGCCGAATTCCGGAGTGGTACAATATTTAATTGTTTTCCTTCCTTCTTGTTCTGGACCCCCAGTGGTCTGTATAAAGTCTTAGAAGACTTCCCTTATGTTTGCGATACCATCAAATTAGGAACTTAAGAGTCAGGGGTGAAGAATCATCTTAAATTCTACACTTTTTTCTAGCTTGGGTGAAATTACCCCTTTCAACGGGTGTTGATTGTGAAACTGCTTGCAGGCCCTTTCAAAATTGCCAGTGTTGTCAATTTTATGTCTTGCTTCTTTTGGAGGCTATATCTTTTACATATGAACTTCGAATGAGATGCCATCTTTTGGTAATTGCTTAGAATGTTCACTGTTCAGAGAAACTTATTTAATTATATTCAACTTTTGGTGCCAAATGGATATAGGTTTTGGCCCTGCAACATTCTGAATGTCTTTGCCCTTATGGATGAGCTGACTTCTTTATAATACCCCTTATGAAAGAGCTTTTGGTCCCACAAAAGTTCATACTTGGGAAATAGGATAATATCCTTCCATGTGTGTAATGACTTAACAACCCCTCTTGTGCTGCAACTCCAATAGCTACATACTTTGGTGGTTCTCAAGCCAGTCTACAATTGCTGCTATGGGTTATGAATGAAAACCCCCTGTATATAATTCAGTGGTATCAATTACATGCTACAGTTCTTGTGCATATTGATCCTTCAACCCCCTATGATGCTTTTCACATGCAACAGTGATTGCCTTCTTTGTTTCTTCTACAATCCTTGTGCTACAGTGACTGTCAAGTGACAACATATCCTGCTGTTTTGAATGATGCTACAACATACACTGCTGCTATGAATGGTCTTTCTTATCAATGAATGCTTATACAAACTATTACAAAGTGGTCCTTCTAATTGCATCTATGTACAATAAGTCCATACAGTTTTTAGAACAGGAAAGAACTTTGCACATGTTACAGCTGTGATGGAATTCTGTGCAAAATACAGTAATGCATGCCGTCATTGTGATGCCCTTGGCTGTCTTCATGCTCTTCTTTGATGCATAAGGTGCCTCACCTGTTGTGCTGCAACTTCAATAGCTACATACTTTGGTGGTTCTCAAGCCAGTCTACAATGGCTGCTATGGGTTATGGATGAAAACCCCCTGCATATAATTCAGTGGTATCAATTACGTGCTGCAATTCTTGTGCATGTTGATCCTTCGACCCCCTATGATGCTTTTCACATGCAACAGTGATGGCCTTCTCTGTTTCTTCTACAACCCCTTGTGCTACAGTGACTGTCAAGTGACAACATATCCTGCTGTTTTGAATGCTGCTGCAACATACACTGGTGCTATAAATGGTCCTTATCAATGAAGGTCATTTTTGTGCATACAAGCTATTACAAAGTGGTCCTTCTTATTGCATCTATGTACACTGAAGGCCATACAATTTTTAGAAGAAGAAAGAACTTCCCATGCTACAAGTATGCACATGTTACAGCTGTGATGGAATTCTGTGTGAAATACAATAATGCGTACCATCATTGTGATGCCTTTGGCTGTCTTCATGCTCCTCTTTGATGCATAATGTGCCTCCCTTACTTGCCCATGCAAGCAGGATTTGTTTGCTTTTCTTGCCATATCAACCAACAAGTGAGTCACGCCACATGATATATTGTTTACATTGCCATGGTATGAAAATGTGCATGCTTACAACACACACAAATGCTCCATAGTGCTGTCCATGTTCAACTCAAGGAAACATACATGTCTTACAACACCCACACAACTGTCATAGTGCTGCCCATGCTTTGCAACCAATGGAAATCTACATGACTGCAATTGCTTTATGGTGCTGTCCATGCTCTATCTCAAGATGTATACATGTTTTTATGACATGCCATAGAGCTGTCTCATGTTAGCAATACTTGCCATAATCTCATGTTCTCTCGTAACAATGGAGAATACATGCATCCAACACCTAAAAATGCTTCATAGCATTGTACATGTTCTCAAACAATAAGTATACATGTGATACAACACCCAATAACATGCTATAGTGCTGTCCCATGTTACCCATACATGCTAGAAGCTCAAACTCTTCATGCAACAATAGAGAATACATGGCTAGAAGTTAGAACCATAGTTGGCAGATTTGGACTTGGCAAAAACTCGGCAGATCCAAAATTTGTGACTTGGCAAAAACTTGGCAACTTAAAAAATTGCTTAAATTTCTTTAGAAACAGATTTTTTTGCAAAATTCAATGACAAGATGTATCCAATGAGTCCATAAATGAGCACAAAAGTGTTTTCTATTAAATTTGATTAATTTGAATACAAATTGAGTACAAAAACTCATCATCATGCGAAATCCTCATACAATAGATTGTTGACAACTATTATGAATTTATGATGATTGCCTTTGAAAATCATCATCATAATTCATAAATTGCATATTACAAAATGCAATATTTTACATCTTCCTCTTCCCTAATCTAGTGAAAACTTGGGGAGAGGTTTTGGTTCTAATCCTTGGAGTGTGTTGTCGCTCCTCGCTCGGCATAGAAGGTTGTGCTTATGGTTCTGGCTCGACCTCCATCTTGCTAGTAGATGGCAATGACTCCTCCTCAACCTCATCAATGTCATCCAATCCTATAGCTCTTGTTACATCCACATCCTCCAATGCTTGCCTCTCGAAATCAAGAATCTCATCTTTGGTAAACAATGGGGGTTGCACCCTATCCAATCGCTATAAGGATAAATGTCATCCAAAGCAATGAGCTCCTCTGATTTGTCCTCTACCCTTCTTGTGCGAAGCCGAAGGCTGTATTGCACAAAGACAAGGTCATTGAAGTGTTTTTGAGTTAATTTGCCTCTTCTTCATGTGGATGGCCTCAAACAAGTTCTAATTGCATTCACAGTTGGGTGCACTACAAGGTTGACACAAAATGCAAAGGGATAATCTTTGAAGGTTTGGGGTATTTGCACTCCAATCTATTGTAAGAACCCTTACAGGTTCTAATTGAATTTTTCCCTTTGCTGCACCTAAGCTCTTAACTTCTTAACTTTGTTTACAACAAGGGATTTATTATATCATGTAGATTAAAAGGGGTTCCAAGCATAAACATCAAGAAATGAACTTGAACATAGATTTTAGGCAATCAACAAAGATGAACACAAACAAAGATGAACATACCCAACGATGATAGCTTCTCTTCTTTATTTGATTTGAAAACTGATTACAAACAAAGAGGGGCTGGAAAGTACAATCAGTTAGGTCTTCTTTGAGTTTCAGACCTTCAATTCATCCAATTTATGCCAAAGCACAAGACCACACCCTAGCTGTATGAATGGAAGATGAAGCTAAGTGAAGTTGGATGATGTGCCCAGCTGGAAATGATTGAAAAGTGACCATAGCAGCCCACTGGAGGTTGTAGATGCCAAAAAATCTTCAGATATGATGATGAAATCAATTTGAAGACTGCTGTAACAAAAGTCAGATTATGCTTGAAGTTGGAAATCGCCAAAAATGCTCTTCTTTTCCAAGTGAACCTCTTGAAAACCCTTCTTCTAGCCAATGCCACAAAACAAAATCACAATCTACAACTGAAACTGCACTAAAGCAATCTGGTTAAGCTCTATGATGAATTCTGTTTAAATTCATCTTGCATGGTGGAATGGGGCCATCACCATACCACTGCATTCAAGGGAGCACCACTTTGAATCAACTGAAAACTACTTTCGGTCAAGAGACACCTCTCTTCAAACTGTTTAAACAGAATAGCAACATAAAAACATCCTTCTCTCAACCTTCCAAGCCTTATTAAATAAGGCCTCAAGGCAAAATTGCCCTTAGAAGAGAATTAGATTTGTTTCAATAAAATATTCACTAACTTCATGACTAAGGCACCTAGCCCAAGTCGCCTTAAAGAGGATAAGATTTGGTCTTCATATATATATTAAAATATTCATTCCTTCTCCCCTAAGGCACTAGATCACCCTTGAGAGGATCTGATTTGCTTAATTAAAATAATCAATAACTTCTTTACTAAGGCTCCTTGAACCGCCCTAGAGAAGATCTGATTGCCTTGAATATTATAATATTTCAGTTTGGAAGCTTCCTTGAGCTGTCCTAGGAAGAGATTAGATTTGATCTTTAGATATTAAATATTGGTTGCTTCTCCCTTAAGTCTGCTAAACCGCCATAGTAGGGAGAATCTTCTAGAAGCAAATCTGATTTGACTTGATGTGGTTGACTCACGTCCTTGTTTGCTTTGACTAACAAGTAGACTTCCTTGTTTGCTTTGACTTGCAAGTGGACCTCCTTGTGTGCTTTGACTTACAAGTGGACCATGAGATAATGATAAAATAAGATCAACATTATGCTTTGTTTGGTTACGGATAATTCCCTCTTAGCTCTCTAAACACATCTTACCGAAATTTGATTCTTTCGGCCAAAATCATTCCCTAATCACGCCATCTAACCCACGGGAATGCTGGATGGGCTAGAATCAGGTCACCATGATGTCACTCCGAGAATGGGGACATTACATTCCTCCCTCCCCGGCTCAAGCAATCACCATACAACCTGTTGCTTCCTTCTATTTGGAATGCCAATACACCATAACATCTGAAGCAACTCACCACGATCATTGAGTACCCATGCATCATCCATGTCAATACCTGGATCTCAAATCAACCCATCCTTCTGGCTATAAGAGTAGAAATAGGTATCTATCATGACATAATCATCACATACCATCCATCTGTATGAGTAAACCATCAAAGAGATGTGAGAAGCAACTCCCATATGCACATAGATCAACTCATTAGGTCACCAAATGTCGTTGTCGTAACTCAGGCCAAAAAATAAAATGTAGTCATAAGTATCAACATACCAATTCATGTTAAAGAAATCCATGTCATATTCTATATCCATCAAATAGATATGCCTCCACACATTCCCAAGCAACTGATTAGTTGATGTAGACCCTGAAAAATCGGAAAGTGCCTTGGAGTTCCAAGCAGGACAGCTACTAACCCATGATGAATCAATGAAGATGAAGTCACCAATCAACAAATAGAAAGCTGCCATATCATAATAAATTGGTGACATAAACAATGATGAGTTATGGATGCCTTCATCACCCATCAAAGACAATTCTTGAGTGGCTGGTCCACTACGGGTGTCGTCAACAACGTCACCAACTGGAAATTCTGATGTCTTCATTAATCCATCCAAATGACACGTCTCATCAATCTTATCACTACAAACATATGAACAACTTGAATTTTCTGATTCATATAAATGTATTTGTTCATTGTGTTTGGCTGTCATAAGAGGCTTGTTTATGACATGAACAACCTCATTAACATCATTTTTTAGAAAAAGAGATCTAAGATAAGCCTCCCTTTGTTGTCTTGTTTGATCTATGCAGTGAACCTGTTCTATGACTTGAAGTAGACTCAGTGTTGCAAGGGCAGCCACTAACTTAGCCTCCTTGGCCCTTTGTGACCATGTATCGCACAAAATTTGTGTCTTTTCCACATCTTCATGGGTCTGATATACAAAATCAGATTGTGTAGTGCCCTGCCTTTCAGCAAAATTATCATATTCAACACTCCAATTTTGTATGCCATCATTAGTAGACCACATGTAACTGTCATCCAACGGTGTTAGCATGACTAACTCATGGGAATGCAAAACCATAGGACTGCTGTCCTCAAATAAATCAGGTATAATGTCATGCCAATCCATAAACTTGTCATCCATTTCAACATCAACACTCAAATGCTTACCATCAAGTGTTGATTCAGCACAAATTTCTTCACATACATGATGTATGCCTTCATGAAGCCAATCATGAACCAAAGCTATCATTGATTTGGCTGTTATTTGGTGAGGCAAAGTATATTTGAGAGCTGTCATAATAATATGTTTACCATCATGTATGAAACTCAACTCCATTTCTTGTAAGTCTTGGATGACCCTTTGAAAAAAATGTAGCCATTGCATACCAAGTATAATTTCATTGTCCTTCAAATTAAGCACATAAAAGTCATCACAAAGAGTATACTCACCAAAGGTAATGCTAAG
This sequence comes from Sequoiadendron giganteum, assembly GCA_007115665.2. Lineage (NCBI taxonomy): Eukaryota > Viridiplantae > Streptophyta > Pinopsida > Cupressales > Cupressaceae > Sequoiadendron > Sequoiadendron giganteum. Next base: position 13,479,559 of record CM021104.1, on the reverse strand, counting down.
CTTGCTTACTTTCTTCTTACAAAGAATAGTAAGCTCTCCTTCTATAGTCACATCAAAGCCCTCAAAATCATCACAATGCAAACCTCTTTTCTTTACCAAACCTTCATCAATGTCGTTATGTGTACCTCCACTATCAAATAGTGCCAAAGCTTTGTAACCAAACAATATGCCTTCAAAGATAAAAGGATTATACCTTGGAGCTCCTGAAAGATAAGAAATCCTAGAACTTTTGTTACCATTATTTATTGGTTCTAGTGTTGGTTGTTTATGATCATGCTCTTCCTCACACTCTGAATCCGTATTAGGGGTCCCATCATCATTAGATACGATCTCTATAAGATGTGCCATACCTTTCCCAAGGCATCTATGACCAGGCTCCCATGGTTGTTTGCAAATAAAGCACAACTTTTTTCTTTTGAGCTCATTCCTCATTTCAAAATCCAGCATAGGTTGCGTAGACTTGGACTGATTTGGTTTTCCCACATCTGCCTTATGTTCTAACTTATTATCTTTGAAGCTCTTCTTTTGACTTTGAATTGGAGTGGGGTAAGTGTCCAGGTCTAGTGCAAGCTCTATTGCATCATCTAATGTCTTAGGCTTGTGAGCCTTCACCAAGCCTCGTAACCTATCACTTAATCCCTCTACAAAAAGCATAACAACCCTTTTCTCGGGCATCTCAGGAACCATAATAGCAATCTTCTGAAACTCATTGATATAGGAATCCACTTTACCTTCTTGTTTTAGCTATGCCAAATCGCTGTAGTTAACTTCTATGTCCTTCCTGTCAAATCTGGCAATGAGTTTGCGAGTGAACTCGTCATAGGAAGTAATCATATCATGCCTTTGTGACACAAGTCCATGGTGCCACCAATCATATGCTATGCCCTCTAAGTGCATAGTAGCAAATTGTATAGCCTTTTCTTCACTCATTGGCTTGAGTGTAAGAAAGGTATCAAGTTTATGTATCCAGGCACGTGCACTCATCCTGCCATTGCCATCAAAATTAGGTAGGGGAATTTTGTATTCTTTGGGCTCCTTTTGGGATTTCTTCTCTTTTTGGTTCTTTTTTTTGTCCTTTTGATTCATAAACTGGTTCAGATTTATGGCTGATTGAACCGCATCAGGAAGAGCACGGTACTCATTATATGCTGCCTTGATATCATTAGAGACTTTTGTAGCTTCTTCTTCTTCTTCAGGTAGCTCCTCTCTTGTAGGAGTGAAGGTGGGTCGAAGAGGTCTATCTGAAGTGGGTGCATATTGCCTCCTTGCATTACTTCTTCCACTACTTTCACTACGTGCCCTTCTAGACCTTGGATGATCCATCCTCAACTGCCCCACAACTGCAATCAGGTTATCTTGAAGTTGCTGGAGCACTTGTTGTTGCTATTGTGCAAATGTTTATTGGAAATCATCAATATTTTCTCTTCTAGGGTCGCCCATTTCTGTAGACGAACTTGAAGATTGATTACCCTCTTCCTGTTGTGCTCTTCTTCTAGTGATATACCTGTGTGGCCGAACTTCGAAAGGCTGCATAACCCCAAGGTTGGCAGGACCTTGGCTCTGATACCACCGTAAGAACCCTTATAGGTTCTAATTGAATGTTTCCCTTTGCTGCACTTAAGCTCTTAACTTTGTTTACAACAAGGGGTTTATTATATCATGTAGATTAAAATGGGTTCCAAGCATAAACAACAAGAAATGAACTTGAGCATAGATTTTAGGCAATCAACAAAGATGAACACAAACAAAGATGAACATACCCAACAATGATAGCTTATCTTCTTTATTTGATATGAAAACTGATTACAAACAGAGAGGGCTGGAAAGTACAATCAGTTAGGTCTGCTTTGAGTTTCAGACCTTCAATTCATCCAATTTATGCCAAAGCACAAGACCAAACCCTAGTTGTATGAATGGAAGATGAAGCTAAGTGAAGTTGGATGATGTGCCTAGCTGGAAATGACTGAAAAGCGACTGTAGCAGCCCACTGGAGGTTGTAGATGCCAAAAACTCCTCAAATTTGATGATGAAATCAATTTGAAGACTGCTGTAACAAAAGTCTGATTATGCCTGAAGCTGGAAATCGCCAAAAATGGCCCTTCTTTGCCAAGCGAACCTCTTGAAAACCCTTTTTCTAGCTAGTGCCACAAAACAAAATCACAATCTGCAACTGAAACTGCACTAAAGCAATCTGGTTAAGCTCTATGATGAATTCTGTTTGAATTCATCTCGCATGGTGGAATGGGGCCATCACCATACCACTGCATTCAAGGGAGCACCACCTCGAATCGACTGAAAACTACTTTCAGTCAAGAGACACCTCTCTTCAAACTGTCTAAACAAAATAGCAACATAAAAACATCCCTCTCTCAACCTTCCAAGCCTTCTTAAATAAGGCCTCAAGGCAAAACCGCCCTTAGAAGAGAATTAGATTTGTTTCAATAAAATATTCACTAACTTCATGACTAAGGCACCTAGCCCAAGTCGCCTTAAAGATGATAAGATTTGGTCTTCATATATATATTAAAATATTCATTCTTTCTCCCCTAAGGTACTAGACCGCCCTTGAGAGGATCTGATTTGCTTAATTAAAATATTCAATAACTTCTTTACTAAGGCTCCTTGAACTGCCCTAGAGAAGATCTGATTGCCTTGAATATTATAATATTTCAGTTTGGAAGCTTCCTTGAGCTGCCCTAGGAAGAGATCAAATTTGATCTTTGGATATTAAATATTGGTTGCTTCTCCCTTAAGTCTGCTAAACCACCATAGGAGGGAGAATCTTCTAGAAGCAAATCTGATTTGACTTGATGTGGTGGATTCACCTCCTTGTTTGCTTTGAGTAGCAAGTAGACTTCCTTGTTTGCTTTGACTTGCAAGTGGACCTCCTTGTGTGCTTTGACTTACAAGTGGACCATGAGATAATGATAAATTAAGATTAACATTATGCTTTGCTTGGTTACGGATAATTCCTTTTAGCTCTCTAAACACATCTTACCGAAATTTGATTCTTTCGGCCAAAATCATTCCCTAATCACGCCATCTAACCCATGAGAATGTTGGATGGGCTAGAATTAGGTCACCACGATGCCACTTTGAGAATGGGGACATTACATCTATCCACCAAGAATCTACAAAATAAAATATTGAAGAGTTAGAAAGCAAACCATATTGTATCAAATTATCAATAGGTGTAAATTTGAAATTTGTAACTTGTAAGATGAATGTGATGTAAAGACTCCAAATTTTGTTACCTGGTGACTGAGTGGTTCTTCCTTGGATAGCTAGTTTCAAAGAAAAGAGCTTACCCCTACTAGTCCTGTAACCGTGCAATTCTTGAATAATGAGGTCTCTCACCTCAACTTGGGGTGTCATCCTTTGAATGTATGTCATGAGGCCCTCCATAACCGCTCCATTAGGATCTCAGAAGCTATCTGAATAGAAAAAACTGGGGTTGAGGAAGTACCTTGCTGCATGGATGGGTTGGTGGAGTTGATTTTCCCACCTTTGATCAATGATCTCTCTAATGGGATCAAATTTGAGGCTGCCTCCATTGTAATAATTTCGGATGGACTCTTTGGCGCTATCCACGACCTCCTAAATATGCCCCATTGGGTTTTGATCCCCATCTACCAAATAGAGAACTCTAACCAAGGGCTCGGGCATCTACAATTTTCAAATACAAAAAGATTAAAGTTACAAATTTATAATAAAAGAATTTAAAATAAAATATTCATTTTGAATTTAAAATTGAAGTTTTGAGGTTACTTTCACCATATTTGTAGCTCTTTGTGCAAAAAGATTGTCAAAGACTATGCTTGCAACCCTCTCTCGTTCAGACTTGTTTGAATATGATGAGTCTACCTATGCACAAATATCCGTTTCAATGAAGTCAGCAAACCAATAATGCTTTGCAACGTTAGAAAAATTGTTGCAATCCTTGTGACACCCGATCACACCAACTCTTTCCCTTTGGTGTGATCTCTCATCAAATTAAGAACCAAAGGGTGATTGTAAATAAATTTTGTTATGCTCCTTGCATCATCTACAATTGGTCTCACTCAATCAAGTTTGCCTATGTCCTCCAAAAGAAGGTCAAGGAAAAGTGTTGCACAAGGGGTCCAAAATAGTGACCGATGCCTCTCTTTGAGCAATCTCTTAGCTGCCATATATGTAGTTGCATTATTAGTTATGATTTGAACCACATTCTCTATGCCCACCTCCATAACAACTTCCTCCAACATTAGACTCAATGTTTTTGCATTGTTTACTTTGTCAGAGGCATCAATTGATTTCAAAAAATCACCTCACCATTTGAAGCTACCAAAAGGTTGATAATGGTGTGGTTCTTTCCATCTGTCCACCCATCTTAAAGAATAGTGCAGCCATATTTTCGCCATTGCTTCTTTTGTTCTTCCACTACTAGCTTTGCATCTGTGAGCAACCTACAAGTACAAAGTGAAAGTAATTTTTTTAATTTTTAAATACAAAACAATTAGCCTAAATTCAACATAAATTAGTAAATTACTATAAATTAATCAGTAAATTTAGCCTAAAATTCAACATAAATTACTATAAATCAACATAAATTTACCAACCTTCCACTTAAGTCTTTTTGAGAAGGTTCCTTGTAGCCTTTTCCCGCAATTGTCAATGCAGTTACCAAATTCTCCCAATAAGGACTGCTTTCCATATTGAAAGGAAGGTTGTTGAAGTACCAAAAATCGGCTAACTCAAATTGAAGTACCAAATTCTCATAAGTTATAATGCTTGGATAGAGAACTTGCCAAATTTATAAATCAAGTGGAGTAATAGAGGTTGTTGGAAGCAATGCATATTTGGTTTGTAGGAAGATATTGGATACTAAATGGTACATTGGTGATTTTTGTATTTTGATTTGCTTTGCATCATATCAATAAAATTAATGTCCTTTAACAAAAATGATAATAAACCAAAAGAGAGTACACACATGCCATTCAGTTGGGATTGGCAAGTATTGAGGATTGTTGACATGCTCATGTATAGATAGTATAGCTAAGGTTTTTCATTTTGTGACATTGGAATAGCTCATTAATATGTAAGGAACAAGATCAAATAACTTATCAATATATAAGGAACAAAATCATTCTTTACTCATCTAGGAATTTTTCTATGCAATATTTTGGAGAAACTTATGTCATTGGCATATTCTGTTTATTGGAACAGCCATGGGGGATAGCACTAACAACATTTCTTCATTGATGTATCGTATTGAGCAACTTGAGCAAGGTACTTTTTTCTTTCCTTATATTGTAAGCTTGTAGGGTACTTTAGTTTGTGACGAAGTTTACTTTCATTCAATAAAGAGAATAATCTATATTTCCAAATAATAACTTGATTAGGATTGTTGTTAATTCAAAAGAGAAAATGTTATAGCATTTGTATCCACATCAAAGTACTTGGAACAATCACCATTTGAGTTAGCTTAAGTATGCTTATTCCATCAATAGGGGCCCAAATCACATGTGTTTTAACTTTTAAGCAATAAGACTCCAAGAGAAATTAATCATATAAATAGCAGTACTGGTGGAAATCAAGAAACTACAGTTATTTTGCCGAAACTAGCACAAATTCATAGTTTCCTCATTGCCCTTGTGCCTCAACCATATCACCTCGCTTTGCTAGAGTTATGTTAAATTGTAGCTTTCATTTCTTGCTCATTCTTGAGCCATCTTGATTGTTTTGATGTTATCTTCCTTTTACAACATCTAATTGCTGGGAAGAGGCACACTTAGGGCACTTCACATTTGTTTTTACATAGATCTTTGTATGGTCTTATAGATCACTTTTGGTCATCCTTGAAAATCAATAACAATTCATTCCTTTATATGCTTCAATGGACTAATATTTCTGTTGACCAACTTTCTAGATTTAACCCCAACCATTCAAATCTAAATGGGTCAAACTAATCTAACCATCAAATGCAGTTCTATCAATGTACACTATTATTCTACTTTACAATAATCATATTACACCAGAACTTAACTGTAATATCCCTAAATAGGGATAACAGAAAAACAACAATATCTCCAAAAATTTGCAATAAAAAATTCTGAAATTTTATTTGCAAATAGAAAACCCCTCAACAAACTCAAATCTATGCTCAAAATATTTTTCCGATTTTTCTATGATTTTATAGGAATTTCTGAATATTTCTCAATATGAAAAAGTTACAGAAAATCCACTAAAACTGACCAGAGATTTCAGAAACAATTTTTATTATTTATTTATTTATTTTTTTGAGATGAATGTAATCAACAGTGTACAAGTTAAAGCCCAAATACTTCTGAAAATGCCTTCAGAACCCTAGCTGCCCTTGCCAAACCTCTAAGAAAATCAGCGCTAGGTCTGCTCCACTTGTCCTTTTTTGTTGCTATCTTCAATGATGCTTAGTAACATGAAGACACCTTGCTGTAGATTATCCAAATCTGAACTTGATGCTTTGAATCTCACCTCCAAAAATTGCTTCCAAACCTGATAAAGAATTGCAGCTCTAAAAAATAATGTGCTAGGGTTTTACAAACCAAAGCTCTTCCACTGAAACACACCCCTAACTAGGGGGAGCCCATACGTTTCTCCGAAACCAAGGAGACTCAAGGGTTTCAGACCTTAAACCAAGTTGCAGTAGCAATAAACAGAAAACTCACAACATAATGAGCTCTAAAAGATCCCTAGAGAGTTATATAATAACTCCCAAAGAGATGAATTAATCTTAGCCCTTGAATCACCACCTCTTAATCCAAAGCTCCACATTAAAAACCTAAAAATTGATTCAATAAGCTACTTGAAAACCCATGCCCCCTTTGCCTTTTTATCACATGCTTTTTAAAGTACATAAAAAGGGGACAACTTAAGTCTTTTGGCTAGGAGTTACTTAAGTTGCCTAAAAAGATGTGCCCACAACTTAAAATGACTTAAGTTGCATTAAAAGGCATGCATACAACTTAAGAATAGAATATAATACAAGCCAAAGATTCCATACTCACCCAATAATGCTCTACGTTCTCTTCCTCTTGGGTAATCCAAGGAAAAGACAACCAATGTGTTGCTAATCCTCATGATTTGAGTTGGGGGCATTAGAGTCCTCCCCACCCAAAGAATGCTTGTCCTTGAGCATTTGTAGGCTAGGATGCTTAAGAATCTCCTCTCATTCCCATGTTGCATCCTCCAAAGGCAAGTTTTTCCATTTGATGAGATGTTCAAAAATTACCTTATTCCTCAACCTTTTCTCTCTCACTTGCAAAATTATTTCTGGAATGAGTATCAATTTACTGTCTTCATCCATGGGAGGTAGCTCTGTAGGAGTCACATGCTGTCCAAGAGCCCTCTTGAGGCACGACACATGGAATACATTGTGAATTTTGCTTGTAGCTGGTAACTCTAACTAATATGCTACCTCACCAATTCTTTCGATCACTTTGAAAGGCCCATAAAACCTTGGTTTAATCTTTTCTGCTCCGCTTACCTTCAATGAAGATTGTCTATAAGGTTGAAGACGCACAAATACCATGTCTCCCACCTCAAAAGACCTCTCAACTTGATGGTGATCGACATATTTTTTCTTCTGTTCCCGTGCAATCTGAATATTATCCTTAAGTGTCTTAAGGATCTCTTGATTCTCTTTTGCCCACTCAAGAGTTTTTGAAGCTGTAGAATCAGAAAAAACCAAATCCACAATTGTGGAAGCTTCATAACCATACAAAGCTTTGAAAAGAGTCATATCTATGCTCATATGATATGTAGTGTTGTAATAGAATGTTGCCAAATGTAACCACTTTGCCTATGCTTTTTGCTGCCTCGAGAAATAGTTCTTCAAGTAACCTTCAAGCCATTTATTTACGATTTCAGTTTGATCATCCATTTGTGGATGATAACTAGTGCTATGATCAAGTTCTATTCCAGCCAACTTCATCAACTCTTGCCAAAAAGTGCTGATGAATATGCGATCTCTATCACTTACAATTCTCTTTGGCACACCATGAAGTCTGAAAACTTGTTCAAAAAACAGACCAACAACTTGTGGTGCTTTAAACTCAAAAGGCATTGGCATAAAATGAGCATATTTAGTGAGTCTATCCACCACAACAAAAACACAGTCCTTACCATTGACCTTAGGTAGCCCAGTAATGAAATCCATCGATATTTGTTCCCACTTTTGATTGGGAATGGGAAGTGGTTGTAACAGCCCTGTTGGAAAAGAAACTTCAACCTTGTTTCTTTGGCACTTAATGCATTCCCTCACATGTTTGAGAACATCATCTTTCATACCTTTTCATGAGAATCTTTCATGAATGTACCTATATGTTTTCAAATAACCCGGATGACCAGCAAGTTGATTGTTATGGACAGCAATAAGAATCTTATGTTTGAGCTCACTTTCTGGTATGAAATAGATTCTATCCTTATAATAGATGACGTCATTCAACACTTTATACCTTTCATCATTGATTTTATCATCTAGAATATCACAAGCATTGTGATTTTTTGAATATTCTATTAATATGTGATCCTTCCAAGAAGCTGAAATTTCTGAAAGTGAGCAAAATGAAGGGTTTCTAGATAATGCATTAGCAACAACATTAGTTTTTCCCTTGACAAATTCAATGTCAAAATCATACCCTTGAAGCTTACTTACCCAATGTTGTTGTCTCTAATATAATCCTTTTTGCTCCATGTCATGTCCCCGAAAAAGAACAAAGGAATAAACAAATATTGAAATACAAATATATATATTTTAGTAGCAAATTTATTATTATATTATGATTATAAATATAATCACCATTTAACCATTATTCTCATCATTGAATAACATATATTATAATCCATATCATAAATATGATATAATACAAATATAAAATCATAAATATAATATCTAAATAAACAAACATAAAATATAAAGTATAATAAATAAATAACAAATAAAATAAACAAACATTTAACAAGTTTAAAAGGGCAGCAATTAAATCTAACAAAGGGATATATTTTATGAAAAGTCACCTCTTTCACCAAACAATACATTCCCCCCATGAGTCACCTACCTTGAATGGTATAAATAGAAGGAAGGAAAATAAGCAAGAGGGAAAAACATTGAAAAACAGAACAGCAGCAACAATGATTGTTATGTATTGGAATATAGAGCCATTTAATATATATACATATCATTTAATAGGCATACAAATATATATGCCTAGATATAGATAAATTTTATAATGAATAATATGCAATGAATAAAGACTATATATGAATAAGGAAAGAATAAGTATATAAACATATATATATGAATACTAATGGATATAAGTAAAAGAATATATATATATATATATATATATATAATTATAAGTAATGATGACTTTTTAATATAAACATAAGTAGATTATGTATATTTATGAATTGTCCTCATTGTATGATCGATTCAGTATAAGGAAGGAGGCGAGTAAGGAAACATGGAAAGATATAACAACTCAGGTGATGTATTCACTTAGCAATAATATTTAGCATATTTTGAATATAAGAAATAGATATGGCTAATCTAATTATAGATAGAATGCTTTTTGTTTATCTTATCATAATGAAAATTATTCTAGGAAATGATGAACTTAGAGAACCCTTGATAAATGAAAATATATTTGATGATAGGCATGAAATAAATCTTGAATAAAGGCAAATGTATTCAATTGCTAAAAGATTGTCTTCTCTGTGCTTGTACTCTATTAGGAAGGGCGAACCATGGGTGAGTGGTGCCTAAAAACCCCACTTAAGGATTCCACTGCGGCCATGGAGGGGTGGGGGTCCCACTTAAGGATTTCGCTATGGCCATGGAGGGGTGGTAGGCCTTGAGACCACTATGGACTTTATGGTTCCTTTCTCCTAATAGAGCGAGTGTCTGCTGAGGTGTTGTCATGAGTGGAGAATGCAGGTACTAAGCCGTTAGGAAAGGAGAATTGTGGTAGACAACCTCTCGTGCCTAACATGAGGGCTTCAGGGTAGATCCACCCATGACACTCCTCTTGCTTGTTAAATTGCATTTATGATTATGCTTATATTTTGGATATCTAGATATTAATGCTAGCATATAAATATGTATGTGGAAATGTTGTTAATATGGTGAATACAGATTTCAAACCAAGATTACTTCATTAAAAAGAACATTCATTTGGAAAGAAGAAACCCTAAACGTAATCTATAGGCGAATTTTAGAGCAAACCGGGTAAGGGACATTACACTCCATGAAAAACTTGAGGCTATTATGATCAGTCCTCACTATAAACTTGCTGCCCACAAGATATTGACGAAACTTTTCAAGTGTATCCATGATTGCCAACATTTCCATGTCATATGTGGAGAACCTCCTTTCAACCTCATTCGGTTTTCGGCTCTCATAAGCAATTGGATGCTTGTCTTGCATCAAAACAATCAATACTGGATGCATTACATTCAAGTACAAAGGGTTTAGAGAAATCCGGTAGAGCCAAAACAGGACAAGTACTCATTACCTTCTTAAGATGATCCATGGTTCTTTGAGTCTCAACTGTCCAAGCAAAGGCATCCTTCTTGGTCAAATCTATCAAAAAAACAGTTAATGAAGAAAACCCCTTCACAAATCATCTATAGTGTAATGTCCCCTTTTTCGGTGTTCCTTATTTGGGCCATTTCGATGATTTGACTCATTTGCTAGTTTTAGTAAGTGCTATATTTAGTAACTGGTCCTAATAGTAGTGTCGTGCAGGGTTTCCAGTTTGGGCAACGCTTGGCAGTTGTTTGGTGAGTTATAATGTTTTGGCATATTATTCACTAAAGTCTTCAAAAGGTGATTTTATGACTTATGTTATAATATTATAAAAGACCCCACCTTGGCCTAGTTGAGCAATGTTTTAAGAAAGGGGACAATGTATTTCAAGTGGACGCCTAGAAAAGAGGTTTATTTATCATTTTTTAAGGCTAATGTTATGCCTCATAAGGTGGGATGCCTAGTTTGGGCTTAATGTCAATTTTAAATAAAAAATAAAAAATGGAATTTTTGAGGCAAAAAGTTAAGATGCCCCTCTTGGGGTAATTTCATGTCATTTCATAAAATGAAATGAGAGGGAAAATATATTCAAATTCAAATGTAGGTTGCCCTAATTCTTCCCTCACTTTATAAATATGAGTTTGAGCTCTAATTTGCATATGGAGGATTTGACAATTTAAGGAGATTCTGTTGGATTGTTTCCAGAACTTATACATTACTAGTTGAGGACAAAAACCCTCTCCTTTAGTTGCTGGTTTCGGTGGTGAAAGACCCACCCTAGCTGGTTGGAGTGATTCTACCTCAGGAATCACTATTGTTTTTCATGGTTGCAGATTTAGGGTTTCAAGAAAATGAAAATGTTCAAGGTATTTTAAATGCATATTTTGGGGAGTTCTTGGTAACGAATTTTAGTGGTTTTTGGAGTGCCTTGGTAGTGATTTGCAAGAGTCTTCAAGTTTGGTCCATCAGTTGCAGGTGTTTATGATTGAGAAGGCTTAACAAACCCGTTCAAATCCCTTTCCAGAGGCTTTGGAAGGGTGTTGCAGGTGTTGCATTGAAGGTCCTTCAATGTCAGATCCATGGAAGGTGCTAATTGTACTTTAATAAGCTTGCTAGGCAAGTTTCCTATGTTGAGTTGCCTATAGCAGCTCTTGTGTATTTGTTGGGTATAATCTGAAGATGCATTAGATTGGAAAGAGTCTATTTATTCTTCATTTGAGGCTGTTAGGTAGTGCTGGGAGTGAACAGAGCTTTTGGAAATATTCCAGTGGCATTCTATGTTGGTTTGAAAGAGTGCTTGATGACCTTTTATAGCTGCCAGAACCTGTAACTTTGCACAACAACCTTGAAACATTGCCTACAACAGTCTATAGTGGGTTTCTAGATCTGCCATGGGCATTCTAGCTCATAGGTTTGAGGTCCCCTTCATTGTTGCTTGCAAGTTATATGATATGTTCAATGTAATAAGGCCATTTTGGTTTGGTTCTTTCAATAACCTTGTAACAGTCCTGTTATATGTGTTAGGGTTCAGGCACAACGAAGCAATAAACATTAACAATTATATGCAGATTAAATAACCTAGAAATAACAATGAAGAATAACACAAAAGAAATCAACATAGAATTTTAATGTGGTTTACCCAATATGGGCTACATCCACAAAAACTTAGTCACTCAATGATTTTATTATCCAGTGCAAAATAGATTACAATCTCGCGAATCACACACTGTTGCAACATACATCCCAACCGCTTATAACAAGCTTTTTGGAAGCTTCTAGAATTAGGGTTTTATAAAGTCGTTTTTTCATTTGACGTGTTAACAGGGAAATCTTGATGTGTTAATGGGAATTTTCTTTTTCGCGGGCTGTGCCCCCGAACCTCGACAAGGATACATTACGAGTGTACAGTATTTGCATGACCAGTCGCCACATACCAACAATCTCCCATTTGGAGACTGATCTGGCTCCACACCAAGCAATCTTCCACTTGGAGACTGATCTTGGACGACATTGCTGCACTTGCAGCGCCCACTGGATTACAGGTCTGGCTGGTTTCTTATGTCTACCATTATCATTCATGAAGGCCAACGAAAATTGATGAGGAAATCAATTTCTCCTGTGTAACTACCTTTGTGAACATATCTGCAGGATTCTCACTTGTGTGAATTTTCTCCAGCCTCAACTGTCCATCCTCCAAAACTGACCGGATGAAGTGGTATTTGAGCTATATGTGCATAGTTTTTGAATGCAAAGCTGAGTTCTTAGCAAGATGAATGGTACTCTAGCTATCAGTGTACAATGGGCTATCTTCTTGTCGTTGTCCCAATTCCTCCAAAAAACATTGTAACCAAATCATCTCCTTGCTAGCTTCCGTAGCAGCAACATATTCAGCTTTAGTGGTTGAAAGCGCAACAACCTTTTGCAGCTGTGAAATCCAACTGACTACAGTACCTCCTACAGTAAAAACATACCTTGTAGTACTCCTCTTGCTATCAATATCATCCGCCAGCTCAGATTCAACGTATCTTTTTAGAGCAGAATTTGTTCCTCCAAAACATAGTTTCTTTGAAGTAGTACCTCTCAAATATCGGAGAATCCATTTTACTGCATTCCAATGTTCCATTCCTGGATTGCTCATATACTTGCTCACAACTCCCACTGCATGTGTAATATCTGGCCTTGTGCATACCATTGCATACATCAAACTACCAATTGCTGATGCATATGGTATCTAAGACATTTTGTCCCTCTTGTGTCTTTGGACACATCTCCTTAGTCAACTTAAAATGACTAGGCAAAGATGTACTAACTGTTTTTGCATTTTGCATGTTAAACCTTTTCAACACCATCTCTACATACTCACTTTGAGACAAATAATTGTTTGTTTGTCCTATCCCATGTGATCCTCATACCAAGGATTTGTTAGAATATATTATTCTCTTATTCTCTTTTTATTTAATGGTCAATGTAAAGTTATGTTTAGTCTAATACTGTTTCTACAGTATCAAGTAGGTTAGTTAGGTAGATATCATTAATATCTACAGTGCTTCATGCACTTCTATATATTGTAACCTTTTTTATGTTAATGAATGACTTTTAAAACCATTTACATCCCCCCCATTATCTGACCTTAAAGTAACAATGTGAGAACCTGATTCGTTCTCAACCAAGGCCTTATACTGCTGAAATGTACTAAACACATCTGATTTATGTTTCAAAAAATACACCCACATTTTTTGACTGAAATCATCAACAAATAACAAAAAGTACCTGGACCTCGTAACAGATGGAGTGTTCATTGGTCCACAAACATCAGTGTGAACCAATTGAAGGACCTTGGAGGCTCGCCAAGAATCACCATCCGAGAATGGTGTCTGATGCTGCTTTCCAGCTTGACAGGCTCCACAAACTCCATGATTTTGAGTTTGGATCTCAGGTAGACCAGCAACCAAACCCTCTCGAGACAGTTGAGAGAGATAGTGCACGTTCAAGTGCCCATAACGCTGATGCCAAAGTTTGCTGATGGAAGTACTCCTTGCTGCCAGAGCGTGCTCCTAAGAATCACCGGAATCAGCAAGTCTGTATAGACCATGATTGTAATGTTCCTTCCCTGTCCTGCCCTAAGATTCGCTTGTTGATTAGGTTTAGGATTTCTTCTTTCCAAAAGTATGTTCTCCTAAATTCAATAACCCTAAATTTGAGTCCTGTATTCAACATATCAACAACACATCTGTTAGCATTAATATCTAGTAATCCACATAAGACATAATCACCAATGCAGTTTGCAAACATAAGAGAAGTTACTCAGCCCATCAGGAGAGGGGAACCCTTAATGGCCTGCGGTCTACCACCTTCCAATGCCCAACCTGTATCTCAGGCCTGTGGGGTGGAATGCCAAGGTGGGACCCTCACCCCTCCATGACCCAACCCTTGCAATGGGGCAGACTGCCCAACCCTTGTCATGGGCCTGTGGGGCAAAACTGCCCAACCCATGGGGCCTGTGGGGCAAACTACCCAACCCTTGTCATGGGCCTGTGGGGGAGAACTGCCCAACCCATGGGGCCTGTGGGGCAGACTACCCAACCCTTGCTTTGGGCCTGTGGGGCGGAACCTGGGTGAGGTTTTCAAACGAATCACTTTAAGTTATGATTCAGCGCTTCTGGTGGGATTACAAACACAATTCAGACAATCTATATACAGTCATTAGTATTTCATTTGTATTTACACATTTTAATAAGAGTTATTTAATATGATCAAACAATTCCTTGAGTCCTAATATGAAGGTATATCATAATACAAAACTAAATTGAGAAATATTCATGTCTACATGTTCATTATGTTTTTTTGCAATTCAATACATCCTACAAGTCCAATATTTGCAAAAATCAAATATAAATGTAGATTAATCATTATTAAAGCCATATCTATAGAAGATAAACCATTTGGCCTCTGAGTAGTCAAAGACTACACAATCCGCCTAAGTTCAATGCCAATTTCCAGTATAAGGAATCTATTTCCAAATTCGATATCAAGAAGGCATGGTTCCGACACATCAGAGGGGACTATGCGCATTCCAATGAATAAAGCATATCAATTATTTTAAATAATACATAGAATTGTTGGGCATACAAGGTTCATGCAACATTGTTATGTCAGATTGAGGACAACTAAATATTAAAGCTAAGTGAGTAGTCTCACCTAAAGGTTGTTCTTTCAGAGTTGCCTCTCTCTTTATCTACCTCCTATTCGTTCCCTTCTTGTTTCCAAACTATTCCATTCCCCTTCCCCCAACATTCTTCGTCCTTTTAAATCCTTATGATTACCGAATAGAGGTGCCTTTTCAAAAAAGGTGATAACTCTTCTCAATGGGTACGATTTTCTTATTAGTTGTTTGGCTTTCCAAATTATCATAATCGATGCCTTAATATTAACTATTGTTTTGAATCGTTGTGCTTGCTCTATCCTTTATCTTTTAAGCTGAACCTCTTCATTGCTGCACTTTGGTATATCCGAAGTTGTTGCCTTAAGTAAATTTAGGTATAATCGATTAACAATATATCTTGAATGAATATCGTTTGTGAGAAAAGATATATGATGGATGTATTCTGGAATCGTCCCTTTTTGCGTCAATTTGCCACGAGCGAATAGATGATACTGGCAGTGATATTTAGCTAGGTGATCATTGTGTAAATCATCCATGGTTAAGTATAAGTTTTGACCTCTACAACTAATTGTTGTTCCCTGCTAGGAATGTCGATCGCTGTTCTCTTTCATAAATACACGAGCCTGAGTCGTTTCCACCATGTCTTTATATTTCACTGGTCAAATATTAGTTCCCGTTGGAGATCTAGTTATGATTATTATTTGGTATCATTTTTGTAGTCCTTTTAATCACATCTAATATCATTTATGTTATTATTTATTAACTATCATAAGGACTTGTGAAGAGTCGGCGCTAACAGGATTGTGGATGAACAACTTATTTGGAGTTATCGTCCCTGGTATGTACCTCGGAACAGATACCATGTTGATATTCCGCTATTACTTGGAGCAGACCATTTGCTTAAAGTCGTGGTGTTTATGTGGCATTAGACAGGTCAACGCATCATCCAATATTGGGATTGCCATGTCATTGCACCTATTTGAAGACTAGTTTGATAGGAATTGTCCCTCTAGTATATTCCGATTTGCACAGCATATCGTAGTCACAACTGAAGATTGAAACATGTATTTAGTAGACGAGGATAATTCACCAACAAGGATCATTAGTATCTGGGCAGTAGCGATCCCTTAATTAATATACCCCGATCAATTTATGAAGACATCATCATCGTATGATATTTAATGTTTCCTTGTTTTTGATGTATTTATTCCTCATTTGATATTCCTATTTTTTTATTATTATATTATTATAATTAATATATCATTTATATTTGATCTTTGTTGATGGTAATTATGATTATGACAATAATTTAAAAGTGTATTTTATTATATCTTGAATCATGCATAATGTCATTCAGTTTAGTACGTATCTATTATCATATTTGGATAACATCAATTTATAGTATTATCTCATGTTCATGTCTTATAATAATTTTATACATTTTTATATTTATATTTGTGATATCAATTTCGTGTTCCCATACTTCGTATTCAGGCATTATGGTTTTGGGGATCTCGATATTTATAATTATAATTACAATATTGTCTTTGACAATTCTAATTATAATGGTATCAAATCATTAATATTTTTAAATATATCTTTGTTACCTAAGTGTCCAATTTCGGGAACATGACAATGATCCTCAAGTCCCATAGCAATCGTAGTACGTGTTGCCTTATCAACAATGCTGCAAGTGGACAAATTGAAAATAACGTCCAACTGAGGAGAATGCTTCATGATCTGGCTGACAGAGAGAAGATTATGTTCCATGCCTGGAACATAGAAGACATCGAGAAAGAGTAAATTTCTTCCTCCAGAGTGAATCTGAACATTGCCCTTACCAGCAACTGTGTACTCTTCGCCACCTCCAAAGATCACTGAATCAGTGAATGGTTCAAATTTGGTGAACCAATTTCGACGATGAGTAAAATGCCGAGAAGCCCTTGAATCGATATACCAGGCAGAAGATTGGACTGGATCTGCAGTTCTCTTGGCCATAAAAGCATAGAATGCAAACTCTTTCTGCTCGGTGTGCTCCGCGACATTTGCCTTTTGTTGAGAGCCTCCCTGCTTCTTTTGTTCAGAAGCCATCCGAATGCGACAATCAACCTTCATATGACCAAATTTGTGGCAATAATTGCATTGAACGTTCTTTTTCTTCTTGCTGTCTTGAGAAGAACCAGAGCTTTTCGGCTGAGAAGATTGAGCCTTCCCTTTGTTCTTAGCAGAAGATTTGGCAGAGAACGCTTGCTCTGTGGAGGTGGAACTGGTACTGCTTCCAAACTGTTGTCGCCATCGATCCTGCTGCAAGAGCTTGGTGCAAAGATCGTCAAACTTGAGATCAACATTAGTGGAGGTGATATTCAGCATCTCGATGAAGTGCTCATACGAACGCGGAAGACTTTTCAGAGTAACGACGACCATGTCTTCTTCCTCCATTGTTCGACCAATCGCCTCCAACTGATCATGAATGTCCTTGATCTTCGTGAGATGTTCTTGTAAGGACATTTTCTCATCCATCATGATGGAAAAGAGCATGTTTTTGAGAAAGAACGCTCTGCTCTTGTCGGAGGTTTCATGAAGGGCCTTCAAGTGATCCCAAATTTCTGGAGCAGTTTTGCCAGACGGTACCTGAGGTAGCTGCTCATCCGTGACGGAGAGTTCGATGAGCATGACGGCTTCTCGGTTGCGTTCATCCCATTTGTCTTGGTCCTTTTCGACTACAGTGGGACGAGGCGAGTTCCCCAAAACAATCTGATCGAGGCAACGATATTCAAAGATCGTGATCATGCGCTGCTTCCAAGTGTTGTAATTCTTCCCGTTGAACTTCTGGCTGCTTTCGAGCATTATGTTCGTCAGAGATGCCATCACGTACCCTGAGGTCGAACTGGTGAAGGCAAAACGAAAACAAAAAATGCACAAATTCAAAGAGGAAACCCTAGCACGGATTTCGAGGCACGTTGATGACGAAAGCCAAAAAAACTGAAGAATACCCAGAAGAGAATGCTGAAAACCCAAATAATTTTCTAACTACCTAGAAAATTTCGTCAACACCCAATGGCACAAATTTCGAGGCACGAAAATCAAGGTACCCAAAAAAAAATAACGACAACCCAATTGAGATCTGGGAAAACCCACAAGGAATCTGATCTTAGAAAAAAAATTCGAGTTCAAAAAACAGGGCAAAACCCTAAACGAGTTTGCAGAACCCTAGGCGTCCATGAATGAACCAGGAAAATTTACAAAAATGGCTGAAAAATCGCGTCCAGTTGTAGGGCAAAACGTGGGCCAAAGATCTTTAGAAAAAGACAAAGATTGCTCCTGAAAAACGTGGGTCAAAAACCCAGTCAAAACGCGACCAGGAAGAGAGAAATCCGCGCCCAGGAAGACTGAGAAAGACGCAAGTCGTGCGCAAGCACCAGAAGGTCGCGGACAAAGGAAAGGAGGTCGCACGGCCAAAAGACGCGGAAATCGCGGGCGTCAAACAAGAAAACGCGACCCGAACAACACAGAAGATGCGGCCTGAACAACACAAAAAACGCGTCTGAAAGGGCGCTCGAAAGAAACGCGCGGGGTGCAAAAAAAAAACGCAGCCAGACGGAGATGAAAGACGCGTGCCACGCCCAGTAGTTAGAAAATCTCCCCACGTAATTTTTCAATCACGAATTACAGAAGAAAACGCCCCCCTAGAATTTTTCGAATTATAGCCTCTAAAAGCTCACGATTTTTTTTTTTTTTGTTTTCAAAACAAGGGCGCCCTGAAACCCTAATGCTCTGATACCATGTAAATGGTTTTAAAAGTCATTCATTAACATAAAAAAGGTTACAATATATAGAAGTGCATGAAGCACTGTAGATATTAATGATATCTACCTAACTAACCTACTTGATACTATAGAAACAGTATTAGACTAAACATAACTTTACATTGACCATTAAATAAAAAGAGAATAAGAGAATAATATATTCTAACAGGATTTGTTTTGTTGCACCCAAATCCTTCATAGAAAATGAATTTACTAATTTTTGCTTAAGTTCATTAATATGTTGCATGTTAGACCCTCCAACAAGCATGTCATCAACATAAAGCAATAGGATAATATAGCTGCCATTATCCAATTTCTTAAAATATACACAATAATCAGAATGACATCTTTTGTAACCTTGTTGAACCATAAAACTATCAAATTTCAAATACCATTGCCGAGGTGCTTGCTTCAGACCATACAAACTCTTCTTTAACCCGCACGCAAATTCCTCCTTACCCTTGACCTCATATCCTTGTGGTTGTTGCATGTATATTTCTTCTTCCAAATCCCCATGGAGAAATGCTGTTTTCACATCTAGCTGTTCAAGATGCAAGTCTTCTGCAGCCACAAGTCTTAGAATAGTTCTAATAGAAGTCATCTTTGCAATTGGAGAAAATATTTCATCAAAATCTATACCTTTTTCCTATGCAAAACCTTTTACCATGAGTTTGGCCTTATATCTTTTCTTGCCTCATCTTCTTCCTTCAACCTGTAAACCCATTGATTTGGAAATGCTCTTTTACTTGCAGGCAATTGGACTAAGTCCCAAGTCTGATTCTGCAGCAAGGAATCCATTTCCTCTTTCATGCCTAGCTCCCACTGCTTTTTGGTATCTACTTGCATTGCTTCTTCATAACCTTTAGGGTCACCAGAATCAGTTAATAATATAGAATATAATGATGGAGAAAATCTTTCTGGAGGTCTAGTTATCCTTGTAGAACGTCTAACACTTGCAGGAGTCTGTGGGATAACTTGTTGTTGTTGAGCATCAGGTGCCACCGACATTTTATTTTTTGGAATCTCATCCAACACCACATATTCCTTTTTGGCTTGTTCATGCTTCTTTTCCTGCAGCTGATCCTTATGCATGACCTTCTCATTGAATATAACATCTTTGCTCTTAATGATTTTATGATTTTTTCAATCCTATAACCGATAACCAAATTTATTTACTTTATATCCAATGAAAGTACATTTTTTAGACTTAGCCTTAAGCTTGGTTCTATTTTCAATATCAACATGGACAAAAGCTTCACAACCAAAGGTTTTCATAAATGAATAGTTTATCTTTTTACCTGTCCATGCCTCCTCTGAAATGCCACCATCCAAAGGATTTGAAGGTCCCTTGTTTATTAAATAAACAGCAGTATGTACAACATTTTCCCAAAAGTGTAAGGGTAGTCCAGCATGCAGTTTCATGCTCCTTGCATGCTCCATAATGGTCCTATTCATCCTCTCAGACACACCATTTTCTTGTGGGGTTCCAAGAACCGTTTCCTTCCTACGGATTCCATTGTATGAATAGTAATTTTCAAATTCTCTGCTGTAATACTCGCCTCCATTATCAAATCTAAGACACTTCAACTTTTTTCCTGTCTCATTCTGTTGGTGTGTGTTTTGAATACGCCACCATACACAGAATAAAATGCCCAAGGACACTTTATCCTCTCTTGAAAAGTAATTGCAAATACCTAGAAGATAATACAATAACTCCAATGTTTCTTTTGGCCAGGTTATGACATATGGACAAGGTCAGTGGGCATTGTGATTTGCTGGTAATCACAAGGGGACTTACATAAAATTCATTTCGTGAGTTGAGGACTTAGACAGTTTATCATTGAAGCTCTTTCGATGGGTGTTTCAGTTTTTCCAAAAAAAGGCAAAAGGATAAGGGTTTAGAGGTCTAAACTACGCCTAAGAACTCAAGAGACGGTAGTGACGAGGTAAAATAGGGTAACCACACTTTGTTTCGCCTCCTTTGGACAACTACGCAAAGTGGGTGCAATCTTCAAAGGAAGTGATAATAATTTTCATGTTTGAATTGAAAACAAACAGAAGTTAAGCATCCACAAATCAACGGCTCAGACTAACTTTACACATCAAATGCAAATCATCCATTTGACAAAAGTATGAGCTAAATTTTATCTACCATTGCTATCAAATCTATCATCCACTTAACAAACATATAAATGAAATACTAATCTAATTCTACTCTAAGTGTTGAATGAGAAATATTAAACCTTGCACACTATTTGAAAACAAAAGTGATTCTAAGCAAATCATGCACTAGAGCTTTTATTGACGGAAATAGTCTTGTCGCAACAATATTATACTACTCACTTCACAAATTGTAAATGACAGCAATCAAGTTTATATAGAGTTCATGAATTTGAATAAACGGCTCAGATTAAAAATGAGCCAACGGCCAAGATCAAAACAAATAAACCCTAATTAGGGTTCCCAAAATGACTTCAGTAAATAGAGAGTTGACAGGGTGATGTGGCGCTCGGAGCTATTTTCAAGGAATTACATCCCGATCCTCCCGGGTTGCCGTGTGTTCAATGAATCTGGACACGATCAAGGCAACTTCATCCATGGTGACCTGAGGAAGCATTCCGATCCTGAATTCTAGTCCGTCCACACTCTCGGCGCATCTGGCAAAGGTATCCTCCCACTCTGGCTTGGTCTTCTCAAAAGACTCTCAGATGCTTAAGAAGTTCGCCAATTTGGCCCTGTCCTGCTTCAAAATAGGTCCTGTGATGGCAAAGATGCCTTCTTGGACCTTCCCTCTCAAAACCTCTAACTGTAGGTCATTCTCTCGTAGAGCCTCCTTATCCAGGATATCGGCGATCATGTTGAGAAGTTTGGCTTGAACTTCTTTGACTTGTTCTTCCAATCTGATACCATCAACCTTCACCCTCTCCAAGACTTCGCCTCGTGTCGTCAAGGCCCAATACCAGGTGTGGAAGTCATAGGCTGCTCCTGCTGCAATAACACCTTCGTCTATCAGCTCTTGCTTAGGAACTCCTTTCAGAATCCTAAGGCAAGGGATTATCCTATCTTGCACATCTGGAAGGTTATCCCACACTTCTGCCAAAGCGGCCAGCCTAGAAAGTAGGGCAGTGGCCTGACCATAAACCAGAGTCAACCTCTCTACGAATGCCTCAGCTTCAGTCCCCTTCGCTGCTATCCATTCTCTGGCTTCCCGAACTGTGACCACGTTTTCTTCTATCTCCTTAACGGCCCCCTGTGAAGAGTTCGGGAGTAGAGGAGCTGCCGTGTTGTCTTGATCAAGTGTTGGATATACTCCTTTAGGTGCTCAATTTCTAATTGGCACTCCTTCCTCTTGGCTACTTCCTTTGCCAACTTTGACTTGATAGTGGACATAGAATTGTCCAAGTCTTCAATTTCTTGGCCCTTCGTGGTTGGACCCAAGTCAATGGTTGTGATGGCATAATCTTGTGGAGCCATGTCCTCCTGTGGCCTGTCCATTGTAGGCACTGCGATCTGCACTTTCTTGTTGCCGGCTCCATCTCTTTGTATGCTCGAGAATTTCTTTGCTGGCTTCTTAACTGCAGTCTACGTAAGTCTGGCCAAGAAGTCAGCAGTGTCATCCTCTTCTGGCTCCTCCACTGGCGCCTGTACTTTCAGCCTCTCCCTTAGCCAATCCGGGATCGTCGACTGCTCTATGCCTTCATCTTCCGGCTTGTCTTCTCTGTCAGGGACGTCCAGAATTCCCCTAAGGGCTAAAATCATTCCTTCCTGGAAATCCTCATTTTGGGTGTCCACATTTTCATCATCGGACTCCAATATTTCTGTGCCCGTGGGAGATGGTGGCGCATCTTCATTCAGCTGAGGCTCCATATTGTTTTCCGGAATCAGGGAAGGATCCCTAATGTCAGCCAGTGAAGCATCTACAGTAGCCAGCATCTCTTCAATATTCCTAGATGCGGCCGAGTGTGAAGGCTTTACCTTAGCCTGCTTTTGGACTGGCTCCTTACCTGTAGCTATCTCCTTCCTTTTCTTGGAAGTGGTGGCCTCTATCATCTCCATGCCCTGGGATGCGTCCGCATTGGAAGAATAGGATTCCGCCTCACTCAACATATCATAAGTTAAGGTTATCCTTTTTCGCCTGAGTTCCTGAATCTGTTGAGCAACCCACCACTGTGTATACTTGATGACAGGTCTCATCAAAGTATTTAAATCGGCGTGCTCGGATCTTGACCACCTGACCACCGGCAAAGGCAAGCTCTCATCAAGGTGCGGCTGTACCTGCTGTCCATCTTCCTCCAATTGATCCGGCACTCGACAAAGTTTTGTTGCTCTGATCAAACTGACAGGCAATCTGGACCACATCTTTCGCCTAACTTCAAACTCGTTCGCAACATTTGCCCATAAATCTTCCAATTCAACCCTATGCTTGTACCTCCTTCCATCCGCTGTCTTGATGTGATGATGTGGATCGAAGTGGCTTCTAAATGGATAGGTAGCAAAAGGATAATGCTGAATCTCGAGCCTGGCACTATCTGCTGCCTGTGATGATGGGCAAGACTCTAGCATGTTCCCTATAAAGAAGGGAAAGGTTGCTGCCGCCTTTTGTTTTGTCCGTTGGAGGCCTTGAAATTCTTCAAGCTGCCTTAGTACTTCCAACAAGACCATCTTGTTAGTTGGGAAAATGGGCAAACGATATGGGCTCCCAGTAAATCCCTGGATTCTGATGTAAGTATATCGGGGATACTGGATAAACCAAGATCCATATTTGCCAATCAGCTTCTTGGCCTCAGGAGTCAGCCGTTGATGCGTCCCTCCCTGGAGTATCCTGGTGATATACATAAGGAAGGCGTTATGAGCTCGCCGGAAGTGCGCTTTTTCTTTCAACTGCAATTGTGGATAGCAGTCGTATGCCTTCAACTCATTTGATCCACTGTCGACCGTGCCCTTGCATATCAAGCTTGCATACTTGTAAGTCCTAGCCAACATGTAGATGACATAAGAACTCATATAAAACGTTTTAGTTTTCTCTAAGTTGACAAGCTGCTTGTGGAGGTTGTTGCTAATCATTCGTGACCAGTTAAACATCTTTACGCCCTCTGTGATGTCCTCAATAAAATAGTACATCCATGGCTCAAATGGCGCCCCCAAAGGACTGCCTGCTATTCTGTTCAGCAAGATAATGATGTCTCCGTAGTCCTCCTTGAAGTCTGTACACATCAACTTCTTGGGCATTTTCTTGACCGACGGCCTAGGCTTGTCCAGCCATGACTTGTTGATGTTGGCGGCACAAAGGTCAGGCTGCTCATCATATTATCTCTGGGCGTCTTCCTTAGTTTGATAAGTGGTCTTAGGGTACGAAGGAATGCCAAAGGCCTCTTGTATGGCCAACTCTCCCAGATGTGCCAATATTCTCCCGTCAGGTGCCACAATTTGTCTCAACTCAGCATTATAATGAAGCACACACTCCACCATTAACTCAGCACATTCAAGCGCAGGTGGAAATCCGACAGCTTGAAAGATTCCATTTCTTACCATTCTCCTGGCTGCAGGCGTGGGTAAAGGCCCATTGTGCCCATATACTCTTCTCTTGAATTCATCGAGGTCTATATGACCAAGATTGGTGTCCGAGATGTTCTTCCATTTTGATTTTATTTTAGTCTCTGGCTGCGATCCTTTGTTCGCGAACTTCATTTGTGCTTGCCTGGACGTCTCTTCTTGATTGACTGTCAACCTGCAAGTACAAAATGCTTAACATTAATATAAGAACTTTTAAAATCAAATTACTCCAGGTGTAGTTTGGACAAAATCGCACTTTCAGCTTATTAAATTAAAATTTCTGTCAAAAAGCAAGCTGAAAGTAATCAAATTCGCCTATTTATGAATGAAATTCGTGCCGGAAATGAAGTAGAAGATATAAACGAGGTGCAAACACATTGCCGATTAACTTCCAAACCTCAAAGATCGTGTTCTGGCTGCAAACGAATTTAAAAATTCGTTAAATCTACCAAAGGAAGTGCGCCAAAGTTGGGAAGTACGATTTTCAGCAAAGAAATAACTTATTTCTTTCTAAAAATCATGCCTATCAACAATAAATTACTTCCTTGATTCTCACAGCAACGTTACTTGCACTAAATTTTCCTTCGCAAACTATTCCCAGAAGATTCGAGAAAGATAGCTTCTTCTCAGTCGAAATTGTGAAGAAATGAGTTGCTGAAACTCATTTTATGACTGAGAAGTGTGATTTTCCTCAAGGAATTGCTTTCTTCTCTCTGATTTTCTTCCAATTTTAGAAACGTTTTGTTCTCGGATTGGCAAGTTTCTAATTTCACTCTCAGTTGCTGAGGCAAGTTTCCAATTTTCATCTCTGTGCGACCTCTGTTTGAGATTTTCAAATTTCTTAAAAAAAATGCCTAAGTGTTGGAGAAAATATCAAAAGATATTAAATTAATTGTTTAAAATTAATTTTCCAACATACTTTAAATCTTCGAATCACGGCAATTTTAAATTTACCTAAGGTAGAATAATTTAATCTTTCAAATAATCTCCAGACTTCGAATTTTTTTAATTAAAATTCCCTAAGTGTTGGGAAATAATTAAAAATATCAAAATATTTAAAATTCCAACCCGTTTAACCTTGACACATGGCTAAGTTTGTTTGTCCGGGGCAAAATATCTCTTTTCAAATTGTCTGCCTAGCCAAAATGTGCTTAATAGTTCATCTGCCAAATTTCAACTCTCTAGGCGGTGTTCTGACCCTTCTGGACATTTTTATTTAGCCAAACGATTCATCTTCTGGGTCAGGTGAACTTGGAGATCTCTGCCACTTTGCCATTTTTTATTAGTGTCTTTATGAATTTTTCCAAGCTGAGAGGGGCAGACTTCATGGTTGCTCTGCAAAACACTCTTCATTTTATGCCAAAGAATTTCATTCCGTTGTGTTGAGGAGTGATTTTCATGCCGGCCAAACCTCTTCTTCCTCTGGACATTTCTTTGTTTTTCATGCCTTAGAAAAATTTACCTTTCAAAGTTGGATGAATTTCTTATAATTCCTTGCCAATAGCGTATTTTATTCTCCATTTGTCTTAGACAAACTTCACACTTTTCTTGCCATGGCGAATTTTATTCGTGCCTTGTCCAATGGCAAACTTCACTTGTATTGGCCATTTAATTCAATTTCTAGCAAATTTCCCTTGTAATTTCACCCCCTTCCAAACATCTTGGAGTGAACCCCTTCATATTTTTACCCTTCTCCACACTTCTTGGGGCGGACTTCTTAGACTTCATGCTGTTGACCCTTTTGGGCGGACTTTGACCATTTTGTGCCATGGGCGGACTTGGCTCTCTCCATGCCATGGGCGGATTTGCCTTGTCTTGCGCCATCCACTCTTCTCCTTTGGGCGGACTTCATGTTCTTCATGCCAAGGGCGGACTTGGCTCTCCTTGTGCCATGGCGGACTTGGAGGCCTCCATGCCATGGGCGGACTTCAGCCTTGGCTTGCCAATGGCTACCTTTGGCATGCCAAAGGTAGGGCGGACTTCTTAGACTTCATGCCATTCCTTCCTTGAGGGCGCCATCTTCATGACTTAGCCATTTTTCAAAACTTTTGCCATTTTTACCTTGATTCTTTTGACATCTAGAGGCGTGTTGATTTCTTGCCTGATGGGATCCAAAAATAGAAACTTTCCCAAAATAGAAACTTTCTAAAAATAGAAAAAGCAAAAAGCATCCCTAAAAAATAGGAACTCCAGAATGGCCTAAAAATGCCGAAAATCAGAAAAACAAAAAGCAAAAAAGCAGAATCCCTAAAAAATAGGAAGTGTCAGAATTGATCGAAAGCAATGGCGTTCCTCGTCTACTGGGTCTTCTGAGCATTTCCATGACGTTTAAACATTCAAACGGGTTCAAAATGTCACCTTGGCTGGACTGACTCTCAAAAAGTTATTCAAATTTAGGACTCTAAATTGGCGATTCAGAGGGCAACATCAAAACTTGGGGGTCCCCATTTGCAATGGGGCGATGTGTGAAATAGGTCACAACAAGTATGTACAACAT
Source organism: Sequoiadendron giganteum (assembly GCA_007115665.2). Classification (NCBI taxonomy): domain Eukaryota; kingdom Viridiplantae; phylum Streptophyta; class Pinopsida; order Cupressales; family Cupressaceae; genus Sequoiadendron; species Sequoiadendron giganteum. Next base: position 13,452,494 of record CM021104.1, on the reverse strand, counting down.
TTTCCCAAAAGTGTAAGGGTAGTCTAGCATGCAGTTTCATGCTCCTTGCATGCTCCACAATGGTCCTATTCATCCTCTCAGACACACCATTTTTTTGTGGGGTTCCAAGAACCGTTTCCTTCCTACGGATTCCATTGTATGAATAGTAATTTTCAAATTCTCTGCTGTAATACTCGCCTCCATTATCAAATCTAAGACACTTCAACTTTTTTCCTGTCTCATTCTCAACCAAAGCTTTCCACTTTTTAAAAGTTTCAAATACTTCTGATTTTCGTTTTAGGAAATACAACCATGTTTTTCTAGTTGCATCATCAATAAAAGTAACATAATGACAAGAGCCACCAAGAGAAGATACCTGAGCTGGTCCCCATACATTTGAATGCACAAGCTCTAATTTATCACTCTTCTTCTCTTTCCCAACTCTGAGAAATCAAAATCTTTTCTGTTTTCCATAAACACAATATTTGCAAAACTTCTAGTCAATCTGCTTCAGACCTAGTAGCAACTTTTTGGAGTGAAGAATCTTCATCCCTTTCTCACTCATGTGCCACAATTCTATTTTTGTCCTTGTAGTAAGTGCTATAATTGTCTCAGCAGCAACTGTTTCTGTAGTAGCTAAGGTAGAGTAAGTATTACCAGTACACAAATACAATGTGCCTACCTTTTCACCTTTAGCTACTACTAATGCACCTTTAGTGACCTTCTAGACTTTGTCCGAAAAGGTAACCATGCAGCTTTCACTACCAGTTGTCCTGTAGAAATTAAATTCCTTCTCAAATTTGGAACGTGCCCATACCTCTTGTAGCAACCATTCATTTCCATTTTGCAACATGATTTTTATCTTTCCTTTTCCAACAATTTGATAGGGTTCATCATCACCCAAATATATTTGTCCAAAATCACCTTGAACATAATCTACAAAATATTTCCTATGGGATGTGGCATGAAATGAAGCCCCCTGAATCTATTACCCAGGAATCGTTAGCATTATCTAAACACATAATTAAATCATCCTGCAATTTATTACTTGCAACATTAGCTTCCTTACTGTCATCATGCAACATTAGAATCACTCCAACCGCTTATAACAAGCTGTTTGGAAGCTTCTAGAATTAGGGTTTTACAAAGTTGTTTTTTTATTTGATGTGTTGACGGAAAAACCTTGACGTGTTAACAAGAAATTTTTTTTTTCGGAGGCTATGCCCCCAAACCCCGGCGAGGGTACGTTACAAGTGTATAGTATTTGCATGATTAGTCACCACATACCAACAATATGTTATAGCAACATTGAATGAGCATAAAGTTACATTGTGAATGCATTAATGATCCATTTGTTAGAAAAGGTTGAGAACTGTGTGGGAAAGCAGGTTTGAAAAGACTGAGCACTAGTAATGAGTTTTGAATTCCAGACTGGGAGTATTTGGACTGAGTGAAGCGGTTGTGTGAGCTGGTGTTTAGGATGAAACAGTATTGAATCCCTTAATGACTCACTACTCAGAGAGTTCATTACAGCAGGTTTGGAGTGGGTTTTTAGTATCATTCTTGGAGGTATTTCTCTTCTATTATAAACATAATCTATTGGCTGTTCTATTGAATGTAATTAGAGTGATTTTGGACATCTCATAATCATATAATCAGTGCTGGAGATTAATGTAATCAGAATTTTTTCTAAAACATAGTAGCTGAGTTTTATCTATGATAGTCTCCATTATCTATGTTCATTTGATATGCATGTCATGTGTTCTTGTTGAGTCATCTTTGGAATCAAATTGAAAGAAAAACACCAAAAAAAATCAGGGGCATACATTACATATAGTATGCGCATCGACCAATGAAGCCCCTCAATTCATACTTAGAGGCTTTTGCAAAAAGGGAGTTAGCTGCTAAGATGCTTAACACCTCATCAAGATGTCGAATATGCTCCTCCCATGTCCTGCTGTATACTAAAATGTTATCAAAGAAAACCAACTCAAATTTTTGCAACTGCTTGTTGAATACATGGTTCATGCAAGATTGAAAAGTAGCTGGAGCATTGGATAACCCAAAGGGCATCACCAAATACTTGAAATGTCCATATTGGCACCTAAAAACTGTTGTGCACATCCTGCTCTCGGAGCCATATTCGATGGTATCCTGAATGAAGATCTATTTTGGAGAAATAGATCGCTCCATGTAGCTCATCCATCGACTCATCAATACGCGGAATAGGATGCTTGTTCTTGATGGTCTTCTTATTTAGTGAATGATAATCAATGCACATCCTCATAGTATCATCCTTCTTCACCAAGACAACAAAAGAAGCGAAGGGACTAGAACTAGGCCTTATATGTCTTGCATCCAATAACCCCTGAATAGTCTTCTCAATCTTATCTTTGAATTGTTTAGGATGATGGTAGGGGTCGGTAACAATTGGCTTGCTATCCATAAGCTCAATAACATGCTCAAATCCACGGTCTGGAGGTAGTCCATGCAATAGATTTGAAAACACCACACTATGCTTGTCCAACAAGCCCTGTATGTCGACATGATATCTGCGCTGTCTTGTATCGGTAGACTTATCTGAAATGAAACACTGTATTGCCCACTTAGCCTCTGAATGCCAAAAAACTCTCTCCATCTTCCTAGATGAAATAACTCTAGGAGCATTTGAAGATAAGCCTCATAATACCACCTTCCGACCACTAGTTGTGAAACTCAATTGCATAGTCTTAAAATCTGTGACATAAGGACTTATAGAATGCAACCATTGAATGCCCAACACAACATTGGTATCCGTAATGCCAGCCACATGAAAGTCCTCAGTAAGGGTGTAACTGCCCAAGATCATACTCAACTGTGGGACACGATTAACACAACGCAACATTGTGCCACTTGTTGGCCGCACTTGGAAACCATCATGCTCCTCGACTTGCAAGCCCCGCTTCTTCACATAGGACGAATCAATGAAGTTGTGGGTAGCCCCGCTATCAATTAGCTCAACAACTCACTATCCTTGCATGATGCCCTTAACTTCGAAGGCGTTAAAATGAGGAGTGGTAGTGAGGGTTGCAATCGCACCATCCATCTAGGCCAAATCATCCTAGTGCTCATCTATGTCTATTTCCCCATCCATTTTCTCATGCTGCTCATCAAGAACTTGTGTCTCCTCCAACTTATCATCACTAGGTTCCTCGAAAACCTCAATCCAATGGGCCTTGCCTCCACTTCTACATTTATGTCTAGGTGTCGAAGGCTCACGACAATCAAAGCAAAGCTTCTTTATTTCAACTCATCTCTAAAATCACAAGATGCACCACTAGCTGGCTTAGACATATCACCCGTTGGTCTAGTATATTTTGGTTTCTTGTCCTTCCTTTGCGGCAAACTCTCCGATAAGGGTCTCTGTGAAAAATTGTTAGGAAACCTAGTCTGTAGTGTAGATAGCTCCATATTCCTTGCATGCTTAATAGCATCCTACAAGGTTGGCGGATCAAAAGCTTTGACCCAACCTTTGAGAGGTTATGACAAACCCTCTATGAACCATGAAATCAACCTCCTCTTGGACACATCAAAAACCATCATTGACAATTGCTGAAATTCTGAAAAGAATGCATCAAGTGTCCCAACTTGTCTCAACCGAGCCAACTCTCTAGAGTGTGCTTTTGAATCCTTGTGGTCAAACCGCTCTATCAATGTAAAGCAAAACCGATCATAAGAAACTATCGCACCATGACCCTGTGTCACTAAACCATGATACCACCACTCATGTGTAGCTCCTTCAAGGTGAAGGGTAGCAAATTTGATGGCCTCAATCTCCATCTGATTCAGGGCAAGGTAAGCATCCAATTTCTGAAGCCAAGCCCTAGCTGTATTCTTGGATGATCCATCAAAACTCGGCAAGGATAGATGTCCCAACCTTTTTTGCAACCCATAATTCTGCTTCCCTTGATTCCACTATTTTTGCTTTGGCTTGGTGTATTTGGTGACCTCCAAGTAATCTTGAAAAGAGATGGTTGATTGAAAATCTGCCCCCAAAGCTTGATACTGAGCCAAAATTTCAGCATCCTCATTATCCTCCATAGGTTCCTCTTGCATAAGCCCATCCTCTTGTATAAATGTAGGCATGAAGGGTCTAGATTGTGATGAATCTGAAGGTTTGCTTGTAGAGTGTTCATTGTTTTCTGCAGCTTTGCCACTGTCCTCTCTTTCCACATGCACCATGTTTCTTCCATTTGCTGTATTGTGAGCCATCTGACTTAAATACAGATTGGTGTTTTGTAACTGTCTTACCATTTCTGCAAACATATGTTTTACCTCATCTTCGCTTGATGATAGTTGTTGATCGTTGCCTGCCATTATTTCCTTCTGCTTTTCCAAGATATGACCACCTTTTCCACACATACAACCAACATAACCCAGCCAAAATAGGACAAGGTGTGTGGGTGCCAGCAAGTGTGACCGCCCAGCAGGTAACATGATTCAGTGCTAGAAAGGAATGTAAGCAATCTCAGTTCTTTGTCCTCACATCCAACATCAATGATAAAGCCAATAATAAAGGTGAGGGCTACGTCCCCAGTAGTGTACCCCACACATGGCAGCAAGTCATCCATCAAATAGACAAATGAACCTGAGAATTCACACAGAAATCAGAACAGAAAACAAAATTGGAAACACCATGTTTTTGAGTGAGCAGGACTATTTGTGGGTTTGGATGCTTCAGAAATCAGACATTCTGGGTAAGTGAAAAATGCTCCGTGAACTTGAGGCTCATGAACATTTATTTGGGAAACCTTGGAATTAAGCTCCCATGCTTGTTTTTGATGTATAGTGTCTCTTTGTTTGCTTCCTTCTGCCTCTCTGATAGATATTCGCCTTTTGTCTTCTTATCTCATTAGGAAGCTGCCACAATTTCTATCTCATCTCATGCGTTTTGCAAACCTGAATCTTTATCCACTGCTATGCTTGATTGTCCCTTGCAGTAAGGGTGCAAATCTACCTTGTTGAAGATTGATGAGATATCTATTTCCTCTGGGAGCTGTATCCTGTAGTCTTCTATTGCAAACTTCTTCAAGACCTTACATGGTCCCAATTTTCTAGCTTGAAAGGCATCTTGCTTCTAATATTCGACATTCTTCTTCAAATCTCTTGTCCATCACCTGCTTCCTTCAGTTTACACTCTTTTGACAATTCGTTAAAAGGATGTTCAACATGTCCCTCCAACAACTTCTCCACCTTTTGTGGAATTTCATCTATCCATTCAAAACTTAAACATATTGTGGAACTGCTGCCAACTTCATCATTTTATTTCAACGGGCTTAGAGTTGGCTTGCTCCCATCCTTCATGATGGTATAAATATTCTTCCTTCGTTATATACAACCTCTCAATCAAATTGTCATGGCCTTCCTAGTAAAACATGGTAAGCATCTATAGGCATAACATCACACAAGATTTCATCTTTATAAGCACCAAAATGAAAATTGACCAAACATTTTTTGCTTACCAGGAGTTGATGCTCCTTCCTTAACCATGAGCCTTTGTATGGATTAGGATGTTTGATTCTCTTTAGCTCAAGTTTTCCCAACATTTCTTTGGATATCAAATTGTTATGCTTTCTCTATCAACAATGACTTCGCAACATTTTCCTCCAAATTTGCATGTGGTTCTGAAAAGACTCCTTATTTGAAATGGTTCCCTCTCCTCCTTTCCTGGTTTCAAGAGCACTCTTCTGCATAAGAGTCTCACCATATTCTAGTTCCTTTATATGTTTACAGAAGCAACACTCTATTCGTTTACTTGAGCAATATGATTCCTAGTCACATCTCTTCTAGTGTTGTCCTATTGCAATTGTAGGTATTCAAAGGCTCTATGATTAGCTTCTTCACATCTATAATAGGTGAATACTTCGCCACAAATCTTCTTCCTTTCCCTTTGGAGTTGTTTTGTTGCTTTTTCACCAACTTTTCTTTTGCCTTTAAGGTATATTGATAGGCCTGTTCTTCTGTTCTTACTAGGACCATACTTATCTCATCTTGGATTATATGCAGAGTCCACTAATGTACCTTGTAGCCCTTTCTATAGTTTCTTTTACATGATTAGCTTGGATGTTGAGTTTGTAGAATTCCTTTGTGTACTTTTTGACCTTCATTTCCCTTTGCTTCAAATTTTGTAATTGCTTTGATAGATTCAGCTGGTAGTTTGCTGGTAAGAATTTCGCTTTCAGTTTTGTAACTATCAAAACCATATGGATGCATGACACCTTCAACTTAGTATTGACAAATTTTACCCTCATTGTGTCATCTATTGACTCAAAATTAGAACACTTTTCTACTTTTGAGATCCAGTCTACGACCTCATTTGGATTTAGGCTTCAATTATAACATGGAGTATCCATCCATGGTTTGTTTTCTTTGTGTGATATAGCTTTCAAGAATGGTTCATTCATGTAGTCTTCTATTCGCCCTTCTAGAACTACCGCTTCTTCTTCTTCATATTTGCTCACGTCTTCAATATACATACCTCTTTTCTATGCGGCCTCTCTTGCTTCTAGTCTAACTACCATTGCTCCTGGCATTTCTTTGATGTATTGGTTTGCATCTATGAGCAATGTCTTCTACTTCAGCTCTTTGTAGTCATAGGATACTCACACCTGCAACAAAATACTCAATTATTTCGAAAACTGACTCCTTCAGCAATCTAGTGAGCTTAACTAGCTCTGATATGACTTGATGTAGTCAAAGATCGGGAGCCTAGTGAAAGTTAACTTACCTGAGTAGTCCCACACAAAACCCAATTCACAATTGTAGCAAGATCAAACACAATATAGAATAATTAACACAACAAATTTAGATTAAAGTTCACATTAGAATAACAACCTAGAAGTTTTGATCAGAATTCACACTACTGTCCAATTATGGGCATGCAGCCTAGCAGCAGGGGAGTACAACTGCCAAAAGCTCAACCTATTACCAGCCCACGTTTGCTGTTGCACCAAAAGATCAACCTATTAATGCCTGATACAACTGCCAGAGTTCAAGGATCCACGAGAGGCGGTTAAGCCATGTCATGAATCTTGCGGGGAGCATCGACCATCTGCCAACAATTTCCCCCTCAGTGTTACCTGAGGGGATTTGAACCTGACACCTATGGCTTTGATACCACTTGTTGGCCCACGTTTGCCGTTGCATCAAAAGATCAACCTATTAATGCTCGATACAACCACCAGAGTTAATGGATCCACGGGAGGCGGCTAAGCCATGTCATGAATCTCGAGGGGAGCGTTGACCATCTGCCAACACCCAAATGTTTGTTGAACACTCTGCTTGGAAGAATACTCTCTCCAGGCCATGTGATGTTCCACCACTCTGCTGATCTGTTTCTCACTGAGTTCGTAGGTATGATTTTGTTTTAGTTTGATAGTTCTCTTTCTTGTCTTTGAGTTTGTTTGCCAATAATGTTAAAGTGGTACCACGAAGCATATGCATACAATGATAAACTTCTAATAAACTAATCTACTGAAAATAACTCAAGTAACTACTCACTTTAAGAGCCAAAGATGCTTTCTTCATTACATAATAGATCACATAAGATAGATGGCTTACATTAGATTTAACAAGATACATCTTATGCCACAATTTTTACTTACAGCCATACAACACTGTGAATAGTGACTTGCTACAGTACCCGCCCCTAAAGAAATGCACACAAATCTTGGAAGACAAACTTCTCCCAACCAAATCCAGCATGGGAAGCCTTCTAAGACAAGGGTGGCCCCTTTAGGAATGATAGCAGCCACCAAGGAGAGGCATCTCTTTTCCTTTTGTTGATTGAAACCCTCATAAAAAGGCAGCTGGCTGTAGCTCTTCAAAAACAGCACCAAAACGCTCCAAAAGCGAACAACTCCCGTGCAAATGTGAATAGAGTCTATGGCAGTCCAAACCCCTTTGAAAATGGCTTGAATAAACTGCAAACAACAACTTGTGTTTCCAAAATGAAGCCACCAAAAACTGACCAGCAACCTTAAGGTGGTATTTCACACCCTCAAGCAGCTCAAATACGAAGAACAAAGCCCCACCAGGCTCACCCACTGCAAGAAATCAGGAAACCTTAGCCTCCTTCCTCCAAAACAACACTTCCAAGTTTTCAACAAGCAAAATCATCAATGCATGAAGAGGGTCGAACTTTTTCAATTGATATATATAATTTAACATTGAAATCACTATTCATTAAAGTGAGCACTATTCATTTAAGTTATTTCTTTTTTCACTTTAGGAATGAATAGTAACTGAAAAATATAAAGTGACCCCTTCCTTTTAAAGACACATGGTCCCTAGGCCAAGGATGGTGAAATAAAAGGTGAATATCATAAATTTAAGCACAAGTATATTGCCAAACGCAACAATTCACCCTGTCACCATATTCCGAAGATCCATACTGCAAACTGACGATCAAGTGCCCGTCCAAGAAACCCTATATCCATAACTATTAGCCTACGAGGGTCAGGAAAATAGGCTAATCCCCCAACTCTGATGCTCGTGAAAAAGGGGACATTACAGGCCATTAGGAAGATGATTGTCTACTAGCCAAATTCGGTTTCATGTGGAAGATATTCAAGGGAGCAGTAAACACGCTATATTGTAAGCACAGCTCCAAAATTAGTTCTCTATTCAATTGTACTTTTATCTGTCAAAAAAACTCACAGTTCAGCAGCATTTTCCTAGACAAACAAAAGAATAATGAAAAGTATATGTGAATTTGTTGTCTGTTGTTCACCTGTTTACAGCTTAAACCTTGTCTATACACACAAAACAAAAAAACAAAAGATTTTCGAGAACCATACACAAATGATGCTGAAAACAAGAGTATAAGCACAAAGACTTTTAAAATTTAATAAACACAATATTGGGTACAAACTTAGCAGTTTACACATAGAGGGTCTTTAACCTTCTTCCATTTTTCTGCGAGTCTGATACCACTTGCAGGATCAAAGAGCACAGGGAATTAAAAACAACACCATAAATTAAACTGTCTATATTATTACTTCATCAAACATGCCTGGATGAAAACACATTGCAAAAATAAATAGGCTTATATAAGTCTTCTTCCTTTTTTCGCACGCACCAACCACTTGAGTACCTACCACTAACTTCCCAGTTAACTTATTAATTAAAAATTACACAGAACAATTAACTTCATGTACTAACCTACATGCATACACAAAATTAGGTCATAATATAACCTAAGCTCAACACTACAAACATAAATATGCGCTTTTGGATCACACTGACTGCAAAAGCCAACATGCTATTCTTTAATCAATGAATCTTGATGCATTTTGAATCTTCATTTGAATTTTTATTGTTTGATGTTTTTTTCTCAAACCATACATCTTATATTACATGAGGCAAAAACAGAAACATTACAAATGGGTGTTGCATTTGATTGAGAACAAACAGTTGTGTTGCCAAATGTGTCTCATGTACATAGGAATCTAGAATGAAGCTGAGGTTTGTTTTTCCTGGAAATATTTTGTCACAGAACGTGAAGAGTTGCGTAAAGATATTGAACAGTTGTGCATGCAACAAGCGGGAACTGGCTACATAGGTATTATAACAAGGATTCAGGCCCAGAGGTTTGTACTTTTACTGTTGTGAAAGCTTTGACTGCAGAAGCTTCAATTTGCAGACATATTGTGCAGCAATTTTAGAACCTCGTGTCGAGTTTGAGTAGTTTTTGACTTTTCAACATAGAAATAGGGTTTGAAAAACATTTTGTACATCAAGTCAAATTAAAAAGCTCTACCAGGACTGCAGGTTTGGAGCAGGAGATTGAAACATTGAAGCAGAAGCTAGTTGCCTGCACACGAGATAATCACACTCTTCAAGAGGAGCTTTCAGAAGTTTATCGTATTAAAGCAAGATATATTCTCTTCGTTTTTTTTGTAAAATAAAACAAATCTACTTGCTTTTTGTCATATTTAAATATTTTCTATAGATTGAGGTCCAGTTATGGACCTTCCATTTGTTGATGCTTTCTAATTACCCGTCTCAATTTTTGCAACTGGATTTTACAGAGCCATTTTGCAGATTTATATAAATCAGAGCTTGAGAAGGTAATTTCATTGGCAGGGAATTGACATTTCCATTTGTTGGGTTGAACTTTCATTAAAACAACATCCCTTTGATTTGACATATATAAGGTTGTGACTATTACCATGATGCTTAAATATTCTAAATAACATTATCTATTTCTCAATTTATCGTGCACTGTTGTCTTCAACTGATAATATTCCCAGGAGAAGAATGCACTTTAATAATCTAGTAATGGAAATGGTAATCCAATTTCTTTATTTATGTTTACATGATTCACTTTTTCTGTAGACTAACCTAGGTTTTGCAGTTGTTAGCCAATGGAAAACATTGACCATAGTGGCTTCAGTAGATTACATAGCATGTTGACAACAAGTGGTTTCAGTAGATTGAGATCATTCGACTCATTCTAATACTAGCCACGTTCCCAGAAAACTAGCCACCACCTAAAGACATCTAAAATATTGAAGAAATATAAAATGCTGCATATTTTCAAATTCTTACTATCCTAACTACAAGGATTGATGTATTTGAGAGACTGCACCTTTTTGCTTCACAAAAAAGAGTAGTTTATGAAGTATATAAAGCAAATGTCTTCATCTTTGCATATTCTGAAAAGTTAGCATCATTTCCATTGCCTTAGAAATTAATCATTCCAGTAAATTATGTTTAGAGACAGCCTGCACTACAATTTAGCAATTATTATTTTTATATCAAACAGAAAAAAAGCCATATGGAATGATTTATTGCAAAATGCCGATTATATATTAGGTATCATTTAGCTAATGGCCTGTAATATCCCCAATGGGATCTGCCCTAAAATTTCTGATTTCTGCCCTAGATTTCTGATTTATTTTTTCTGCACTTTTCCGATTTAGTTTTCTGCTCAAACCCTAAGACTGAATTCTAATTTTTATTCTTATATTGATAATCACTTATAGGCATACAATAAACATTTGCCAAACATCCATAAAACTGTGCCAAACATATAGATCATAGTTGAAAAACTCGGACTCGGCAGACCCAAATTTTTTAAAAACTCGGGGAAAAACTCGGCAATAACTCGGCAAATTTATCGAACATTTGAAAATACACAATTTTTTAAATCGGCAAACCCAAATTTTTTAAAAACTCGGGGAAAAACTCGGCAATAACTCGGCAAATTTATCGAACATTTGAAAATACACAATTTTTTAAATCGGCAGACACAATTTTTTTAAAAACTCGGGGAAAAACTCGGCAATAACTCGGCAAATTTATCGAACATTTGAAAATACACAAATTTTAAGAATATTCTTAAAAACCACACATATAAACTGAATTTTTAGAACATATTACTGATTTCATCATATATAAATCAAAATTAGAGTTTAATACATATCAATCATCAATGTATCATAGACCAAAAAACAAGTTCGACTTCTCAATACATATCAACTTCAAGTTTCAGTATCAATAAAAATTATCTATCCTAAATTTCTTCTACGACTGAAACTCAAAAGTTTTTGTCGTTGCTATGTGGGTGGTACTGAAGTAGATGGTATAGGTGCAGTGTCCTCAATAGAAGCCTCAATAGGTTCCCCAACAGGTGCCTCATCCATAGGGATAGGATCTGTTGCGTGTGTGAAGAAACAACCTCTATTGGCTGACCAAGCTTGCCTTCTTCCTCATATGCTGCCACCTCTACTTCCCATTCAGCTGCCTCTGCCTCCCTCTCCATCTCAGCAAACTCATCATCACTTATCCATGGTTCCACATTGACCTCATTAGGCTCAACAATCCAATCTGAGTATGGATCAATGCCATCAAGGTCAAGTGCTTCATGTGAACTCAACCCTTATACCTTCTTCTCATGCAACCGAAGGTTGTAGCGCACATAGACAAGGTCATTCAAGCACTTTTGAGTCAACCGATTGCGCTTCTTTGTGTGAATGGCTTCAAAGACACTCCAGTTGTGCTCACAACCAGATGCACTACAAGGTTGAGATAAAATATGAATGGCAACCTTTTGAAGATTAGGAGTTGTGGCACCATAATCTTGCCACCACAAATCTGCAAGGATAACAATTGCCATTTATAACTTAGTAAGGATTTAATAAACTTAAATGTTAACATAATGTCATCAATAGTAAAATAATATTAAACACATGAATTTTTTACTTGGCTGTAGAGTGTCTCTTCTACGAATGCAATCCTTGGAAGAAAACAATGGCCCTCCGACCCTCTTATAGCTTTGTATCTCATCAAGTATGAGATCTCAAAGGTCATCATCACTAATCAATCTCTCAATACATGTATTGAGACCAACTTGAACCTCTGCATCTGCTCTGAAAGTAGGAGAGAAATAAAACTTGGGGTTCAAAAAGTAGGCAGTAGCATGAATATGTTGGTGGAGTTGTCGGTTCTATCTTTGATCTATTATGCACCATATGGGTTCATATTTGGTCTTGTTTGACCCATTTAAATGCTGAATTGCCTCTTTGGCCTTATCCATGGCCTCATATAGATATTCCATGGGGCTTTTATCCCCATCCACCAATCGTAGAACTCTAACCAACGTTTCTGACACCTAAAATATAAAATAATTAACAAAATCAGCAAGCTGTAATATTAGAAAGCAAACAAATAAATCATCAATAAATGTTTGAAAACTTACTTTGATGATCTCCTCCATTTGTTTGGCAAATCTATCATCAAAAATGGTCTTCTTGACCTTATTTGCTTCAGGCTTCTTGGAATAAGGACTCTCAAACCATTTTTCACTCACAAACATGCGCTTGAGGTTGGACAATGTAGCTAAAATGCTCTGCAAGGTGAGGAAATTGGTGGCAAAGCGTGTGACCCCTGATCGCACGAGATCCTTACCATCAGTGTGCTCTCTCATGAGACTTAGGAACCATGTGTGATTGTAGATGTACTTTGTGATATTCCTTCCATCTTAAACCACATTCTTCACCCAACTTATTTTCCCTATGTCCTCAAGGAGCAAGTCAAGACAGTGGGCACCACAAGGGCTCCAAGATAATGTAGGATGCCTCGCCATTAGAAGTTTACCGGCTGCCACATATGCAGCTGTATTGTCAGTCACAATTCGAATTACATTTTGAACTCCCACTTCCATCACCACCTCATCCAACATGTTGCACAAGGTCTCTGCATTTTTTGTTTCATTAGAGGCATCAATTGATTTTAGAAATACCAATTGTCCTCCTGAAGCCACTAGAAAGTTGATGAGTGTCCTATTTGTGCCATCCATCCACCCATCAGATATAATGGTGCAGCCATTCTTTTCCCAATTTCTCCTCTGTTCCTCCACTAGTTTGTGTGTGTTTTGGACCTCATTCTGTAATAATGGCCCACTCAACTCATAATGACTTGGGGCCTTGAACCCCTTACCTGCCACAGTCAATGTAGTAACCAACTCTTCCCAATAAGGACTAGAAGCAATATTGAATGGAATATTGTTGTAGTACCAAAATCTAGCACATGCCATCTTTGCCTCATTTTGCAACTCTCTATTCCAAGAAGTACCTTCCAATGAAGGTTTTGCACCAGGAGTATTACGTGGAACAAAAAAAATAGAATTGAGGTTGGCCACACTTCTAGTTCCTAATCCTCGTATCCGTGGCCCAAGAGAAGAAGAGCCTCCCATAGCCCTTTGCGACCCAGTAGAACTGAAATCTGCATATGGGGTTGGCATTGCCTCTGCTGCTCTCTTTTTACTTTCTTTCCTTGGGTTAAATGTTGCAAGGAGTGCTTTGGCCTCCATCTCAACCTCTTCGAGTGCCTCTTTACATGGTGTAACATCTCGACAAGGGATTCGTGCAAGGTGGTATTTCAGCTGGTTTATGCCACCAAAATAAGACTCAGTGCAATAGTTGCGAATAACTTCTCCTTGCGCTACACCTGGTGTTCCATGTTTCCAGCAAGGATCTCTTGGTTTGCCACCACTCTTTTTACTTGCAGAAGCCATATTTTTTTAGCAAATTATGAACGTAAACCTCGCAAAAGGGAGACAACATTGAAAATTAAAAACAAGGTAATCCATGATTCCATTTAAATTTTAAACTTTTTTTCACAATGCAGTTTCATACAGAGATAAGTTAATAACAATCATTCTCTTCTCGTTTTATTATGGAAACAAAATTTGTTTTCTTGGTTTGAACTTTGAAATGTAATATTTAATGATAATATTTTAATTAATTATTTTTTATTTATTGATTTATAAACATTAAAAGATTTAAAGAATATTTTTAAAAATAAATAAATATTATATAGATGTAAGTATTTAAAAAATTGAATTTTTTTAATTTATTTTATTTTAAAATTTATAATTTAATATATTTGTAAAAAAAAATATTATATAAGGCTCAAGTATTTAAACTTTAAGTCTAATATTTTAAATTATAAATTTTAAAAATAAAATAAATTAAAAATTAAAATAAATTCAATTTTTAAATTGCTTGATTCTTATATAATATATATATATTTTTTAATTAATTTATTTTATTTTTAAAACTTATAATTTAAAATATTAGACTTAAAGTTTAAATACTTGAGCCTTATATAATATTTTTTTTTACAAATATATTAAATTATAAGTTTGAAAAATAAAATAAATTAAAAAAATACAATTTTTTTGATACTTACATCCATAGTTGGCTCACTCGCCAAAAACTCGGGAGTTTTTTTGCCAAACGAGTATTTGCAAGTTTTACTCGCCAAAAAGTACGGCCGTACTTTTCACAAAAACTCGACTAAAAACTCGCCGTTTATTTGCAAAAACTCGACTGCTTAGGAAAAAAGACCCCCGTTGTCAGAATAAAGGCAATTTTCATTCATTTTTTGCCTCCACCAGTTTCTCTGTCTCTTCCTTAGCAAAAACACTCTCCCATGAAGGTTTTTGTGGTTTTGGAGGTCTTAATTTGGGTTTGGTGGCGGGGGCTCCGCCCCTCAACCCCGCCCTATATCACGACAGGGAGTGCGCCCAGGGCGCTGCCCCCCGTGGGGGCGGCCCCCCAATCCCATGAGGGCCGCTTGGATGGGCGCTTTTGCCCCCAGAATTCCCCATGAGGGGCTCACTCCAGGCCTGCCTCACCCTCGCCGGGAGGGGCATTGGGCCCCTCTCCGTCTGAGCATTGCGTCCCCCACAACTTTCTTGCCCCCTCAGTCGTGGGGCAATCTCCGAAATCCTCCTTCAACCGGCTACTAGGGGACAGGGCCTAAACCCCCGCCGACCCCATCGCAACCCCCTGGGGGGCGTTGCCCCCAAACCCCCACGAGGGGTGCTACCCCTTGACCCCATTAGGGTCATTGCCCTCAAAATCAAATTGAATTCATTTGGTTTTCTAGGTACTCTCCAAGTCCAAGTTTCCAAGTTTTCCTACAAGTCTTCATCTATAATATCATCTAGTTCTACCTCTCCCCTAGTTTTCACTAGACATGGGAAGAGGAAGATATAAATTTGTAAAATATATTAATATAGTATTTACTTTCAGTTTTACAATAACAATTTGCTATTTTCATTTTGTTTCAGACTATTATCATATCAGCGCATTGAGCATTCCACATGAGGATGCCATTTTGTATCCAATTTCTTTCAAATCAATCAAATACAACTTGTTTCTTATATGTACTCATTTATTGACTCATTGGATGCATCTTATCTTTGAATTTTGCAAAAAAAATGCGTTTTTAGTGAAGTTTAAGCAATTTTTTAAGTTGCCGAGTTTTTTGCCGAGCCGAGCTCTTCGGGCTTGCCGAGTACTTGAAAATGCCGAGTTTTCCAACTATGCTTACATCTATATTATATATTAATTTTTAAAAAAAATATATTAAAATTAAAATTAAAAGTTTTATAAATAAAATAAATTAAAAATAATCTTTAAATCTTTTAATGTTTAATATTTTAATAAAATATTCTTTAAACCTTTTAATGTTCAAATGAAAATCAATAAATTAAAAAATAAATAATAAAATACCTAGAATCGACAATGGTGATTCATGATGATTTTTGTAGAGAAAAAAAAATGAAATCGCAATCAATTTTTTTTTGCAAAAAACTTGCTTGTATCTTTTGCCCTTGTCGATTTTCGTCTTCTGTGGTCGCCGCCGTGGCCCGTTCTTTCTCTAGCGCACTGTTTTTCCTTGTGTGCGTGTGCCGTTTTTCTCTCTGCCCATTGTTTTTATCTGCCCTCGTTTTTCCCTACTCCCTACTTCAGCGACGTGAATAAAACGAAATATGACAACGCCCGACGCCTTTGTTTTTTTTATTTGCTAAAAATTTAGGGCAAACTAAATAAAAAGTTTTACCACGTTTTTTTTAGCTGCGTTTTTTGTCTCAGATGCGCAACTTTTCACGTTTTTTACTGGTTTAATCGTTGCAAGTTTTTCGCATTACTCGGTAGCGAGTTTTCAGGCGATTTACTTGCCCAATGATTTTTTGTGCATTACTCGCGAGTTGTGCGAGTTTTAGGCGATTTTTTCAACTATGATATATATAATATCAACGATGATAGCAACCATGAAAATCAACCACCCAAGTGCCAAACATAGACCCAATAAATCTGATTTTTGATTAAAGAAGTCTGCTGCTACAAAACTGAATATTCTAGACTGATTTTACAATGAATTTGATGCAGTACAAGGATGGGGGGTCTTTTCAAACAACCCATACAAGCAGCCATAACACCACATACCCTCTCATTTCACAATTGTAAGCATATGCAAATAAAAACTCAATGAAAATTATTTTCAATTCTTCTTCAAACAACACTTTGAGAGAATCAAATCTTCATTAACATTGAAAAATCCATTACAAAATTCATTTGTGCAATACAAAATCAAACATAGATAACTCAAATCAGCCTCAAACACCTGCAAATTGACTTCTAAATTCTTTGCAACACTCAACTTGCTGTTGGTATCTTCCTCTACAATCTTTTCCTGCAACTTCACTGCTGCACCCCTTCACCAAAATTTCTCTTCTCAGCTCTTGGGCGTTGAAATTCCTCCTTTTTAGAGCTGCAAATTAAAAAAATGAAATCACTCCAATATGCCTTCAGAACCCCTTGCAAACCACTACCTCTATTCTAGAGAAAGATGCATGCATGAATAAAACTCCCTATTGCATGTAACCTCTCCTCCAACATGTTGAGTGCCCAATTTATTTTTCCAGTTGCACATGGGCATTTTCTTTTGAGCCCAACATTAATTTACATCATTTAAATATTTTAAATTCCAACTTTGGGGAGTTGGGTTTCATAATTTTTACATATATATATATATATATTTTTGGCATTTTAAATGCTCTTTACAAACCACCAATTTATAGATCTGGGGCTAATAAAATAAAATAGTAATTACATTGATTTAGCCCCAATTTTCACCCAAGAGTAACATTAAAACATTAAAATATCCAGCCAATTGGATAAATAATTTTTTTCATGCTTTGAGAGTGTCGAACTAGGTGCTTGAAAATTGCCTGCAACAAGCCAAAAATTAAACAAAACATGCATGAAATAATAATTTTTGTTTGTGATGCATGTTATACCCCAAATTAAAATTTTCGCTTCACTTAAGCATTTTGAAGAATTGAGTCAAGATACTGTTAAATCTGTCAGAAAAGGTCAAAATGGGGGTCTGCATGTCTTGCATGGGGGTCATAAACTTAAAATTTTCAAAATATGACAATCTGGGTCAGTTCAAAAAGATCAAACCTACAATACTCAAATTTCAGTTTTTCATCCCTAAATTTTAGGAAAATTTCTATTTTTAGCAATTTTTAAAAAATAGAAACTTTTTCTGGGTTTCTTACGAAATGGATACTTGTAAAATTTTCTAAAAATAGAAAGTTTGGTTGTTAGGGTTAAGATTGATTTTGATTGGCTTAAAATACTTCCTCACCAGATTGGTGCAGTCAGAATCACAAAAAGGTCACTTTTACTCTACTGGGTCTATTCTGCTTTTTCAGAAGCTGCTTCGGAGATCCAAGGTCATTCATGGAAGTCAGTCAGCTGCCAGGTGTCAAAATCAAGAGTTCAAGTGCCAAACAGAGACTATCGGTGAACAATGTGCACGAGAAACGAGGAAAAAGCTGAAGAAGTTGAAAAATGAAAAATGTCAAATTTTACCTAAGTCTGGAGATTTCAGGCGCCCCTATCAAGAAGAGGCACCCATGTTTCCATGCTTTAGAAAATTTTCCATATTGACAGCCAAAGGTAATGGAAACATGTGTTATGAGGTATAAGTTGAAAAATTGATAAAATTTTCTAACACTGCCAGCCATGGGCGCCCCTGAAGGAGAAAGGCGCCCAACTTTTCAAGAGGCCAAAAGCCAAAATTAGGGTTTCCTTATCCAAGACAATATTGCTCAGAATCATCCTAGTTCCGCAACGAATCAGTCGACATGCTCGTTAGATCATCCAGTCACTGGCAAATTCAAGACGAACAAGAGCCACAGAGAGGTATTTTAAAACTTTGCAAATGAAGGAAATGAAATAAAATCTAAGTCTGGATAAGATGAGCACCATACTTCAAGAAGGGCGCCCAAACTTTTGAGATAGTAGATGGTCAAATTTGCTGAAGACTTCTCCAGCATGACTTCCTCAGACTAGATCCAGCTCTCCAACGAATCCGTCAGCTCGTCCATCAGAGTCAACAGTCATCAGATATCGCCAGGCAAACAGAGGAGAAAAAGTGTGAGAAATGGCAGAAAGTGGAAAGCAACAGTGAAAATTCAAAAATAAAAACTAACACTGGAAGCTATGGGCGCCCCTGAAGGAGAAAGGCGCCTAGGGTTTAAGGCCACTAGAAGTCAGTTTCCGGAAATGAGTGATCCAAAAGACCTCTCTCAGATTCATCTCGGCTATCCAGTGAACTCAATAGCCAGTCAATCTGACAAGCACAGCACCCGGAATAGTGAAATCATCTGAAGGTCAGAAGACAAGCATAAAGATTGAAGATCATAAAAATGGCTAACACTGGAAGAAATAGGCACCCTTATCAAGGATAGGCACCTGACGTTTCGAAGGGATAAATGAAGCTTTTAGCAGATGACGTCTCCAGAACAAAGCTGTTAGATATGACTAGGCTCCACGATGGAAGAATCAGTTCGTTCATCGGATTAATCCAGAGGCCGGGAGACAAAGCTGAAGCAGGGTCAGAAAGTGAACAAAAGTTGAAAATGATAGAAATTTGGCTAAGTCTGGGAAGACTGGGCGCCATACCTCAAGAAGGGCGCCCATTCCTTCATGCCTTAGTTTATTTTTCAAAAGTTTCACAATTTTTAAGTGAAGAGAAATACGCCTTTCCTCAAGGCATGAATTAGGTTTAGGGTTTCTTCAAGATTAGGGTTTGAGAAGCTGTTTTCAAAGCAAAAACTTATTTAAGGACACCTCTATTTATTATTTTTTATATTTTCTTGCAGGTGCCTTCAAAGAGAAACAGAGTAGCAGCTTCAAACCTATGTTTTTCAAGATTCAAGAACCCTAACTTGCTGGTTTCTCATATATTTTCAGATCAGCAATCAAAGAAGACCTCATCTTTCATATTTTCTCATCAAGAACATCAAATTTAAGGAGAAGGCCTATATTATCAAAGTTCAGCAAGCTGATCCATTTTTGTTCTATCTTTTGGACAAATTGTTGAAGATTTCTCTCTAAGTTGCAGCAATTGCTTTTATTTTGCATGTTAGGGAAAACTTCATATTCATCCATTTCTAGTCTTCTGGGTCTATGCTAAACCTTCTTCTGGACAAAACCCATACCTCAGCTTTTTTAGAGAAACTAAAAGTTGTTGCTTTTTCAGTCAGAAGTCAGGGTTTTCAAAATCTAATCTACTGGGTCCATTCAGATTATGCTCAAGAACAATACCCAGATGTTAGCTTTTTCTGCTTTTTTGGGGAAAATTAGGGTTTGCTGCTTTTTTCAGTCTCCATTTCATATTTTCAAAAATGGACGATCTGGGTTGGCTTGTAACAAAATTCTAGTCAAAACCCATATCTCAGAATAACTCTCAAAAATTCATCCGTTGGAGGAAGAAAAATCAGCAAGCTAAATTAAGAAAGTTTGCCAAAATTTGTCTGAACCTAGGCGTGTTTACTGTCAATCTTCAAGTCTCTTAGAATGGAATACACTCCTACAAAGTTCAAGACCAAATCAATACTTTACCACGATTTCATTGAAACAGCCGAGACAGACTTGCATCACATCAAGCCGGTGTTCAATATACGTCCTTTAGAAGATGCAGGCAATACCACCATCAGGCATCTCGCCCATTCAGGTCTTCTTGCAGCAGCATCCATACCTTTCTCAGTACAAAGTTTAGAGTTCATAATTGCTTGCATCAAGCATTACAATCCAGCTACAAGGGAGATACAGTCAGTTGATGGGAGAATCATTTGCAGCCTAAAACCATATATGATCGAGAAATGCTTCTCCATTTCACCATGGCCTGGAAGCGTCACTGTCAACATAGAAGAATGTGAAAGGATATGGGAAGAACATTAGGATAAATACAGCAAGAAGATTGCACATAGATGGCTGAAAGAGAAACATTCTACATTGCCAAAGGATGTCGGAAGAGGACAATTCAAAGAGGAATTCGCCATCATAATAACACTACTCAATCGAATCACAGGTCAAGCAGATGCAACAAGGTTTCAGCCTTGGATGTTCTATGTGATACCTCATATAATGAAAAAGACAGAGTTCTATGACAAGCCTACATTGATCAGTGATTGCTTACATCATCAGATAATTGAGTACTTTCATAGACATGCATTTCACATGGTCTCCTACCTAGTCTATTTGGTTGCCTATCAAGGTAAATTCAGAGGGTTAAACACGGAGGGTTCTTTAAACGTTAAACATGTCTACAACTACTACACTCAGTTGGAATTCATTGTTGCATCACGTCATTATAAAAGGGTGAATGAAGCATTCTTGATTTATACAGTGGGGGACCTAGACAAAGAGCTACATGTTCGCATCTCATCCGTTGCCAGGGCTGCAATATCAGAATGGGCAGATTGGTTTATTCATTTCGCCACTTTCACTTACCTAAGGGTGTACGGTTATTCAGGAGCTCCACTTATGTTACCGAGGTATCCATCAGATGAGGTAGTATGCATGGAATTTTTCAGGCAGATTTCAAATGTTCACACCCATCTGCGTAACAAAAAGAAACCAGCCTTCAACTTTCCTTTCGCTTTAGGCACTTACACATGTAGATCATCCGCGGAAGCTAAACTAATGGGTAACAAGTTAGACAAATTTGGTCTCAAGCCTTTCAGTGAGAGACGATTATATGATCCCCATGGCTTCTATGCATCTAGACTTGGTCAAAACCATGCTCATATGCCCACACTTGAAGACTTTTGGGCTAATTGCAGAGACGAGTATGAGGTGCGAAGGCGAAGTCATAGTAGGTTAACCCTTCATCAAATGAAAGATTGCTTATTAGAAGATATTGAAGGGCTGTCAGATGATGATGGGGATGTAATTCTTCCAGCCTACACTAGAAATAAGGTTGAGCAACAACCTCTTCCACAGGTCAACTGGGCTCATAAAGAATGCATCACAGTGGAAAAAGGACAAGACAAGTTGTAGAGTACAGTAAGACTTTCTTGAGTCTAAAGAGAAGGGAGTCTATTCCAGTAGCAGAGCCGCCAAAGAAACATTCATCTCTTCCCTCTTCTTCAAGAGTGCAACCAAAGAACAAAGAAAAAGTTCAATCTCAAGAGGTCACAAAGGGCAGTAGATCAGCAAAGAGTGTTAAAAGGAGGTTGGATTATACAGGGATTGTTATACAGGAGCAGCCTACAGCTGAAACAGAAGTTCCTCAACCAGAGCCCATACTTCAAGAAGAAGTGCAACATGATGAACCTTTGATACAAGAAACACTACCATTTCCTAGGTCTTTTCCAATTCACATTGATTTGGAAGACGAGGAGATAGAGGCCAATGTTACAATTACTCCTCCCTTGGATGTTAATAGAAATACTACATCTTGGCTTGAGAGCTCCTTGGGAAGGACAAGAAGAAGGCCTTCGTATCAAGTGAATGTTGATGACCTTCGCATATACCAGGAAGCACCCAAGAAGAAGGCCAAGAAACAAATGCATTTTGAGAGGAATCTCGAAGGTGAAATGGTCATGGAGATAGCGACGCCTCTTGAAGACAAAATCAGAGATGAGGTGGATGTTGACGATTTTATCATTGTCAAAGCAAACCTTGGTAAAAGTACTCGACATGCTGATATAAGTTTGTTTAAGATGGTAACAAAAAACATTCAAGAAAGAGTGCAAAAGGATGGAGAAGACAAGGCAGCCCTCAAGGCTGAAAATCGTCAACTCCGATTATGTATATCAAATCTTATCCAAGGCACCTCACAAACAACTCAGTTGCTGCCTCAAGTCTTAGAAACACCAGCTGATCAGCAACAATTAAGGCAGTTAGTTATTTGTGGTAAACAAACTAATGAGTGGGTTGAAGAGATCATCAACAGAGGAAAAGAGGTCCTGACACAAGTCTTCCAGTTAAAATACAAGGCTCATGATTTACGTCAAGGTATCCAGGATTTTGAAAAGGTTGATAGCCGAGTTCAAGCCCATGCACGAAATCATAATTGCAGATTTAGAGATGGCTTGTGGCTCTACAATAGCGAGAGAACATAAAAAACAAATCCTGGAGTGGAAAGAAAGTCATCTTTTCAAGTTGAACACATATATCAGAATATCTGAGGAGTTTGCAGCATATAAACAAAGAGTTGTTGATACTCTTAGGTTCGTCAGAGAAGTAGTTGCAGCAATTCCTTGTCAGTATTGCCTTGAGGATGGTTCCTACATTGGGCTTGATGTAGTGCAAGCTGAGTTTCAGAGCATATTGCATGGCAGTGTTGGGAGAATGATGATGATTTCCATGATGTCAGCAAGGTTCGAGAAAGCGGCCAATGAGAGTGAAGATTTCTTGAAATCAATTACAGATGGCGAAGAAATCTTGGAAAAGTGGCATTTTGCTATTAATAGCATCAACACTCCTTCTTCAGATGAAGTTGCCCGCTTTTTAGCGGATGTGATCGAGCTTTAAATCTGCTTTCTTCTAGAAGCATCTTCCACACTTTCTTTCTATTCTTGTCTCAAATCTTTTCCATTTCTTTGAGGATAGAAAGAAAATATTGTAACAAGTTGTTACGAGTTGGCACTTTCCTTTTCAAAAGCTTTCTAGGGTTTAGATGTTTTAATTTTGTTTTTAGATTTAGAAATAAAGCTTGCATGTTGGCAAGCAGTAGTTGTAAAAGCAAGGAGATTTTAGGGTTTCCTACTCCTCTGCTTAGTTATAAATAAGAGCAGTGTTTGCTCATTTTAGTTTAACCGTGCTTGTGATAACAAGACATAAGTGTCATAGTACCTTCTCTTTGTTATCGTTTAGTATTGTTCACTTTGTGTAAAGAGCAAGTTTGCATGCCTCTTTAGCTGCAAATACTTGTTTAGTGCATGTGTTGTGTTGATTATAATTAGGTTGATCGCATGTTGCAAGCGTGTTGCTACGACTTGCTGTCTCGAAGTTGTAATCCTTGTTCCAAAAACTTGAGTAAATAAAATCTTGAGCGTGCTTTGTCTACCTCGATATAAATATCTCAAGTTTCGTCTATTTGTTTTGTGCTAGAAGTATGAGTAAATAAAATCTTGAGCGTGCGTTGTCTACCTTGAAATAAAAGTCTCATATTTCCGTAATACTTTTATGATCTCTTTTTCAGCTTGCCATAAAACGTATGTTGAAGAATAGTTTATTTAAGTACCTCTGTCAGAAATCAAACTCGTCCATTTCCAAACTCTCTTGCTCTGCGTTTACTTGAGAGGGTGGAAACGTTTTAAGCGTAGGTTAAGTTGTAGCTGTCTAGTTTCATTAAAGGGAAAACCTTAGCCGCAACATCTAGTGTTCTATAACCTTGTGTTCTCGCAGCTGAACCAAAAAGATAGGCGTAATTAAGTTTAGATTACTTTTCTTTATGCAACTCAGCAAAAGAGGGAGCTTCCCCTCCTAATTCGAAGAGCAGTTTACTGCACATAGCTGTCCGTTTCCAGAACGCATTCCAGAGGTGCGATTTGAAATGCCAACAATGCACGATTGCCAAACATCCCTGGATGCTCCTGCATCAAACACCTAGGGTAAGCGAAAATGTTTTATGAGCTGAAACTCATGAACATTTGAAAATCACGTGCTTGCCTTTAATCCATCCTTCTTCCTCATCCACCCGTTTTTTCTTTTTCACCTTGCTCTGAAACTTCCAATCTCTTCCTTGCTTCATCTGTCCTCTTTTTTCCTCATGAATTTCATATCACTATAACTTAAATTCCTCCATGACTCATCCTCCAACTCTATCTCATTATCTTCATCATCTTGATTTAGTTCAACATTTAACCTGTTATTGCTACACCTTACCATTTTTTCTACTTCACATTCTTTCACAATTTCATTCAAACAAAAATCAGCATTATCACCATCTCTGAAAAATATAGAAAAATACTTCATTACCTTTGTTTTTTTCCCCTTGTCTATTGCTGCAATATATTTTTCAGTTTTCTCATCTTCAACCATTACACATAAATCAAATTCATCAAAAAAATTACAAATTTAGATTTTACCTCATCATCCACTCATGCAACCTCCTCTTCTATGCATTCAACCTTTTTATCTTCCAATTTAACGCCTTTAAAGAAGAATATATTAGCTGCAACCTTTTTCTTTTCATCATTTTTTTCTATCATTTCTCCCTCAAACATTTTTTCTAGTTTCCTTATCTCCTCTTTCAATAGGAGACTGTCTTCTTCTTCATCAATCTCTTTATCAAATTTTGAACTATCCAAGTCTATTTTTTGAATTGTTGCAACTTCATCTACAACATCATCTACCTCAACAATAATATCCTTTCCTCCCCCCTTCACATCCACAAATTCATTAATCTCTTTAACATCAAATCCTCTTTCACAAATATAATAAAAATGACCTCTTACGTGTTTGTTTCCTTGTTTCTCTACTGCTGCAACATCATTTTTCACTTCAATTGCTGCACCTTCTTTTTGCCTCTCAACCTCTGCTGCACTTTTCTCTTCTTTCTCACTCTCTTTCTCTATGCTTTTCTCATTTTGCATACTTCAACCTGCAGTTGTTCTTGTCTTGCATAGTGATCTCAAAACTTCAAATTGCTGTCTTCAAACACATCGGTTATTTGTTGTAATCAGATTTTCAGAGGGTTTTGCATGCATTTCTAAAGTTTGGACAAACCTTGCTAAAGAAGTTGAATATAAAATCTATAATCTTGTTGTAGATTTTTGCACATTAGTTTTTGTTTTTGTTCAATGTTTTTATGAGAGGGTTTGTGTTTGAAAAAAACACATAAAATATTTTATTTTATTTTTTCGTTCCTTTCTCCAAGCGGGGAGAACCACTTGTGGCATTAAATATTTCATTTCTTGACCTCTCGCTAGGTCGTCCACCTCAAGGGAATTTTATTTGGATTTATCTTATTTTTCTCCTTCAATTTGGCCAACCATCCTTGATATTCTTTCTATTTATTTTCCTCTCTTTATTTCCTTTTTCTCTCTCCTTGGTCACTCATCTCTAGGGCAAATTATTTTATTTATTTGAATTCACCAATAAGCTCTCAAAAATATACAAAGTCATTGCCCTAATAAATTGATTAAATATAATATTTAATCAATTAGATCATTCCCTTATCCCTCCGGCTTAGCCTACGGGAATAGGACAGGCTAACCAACTCCATGAGGTGTTCACTCGGAAAATGGAGACATTACATGGTCTGTGTCATGAGGGGCATTTCTTTCCTTTCAAAATAAACCTGGACTTGCTCCTAGATTTATTGAAACCCACAATCGTGCAGTCTAATTGATTCATAGAAAACTTAGATACCTGTGTTTCTTTTGTTAAACTGTTGTCTGAAATATATTAAACTAGAGATAGTTTAAGTGAACTTTAGCCATGTGGTGTGGGCATATGCAACCTTGGTCTACCTATACACCATAACATCAAAGGAAAACAGTTTAAACACATTATGGGTTGAGGCCTTTTCTCATTACTTTGCCCAAACACATGAAACTGAATTTGGCTAAATATCTGGCCATCCTTTGACATTGGACAAAGTATATTTGCTTGTGACATCATTCACACAATTCCATCCATCCCAATATTTAGCAATTGACTATCAAGAAGCCGTGCTTTCCTATAGAGATTGATTTTTGGAAGCCATATCTATAATGATTTACATAGAGCTCTGCAAAACACATCTGGACTCTCAATACTATTAATATCATTTTTACTGATGGCATTTCCTTTCCCGAAGTACTTTGTAATAAATTTCTTAGTGTACATTTTTGTTTCGGAAATTGTGGTATCACAGGAAATGCACATATAAAGTTATCTTTCCCAACTATTTATTTTGGGGCATGTCCAGAATTTGTTTGCGTTTAAGTTTATCAATTGATTTAAGGTCTGGGAAACTCATTTTTTAATTTCTTGGCAGAATTCCGAGGCAGAGAAACAAATTAAATTCTTTCAAAGTCGAGTAGCAGCTGCATTTTCTGACAGGGATTGTGCTCTAATGGAGGTTGCATTCTGTAAAATTGCTTTTGACCTGTATATAGTACAATCTTATCTCTTTCTTAATTTTTGAATTTATGGCTGTTGTATGCTTTTTGAACAGGTTGAGAGGGCTCATGAGAAAGAAAAGGCCATGTCTGATAAATTAAACGAGCTCCAAAACAGGTAACATATGCACCTTCAAGGATCTCTAATTGTTTTCTATTTCCTAGTTTTTACCCTTTTTATTAAATCAATAGGCATGGCTGTAGAATGTTCATATTAGAAACAGTTACATTCTCTAGGAAGATGCAGTCCAAATTTTAGCAAATCAGGTAATGTATGTACCTTCAAGGATCTCTTATTGTTTTCAATTTCTTAGTTTTACCCTTTTTATTAAATCAATAGGCAAGGCTATAAAATGTTCATATTAGAAACAGTTACATTCTCTACGAAGATACTGTCCAGATTTTAGAAATTTTAGGACTAGGTGTTGTACACCTTGCAAGTCCCTGTGCGAATGTTGTCATAATTTTTTAAAATTTATATAATATTGTAAAATAATGTGTCCACATAGAAAAGCGTGCCCCACTTGGAAGGAATCTTGAGATTCCTTAGTTGTCACTCTCCACTATGTATCATTGTTTCTATGATGGTTATAAGAGTAATTCTAAGTTGTTGGTTCAGGTTTGGGTGCAGACATTCTGTGGACAGACGTGTTAATAAATAATTATGTTGTAGTCGGCCGTACTAGTAGTATGTAGAAAATAAAATAGAATAATTCTTCTACACAGATTAATGTAACAAGTTGTAATCAACAATTAGTCCAATGGTGGGGTAGTTGGAAAGCGTTGCCAACGGTTGGTATCTCAACCAACCTCGGCTGGCAATTTATGTACTCATTTCATTTATAGTCAGGACAATTTGATGCTGTGATGTAATTACTGCCATATTTAATGAATGAATGCAACATCTATTCTGTGCACTATGTGTTCTTGAATGATCTCTATTATTGAATGATCATGAATCAAAGAATCAATTTGTGGTGATTGTTGATAACCCATTGTTTGAGACAGGTGTTGATATGGCGTATGACAATCCATTTTTTGAGTTGGGTGATGGAACAACTCCTGGTTGTAGCATTGCATTCAGAACTTGGGTTGGAGTGTGGTTTTCAACGTGGTTTTGATTTAAGTTCACATTATGAGGTGATTGGTTACCCTCCTGGGAGATCACTGGATATGAAATGTGCAAAGGAGGAGGCAAATGAAGATTGCATATTATGACATTAGGAGATGCAGTATCTTCATGGGATATATTGATTTATGAAGACTTTAACATTTCAGATTTTGAAAAGTTTCCAAACAATATTCTAGAGCTTGCTGAAAATTTCAGAACAGTAGCAAGGAAAGGTGGTTTAAAGCTTTTTTCTTATGTGGTTTTGGAGAAAGAAGGATTTAAACATGACATCTACATGTTTGACAATCCATCCTTTGGATTGAGTGATGCTATATATTATACTAATCTTTTTTTGGGGATGGTTTTGATGGCAACAATTGCTCCTCGCATTTCAGTTGTTGGTGCTTTCATGGATGGGCTACAAGGGATTACTAAAGAAGTCACAAATTTCCATGATGTGCATATTGATTTGGATGGCACTTGGAGTTATGATGTGCACCTTTCTAGGCATGCTGAAGATCATTCTTGGTTGGGTACCAATGCTTGGGATCCTCAACAAGGATTGATGAAATTAATAGAGAATGGAAGGGGGGACATTTGTAGGTATAAGGGTGAAAATTTCAGAATTAATGATGTTGTTCCTTTCTTTACCAACCATTTGGTGATTCCATTTGCTTATCTACAAATATATTGGAGAGAGATTTTAAGTAAGGATTGGAGTAACGAACAAATGGTTACTCTTGGGAGTGTTACTTGGCAAAGAATAGATCGGAATTTCAGTGTTGAGCTTGTTTTTGGGTTACAGGTCACTCGCTTCACTTTTTGGTTTGCTCTCATTCAAGGGAGTTGGTGCTTTCTTCTTTGTCAAGGAAGTAATAGATTTCAGTTGGATTTTGATTGGAGGTGTTTCCCAACCACTTTTGAGTTATTTTGGTGCAACACAATGTTTTTTACGCATATTTGTACTTGGAAAATTCATTGGTGCTGCTGTTGTTCTTTGTGTAGAGCACTAAAATCAGATTGTACTCCACTGATTCCAGTTTTAAATAGCAAACATTATTGTTTACTTCAGACCTTCCTAACTCAAGGAGTTCATCTTATGAAGGTTTGTGATGTAAACTTTGATAGTTTACTCTCGGTGTGGGTTCAGGACAGCGAATTTCTGCATGCTTTGGTTCATCATTCAGTGACCTTTGATGTAAAGTGCCTTGCCAAATCTGATGTAAAAAGTCCGATTTTCTGCCTTAGACAATTCGACAAACACTTTGTATGCAACCTTGTTCTTGCTGGTTCTGAGTTTCAGTTTGAGTTTGCTTGATTTGAATTGATGCCAATGCTGATTCAAATGCTTTTCAATGGTGCAAATTGATTGCAAATGAAAGAGAAATGAATTGCAAACTGTTTTTGTATTTTCCCAATGCAATATATGACTGAAATTGACTTATGCATCTACTAGACATTTTTTCAAACAGTTTATGTGCAAACTATTGAATGCTGGTATGAAACTTATCATTTGCATATGCAAGTGCAGCCAATATCCAATATTATATTTGTCAAAATGAGATTATTACAAAGTTGATTTTGAGATGCAACTCTTATGCCAACTACCCATACAATTTGAGATTTCAATTACATAGATAATGGCTGTCTTGAAACAGCGATGCATACATAACCTCATATGCAACCCAACTCGTCTCTATGAAGAGCATTTACAATGGCTAATATCATGACTATCAATGCCGGTGCTAACTAAGAAGATGTGACTCAAAGATATACAGAAAATGCAAATCGATGGAACCTGGTTTTGATAGCAGCCTTCACTTAATAATTCGATTTTCCTTGTTGATGAAGCTGATGACCCCTAGAATGCTGCACCCAGTCTTCTTAGACTCCCACGATGCTGTTGTGATTTTATTAGAATTTATTTCTGCCCTTTGACCTGAAATCGCACCTCAAGATTGGGCCACCCTTGTTTAAGCTTCAGATACTGTTTATAGATTATGGCTGCCACAAATCGTCTCCTGGAGTCACCAAAAATTGACACCAAAGCCCTTGGAACTGTGCGCGTCAATCACCTAAAAGATTCGATGCACAAGTGGGCTGTTATGAGTGAATTCGATTCTGTCAGCTAGCTGCAAATGTCCCTCAGAAATCACAAATTTATTCTTCCAATCGCCCCAAACCAAAATTGGCCTTTGGCCACTAATTTTGCTCAATGAAGAGACTGAGATATCTCCCCTCACAAGTTTAGCTAGGTTTGATGTTTCACAAACGAAACTAGTTGAAGTATTTAGTTATGTCAAGCCCTCAAGCTATCCAACAATCAGAAAGTGTATTCAATTCAAGGTGCTGGAAAAGAACCTTTGCAACTCCTTTTAAATGCTTCTCAAAAGAACTCCTTCACACTATTAGCCAATGTGCGATAAATAAAAGTTTTCCCTTTTTCCCTTTGAAGTATTTAATTTATTAAGTGACTTATGATATATTATGTAAATTAGTCACTTTAATATTAAATTAATTAAATATAAGGTTACTTTTTAATATTTATTTATTTAATAACCTTATAAATAATTAATTTAATAAATTCTCCTTACTGCTCCAAATTGGAGACATGACATTTGGAGTTGGAACAGTTTGTGTTTTTGCAAGATTTCATGTTTGTATCAAATTAGTACAAAGGAGACATGTTAGAACCATATTGTGCTATGTTGGTGAGTTTGT
Organism: Sequoiadendron giganteum; assembly: GCA_007115665.2. Taxonomy (NCBI): domain Eukaryota; kingdom Viridiplantae; phylum Streptophyta; class Pinopsida; order Cupressales; family Cupressaceae; genus Sequoiadendron; species Sequoiadendron giganteum. The sequence goes on along the minus strand of CM021104.1, from coordinate 13,421,931 downwards.
TGAACTCTTGCAAAGAAATGCTTTCCTTTTTGCAAGAAGATTGGAGGAGTTCGCATCTATAGTTATGACTTGGCATGACACATCGAGGAGGTATATTGAGGAGTATGGTTTTGAGTTGAACAAATATTTCTTCCAGTTGCCCAGAATCATGTTAGGTACAGGGATTGTAGTTATGGACCTTATTGGGATGCTTCAATGGGAGATGTTTCATGGTACAGGTTTCAACCCTTATAGGGAAGTGCACTATAAGCATGATGGATTGTTAGTTATGATCAGAGTGGTGGACATTTGCCGAGATTGACTTGGGATCTCGGGATTACACTTGGGTTTAGTTGGTTGTTATGGTGAATACTATGGCATTGCTTGAGGATAAGCAATCTTTGGGAAGGCAGGACTGTAATGTCCCCATTTTCGGTGTCCTTATTCAAGTTAGTTTGATTTTGACTCACTTACTATTTTTAGTAAGTAATATATTTAGTAACTGGTCTTGGAAGTAGTGTAGTGTAGGGTTCCTTGTTTGGTCAGTGTGGCAGTTGTCAGGTGAACTCTAATGTTTTGTGCTAGTTTGGTGATTTGGAGTATTTACTATTTTTAGCAGTTGCTATAAATAGTAAGTCTATTTTCGGTAATTGGTTTTAGACCCATAGTGTTCTCAATAATGTTATTTCTATGGTGGTGTTGGAGAGCCTAAGGTTGGATTATTTGATATTTGTTTTTTTATTAATCACTTAAATTAATAACTTTATAACTTAAGTGAGGGGGTAGGTGGTTAGCAAAAAGTACTTTGGTGCCTAACGTCATAACTTAACATTGTTTTAAGAAGGCTGCATAAAGCAAAATAGTCTCCTTATGAGCATGGACACCCAAGGGAGGTATTTTGAATAAAATAAACTAAAAAGGACCCCTTGGCCTAGTTGCACAATGTTGTTTTAAAAGAGGGGCCATGTATTTCAAGTGGATGCCTGGAAAAGAGGTTTATTTATCATTTTTAAAGGCTAATGCTATGCCTCATAAGGTGGGATGCCTAGTTTGGGCTTAATGTCAATTTTAAATTAAAAATCAAAAGTGGAATTTTGGAGGCAAAAAGTTGGGACCCTTCTTGGGGTAATTTCATGTCATTTCATAAAGTGAAATGAGAGGGAAATATATTCAAACTCAAATGCAAGTTGCCCTAATTCTTCCCTCACTTTATAAATGAGTTATTTTGGCAACTTAACAAGACTTTGCTGGAATTTCTCCAGGATTCCAAAAGCACTGGTTGAGAATGAAAATCCTCTTCTCACATTGCTGGTTTTGGTGGTGAGGGACCCACCTGTTGTGACCTTTTCGCACATCGCCCCATTGCAAATGGGGACCCTAGTAGTTTTCCCTCTGAGCTTTGCCTTTTGCGTTTTGGTCTTTTGGTGGGGTACTTAGAATTTGAGTTTTTGAAGGGTCACTCGAGTCAAGAAATGATTTTGAGCCAGAATCAGTGCACGAACGTCATCAAAGTGTTTAGAGGGCCTTGTGGATGAAGATCAACTATCATTTCGGTCAATTCTGACACTTCCTAAATTTTAGGGTTTCCACCCCAGACCCCTATTTTTTAGGGACTTTTTTTTGGCATTTTTAGCCCATTTTGGACTTCCTATTTTTGGAAAAAATCTATTTTTGGCAGGGTTTCTATTTCTGGAAAGTGTGCAAGTCATGGCTTCGTCAAAATCAACTTCAGAAGGCCCAAAATAGAAATGGGTGAAAACTTTGAAAAATTCTGAAAATTTGTCTAAGGCATGGCACAAGCATGTGCTAAATTCGCCCAAGCATGAGGAGGTAAGATAGCATGGACATTGAGCAAGTCCGCCATAGGAAGAAAGTTCATGGCACAAAGCTTGAGCAAGTCCGCCATGAAGAGATGGCATAAGGCCTAAGCAAGTCCGCCCAACATATAATGAAGTTGGCTTGGCACAAGGCAAAGTCTGCCCTAGTTTGGATGGCATGGAAGCAAGCCAAGTCCGCTCCAAGAAGGTGGGAGATGGCACAAAGTGGTGGCAAGTCCGCCCTTATCAAATTAGCATGGCATGAACACCTAGCAAGTCTGCCCTTGGAGAAATGGCTTGAGGATAGGTCAAGTCCGCCTTGCCTAAATCAAAAATCGCACAAGGTATGAGGAAGTCTGCCCAACCTAAGTCAAAGATGGCCAAAGACATAAGAAATTCCACCATGTGCAAAATGGCTTGGACATAGGCAAAGTCCGCCCCAAGAAGGTGGGAGATGGCAAAAGCCATGATGAAGTTCGCTCCAAGAAGGTTGGAAGTGGTAAAAGACAGAGAAAATCCGCCATATGGTGAATAAAATGGCGAATGGCTAGAGGAAGTCCGCCCTAGGCTTGGGAAAATGGAAAAAACACAAGGCAAGTCCGCCTAGGCCTTGAATGGCATGAAAAACACTTGGAGAAAGGAAAATTGAAGTTTTTTGCCTTGGAGAAATAATTTTTTTTTTTTTTTGCCTAAGTCTAGACATTGAAAAAATTAAAAAATTAAAAGGCATGTCTAGACAATTTGCCTGAAAAAAAAATCATGGCAAAATCACAGGCAAGGTTGACAAAGAAGAAAATTTGCCTTAGGCAGAGGCATGAAGCAATTTGAAAAATAAAATTTCAATTTGCCTTTGGATATTTAAAATAATTAAAATACCATGATTTAATTATTTTTTAACGAATGGGTTGGAAATAACACATAAAATATTATTTTTTAATATTTTATTTTCCAAAGCCATTAAAGTGAGAAAATTCGAATTTTCTCTACGCAAATTTGAAAAAGAGAAAGAAAAGAAGACTTCACTGAGCTGGCGACGAAATTAGAAACTTTCTTTACAAACTGGTGCTAAGAGATGAAACTGCTATTCGAAAGAGAAGTGCAAGCCAAGTTCAAACTGGATTAATTGGAAACAAGTTAAATTTGCTAAATGGGTCGACTTTTTCAACCTTAAATTGGTTTTGCATTTCATTTCTCAATCATTCTTTCGAAAACAAAGTTGTGAAGAGAAGTTTTATCTTTCAAGAGAAGTTTTGTGAAGAAAGTAATTCTTCTCTTTCGAAGTAAAGGCTGAAAAGGGCGAATTTATTCAGCAGCAATACAATTTTTTGTTGCTAGGCAGATGTACTTTCTCTTTTCTAGCAAAGAATTCTCTTTTCAATTTGATAAAATTCTTCCATTTCCAGCAATGATCATCTTCAAGATTTAATTTATCAAGCTGGCTGGAATATATATTTGTTTTGAAGTAATGGCATAAATAAATTCTAAATTTTAATATTTTCTTTTGCAGATTTATGTTGGACAAAGAAGAATCTTCGAAGAAAATGAAATTCGCCAGCAAAGGTTTGCAGCCGAAGTCTAAGATTGTGTCCAAATGGAAAAATATCGTGGATACAACCTTGGCCATGTTGACTTTGATGAATTCAGGTAAAGGATGTACGGAAGTGATGAACTTTTGCCTACGCCATTTGCACGGAAAATGATGCGGAAGGGCATAGTTCAGGCTGCAGGATTTCCGCCGGCAATCGAATGTCCAGAACTAATTGTGGAGTGTGCCTTGCATTACAATGCTGAAGAGAAACAAATTGAAACGCCTGATGGTAGAGTGTTGGCCTATCTGGGCGAACTAGTTATACAAGAGGCATTTGGAATTCCAGCTTACCATCGAACATATTACCGGTCAAAGGATGATGCACAAAAATTGTATGAAGACAAACAAATCCTTTGTGCAACAAACATGAACATTAATTGGTTGGTAAAGCCTAGACCTTCAGCCAAAAAGGTGCCGAAGAAGTTGCTCAGGCTGGATTTCAAAGAAGATTACGGAGATATGGTCTTGCTGTTGAACAAAATAGTGGGTAATCCTCAGGGTGCACCTTTTGAGACTTGGATGTATTACTTCATTGACGAAGTAACTTCCGGAGCAAAAATGGTTAACTGGTCAAGGATGATCAGTGATAGTATTCACGAGCAGTTGGTCAACCTGGAGAAAACCAAAGCTTTTCATATGAGTTCCTATATTATATAGTTGCTTGCTCGAACCTACCGATATGCCGGTCTAATCTGCAAGGGTGTAGTTGGCAATGGCGAAAGGGAGTTCAAGGTTTATAACTGCTATCCTCAATTGCAGTCTACCTCCCTAATCGGTCACCTACACAGGTCGTTAAGAATATGACTCTTGAAGAAGCCTGGTCAGGACGTAAGCCTAAGGTGAGCCATTTGAAAGTCTTTGGTTCTACAACTCATGTATGGATTCCAGAAGCCAAGCATGCCAAGTTGGACTCCAAGATCCAACAACTTATGTTTACAGGTTACAACGACGATCACAAGGCATATAGGTTGATTGATGTGGAGACAGATCGTCTCATATTCAGTCGTGATGTTGTGATTAATGAGACTACTGGTCCATTTCTTCCTACTACCAGTCTTGCAGATTAGCCTATGAAGGTTTCTGATGAGGGTGTTCGTCTTCCTCTTCGTTCCCCTGATGGGAGGGCTTTAGAGCACTCTGTCTCTGAAGATGAGGGGTCTACCAGTCATGATCTAGCCCCACCTGATTTTCTTTAGGATTAATATCTAGATGACTTTGTTCCAGAAATCCCAGAAGATGCTGTTTCTCCTACTCCAGATGTTGGTACTTCTACTCTCCGGCCTAAGTGGTGGATCAAGACTATTGAAGATCTTCATGATGATGAACTCATTGAGGGTAGATTAGCTCACAGAAAGCGCAAATTGCAAAACATAGTCAATTTTTCTCTTATGGCCAACATCCACAGCATCTACAAGCCTCAAACATATTCAGAGGCTAAAGGAATTCTAGAGTGGGAAAAGGCTATGGAGACAAAATACCATAGTCTTTTGAAGAATCACACTTGGGTTCTTTTTGATCTTCCTCCTGGGAAGAAACCTATTAGTTGCAAATGGGTTTATAAGCTCAAGTATCATGCAAATGGTACTTTGGATAAATACAAGGCCAGATTAGTTGCTCGGGGATTCACACAGCGGGAGGGTATTGACTATGAGGAGACTTTTGCTCCTACTGCCAAGATGAGCACAATTCGTCTTCTTCTCGCTATTGCAGCCAAATTTGGATGGACAGTTCATCAGATGGATGTCAAGAGTGCCTTTCTCAATGGTGAGTTGTTGGAAGAAGTCTACATGATGCAGCCTCCTGGTTTCAAGGTTGCTGACAAAGAACATCAGGTATGTAGGCTCGTGAAAGCACTCTATGGATTGAAACAAGCTCCTCGTGCATGGTACATCAAGATTGATTAATACTTGGTTGATCATGGTTTTCAGCGTAGCCCTTATGACAGTAATCTGTATGTCAAACACTCTGGTGATGATGTTCTATTTCTTGTTGTCTATGTTGATGATTTGATCATTACTGGCAGTTCAACATAGTTGATTGCAGCAATCAAACAGGATTTGTGTTAGGCTTTTGACATGGCAGATTTGGGGCTTCTCCATTATTGTTTGGGTATTGAGGTTTGGCAGATCACTGGTAGCATTTTGATCTCTCAGTCTAAATATGCCAGAAGTCTGCTCGACAAATTTCGGATGCAGGATTGTAAACCTACCTCCACACCTATGGAGAAGGGGCTGAAGTTATCAACCAACTCTGATTCACCTCCGGTTGATGAAACGACATTTAGGCAACTAGTGGGCAGTCTTATCCACCTCACTGCTACTAGACCTGACTTCAGTTTTGCAGTGAGCTACATTTCTCGCTTCATGATAGCTCCAAAAGCTAATCATTGGCTTGCAGCAAAGCGAGTGTTGCGATATGTTAAAGGCACTTCAGATTATGGCATTTTGTATGACAGATGCAAGGATCCAAAGCTGATTGGTTATACAGATTCAGATTGGGCAGGTTCAATGGATGACCGCAAATCTACTTCTGGATATGTATTCAGTTTGGGTACAGGTGCTATAACATTGACCAGCAAGAAGCAACAGGCAGTGGCTCTTTCCTCGATTGAAGCAAAATATCAAGGAACCGTTAAGGCAACATGTGAAGCAGTTTGGCTCCGTCGGATGCTTTCTGACATGCACATGTCACAAGCAGGACCTTCTCCATTGTACACTGATAATCAAGGGGTGCTCAAACTGGCCCAAATTCCAGTCTTCCATGAACGTACCAAGCATGTCGAGCTTCATTCTCACTACATCCGCAAGCTGGTAGAAGATGGATCAGTTCAGCTGTAGTATGTTCTGATAGTGGATCAAATTGCAGATATTCTCACCAAGTCTCTAAGCCTGGATAAATTTGTCAAATTCAGGGGGCAACTTGGTGTTGTTGACAGATTGACCATTAAGGGAGGGTGTTAGGATAATATTTAATATATCTCTATTTTGTTAATGGTCAATAATATAATGTCTATAGTAACTGAGTAGGTAGAGGTTGGTAGACATCTTAAATGTTTACAGTTGTAGTTAGTTGCAGTAGGTCAGTTCATTTAATATCTTCAGTGCTTTGTAATCTCTATATAATGTAATCTCTCTTCTTGTTAATGCAAGCAATTTACAAGCAATTTCCCAGCTAAAATTGTTTCTAATCAAAGAGCTCAAAAGCATGAAGAAATCTGCACTTCTGACATGGCACTGCTAGCTTAAAATTGTGAACAAGGAAACAAGTTGGCTAAGTTATTTTGGGGTGTTTTGCAATAGGTAAGAGTTAAGGTTGCTTTAAAGCAGGGTGTTTTGCAATAGTTAAGAGTTAAGGTTGCTTTAAAGCAGGGTTTTTGTTAAGATTATTAGTATTTGATCCCTAATAGCTGCCTTCGATGAGCTTATAAATAAGTGCCTTGAGCACACAATCAGTAATGAGAGTCTATGCAAGACTTATGCTGCTGAAGTTTCATTTAGACTTTGGAGTTAGATTATTGTGTTATGTTGTGATATTTGATAAGTCAGTAATAAGAAGATTTGTGTTGAACTTTGCTTAGCACTTGTTTTCTCTTCCTATAAGTAGCATTTATGCTTATAAGGAATTGCTGCCTTCAATCCTATGTTACAGTTTCATATTGTTAGTAGACTGTTCCTCATGTTAAATCAATCCCATTGTTAATAGGAATCCATTGGTTTATTTTCAGTTCATATTATTGTTCATGTGCATAACAGAAAATCCTCGTGGTGAGGTAAAGAACTTTTCCCGCCTTGTTCCCTAACCTCCAAGATCAAAAAGATAGGCCTACTTTTCTTTCTAGTATTTTACTTTCATGCAAAAATCTTAGATGGTAAAATTGTACATTGTACACAAGTAGTAAACTTATTCACTGTTTAGATTTTAGGAGTAGTTTAAACTAGGAAGCTTCCCCTATGAATTTGAAGAGAATTTTCCTCACACTGTTCCATTTTGAGTTGTCTTGAAAAGGACAGATTAAAATGCTAACGTATGTTTGCTAATGTAAGTGGAGAAGAAAATGTTAGACATATTGTAAAAAGATGCACTTTCTCAGATTGATCTGTAACTGTTAAACCCGTCTGTTGTTAAGCCTCACATAGATCTTTAAAGTTTTCAATGAACCATGTTGCTGATTCAACAAGTAGACTGGTGAAATTCAATGCACATATGTCAAATGTGATGTTTACTGCAGCTATATGCTGCCATTCAAATCCCTATTTCTTATTCCAATGTATTCATTCATGATATTCATGTATATATTACTGAAGATCAGATGCATATATAATCTTAAGCTGTTGCTTCCATTACCATTTAAAAACTACATGGATTTACACGATAATTTATCCTCCTGCAATATTAAAATGACAAGTCAGCCATAACATCACCGTAGATCAATGGGGAATGTAAAAGGACAACTCAATAAAGAAATTCATATAAGAGAACACAAAGCTTTATCTTGGAGGAACCCAATTTGGTGAGACCTCCAGAAAAAAGCTGTACTTTATTCACTGATGGTAATACAAAGTAGGCTACTTGGAGTGTTGAAAATATGTATGACTCCCCTTGTTGGAAATATTGTCATTGATGTCAAAGGGACATGTACAAGATCATTGTCATTGATGTCAATAGTGTATGGACAAGATTGTTAGAATTATTATCATTGATGTCAAAGGAAGACTTCCATGATGACAAGTTCATTGATTGAAGATAAGGAAGAATAAAGAGTTTGATTTAATCTATTTATGGCAGTGCTGGATTTAAAAGGTAGAAATTAAAATAGAATATTAATTAAAGGGGCCGACCCCTTAAAAAAGTGTTATTTCCCACCCATGGATGGCCGACCTCACTTTGAATTAATATTTACCAAAGATGGCCGACCACTCATGTAAGTATTGACCAAATATAGATATGCAGCGATTATTGTTTATGGAAATAGCAGCGATTACAAGCATCGATTAATATCTCAAGGCAGCGCTTATATAAATAAAAGTAAGTTCATTTAAGGCAGTGATTCCATTTACTAAGGGGCAGCACTTCATTATGAAAAGGCAGAATTTATGTTTATTAAGAGCAGCGATTCAAGAAGTAGCAGCGATTTTTAAATGAGAGCAGAGATTAATAAACAAAAGGTAACAGTTAGTAAAAGGCAGCAATTGGTTTTAACAAAGGGTTATAACTTTATAAAAGGTTATCTGTTTTTGAAGAGAAATCTCTTTCTATGTTGAAGTCTAAAGATATAAAAATAAATCAGTTTTTGTGGAGATGCATGTGTGAAGAATACAAGGAATATCCTATATACACCAAGAGAAGTGTAAGAAGTGAGATGAGAAGAACAAGAAGGGGAATTGAAGTGAGTGTTGAGTAGTGGAAATGGAGTGTGAAAGATGTGTATAACGTTTTGAAGTTTATACAGAAATAGAAGAGGGTTTATGGCAGATCTATAGAAAAGAATATAAGTAAATTTGAAGAGAAGAACTTGCTGATTTGAATTTGATTTTTCGCCATCCATTGAAGAGGACATTCACAAGAAGATAGTGATCCTGTTGCATAGAAGGTTGATGCTTTAACAAGAGATTGGTGTCCCTTATTGCATTGGTGCTCAGTTGCGGGGATTGGTGTCTCCAATGGGATGGCGCCTACAAATTTTACAAGCGGGGATTGGTGTCTCTAGTGGGTTGGTGCTCACAAATTGTATAAGAGGGGATTGGTGCCTACAAAGATTGTAAAAGAGATTTATATAAGAGTAATATTTTGCCATGGTTTTTTCCTGTAAGGATTTCCATGTAAATTAGTGTTCATCTTGTGTTGCATAATTGTTAGATCTTATGTGAATGATATCCTTGTGGTTGTTAGATTGAAAAAGTAAAAAGATTGTATTATAATGACTGACACCCCCCCTCACCCCCACCCCCCCCTTCTCCCGCTCTCCGCAGCCCCCTCCCTTCACAGTATAATCATGTGCTCATCACCCCTCAAATCTGGAAAATGATGCTAGCCAAATTTGTCATCTGATTGCCACCCAATTGCAAGCACAGTTGTTGACACTGTGCAACAAGGGTTGTGGGATTAATGAAAAGCATTTTATAGAGATGTTGACACAATGTATTTACATAAGGGTTGTGAGTTTAACAAAAAAGGTTTTTTCCTTTGCTAGCAACTGAGATAAATAATAATAATAATATTAGTCAAGTGTTTTAAATTTAAAATAGTTAGGAATCATCTGTTATAGTTGACTGTGTCAGGTAGAACTCAAAAGGTTTATGTGGATGGTCAAGCCTATTACCTCTGAATTGCTCATCATAAAAGCTCTTTAAAGAGCATAAAGGATGGATTACCAATTTATCTTGTGTGTGACATTCAAGGTCTTAATTGGCCGATTATGTTAGAGATGCTATGTGTAAACTATTGATGATATTGATAAAAGATCTATACCTAAATGTATCCGCTTTTCTTCTTATGGATTTACATGACAGAAAGAAGAGGAAAGAAATCTGATCGACAAAATTGGTAAATGAGACTGATAACTCCATTTAATGGGATAGTCATATGGGTTGAATTTATCATCCAAACTATCACTATACAACAAAATAATACAATAGATAGAAGTATATAATAGTTATTATAATCATTCAAGGTAAAGCTGGAACTGTACATCTAGTTATATGCATACACAAAATAAATGTATACCAGCTGTACATCTAGTTAAAAGAAATAGAGATAAATTGAATCTATGCTTATCAATCCTCATTCATCATGAAGCTCCACAGGATCTGCCAAATAGACTCTTCCTTGGATGACGTATGACGAAACAATTTAGGGTAGAACTATATAAAATGCAATGGATGCATTCTGTTAATTGCTCCAAGGTTGAAATATTTCCTGCTATTTAGGACTGAAGGTGAAGAAGTGAGTGATGTAGCTTCCACAAGTACCACTGAGCTTCTGCCTAGAGGTTATGGTTTACGAGTATCTGTAACTCAGCTCTGTTCTTATCATAAATATTATCAAAAGCTTATAACTTTATGTTGACATCAATGCTATTTTTCTCATTGTTCATACTGAATTCATTTGTCCATGAATATTAAAGCATGTTTTGGATCTGGTTGCAGCTGATTTGGATTCACAAAGTATTTCATTTTCATAGTTTTTATCTTTCTCTTTGGGATCTGTTTGTATTAAAACATTTATCTTTATGTCTGCCGATGTTTTAAATAGTTTAATTCTGTGGTACCCCAAACATGAGTAGACAATATGAGTTAGCTGCTTCTGTGTACACATTGTGGTTAAATATCCAACCCTCTTTAACCAGGAGTTCACATGGTAGAAAACATCCATTGCAAGGAACAATTATGTCACATGTATTCAGTAATGAGAATTTCCCTAAGAAATTGACCTACCATCTATTCGTTTGATGATTTTGAACACAAATTAAGTTTTATCATGAACAATTGTCATCTGTGTTGATTATGATTCAGGATAGAAGAAATTACAGCAGATCACTTAGAGGAAGCGAAACTTTGCTGTGAACTGCAACGCAATTTAGGCGAGTCAAAAGCAGAAATTGCAAAGTTGGAACAGGTCATTTCTGCTGTCTCTTTGTATATTTCTTCTTGTATATATTTTTTGGACAATGTGAAAATCTATTGTAAAGAATCTGGACTAGATGAAGTCCTCAAGAATATCATCTAGCCTTGACTGTTAACACCAAATCCACAATGGAATATGTTTGAATTAAGTGGAGCTTGAGTACTTGAGCATAGGTAGACTGTCAATGAGCAACTATGATGCCTCATGCATCACATATAGTCATTTATTGAAAAGATTCTGGTCATGTTCTGAGTTTTTCTAGTTTATGGTTATTATATTTGCATTTCTGGCTGAAGTAGTTTCTAGTTTATTGTGGATTAATTTGCATATTATTGTTGGCAATCATTTCTTTCTTTTTATGGGGGAGGGAGGGACAGAGGGGCTTGGGAGGCAGAGGATACATGTTATATCACTTAAAGGAAGAGACAAAATGACATCAAACAACAGGGTTACAAGGAAAGAATCTCCCCAAGCAAGTCACAAAAATATATTATCTGAACCTGGGCCCCAAAAAATACAAAGATTCATTTTTGCCACAAGATTTAAATTTTTACTTAAATGAGAAAATTGAGCTCTTGCTTAAATAATAAAAAGTTCTAGCTCCCCAAACTTGATTCCTAAAGGTTCTAATCGGAGATGGAGTAGTGGGAAGGCCTTGTATCAAGGATCTCTGTGATGTTGGGACTAGAAATATGGGGTGAGAGACCCTTATGTGATGACAAATATGTTGTCAGTCTGGCATAACTTCATAAAGTTAGTTTTACAGATTTGGTAGAAAGGAAATTGCTCATTCTGTTTATCAGAAATGTCTTCTAAGACCCTTTGGGCTTGGTTTGAATCAGAACATAATTATTAATTTATTGCCTCTTTGTCATGATTTCCTGCTTTTGTCCTTGCCAGCTACAAGCTTTTTTAAATGGTCCAACCATCGTATGACTATTAGTATTTTTACAAAAAATCTATGATTCAGTATCTGACTATTTTAGGTGTATCCCCTTGTTTTGTTTATGATTCTTAAGTGCTTTTTACTTCATTACTTTTCATAATCTAGGGTGCCTTTACCCTAGCACTTATTATAACTGAATGGACTCTTTGAGTACCATTGGCTTACATTTGGTCATTTTTTCACATTCATATATCTTCTTTCTGATCTGGGGAGTGCCTTTCTTTATGGACATGTGGATGATCAGGGAAAGCTGCAAATATTTGTGGCATATAGTTTGGCTGACAGCTGTTGGATTCTTTGGAATTCAAGATGTAGGCAACATTTCATTGTTGGCAATTTTGAATGCGCATCTGCACTGGTTTGAACTTCAATTTTTAACTCTTGAATTTTCTGCCATTTCTTATACTTAACCAGAAAAAGGTTCAGGTTCCAGCGGAAAATTATGTTTGAAGACATTTCTTTACATAATCTGCATTGATTTGCCCATTATTGTTAGCAATTTTGAATGTGTATCTGCTCTCATTTGAACTTAAGTTATGAAGTTTTGCAATTTTCTGCCATCCCTTAGAATAAATCAGATAATGTCTCAAGTAACAGTTGGAAACTGTGTCCAAAAGCATGCTTTGACATAATATGCGTTGACATCCATCATCACTATTAGCAATGGTCCTGACCTACAAAACTGTTGAGACATAGAACTTTTGAGATTTCTAATTAGAAAAATAGCATAATTAGGAAAATAAAGATCTATTTCAGATAGGTACTTGAGAAAACAAGATGCAATACAATGTGCAAGTAATTTAAGTGCATTGCATACAACACAACAAATAGAGCAATAGTAGAGACAGTTCATTTTCTAGCATTATTAGGATATTTATATGATCATGTTTTGAGGAATTGTCATTCGTTAGGGTGTTTGTCTAAGTCATGATTGAGTTTTAGATCAATTACTGCAGTTTTGATTCAATTAGCAGGAAAAAGACAATTGTAACATCCCCTTTTTAGCCCTAAACTTTTCAATGACCATTAGCCTATTTCCGGAGTCCTGTAGGCTATTCAGAGGCGTTTCTAGGGATTCCAAGATTCTTGGAGGTTTCTTGCCAGCATTTCGGGGGGTATATATAGATGTTTGCTAGAGAGTTTTTTGGGTTGTTTTGAGATCCTTGGTGGGTAGTCACTGCTATTTTTGCAATGTCTATTTTTAGTGCTTGCTATTTTTAGCAAGTTACAGTTGCTTCTCAGATTAGGCTTATTTTGAGTTTGGACTCACTATTTTTAGTAAGTGCTATTTTTGGCAGTGGTCCTGACAGTAGTTTAGTGCAGGATTTCTTTTTTTGGCTGGGTTGGCAATATCAGTTGATAGCTTCTTGATATATTTGGTAGTTGGTGTCTCCACCATCCTTGGAGTTCGAAGAAAGGAAATATTTGCAACTTAAGTTATAAAGTTCGAAAAAGGCAAATTATAAGATATAACTTAAGTTATAATCTCTCTTTGTACCCCACACCTAGAAAAGGGAATTTTAAGTTGTTTTTAAAAGGGGCCATGAAGTTGGACGCCCAAGATGGGAGATTATTGAAAAATTAAAATAAATTATTTCCTCTAGGGTTGGCGTCCCTTTTGGAGGGAAAAACAACTTGAAACTTGGAGCCCAAATTCTTATTTAAACCCCCTCAGAGCTCTCATTTGGTTATGTTGAAGATTTGATAATGAAGTGCTACCGGCATGATGCTGGAATTCTTCAAGGCCTTGAAGACGAAAACCCTCAATGGTTTGTTTTAGTTTCGGAGTTGAGAGATACTCCCTTGCTAGATTGGAGGAGATTCATTTCAGGAGATTCTGTTGAGCTTAATGGTTATGTTTTCAGTTTGATGATGGATTACTTTGATGATTTTTAGGCTTGTTTTGGCTTTTGGTTGAGTTATTTCAGTGCAGATTAGAGTCTTTTTGGTGTGTTTTATCAGACCTTGGGTTTGTTGGTTCATGACTAGCTGATCCACCTTTTTGCTCACACCCGTTGGAGGAGTTGAAACCTTTTTGTGGGTACTGGCTCATTATCTTTCTCATGCTTGGGCGCCCCCATGCCTAAGTTTTGGTGATTTTAGGAGGAATGGATTTTTAGAGCAGGTCGCCCTACCTAGAAGGCCATACACCTTGGCTGGAAGTCGTTTGGGCTTGTGACATTGTTGTTCATGCTTGTTGATGGCGGGTCACTACCTTGACTTGAACGCCTAGGCTTGTTCTATCATTTGCAATTCGTTTGGTGAGATCGTGTTGAGTATTGGAGGAGTTATGGCTGTTTGTAGGTTGCTGATTGGGGCTTTAGATCTGCTGTTCAAGCATACCAGACCGCTGTACAAGTGTATCAGACCTGTTGCAGCATCTTACTTGACCTTCTATTGACCTCCAGTGACTATATCTTGAGGTATACTTGTTCTAGTTTGAAGGGGGTGTTATTATTCTTCATTGTAGCGTCTTGGGAGGGTGTTTTACTTCACATTTCTGTCATTTACCTCTCATAACAGCAGTATGTAATGATCTGATTTGATTATGTTGAGGCCCTATGTTCCACCAAATTTCCGGTACGGGGGGGACGAGTTTCAGGGACGACATTTTTGGGGACGGGGGGATGGCTATATATATATATAGAGAGAGAGAGAGAGAGAGAGAGAGGCTATATATATATATAGAGAGAGAGAGAGAGAGAGAGAGAGAGAGAGAGAGAGAGAGATTCATATAGGGAAATTTCAGATATTCATATGAGTAATGATAATCATAACAATGAACATTCATAAAGTTGCAAATGTAATCACCAATCATATTGACATATGCATCATAGAGTCGAACAAATTAATACTACAGCTACTTAATTGTTTCCATGGACCATAATTCATGTCAAACAGTCAATGTGCATATGATATAAAATAATAAAATGCCCAAAGGCTACAAGTTTGCACTACAAATGTCAAAATGACAAAGTCACAAGTGTTCGAAACATAGTAATAGAAAGTATGACGGCTGCCTCTACTCGACATTTGCCAACATTGCATCAAAATCAGACCTAGAGTTTGAGTCACTGCCACTATGAGTATGAGAGGCTGGCTCATCCAATGGAACTCCAACCAATCCCTCATGTGTCTCCTCATCGATTTGTGCGATGTCCTTTGGATCAACATCCCACCGTAACATTGGAGTCTGTCCATAATCAGGAGTTTGACGATCCTAGTGTCGCAGAGCACTATGCACAACCACTAATTTCTCTACCTGTCTAGAGGTCAGCCTATTCCTCTTCATAGAGTGAATAAAGTTGTATGTTGACCAATTCCTCTCTGCAGCAAAGGAATTAGCAACCTGTGAGAGGAGAGAAAAACTAAATTATTAATTTAGTAAATTTACTAATTAGAACATTCAATTATGGTTATATAAATGTTCAACACTAATCTAAATCAAATTATGTTACTATATTAGTATTACTTGTGAAAGGAGGCGAATAGCAAGCGTCCTCAATTGTGGTGTATTCTTCCCATGCCATGACCACCATCCAATAGGATCCCTTTGAGCTACTATAGTTCTATCTACCTTGGCCTCTGGTTTGCCGAATGTTGGACCACAAAGATTAACAAAGTCAGTGAATTGTGTACGAACTAGACTTTCCTCCTCAATTGAATACATTTTTGTAAGGGCTCTCATAAACCCATCTTTCACCTCATCATCATCACAAGGAGGCATCTACCAAGTCTTGGTACATACCATTTGGGATTAAGAGCAAAGGCTTCCATATGAAGTGGGGTGTTCATAGTGTTCCACTGCCGCGTCACAATGGGCTTAATCTCTTGCTCATATAATCCCGAATTAGGATCCCTATAAAAAATTGCTTTCTTCATTCTTCCAAGTATGGAGTCAAATGTTTCATAAATCTCTCCAAGACTTGGAGAGTTTGTATCAACATATCTTATGACATCCACAACTGGTGAAATGATGGAACAAATATATCTGCAAACAAAAATTTGAAAAAAGACAAGTTAGAACTTAAAAAATTAAAAAATATTAATAATAAAATCATATTATTTTTTTTATAAAATCAGCAATCAATAACAAATTAACAATTTTTTTACCTCACATTGGACCACCAAGTATCATTAAGAATTTTTCGTTTGATGCTTCTCCCTTTTTTCGTGCTTGCCATAAACCATCTATTCCACTCTGAATTAACCATCATCAACTATAGAGCCTCTTGCACCTCAAATATCCTCTCTAACAAAATAAAGTAGCTGGCATACCTTGTCTCTAGAGGCTTGAGAAATTCCTTATTCGAAAAATGTCCTAAAGAGAGCAAGTGAGGTGTGATGGTTGCAAATAAACATTTGAATGTCTCTAGCCTCTACAACCACTTGGTGCATCCAATCTATCTTCCCTATGTCTTTCAATGCGTTGTTCAACACATGAACACAACAAGGGGTCCAAAAGATGTGCTTGTAAGCACTCTTAGCCATCAAACCTACTAATTTGCACACACATGCTGAATTAGTAACCACCTGCACAACATTGGCTGCCCCAACCTCCTTTATAGCCTCTTTCAAAATATTAAATTGGAATTCTGCATCCTTGTGCTTCCTAGAACAATCAATGGCTCTAAGGAAATATGAACCGGCTGAACATGTGACTATGATGTTGATAAGTGGTTGATGTCTAATATCGGTCCACCCATCCATGATAATAGAGCAGCCCATCCTAATCCAACATTGTCTCATGTCCTCCATCACCACACTCACCTTAGAATATTCTTTGTCAAGGAGTGTAGTGCGTAATATATTTTCTCTAGGGGGGATGAATGAGGTACTAATAGTTGCCACATCTTTAAACATTTGTTTGAAGTAGGGAGAACGTGCTACATGGAATGGGATGGCATGGGCATAGAAAAAATTGGCAATGGAGGACTCTGCCACATCTCGTGCTTGCACATTGAACATACTCGCAAGTGCATTTTGCTGCTCACTAGAAGTACTAGCCTTCCTCTTCCCTCTTGTGGAAATATGAACACCACCCGCACCACTACGACCACTACCAACACTAGGACTACCAAACATAGAGGGCATAGGTGAAGTTGAATGTGCAGATTGAGTTTGCATTGGCTGCTCCATAGGCTTTCCTTCGGCCTCCATGTGCAATCTATAACACTCTACCCTCACAAAATCTTTTATTTTTTCACAACCTTTGACCCTATGGCCTACAAACCCAATAGATGAGAATAGAGTCTTGTGTAGCTCCCATAAAATTTATCTTTACAAGTGTGACATTGCCACAATCTACTACCCCTGTGTTTTTTCCCTTTGCCTTGGTCTATAGGTGATGCTAATTGAAGAAGAGGTTTTTTACAAAGTTGCATGGACACGGATATAGATACAAATACAGATATGGTATTGGATATAGATACGACCATTTTTTAAGACCCCCAATATGGATATGGTTGGATACGACTTTCATAAAAAAAACACACATATATTTTCTAAGTTATTAGAGGAGATTTTCATTACTTTATAAGCAAATAAGTAAATATAAATTAAAATAATATTAAAATTTAAATATTAATAATTGAGTAAAGAATAAACTTTTAATTATATATTTATAAATTTTATATATATTTAAAGAATAATATATATTTTAAAAAAAAATCTCTAATGTTTAAACAACATAATATAAATATAAAATTTAAACAATTAACTTTTTTAAATCTATAAAAATTAAAATGCCAAAAAAAGTAGAGTTGCACTAGAAGAAGGCCTAGAAAAATGGGTCGCTGAAATAGAAAAATGTTTCATTTGTCTTCCTCATTTGGTTTAGGTTTTGTTTATACAAAAACAAAAAATAAAATTGTAGGATTGAAGTTTTTAAGATTAAGTTTAGGAAAATTCACGCTAGATTTTTTGAAAATCAAATCACATAGTATCCGACACGACTGGAAAATCAAGATTTTTTGGGCACGCGTGGGTACGGTATCCAATGTGTATCTGTGGTGTATCGTACTCGTATCCGTATTTGTATTGGATACAGGGATACGCATGCCTGAGGAGGGGCAAGGGCGTATCCGACTACTTTGGTTTTTTAGGATTAAAAGGCCTTTTGCAAATGCTTTCAAATCTTCAGAAGGGATTTCATATGGGTTTGTTTGAGGCTGCCCCCTTTCAATTGATTGGGTTTCTTCTCCCCTCTCACCATGACCACTACCTTCACTAGTGCTGCTCATTTTGTTTTGCTTTGGTTTTTGTAAACTGAAAATTAAAAAAAATACAAAAAATCATACATTTCATCATTTAAACTTAGAAAAAAATGGAAAAAAAAGAAAAATAATGGAATAATAACTTACCTCTTTCACTTCTCTTGCTGATTGCTGCCTTAATGCTCTCCTTTTTGCCTTCTAAATGCTTGTTTTTCTTCTCGAGCAGCTCCTTCAAACCCTCCTCTTTCTCTTCTCACTTTGCTCTTGGCTGCAATTTTTTTTTGGCAAGTTAAAATGAGGTCAAATGAAGTTTTAAGTTGCCATATTAGGGTTGGGAGGGCGTGGGGTCCACATACAAAGGCATTAATTTTTTTTTTTTTAATTTAGACTTTTTATTTGATATTTAAATGTTGCTGGAAAAAAGGGGATGGTTGGCCGTCCCTGGGACGGTTGAGGGACGATTGGGCGTCCCTTGATCGTCTCTTGGACGACTAACCGTCCCCTAGCCGTCCTCAGTATGTTTCCTCAATTCGGGGACGTTTCTGAAAAAAAGAAACTTTTTGGGGATGCTTGAAAAACATCCCCAAGGCGTCCCCCATCCTCGAGACGTCCTCGGTATTGGTACAATGGGCAAAAAGGTAGGGGATGCGTCCCCATGTACCACTGTGTTAAGCTCATTGTAACACCATTGGTAGTACCGTTGGTGAATGCTCTTGTACTTGCATTCAGCTATTCCGAGTCACCCCATCATACAATGTGGCGAGGCATTTGAAGTAGTGTTCCACAGAGTTTCCTGACGGGGACGGGGGGATAGAGGGTCTAAGTTTGGGAACGACGGTAGGGAGCGGCGGGGGGGCGGTGCTGATATACATATGGTACTTGAATAACTAGTTATAAAAAGATGTTTAAGAATAACATTTCAAATTAAACTTTGAGATTTCTATTATATGAATATCAAAAATATGACATGTCACATCATAATATCATATCATAAAGATGATTACAATGAGTAGCATGATACATTGATATCAAAATAAGTACAAAATGCATAAATGAAAAATCATAATATCATATCATAAAGATGATACAATGAGTTGCAAAACATCAAATGTGAAATGGCATATGTGAGCAAAAAAATGAAGAATGAGAGTGTTTTGTTTAGCTTAGAGGCTTTTAGAAGGGTCCCACAAGCCTTTAGGGTTCAGCCCAAGGCTCACATTCCTAAAAAGTAAAAGATATTTTTTTAAAATTTGCTTTTTTGCACATCCTAGCGGGGGGGACTTCTGGGCGTCTCCGAGACGCTTGAGGGACGGCTAGAAGTCCTTGAGACGTCTCGGGGACGTCTAGGAGTCCCCGACGTTTCCTTGGAGTTTGCCAAGTCCCGGCGGCAGTGGGGGGACGTTTCTCAGCCATCCCCAAGTCTCCGAAACGTCTGGGTCGGGGGAACGACTAGATTTTGGGGGGGGACGCGTCCTCGTGGAACATTGATTTGAAGTGAATCTCTATGTTATCCTCTTGAGCCATCCAAAACCGGTCAAAAATGTTTATAGTGCTTCACCACTAGGAAGTGAGAATCAGGGAGATTGCTTGGTTCCTTCCAGTGTTACAAGACTCGCCAAAACTCGGTGAGTTTGGGCTAGTTGCGAGGCAAGTGACCCTAAACGAGTCCCAAACTCGCCGGACTTGGTTGACTCGATAGACTTGCCGAGTCTCGTGCCCCAGACTCGACCGTCACTTTGTGGGCTTAACTTGCAAAAAAAACACATTTTAAACTTTCTTTTTTTTTCTTTTTGCCTATATACTTTCCTCTATTCCTCGAAAAGGCACTTCATTTCATTTTCAAGCCAAGTAAGAGAGAAAAAAGAGAGAAGAGAGACAAAACACAAATGCATTGAAGGAAAATCAACAAAGAGATTGAGCATCAAACGCTTATTGAATCACATTTGTGCAGGTTCGTAGGTGATTTTGCTGCATCTAGAGGAGTCTACAAGGGATTGGAAAGAGATTTCCGTTGATTTCAAAGAAGATTGAAGAGGTATGTTTGAGTTTTGAAGGTTTTTTTTTTTTTTAACCAAAACTTTAGTTCTCTTCTTTTTTTCTTCTTTGTTTTTTCTATTTTGTTTTAGTGAAACAAAGAACAAGTTACAAATAAATACAAACCCTAGGTGTGTGTGTTTAAGTTTTTTGTTGAACAAACCTGCGCCTTTGCCATAGACAGTTAGTGGGCACTGACTTGTCACCCATCACGTTGGAGGAGGTTGATCCACAGTTAGATTGGATCATTGAGGTGAAGGATCTTGTTTTTACCGATGAGGACCTTGATTGGGTCAACTAGGTGGATCAAGAGGCAGAGGTAGTAGCCATGGCAGAGGAGGAGGATAGAGCACGAGGAGACACCTTAGATGTTGGTTTGGGTGCCATTGAGTCTGAGACTGAGACATAGGCAGAGATGATGGCTGCAATATCATCCAGAACCTATTTTAGACGTCTACGTAGGAGGACTAATGCTTAGTGATCCAGGCTCCTCTGAGCCATAGACTTATAGCTTTTGTTTTAATTTTGTTATATGTTTCGAACTTTTGATGCCATGGATTTCATATTCCATGAGTATTGTATACATTTCACGACATTTATATATCTAACTGTTTTGACTGTTACTACTGTTATTTGTATTAAGTAATTACTTATTTCCTTAAGCTAAAATTTGCGTTTATACTTATGTGATCGATATATGTTGTGTATAGGATCATAGTAGTTTCTATTTCATGATCATACTAAATGGTGCATGAAACAAGCTTTAAATCCTTAAAAATCTCTGAATTTCTTGGGTTTTTCTATTTGCCGAGTCTTTGCCAAGTCTTGGGCGAGTCTAGGCTCCGAGTCCGAGTCCGAGTCGAAAATCGGCTTGCCAAGTCTGAGGCGAGTCCGAGTCTTGTAAAACTGGTTCCTTCCCATGCCATTCGATGTTCCCCCATTAATTACCTTGTTAGCGAGAGCCAACACCACCCGCCCCAACTTACTTCCTCTTGGGCCATCTTCCCCAGCCCAGGAGGAGATAGTTCGTGCATCAAATTGAATGTTGAGAGGGAATAAAAAGTGAATCCGAGTGGCTGCCGACTTCACATTCAGTTGATTCCCCTTGCATTTCAGGATTCAAATCAAGGGAATGCCCTAGGAGTTGCCCCTATCTATATATCTGGCCGGACCTCTTTCTATTCTCCCCAGTTGGAAAAGTGGAGAAAACACCCATGGTTGACAAGGAACTATGACCTCCCAAAATTATGAGACCTTGACTTAAAGGACATCACGTTTGATAAGAGTTTATATGTCTGACGACACACTTGTCATTCAGTTTTGGTTTGTCAAGGACTACTTGTGGCTGTTGAAAGAAAAATAATTCTGTTCACTACAAAATTTACATGGATGAAAACCTCACATGGCTGCAAGTAGAGGAGCTCAAAACAACCCACATGGAAAGATCTGATTGCTCTGATATCAATTGATATAGCCATGTATTGCTGAATGTGCTTGAGTGAATATTTACATAATTGAAGCCAATACATAGAAAAGCTTAAAATGATATCTAATGTTCCTAGCTGTCTGTTTACTTTTATTTATTTCTATCTACCCTTTATAGTTGTTCCACACATCCACTTTTAAGTCGTTGCTATCTATCCTTTACAGCAATTCCAGTTCTCTGCCAACATTTTGATTTATTTCTATTTTACCTGTACAGCTATTCCAGCTGTCAACTACTTTATTTCTAGCTACCTATACATCCGTTTAATTTACTTGTACTTTTTTTTCTATTTAGTCTCAGCCTACTTGCTTATAGACTATAAATAAATTTTGAACTACTTAGTAGATCCTCATCAAAAGGGCGAAAAAATATTTTATAGTGAAGTCAACTTGATCTATTGTTGTCCGTTAGACTAGATCTGAGAAGTTTAGGGAAAATCATCCATGTTCTCATAATAGATGCTAGAATCTAAGCTTAGTATTCAAAAGGATTATTGTCCTGCTTTAGTACTACTATGAAACAAAAGACATGGGAAGGAATTCTGGGAGAAAAGTTATTCAACAAAGAAAATCAAGGAGATATACAGTTGTCAAGCATACACGTGGCAGGTATGACAAAGCTGATAAGGTATAATTAGGTGACATGAACAATACAAAGAAAAAGGATTGAAATGACATGTCAAATACATGAAATGCAAATATTTTTATTTATCTTTGGTTGTACATGATTAAGATAAAGCATGGCATGTAGATAACCAACGGGCAATAATCTGCAACTGCAAAGTAGTAGGTGCATGACCACCCCTAGGTGACATTTTTGGCTAACTAAATGTCGTCATTCATGGCCCAAGCAGATTGTGGTAGTCTTTCTATTCCCAGTTGGATTTGTACTAGTGCACCTCTAATGATGCTTTCTTCTTGGTTTCTTGTATTTCTCATAGAGACCCATGAAGCCCTGAATGAGCTCTTCCACCAATTACTAGTTATCATTAGCTGTTATGCTTGAGATGTAAACCTTGCACTTCTAGTTGGTCTTTATGAATCTGGTGGCAAGGCTTGCCTAATTTTCCCTTGCCTCTGGTCAAAGGTTTTGTATATGACCTTAAATGAGCATTCCAAATTCATGTGGTTTCCAAGTCTAGAGGGGTTTTCCCCTACTTTAGGATATCTTGTTGTTTGCTACTTCCTCCCAATTTTGTTTATTGTTTTCCATATTGATGGTGACTTGTATGTTGGGTTTGATTAATTTTTTTTCATGCTACTCTTCTTTGGATGAACTGATTTGTAATGTCCCTTACCCAACTTTGCCCTAGAATTCGCTTGTTGATTATATTTAGGGTTTCTTCTTTATCAAATGAATGTTCTCTTTGACTAAGTAATCTTGGATTGAAATCTGCATTTAATATTTCCACATGTCCATATATCTGTTAGCATTAATATCTAGATATCCAAATATAAATAAGCACCAATCAATAATAAAGACATATGAGGAGTGGCATGGGTAGAGTCGTCTGAAGCGTCCTATCAGGACAACCCACCCCTTGGCCCCGAGCGGCATGAACGTCTTAGAGTGGCATGGGTAGAGTCGTCTGAAGCGTCCTATCAGGACAACCCACCCCTTGGCCCCGAGCGGCATGAACGTCTTAGAGTGGCGTGCTTAGAGGAAACACTTGTACTTGCTTTCTCTACCCGTGCCACCACCTCGGAAGACACTCAACCTACTAGGGGAAGCCAGCGGAGCTTATAAGTGGTTCCGGGCCTACCACCCCTCCATGGCCGCAGCGGATTGCTAAGTGGGACCCCCACCCCTCCATGGCTGTAGCGGATTGTTAAGTGGGGTTTTTAGGCACCACTTTTCTCAGGCCCTTCCTCCCTAGTAGGCTTGCAAACACTCAGAAGACAATCTTTTAGTAATCAAATACATCTGCTTTTATTACTGATTCTTGAAGTCAATATCAACATCATTATCATCATGATAATATTAAAGAAAGCATTACACCAATAATCCAATTAGCAATATTTGTTTCTTATATTCAAAATATGCTAAATATTGTTGCTAGGTGAGTACATCCCCTGAGTTGTTGTATCTTTCCATGTTTTCTGATTCCTTACTCGCCTCCTTCAACCTTATATTGGATTGGTCATAGGATGAGGACAATTCATAAATATACATAATCTACTTATGTTTATATTAAAGAGTCACCATTACTTATAAGGCTTAATAATTGCTGCAAGCATCATTATTGTATATTCACAAGTGATTCACATATATACTTACCCATATATATATATATATATGTATGATTTTATAATATACTTATATATTTTATATATTAATATTTCCAACTGATTTGTTGTATTCATATCTTGATTCATACTAATTTATTTTATTCCTAAATCTGCTGTTTACTCAGAAATATCTATCTCAGATTTGTTATCTTCTTTTTATTTCATGGTTCATATTCTATTCCCCCCCTTGCTTTGGAGATGATTCCCTCTAAATATTGTTGTGGTTTGAAAAGTCACATCTTCTCCTTTCCTATGGACGTGGCCTTTGTGATTTGCTGCCTTTTGGAAAGCTAAATGAATTGATGCCTTTGTAGATAGATAATGTCTTTGTTATTTATTTATTAACCACACTCATCTCTCATATATTACCAATGCTTTGATTTATTATTATTATTTATGTTACTTTATATTTGTCATTTGTTTATTCTATATTTTATAGTTGCTTATTTTACATTTTCATATTTAGTTTTATTTGTTATTTATTTTACTTTTATATTTGTTATTTGTTTATTTAGTTCATACTTTATACTTGTGAATTTTATATTAATTTTATCATCTATTATAATTACAATATTTAAATTGTTTTACATTTTAATATTTATAACATTGCATTTGGTAATTTAATTATAATATTATCTTGTGAGAATTATAATTAAATTACTAATATTTATAATTTTTAATATGTATTTTGTATTTATCTTATGATATAATATTTTTATAATAATATTTAAATTGAAATTTTATAATTTTGGTATCTATTTTATTTAGTGTTTGTATTTCAATAGGTTACGATATTGGGGACATGACATGATTCTTGTTAGTGATTTCAATGATTGTATGAGGATGCACCATATGCTTATTTGTGAACTTATGAGTATGAAATTTGTCTTTTTGGTTTAGGTTTAGAGGATTTTGGGTTGCAGAAGTCTTCCATGAATGGGGGGAATTCTGCTATGGTGCACAATAGGTGCCTTCTCCAGTTTACTGAATCCCATGATCTTTGTTTGTTCCTTCTATTCATAACATGTAAGAATTTGTCGTGTATGTGTTACATGGTTATGAGTCTATTATGAGGCTGCCAGCTTATTTATAGGGGCATAGTGCTATGCAATGTCATGGTTTATGCATCAATGATAATAGGAAGAAAGTTGTTGACAGCAGATGCCGAATTAACAATATGATCATAGATATTGGGCATCAAGGATTTGGATGCTAAATACAGATGAGTGTTTTAGAGGCTGGAGATCAGAGTTGATACCTAGAATGAAAGAAGAGGCTGTCCCCCCAAAATAAAGGTAGCTAGAAATAAAGTATTTGACAGCAAACAGTAAATTGGCAATTTGACATCAAGATATTTGGGTACCAAATACATGATAAGTGTATTAGAGGCTGCAGGTCAGAGCCGATACCCAAAATTAAAGAAAAGCCTGCCCCCCCAAAAAACTCAAAAAGTACAGAAAATTGACTGCAGGAACTTTGAAATAAATGAAATTTATCTGTAGTTTGAAATTTGAAAATATGCAGAAAGTTTCAGATATGAGAAGGCCTGATTGCTATTCTCTGATATCATTTGATATGTCCATGGATTGCTGAATGTGTATTTTTGAATATTTTCATAGTAGAAGCCTATAAAAAAACTTAAATGATATTTGATGTTCCTAGCTGTCTGTCTGATTTTATTTATTTCTATCTACCCTTTATAGTTGTTCCACCCATCCACTTTTAAGTCATTGCTATCTACCCTTTACAGCAGTTCCAGTTCTCTGCCAACTTTTTGATTTATTTCTATTTTACCTGTACAGCTGTTCCAGCTGTCAACTACTTTATTTCTAGCTACCTATACATCTATTTAATTTACTTGTGCTTTATTTCTATCTAGTATCAGCCTACTTGCTTATAGACTATAAATAACTTTTGAACTACTTGGTATGCCCTCATCAGAAGGGAAAAAAAGGATTTAATAGTGAAGTCAACTCGATGTATTGTTGTCCTTTAGACTAGATCTGAGGAGTTTAGGGCAAATTATCCATTTTCTCATAATAGATGCCAGAATCTAAACTTAGTATTCAAAAGGATTATGTCATACTTTAGTACTACCATGAAACAGAAGACATGGGAAGGAATGCTGGGAGGAAAGTTATTCAGCAAAGAAAATCAAGGAGATATACAGTTGTCAAGCATGCAAGTGGCAAGTATGGCAACACTGTTAGATATAATTAGGGGACATGAATAATACAAAGAATAAGAATTGAAATGACATGTCAAATACAAGAAATACAAATGTTTTTATTTATCTTTGGTTGTACAAGATTAAAATAAAGCATGGCATGTAGATTTAGGAAAGAGAGCACATGTCTTGAAATCAAGATTTTGACAAAGAAGGCAGCACTGTAATGCAAGAGTTGATATAGAAACTCTATTATTTTTGCGTTTCCTTTTAGTGGTCCTGATTAGCATTTGTAATTTTATGTACTTTTTAGTCCCACTGGGTTACTTTGGACATTTGTGGACATCAATATACTTTTTTTCTCTCTTAACCAACCAGTTATGCTCCTAGGATTTTTGTCCGCTGTATTTGCACAAGACCCCGACTTTCCTCTTGAAGATATGCTACGATTGTCTTTTGTTTATTTTCCAATTTTCAATGTTTATGCTGCATTGGTTACTAATATCTACAGAAGAAGCTGCTTGATTGTGTCTGTATCCTATGATTGTCTATTGTTTTTTTCCAATTTTCAATGTTTATGCTGCATTGGTTACGAATGTCTACAGAAGAAGCTGCTTGATTGTGTCTGCCTGCTCTCTTATCAAGTTTCTGTTGTATTTTTTATTTGATATGTGACATTGTTTTATTTGTTATTTAGTGAGGCAAAAATGTGGAGTTGTATTCTGCTTAGTTGTTTTTTCAAAGATAATCAAGTCAATATTTTTCGAGATCATTGTTTGATTGGCTAGGAATACCTTATGCTTGAAAGGGCTTCTTTAACCATATATTTGATTAGTTTTCTTGAGGCACGTATTTAGAACTCTATCAATTGAACCTGCTTGTCAAATCACATTGACAAGTAGGCTTAAAAAACATGTCTGAGTAATCCAAACTCAGGTGCAAAATATTAAAATAAAAAGTACCAAAAATATTAGGTAACATGAATGTAAAAAAGGAGAAACATTTACAAGAAAAAATGTAAAATATAAAAGAATATGATGAAAAAGTCGACAGAATTAAGTTGGGTATTCATTATCATAAAAGTTTCATTAAAACCCATAATTTTAATGAATAAATGTGATGTTTTTTATTTACATTCAATGCTCTGGCTCCAATTAATAGTAAATAATAATAAGTTTTACAATCCCAATCAAAACTATGGAAAAATACTAATTCAAGCAAAACATGTAACTATCTGATCAAAGGTTGAAATAAGATTCTCCAACGGATTATGTGCACTAGGTCATTTTTGTTGATTGCAAACTGCAAGTTTTTTTATCTCATAAAATGCACTGAAGGTACATTACTTATTATGCAGCTTCTTATTGCAATATGTCCCTGCATAAAGGGAATGCCTTCCTGAACATTTTCTTGTTAGAAGAATTTTCACAGATCTGATCTGCTCAAAGAAACATAAATTATATTCTCTTGTCCAATCCTGTGAAAGTTTGCATTTTGTATCGGGTTTTTGTTTTGTAAGAAGTGTTGATCATTTAAGAGCAGTTAAGAATTAGGAAATTGTAATTCCCCGATGCTATCTTTCAAAAGCTGTCTGAGGACATAAATCTTCTAAGAACTATCCCTAAGAACCATGGGAGTTAGAAAAAACACAATGCTTGCTTGAAAAAATACTCCTTACTAAATGTTGAAAGCCTTAGCACTAATTTCATCTAAAATAATTTAGATTTTAAATTTTTAGGGAGATGACAATGTTTACTTTGTTCAAGTGGCATGCTTATAGAACAATCTTATATACAAAAATATAATGCTTCTCTTGGTGCTTGCCAGATTATTTGGTCACTGTCTATATTTCCCATCGTTTTGGCATTTGAGTTGCTTAGGCATGCTTTAATGTCACAATAATTCATGCATCTTCTGAAAGGTCTAGTCATTATATTTTATCCATAGAAAACAAGTTATAACAACTGTTGAAATTCAGCTTTTGTATGAGCTAGAACTCAGTAACTTTTGAGATATCAGGTCACTAATATAATTGTATTAAAGTTTAATAGCTATTCTTATTGGAGACATTTGAATTGATTTTCTATATAGGTTGTTGAAAAGTTTTATCAAATTCGACGAGCAGCTCTTGGGGTACTTGATGGGGAGCCTGATGGAGATAAGGCAATTTGCCTTCTACAGGACCCTGCACACATGTGGAGTTTCAGCGAAACAGAGGATTATCGCACTCAGATGGTAAACCGTAAAAATAAACATATACTGTTGTTCTAGTCTGTGCACATCTACTTTATAGAATGGGCTGTTGGAAATAAATTCTTAATCAATGTTATCCTTTAAGTTAATGGGACCTAGTTTTCGTATTTCCTGCTTAGACTATTGAAGTAAATTTTCTTACCAGGTATAGCAACACCATTTGACTTATTATACTGACTATATTCTTTCCATTACTCTCTCTCAATTATTATGTATCACTGTGGCTAGTAACTGAATGCTCATGTATTGCATAATTCATCAACTGTCATTTTGACCTGTCACATTTCTACTGAATCAGATTGTACAGCAGAAATCTCATGAATATGCACAACCATATATGGCATCAAAGTCACATATATAGATGTTGAGCCCAAGTTTCTATTTCATGATTTTAGGATATAAAAATTTCAACAAACATCTTCTCATGAGCATTGATTTAGTTCTCTAGGAAAGGATATGCATTACAATGAAGACTAGATAAGGGATTTTCATGGATCCATACTCCAATGTTTATGTTTGCTTGTTTTGACTGGGCAGAGGAAGTAGCATGCTAGGCTGGACAAAAGTGATGCACGTCCTATGATATTTCACAAACAATGTTTTTTAATGGGGCATCCTCTTTTGTTTCCAAATGTTATTTTATATTACAGTTACAATCCTAGAATGAAGTTATAGACTGGAATATAGTTGCAAAACTCACAAAAAACTCACGAAACTCACAAGTCAGATCCTGGGCCAAGTGACTCGCCCAATAACTCACTGCCTGAGTTTTTGTAAAAACTTGTATTTACCCCCCTAATAACTCTCCAAAACCCTGTGATTTTGCCATTAAAACTTGCCCCAATGAATATAAAGATTTTTTTTAATCCAAAGTTAATTTTGTTTTTTTCAATCTTCATTTTTGCATTTTGTGGAACAAATGGTGCAGCAAGCATGTGGTTGGCAACCAGTAAATTGATTTTTTTCCTTTCATTTTCTGCAATTTTGGCTTTCATTTCTGTGGTTTCCTTGCTTGCAAATCAATTGAGGGAATGTCCCTGCTTGCAAGTTGTTTATATATATATTGAGTATTTAATAATACTCAATATGAATATAAATGACCTGAAAGCTTGAAATTTCATAGTTTAAACTTTAAAACTTGAATAAAGTTTAAAGTTAAAGGACCAGCCAAGACAAGAGACCATAATGGATAAATCCTTTCTATGTTGAAAGTGTTGATACATTGATACATGTTGAAAGTTTAAACAGCTTGTAGGCTGTAATTTTGACATTTTAATATCCTTTCATTTAAAGTCAAAGTAAACCAACCAGCCAAGACAAGAGCCCATAATGGATAAATCCTTTCTACACTAAAAGTGTTGATACATTGATACATTTTGCAAGTTTAAACTACTTGCAGGCTGTAATTTTCATAGTTTAATATCCTTTGATTCCTTTCTTTGCTGAAGCATGAAAGTGTTGATTTAGAGATCAATAGAATGTTGGATGTTGAAATTATATGAATTTTTGAATTTTGTTCATAATACATATTCCAAGTTTAAATGACTTACAGGCTTGAATTTTCACTGTTAATTCAAGCTTGTAGGTCGTTTAAAAATGCAATATGTATTATGAACAAAATTTCAAAAAAATAATATAAGTTCCACATCCAACATTCTATTGATCTCTAAATCAACACTTTCAGCATAGAAGTTCATACGTATTCAGAGGTTGAACTTGTTTTTTGGTCTATGATATGTATTCAATTTTAATTTTGATTTATATATGATGAAAATCAGTAATATATTTTACAAATTCAGTAAAATGTGTGTTTTAGAAGAACATTTAATTTTTTTTAATGTATTTTCAAATGTTTGGTAATTTGTCAAGTCCCAAGTTTTTAAAAATTTTAGGCCCACCAAGTCATTACTGAGTCCGAGTTTTTCAATTATGGACTGAATATCTTCTAATCAATCCTCCCATGCATACACATATTTCCTAAGTTGCCAGTTCTGGTATTGGTTCGAGTTCGGGTTTGGGGGTTCGGTTCGCAGGTTCGGCTAAATTTTTTTGGGGGTTTGGGTTCATTCGTACCTATGTCACAAGGTTCGAGTTTGACAACAATAAAATTTGGATAAAGTTTGGTGAGGGAAAATAATTTGAAAAAAAAATGCCATTAAATTCGCCTTAGATAAATTGATTTTTTAAAGATATAAGTAAAAGATCCATAAAAAATAAAATAAAAATATTATATTAAATTTGAATACATTATAATAAATTCAAAAACATTATAATATAATATGTTTAAAATTAAAAATTTAATATACTTATTATTAATATATAAATAATAAATATGTTAAATTTTATATATTAAATAATATTAATAAATATATTAAATTTTATATGTTAAATAATAAATAGATGATAATTAAAAATCTAATTTAAGTATTTTAAAATATTAAATTTTAATATATTGAGTTAAAAACAAAGTTAAATAAAAACAAAACCCAATAATATAAAGATATGTTTATTTTTAAAAAACAAAACATTAATATAAAAACGAAAACTAAAAATTTAAATCAAAATATTAAATATTAAACGACTCTACAGCCCTGAACTCAAAGCATTCAGTCTGTAAATTGAGTATGCACTCAATGGGTGGATGGATGGGAATTGCTCTTCAAATGAATATAGAAAGCTTATCCTCTATCAATTGAGCCCTATTTTGGGTGGAGCCGGTGTCCCCCTCCCTCCAATTATAGTATTCACCCATGGGGTGGCAGATTCAGCGTTGGTACCAATAGCGTTGATAGCAGCTTCAAGGATTGAATGGGATTGTGGCACTCTACTCGCCAATGCAGAGGAAAGGGAATGGAGCACTTTGCTTTGCTGGATGCGTTGGGTGGCTTACTGTGAGCAAGCTTTATGGCCTAGGATTTGGAACGAGCAAACGACTCTACGACCTCACTTGCTCCTGGCCACGAAACCAAACTATTGGTCGTAAAAAAACATCATGAATTTATTGCTCTTGGCGCATGGGTTAGTTTTTCTCCTCATACCTCATTAGCGGGTGGTGAAAGAAATATAATTTCCATCATTCGTGCTGCTTGACTTGAGAAAAACCCTAGAAAATGTTTTTTAAAAAATATATTTTATTAAAAAAAATTACTCCCTTTACCATTCGAATATTGGGTGAATTCCAATTATTTTTTATTCATGTTCTGAAGTTTGCTGAAATTTGAACTTGATGGTTGAAATTCGGTGAACCTTGTGACATAGGTTCGTACAAAAAACATGTAAAAATCGTATATATATATATTGGAATGAAAAGGGAAAAAACGAGATTGCTCTCGAATCAAAATATTGTCAATCACATTACACTAGAAAACTATTACATTGTATTGGCATTATAAAGCTATGATTCCTATATAAAACTATTTACGGGAAAATAACTACCCGAACTAAATTTTTATTTATTAAATTAACAATAGCTTGTTAATTTATTTATTTAACTATATATCAAGTACTAAATTTCTAACACCTCCGCTTAGTACTGACATAGAGGAAAACTAGAAATTAGTACACATATTCTTCGTCAATTTGATGTGGAGTTTCTTCATCACTTGAAGTGTGGTCCTGTCCTTCAATCATCAAAGTGTTATCTTGCAACTTTCCATCAAGAAGATCCCATGCTCTCTGTTTGCAATTCAATAGTACATGCCCTGTCTTTTTACAATAGAAACATGTGCCACTTGCATGTTTGAACTTTGTCATATGTTTGAATTTTTTGTAAGAAGTACTAGCTTTGTTTTGTGCAGTCAATGCAACTTCTTCTTCTGAAACATGTTTGTTTCTTTCATCAAGCAATGTGGATATAATACTTTCTAGACTTGGATTGATTTTGCTTAAGGTGAATACCTTGTGAGACATACTATTTAAAAGAATAGCTTTTGCATCATTTTCCTTTATTTCTTCATTTATACCAGCCAACTGATTTATCAAAGAACGAAATTTGCTGATTTGAGACACTATATCTTCACCTTCTTCCATTTTTAAACCATACAACTTTTGTTTTATAGTTATTTCTGCACTATCAGCTTTTGATCCAAACAAAGTATTCAATGTTTCTCAGATATCCTTAGAAGATTTTTTAAAATCTACATGATGCAAATAAGGTTTAGATAAACCGAGACCAATAATAGCCAATGCTTTCTTATCTTTTACCTTCCATTTTTGAAGTTCATTTGCATTTGTTGGCTTTGCAACTGTACCGTCAACAATTTCCTAGAGATCTCTTTCAATTAACACTAACTGTATCTGTATTTGCCAATTGTGAAAATAATTTCCATCAAACTTTTCATGAAGACTTAATTTATCCATTTTGTGTTGAATAAAATGCGTCCTTAAATTTTTAGAAATAAAAGGAAAAACTTGTAAAGAAATAAATTATGCCTTTTGTGCCCTAAATGCCTCTTTCACCTTATTCACTTTCTGTAGCGGCACTCTGATATCCTCTTTTATATTCAACTCCATAGATGATATCAATCTCCGCCAATGAAAATCTCAAATAGCAGATTCAATGAATACGTATTCTGGAAAATCGGCTAGTAGCAATACCTTTGGATGATGAAATGCCTCAACATTGCTTTGCTGATTCAGATTTATCATTTATGGGACATCCCTTCTTCTTCCTTATCTCCCAAACATGATTGCATCGTTTTGGATATTGATTTGGCTAAAACAAAAAGTGCTACCATCGTACCATCGTCCAAAATGCTCTAGAGAAATTGGGCCTATGTAGTTTCGATGTCTCGACTTCAGCGCAACTGGTATAGCGGGATACAGTTTTACGTATGACCATTCAATGATAATCAGGTCTCCAAGACAATTAATGATTGTCGGACTTCTCCAAGACCCATTCGATGGATGCGCAAACCTTAATCCAAGGCTCCCACTTTGGCGCAGAGATACTGGTAAACGCCTGTTGTGTGTAGATTTCTCTTCAATCGCCTATGCTCAAAACTTTAGATATATTTTTTTATTTTTTTGATTTTGAATATGAATGAACAGAATGGAGGAAAAACAATGGAAGGAGTGACCAAGATGGAAGGAAAGAAGAAAATGCAAATGAGTGATGAATGTCACAGATTTACACATGGTCCACATTGTTCCTTTGTTGACAAAATGCAAGAATGGAAGAAAACAATAGCAATTGCATGTGGTCCTCACTGCAGTACCATTGTAAATACTGCTTTGGATGAAAACAAATGAATGGAAGGAGATCAGAGAGAGGTCCAAGAAGTAACTTGCTCTGATACCATATTGAAATGAAAAGGGAAAAAACGAGATTGCTCTCGAATCAAAATATTGTCAATCACATTACACTAAAAAACTACTACATTGTATTGGCATTATAAAGCCATGATTCCCGTATAAAACTATTTACGGGAAAATAACTACCCGAACTAAATTTTTATTTATTAAATTAACAATAGCTTGTTAATTTATTTATTTAACTATATATGTCAAGTACTAAATTTCTAACAAGATATATATATATATATATATATGTTATTAGCAGCTTCGGGCTGCTTCTTCCAGCTTACCCAATTCGAGAAGACTAAATTAAATGATAGCCTAATGGCTATTTAATTTAGACTTGATTTATTTAATAATTGAGGGCCGACCCTCATTGAGATTATTAATATTTGGGCCGACCTACCTTGCACTTATTGGAATTATTTATACTCTCAAGTGGGCTGACCTATTTGTGTTGTGACCTCATCTTGTATATATACAAGATCATTCTCCTCTCATTGAGACCATTATTCAAGCACAAGTATATTCGCAAGTTAGAGCAGACTTAGAAGGAGCAGATCGAGCTTGTTCAAGAGCAAGACAAATTCGCATTCTTAGAAGGAGGTCGCACTTGAGTAGCAGATCATTATTGTTGAGCAGCAGATCATTATTATGTATGAGCAGATCATTATTGTGTAGCAGCAGATCATACTGCAGCAACAGATCGAATTCAAGGAGAAACATATTCGTTTGTATCATTGCATCTAGGAGAGGTGCTATTATTTGTTGTATCAAATTCGGCCATTGCTGGGCCTGTATTGTAAAGCAGATTTCTGCTCTTATTCGTACATTATATTAGAGAATTATTTGCTGGGTTTTTCTCCCTCAGGAGGAGGGTTTTCCCAAGGTATCTGATTGTGTTCATTGTCTCATGTGTTGCATTTTATGATTACTTTCATTTCTGTATATCTTATCATTAAACAACAACATGGTATCAGAGCGGGTTAAGTGAAGGATCTGATCAGATTTATTCAGTCAAGGCATCGTCTCATTTGAGGGTCTCTATGAAAGGAGCTTATCATCAGTAGAGCGGAAGCACTTGCATACTGGAGGTTGATTGTTATCAAAACTTTCATAGTTGTATTAATTCTGGAAATCGAGGAAGATATCATCTGCATAAGATAAGTTGTAACTGGTGATCGACGCCATCCTGAATGAAGATCGTTGGGTGTGATAAGCGCTACATCCTAGTTCAGAATCGCGTCCTCATCCCATGTAACAGGCTTAGCACTATGAAGTTCAGATCAATAAGAGATCTTTCCGTGTCACCAAATTTCGATCTGCAAGATTCTTATTGTAGATAAAGTTAAATGGCAATGGTAACTAAACTTTGGGTATAACATTTCATTTATCAATCATTGGAGTCAACAGAGGAAGTAGCATTTCGTGACAACATCTTGAGGAAAATGATGTATAATCGAAGATGGGCCTGTGAAGGAAATCATCTATCTGGATATCAAGTGCTGGAGTTTGGCGCCTCTTCTTCTTGCAGTAAATAGAGCTGAGCCGTGAATCATTTCAAGCCATATTAGATGCCCACACTGGAAGTATTATTGAAAGGATAAGGAAATCACATATTGGTTATACATGGTAATTATCTGATTTCGAGCAACCCTTCATGATGGGCATCAATGGTCTTTACGACCTTGTAGACAAGAGCCCGATTGTTGTCAGATCATGTTGCTAATGGTTGATGTTTGAGATCGAGTTGTAAAATGGCTGCAACCTAAGAGAGAAGTATTTATTTTGTTTATAATTTTTTTTATGAGATTCAATTTGCCGAGTTGTGCAAATCTGACATTATTTACTTAGATTATGTGTGACCAGTAAATAGTAATCATTGTGATAAGATTCTTTAGAATTAAGAATTATTCATTGCAACTTGTATCATGCTAATTAGTGAAGATTGTCTTTTGTTCTGCTGAGATTAGCTCTTTTGAGAAATTGAAAGAAAGACATGTCATGATTGATGAATTAATTATCTATTACTCAGGAGATTTTTGAAGTATTGCATGGTTGAATAATGTTCATGAATTGTTTTGTAGCTACTAATTCATGCTATTGAGATAGTCAATCATGTATGCTCCTAGATATGGTATGTCTATTTGAGATAGTTGAGTTCCATGAACTATTAATAATCTCTTGTTAATGGTTTCAGGATAAATCAAGAAGCGTAAGAGATTGCTTTCAAGAAGAGCTTGATGCATCCTATAGGTTGAAGGATGGAGACTCTACTTGTAGCTATGAGACTAAGTGATTAGCTGAAGACATCTTTTGGAAAAAGAAGAATTAACCTTAAGAGGGAGTTCTATGACTCGTTGAGAATAAGTAAGGGTTGCAGTGTTGCAAGGCCGGATGTTAAATTGTTGAAGTACCTCTTCAGCAATTGGGTTCTGAATTGCTCAAGTCAACTTGGATTGGTAGCTCTGCAAACCTATTCAAAATAGAGTGATTTGGAATGTGGTCGAAGAGGACAACCCTAAATCTCTACAGAGGTGTGCGTTGGAAACCATTTCTCTAAAGGCAAGCTTTGTAGGCAATCTTGGACAATGAGGTCAAGTGGTTGATGCAAGTGATTGAAGATTCAGAGGGAGCCTATTGAACCTAAAGAAGATGGTTGTGTTGCTCTAGATGTTGTTTCAGTTGAGGCCTGCGATGATATCCTGGTTCAACAGGAAGCATACCACTATATCAGAGATATGGTATTGAGAAAAGATATTCAGTTGAGGTATATTGACACTGATGAGTAGATGGCAGTCATTCTCATCAAGCATCTCCTTTAGGATAATGGTTGTGTACCTTCGAGACAAGCTTGATATGGTGGAGAATGAAGCCCTAGCTGAGAGGGAGTCTCAGTATTAGTGATCTTCAGATTTGATAATGCATTTTTCTTTTGAGAGAGATTTGAGGTGCAAGCCCTTGATAATGCATTTCTCTTTTGAGAGAGATTTGAGGTGCAAGCCCTTGATAATGCATTTCTCTATTGAGAGAGATTTGAGGTGAAAGCCCTTGTTCCACCCTCTGGGAGAGCCATGGTGGATGTCATGTGTGTGACTCCATGACAACATCACATGAGGGAGTCCGTGATGATTTACTTGTACTTGTGTTTCACCCTCTAGGGGAGCCATGGTGAAAGTCACCTTGAGGTAACAACATCACATTGAGTGATGAGCACTTGTACATACCATCTATGGAGGTAGCCATGATGGTTGATATCACGATGAGGTGATATCTTATTTGCTTTCATGATGAGGTGATAAGCTCCTTATCACAATGAGGTGATATGCTTTGTATAGCTGGAAGTATCATCCCTAGCTGAGAGGGAGTGTTGATGTTATTAGCAGTTTCGGGCTGCTTCTTCCAGCTTACCCAATTTGAGAAGACTAAATTAAATGATAGCCTAATGGCTATTTAATTTAGACTTGATTTATTTAATAATTGAGGGCCGACCCTCATTGAGATTATTAATATTTGGGCCGACCTACCTTGCACTTATTGGAATTATTTATACTCTCAAGTGGGCCGACCTATTTGTGTTGTGACCTCATCTTGTATATATACAAGATCATTCTCCTCTCATTGAGACCATTATTCAAGCACAAGTATATTCGCAAGTTAGAGCAGACTTA
Source organism: Sequoiadendron giganteum (assembly GCA_007115665.2). Taxonomy (NCBI): domain Eukaryota; kingdom Viridiplantae; phylum Streptophyta; class Pinopsida; order Cupressales; family Cupressaceae; genus Sequoiadendron; species Sequoiadendron giganteum. The sequence continues at coordinate 13,384,569 of CM021104.1, read as the reverse complement.
GGAGCAGATCGAGCTTGTTCAAGAGCAAGACAAATTCGCATTCTTAGAAGGAGGTCGCACTTGAGTAGCAGATCATTATTGTTGAGCAGCAGATCATTATTATGTATGAGCAGATCATTATTGTGTAGCAGCAGATCATACTGCAGCAACAGACCGAATTCAAGGAGAAACATATTCGTTTGTATCATTGCATCTAGGAGAGGTGCTATTATTTGTTGTATCAAATTCGGCCATTGCTGGGCCTGTATTGTAAAGCAGATTTCTGCTCTTATTCGTACATTATATTAGATAATTATTTGCTGGGTTTTTCTCCCTCAGGAGGAGGGTTTTCCCAGGGTATCTGATTGTGTTCATTGTCTCATGTGTTGCATTTTATGATTATTTTCATTTCTGTATATTTGATCATTAAACAACAACAATATGCAGCCTAGAAGCATGAATTAGTATTAGAATATCACATAACATCATATAAACAACAAAACCACCATAAACTTGAATATCATTTGAAACATGCATGATAAATATTCACTATTCAAACTTCAAGTTCAATATTAAAATAATAATATCAAGTTCAACATTTTTAATCATCAAATGGATTTTTTACATCATCAATATCATTGTCAACATTGACATTAGATGATGTAGGAAGACTGGATGAATTACAAGCAATGCCAGTACCATTGTCATTAGCACTAATAGTGTGCTCATGCTGGCTATCAGACTCCTCATATGCAATATGGTGGGAAGTGGAAGCATCCAAATCAATATGCTCTGGCGCTATATCCCACAACTTCGTCTCCCCTTCCTTGTAGTCATGTTGTTTGTGTGAAAGGAGACGCAAGTTGGAATGCACACATACTAAGTTCTTCGCTCTTTTTGAGTGCAATTTATTGCTCTTTACTGAGTGGATGAAACAATATGTGCTCCAATTCCTCTCAGACGTAGATGAACTAGCAACCTATAAAGACAAAGTAAACAATTAAAGTTATACATTGTAAAAATAAATAAATAAAATGCTATAAATGGATCTTTAAAAACTAAAATATGAAAATTTATTTAACTTGTGATAAAATTTTGATTGCGAGGGGCTGTAGATGTTGGAAGTATTGGCCATGGAAGTACCACCAACTATTAGCAACCTTTAAGAACCTATCATGAAGAACCTCAATACCTTGACCATTTGAGTGCACAAAATCAATGAATTCACTTGTGACTATACCTTGCAATTCAGGTTCAGGGAAGAGTCTAATGAATGCTGCCTTGTACCCTTCAACCACTTCAAAATCTCTATATGGGGAAGCCTTCTTGGCACAAAAAGAATTTGAGTAGTGTAGTATTTTGGGGACAATGGAAAGGCAAGAAGATGTAATGGAGTGCTCATTTTGTTCCATCTTTCTTCAACAATTGCATGCACTTGTTTGAAGAAAGTCTCTTTAGGGTCTTGCTCTTTTGCATTTTTGGTGCACTTCATCTTCTCAATCATTGAGTCGATGCCATCATATATCTCTCCAATGCATGGCTTGTCCATGTTAGTATAGCAAATCATACTCAAAATAGGCTCGCTGAAACTAAGTAGATACTCCACACAATCCCACCATGAGTCATCTTATATCATCCTCTTAATTTTTGTTGCCCTTTCAATGTTGCTTTCCCTCCAATAGACCAATTTTGGCTAATTTTGTGATGTTGGAAAACATGCAGATATTAGGTACTGTCTTCAAGCAAATTTTTAGTTCCTCTTGATATTTTATCTTAATTTGACTGAAAAGAAGCATCACATGTATCATCGAATTCCACAATTTTCAAGTGTACAGTTGTTATTTGTACATTCTACACCGTTTAAGGTTACACTTTATTTTTATGATCAGATTGCTGTGCAAGATGAGTTAACAGCTTCTAGAGATTTCTTAGAAAATCCTTGCATTCCACATTTTTCAAGTATACAGTTGTTATTTATGCATTCCACATTGTTTAAGGTTACACTCAATTTTCATGACCAGGATGCTATGCAAGAGGAGTTAACATCCTCAAGAGATTTTGTAGAAAAACTACATAAGCGACTGGAAGAGGTAGGTAATGAAGTTTGAAGCATTTTGACACATTGATTGTATGTTTTAGCAAAATAACATCCTGGTATAGATTATTAAAACTAGAATGTCACATTTCAGACACGTGCTTCTGAAGATCACCTAATGCAGCGTGTGAATGCTCTTGAAGCCAAGCTGGTATTTATTCCACATTATCTATTTCATTGATTTTGGTCAAATATTTTACATTTGATATCTTACTTAGGCTTTTTCCCTGCACAATCTGTACAGAAGCACTCAGAAAACATCAAAAAGAATGAAATTGACCTTCTCCGTATTTTCCAAGTTCAGAAGAGAAGTGATATTCTTAATCTACTTGACGATGAGCGGAAATGGCTTGAATCAATGGCAGCAGATATTGAAGCTCATGTTAAACAACAGGTCATGAATAGATGGGTTGATTTGGATTCCCTTAAATTGAATGATGAGAGGCAGAACATGAGCCTAGAACAAAGCGAGAGTATCATGCTTAATGAAAACACAAAACATGCAGAGGTGTGTTTTCTTGCCCTACTACATTTTAGATAGAGGTAATTATTTGTAAAATATAATTTAGATTCCCTTAAATTGAATGGAGAGAGGCAGAGCACGAGCTTTAGCACAAAGTGAGATTATCTTCCACAATGAAAACACACAACATGCAAAGGTGCATTTTATTGCCATACTGCATTTTAAATATAGGTAATTACTTGTAAAATGAAATTTAGATTTCCTTAAATTTAATGGTGCAAGGCAGATCATGAGCCTAGCACAGAGCGAGAGTATCATCTTTAGTGAAAACACAGAACATGCCAATGTGTGCTTTCTTGTGCTATGACATTTTAGATATAGGTAATTATTTGTAAAATATGATTTGGATTCCTTTAAATTTAATGGAGAGAGTCAGAGCATGAAATTAGTGCAGAGTGAGAGAGCCATCCTTAATGATAACACTGAACATGCAGAGGCGTGAGATGTTTTCTTGTAATTATTTGTAAAATACAACTTAGAATGCTGAAGAATCTTATGCCAGCTTTGTGTAAAAGTAACTAAAACAGATTTTGAAGGGTCTTTACATTATTAGCATCAATATGCATGACCATAAGTTTAAATGATTCAAACTAACTTATTGTAGTAGAGAGCATGCCATGAGCATCTACTGATTAATTCAATTTGACTTCTAAAATGGGCTCAATTGAATGCTCGTTGATGTAGATGTTGTAACAAGAATGTTTTTTCAGCCATATTTTGTAAAAAGCTTGTTTCTGTGAATTAATATTGGAGGAGCTTGAAATTCTTTGTAGCTTGGAACTTTCTAGTTATCATTATCTTTCTTCACCAGTAGATTCTATATGCTTTTGAATATTGATAATCTTATCATTGGTTAATTTAGAGAACTGCCAATGAAGAGGTGAATAGGTTAGCTAATGTGAGTTTCACATTGAGATATTAGGAGTTATGGACGATCGAAAGTGAGGAATTGTTATATGATATAGGAGTTATGTAGGATTTGAGAAATGCAAATCCACAGACCCCGATTAATACCTGCATGCAAAAGACTTGTCACAGAGAAAGAGAGAGATCAAGACGAGGGTTTGGCTCTCACAATGTGCAAGATGTATTCCAGAAAAATGAAATAGAGCATTAAGCAAATACAAGAGATCGATCCTTATAAAAGGAGATCAAAACCTAAAAGGAAAACCTAACCCTAAAGGTGAGTGCATTTAATAATTAATATTAATTATTAAATGACTAATATGTGTGCAAGGCGAAATCTTAAGAGGAGAGTAAAGTTAATTAATTACTTTACTCTAACACCCCCCCTTAAGATAAGCAAGAGTGCAGCTACAGACTAGTGCAAGAAAGCAAAAGAACTACAGTGCAAGAAAGTAAAATTGGGTCCCGGCAACTAGGCCTGATCAGGTACCCAAGTACAAGGAAATCTCTATGAAACGGAGAAAAGGAGAAAACCCAGTGGGAAAAAACTCCTCTCCAAAAAGAGATGCAAAAAGAAAGTACAAATGAAATGTCTCAAGAGACTCTCTCAAGAACATATGCAGATATACAATCAGATACCCCCCCATGAGAGAGAGTGGAGACTCCAAAGCCCCCCCAGAATGAGAGAACCCCTGTGCCAATGATCAAACCGATGTGTCGCCTCGGAGGAAGAAACAGATCCAATGGTCGAAGATGAGGAAATCCCTGGATGTGAGGTGAAAATGGAAGTCCTAGATGATGCGCACTGAAGAACGAAACATCAACATGAGTGTATGAAAAACAAAATGGTGAATCAAACAACTCAAGATGATCCTGAAATGGAATCTCCAATGAAGAAGGGATAACAGGTGTGCTGAATCTGTCATCTGTGAGAGAAGGAATATCCTTTGATATGGCCTCAACAAGTGCACTTGATGGCTCGATGAGTGGAGCAACAATGTCAGTCACAACTGAAAAGGTATCCTGCTGAACAAATGTGATCTCAACAGGAGGAAGAGGTGTAGAAGTCTCAACACTAGTCTCATGAACAGATGGAAGAACACATAAGTTCAAGTGACCGAACTTCTCCTCAGATACTGCATGCTCTCTTGTAGAAAGAGAGGGAGATGGTGGACCAAAGTGTGTAAATGCATACAATCGGGAAGAATGATCAACTGTCCCTGTTGCAACAATGTTGCCAGTCTGAATGTCTTTGATGTGCACTGAATCAGGTGTGAACTCAACTGTCTTCCCTGTCCCACTGTGAGCAATCTGATAGATGGAGAGAAGGTTAGTGGACAAAGATGGAACACATAGTACATCATTGAATGTACCGTCATCAATATCGATAGAACCTTTCCCACATACACTCATATAAGTGTTATTACCCATCAATATGTGTGGTGAGGACGCAGCCTCGAAAGATGAGAACATGTCCTGAGAAGATGCCATATGGTGTGAAGCACCTGAATCCAGTAGCCATCTAGATGAATGTGAACTGGTGGTTGCACATAATGCATGACCCTTATGTGGGGCCTGTCCATCTATCTGGAATGATGGTGAAGAAGAAGACCCGCCTGAAGTAGATGAAGAAGAGTGATGAATATGGTTCTTCTCAAGAAGAGCTGTCAAATCTGAAACCTGTTTTGCATATCCATCTATCTTCTTCTCATAACACTTGGACTCATCATGTCCTAGCTTAGTGCAATAAGCACACTTAGGTCTATCTTTCTTCGATGATTCCCCCTTAGGAGAAGGTGAATCAGAAGTCTTCTGTGAACTAGAATCCTTCCAATGCTCTGTGGTCTGTGGTTTTTGTTTCTGCTTCTGCTTCTGCTTCCCCTGATATGACTGTGCTACCAATGCTTGGTGCGGTGATCCTGTGAGAGCATCCAACTGTGATATCTTAGCCTGCTCTCGTGTCAAACGATCACAAAACACCTCAAAAGAAGGCATGGTAAAACGTGCACCCAAGGCATCCATAGTGGAATGGAAGGTAGATGAGAATATCTGAAAGTTCCCACGAAGTTTTGACAAAATCAGGTAAATACACTCTGTATCAGTCTTAACCTTACCACAACCCTGTAGAAGAGATCTCTGTTGTTTGAATTTCGTCAGAAAGTCCTCAATGGAGGGAAAAGAATTAGGTACAAGTGAAGTCAACTCTGCCTCAATCTGCAATGCTCTAAACTCGTTGATAGTGCCAAAAAGTCCCTCAAACTTGGTCCAGTAGGCCCTAGGTGTGAGACACTCTTCAAGATGAAACAGGAGACTGTCTAAAATGTGCAAAGCAATCAATCCCATAGCCTGATCCATATTGTTCCTATGCTGCATAACCTCAAAGGCGCGAGTCAATGGAGGCTAAACCGCATCCAAACAGGACCATAACCCTCGAGACTGAAGAAGTGTCATCATGCGACCCTTCCAAGTGTGATAATTATGCGGTGTGAGAAGCTCAATAGATCTGTCGGCCATGCTATGAACTGTGCCTCAACTGCTCTGAATTTTTTTATTATTATTAAGTGGTCTTTCAGAACTAGATAGAAGATGCAGAAGGGGTTTTTTGTTTTGTTTTGGTGTTTATAGATTCTAGTTTTCTGATGTAAATAACAGAAAGCAGGAAAAAACACCCCCCCCACAATGCAAAAATCCAATCCCCAATACAAACTGAAAGCTAGAAAACAATAGAAAGCAGTAATTGGTAGAGACAAATCTTTGTGTACCTGAAGAATTTTTTGGTGAAATAAACGACAGATCTGGAAAGAGCACAAAACCACCTTTCCGATGCCTATTCGCTTTCGAAAAACGGAGCAAAATTGAGCAAGTTATGCCCCTCGGACTGCAAAAAGATTGTTGGCGTTTCAATTAGCACCTCTGGAGTGCTTATTGGAAACGGACAGCTATTGCAAGTGTGTTAGTACATGCTCTTCGGATTATAGAGAGGAAGATCTCTCTTTGCTGATTTTATACTGTAAAAAAGGGGTGTACTAAGATTTCCTATCTTTTTTACTCAGCGGCAGGACACAAGGGTGCATAAACCAATGCGCCGTAGCTAAGCTTTTTCTCTGGTTTCCGCAGATCTTAACTACGACTAACTAAGCTTCTAAACTATCCTACCTCCTCAAGATAAACAGAGCATGAGGGCGTAGGAGCGAAATGGTATGGTTGGATCACTTGAATCCTCCGTCTCAATGGAATATGGCCGAGGCTCTGAACCTTCGGATATATACCAAGATAAGGCTCGATACAAGCAAACACTCGTTACGGTAAACTGGATCTGAGACTTGCCAAGGAGGAGGAACCCCTATCCGAGGTATAGGCTTGGAAGCAGCTCACTGGAAACAACAAGGAACGATGGCCTTTCTAACAGGATTCCCGAGGAGGTGACGACACCTGTCCAAAGTCTAGGCTGCAAGAAAGATCATTAAACAACATCAAACGATAATGATCGATGACAAAATATCCAAGGAGGCGACGACACCTGTCCAAGGAGGAGATTGAAACAATGCACTATTTAAAAACAAGACTTTGAATAACTCAAATAATTAGATCAATCAAGCTTGCACCATCTGATTTATTTCTTCAAGGTTCTTCAAAGAATTACAAAGGTCGGGACAGCAAAGGCACGAAATCATGCACAATTGCGATCAACCAACGAACTCTCATCCAAGAGTGAACAGATATAAACAAGCGAACTCTGGCAACAGTGGCGCAGCAATTTTGCTAGCAAATAAAGGTTAAACAAATAAAGAACCTAAGGCTCTTATTTATAGAAACTCAAAGGAGTAGGCAACCCTAAAATCTCCTTGAGTTAACAAACAGTTCTTGCCAATCAGCAAGATATTATTCTATGTCTAAAAGTAGGTGAGCAAACAGTTAACTGGAAATCTACTTCAGTTAACTGAAACTAAACAAAAGTCAAACTGGAAGTCTACCTCAGTTGACTGACACCTAACTAAAAGTGAACTTATGTTACAAATGTGTCTCCAAAATAGACATCCACCTTTAAAGGAGATCTAAGATCCACAAATCGTGGGAGTCAATTAGACATCCTAGATCAGTGGGATCTGACATGCATGATCTGTGGAGATCTGGAGTCAACTTGGAAAGAGGCATCAAGTTGACTTCAGTCATAATTAATGCTATTTGGAGGGTAGGACGTCCTCCCTTGGTGCTTTACACCTCTTCACCACTGGTCAACAAAGTCTCTATCCAGTCATTGACCTCTTCGGCCTCCGGGCAATTAATGCTCTTCAAGATGACTATGTGGCATCTAAGCATTTCTTCACCCGTCGTAAGCTGCTGATGATAGGTTATGCATTGGGCAGCTGCTTCATCTAACTGGACAGACATGGCTGCAATTTTGGCTAATTTGCAGCCATTGGGATCTTCAAGGAATGAAGATCGGATGACATCCTGGAATCGTGTCTGCACGGTTTCAAGTTCCACATATTCTCCTCCTTCCCGCTGATATTCTAACTCAGGGAAGGATATTACCAACGTTCTTGCGAAGTTGATAATATTGGCGACGAAGCGTCTATAGTCAATCAGCTCCACAGAGTTGGCATCATAGGCTCTCACCTTGTATGCCACCTGTTCTTTCCACTCAAAGAGATGGTGTTTATTTTCTGTGGTCGTAACTGATTCATATGCTTGTTGCAAATCAGCAACTGTCGCCTCCTCTCTCGGCCTCTCTTGAGCTGCCTTTATATCTGACTTCTGGATTTCTGATCGAAGTCCATGTGCTCTGTCTCTCAGCTGATATGCTTCTGTCAACACACACCGCCCTTTGACGACAAACTCATCCACTTGACGTCTCAAGTGTTTACCGTATGTAATCAACTGATGATGGTTTCTTTCAGCTGGGAGATCCAATAGTCCTTGAGGCAAAGCCGAGGAGTTTGGAGTGTCATGTATCAAACTAGAAATGTACAACTTTAGCTGACGGATTTCAGCCTTCAAGGCTGCTTTGTCTTGTCCATCTTTTGTCATCCTTTCTTTGACACTCGCCGAGGCAATTCCAAGAAGGTCTGCCTCCACCTGTCGAGTGGTCTTTCCAAGGTTCACCTTTGAAAGCGTGAAATCCTCAACCCTCACATTATGTATATCTTTGTCTTCAGGTGGGGCAGCAGTCTCTATGATAACCTCGTTCTCTGCATTCTTTTCTACATGCGTCTGCTTCTTCAACTTCTTTACCGGCATGTCTTGTGGGACATGATGGAATTCAGAGAAGTCAAGCTGATAAGAAGGCCTCTCCCTCTTCCTCCCAAGCGAGCTTTCCAGCCAGATAGAATCTCGGCTAGCATCGCTGGGAGGAGGAACATAGGTCCCCTGAATGCTAGAAGAACGAGACTGTGCCGTGGCAATGTCTCGTGGTGGCGAGTCCAAATCAATAGGACTTTGTGACCTCTGTGATGGTGGTGAAGCTGGTGGCTCTGTTTCTATCACTGGCACCGCTTCTGCTGCAACTTCTTCTACAATGGTTTCCATCTCTACAGCGATTATTTCAATCACTGGTTCTTGTGTAGTTGCAGCGGTCTCAACTGTCTCAGGCAAATTGGTGGCTGTCTCCACCTGTACCTCTTGCCGGCTTGTGCTGGCAATTCCTTTTCTCCCCCATGTGCTCCCTGACATCCGCATTCCTTCTTGAGGAAAGCTCATCTTCTTCTGTCTGGGTTTCCTCCTAGACGTGGAAGGTAGTGTAAACTGAACCGCTGGCGGCTCTGATCGGGGAAGTACTACCTTCCTTGTCCTTTTACTGTCCAGGTAGAGTTGACTGTGTCGAACTACTCTACCCGTTCTTTCCTCAATAGACGTACTCTCTTTCGCGTACCAGTCTACTTTGCCGAGTGGTTGTGAATCCTCTAAACCCGTGAAGAAGGAAGAAAGAATAACTTCTTCTTCGTCCTCAGATAAGCCCTCGATGTCTTCTGACATGAATTCTGCAATCTGCGAGAGCTTGAATCTGCTATGGTTCCTTCTTCTCACTTCGAACTCATCCTCGCAGTTGACCCAAAAATCTTCCATGAAAGGTTCATGTGATGATCTTTGCTCAAGGTGAGCTGCGAAGATGCCTCTGGGGTCATAGGATGGCCTCCTGTCGATGAGGTACTTGAGATTAAATCTCACTATTTCTTGGCTTATCAACCTTGCATCAGCTGCAGTTCTGCATCTGTAGAGTCCCATCTAAAGAGGAAAGTTCACTGCAGCCTTTTTCTTTACGCGAAGGTAAGAGTGAACCTCGGCCAATTGCCTCAGGAATTCCATGAACACTACCCTATCTGAGGGGTAACGTGGCATCATGGCGGGGTGGCCATTATAGCCATACACGCGTATGTAGGTGAAAGTGGGGAATTGTATGAACCAATCCGCCCAGTCCACCATTGCTGCCTTAGCTGCTGGTGAAATACGCACGTGCATCTCATGGTCTAGCTCGTGCACGGTGTGCATAGTAAAAAGGTCATTTATCCTTTTGAAATGTCTTTCCGCTAGAGTGAACTCCAAGCGAGGAAAGTATTCTTGTACCTTTTGCACACCCAGGGTTCCCACAGTGTTTAATGTTCTGAAATCGCCTTGGAAGGCTATCAGGTAGACCAGGTATGAACACATGTGGAAACGGTGCTCTTCTAGAAATCCGGTGAATTGTTGGTGGAGTGTGTCACTGATCAGGGAGGCCCAGTCGTAACGTTCTTTTCTGCTGATTATCTTGCCAATAATGTAGAACATCCACGGCTGGAAGGATTTTCCCTCCTCTTGTCCAGTGACTCTGCTGAGTAGGGTGATTAGCACTCCGTACTCGTCTTTGAATTCTCCTCTACCAACCAATCTGGGCAAGCTGGTTCTCTTTGTTTTCAGCCAATGTTCAGCCATTATAAGTGAACACTTGTCCTTCGAAGCCTCGAATGCCTTTTCGCATTCTGTCACTGATATGACCTTCTTGGTAGGGCATGGTGGAATTGCAAAACAAGTCTCTATGTCTACTGGCTTCAAGCTGCAAATCACCCTCCCGTCACTGACAGGATCTCTCTTGTAGTCGGGTTGTAATGCTTAGTGCAAGCAATTACAAGCTCGATGCTTTGTAAGGTGATTGGAATAGATGCTGCTTGAAACAAACCGGATTCTTCGATGTTCTGCAATGTGATTTGATTCATGCCCTCCAAGTCTTCAGAACTGACCTCTGGATTTTTCTGCCATAAGTCTGTATCAGTCGTTTTCAGGTAATCATGGTATAAGACCGTTTTGGTCTTGTATTGTACCTGAGAGTACTGCATTCTGAAAACCTTGAATATTGACTAGGCACTTGACCCTGTTCTGACACTTTTCTGGAAATGCTAAAAATAGCCTCGCCGGGGGTAGTTTTTACGAAAAATTCTGAGACATGGGTTTTGTTAAGAATGATTTTCTAAACAGACCCAGATCGTCAGAAATTCGAAAAAACGAGTTTTTCTTTGACATGCAAGAGCCCTTCGGTGGCAGAGGCAGCAAGGGCACCAGAAAGTGATTTTTCTCGAAAAAATCTAACACATGGGTTTTGTTCGTGCTTCAAAGCCAAACAAACCCAGTTTGTCCGTTTTTCAATATTATGACTTTTTCCGGAAACCCTAAAAAATAGGGGCAGCAGGGCTACTTTTTCTGAAAAAATCTACCATGTGGGTTTTGTTGAAAAAGCTGTGCTGATCATACCCAGTTGGTCAGATCTGTGATAATCTGTCGTTTCCTGTGACATGCAAAAGAAATATAGACAGAAGTAGAGGAAGTAGACAGAAGATGGATTGGAAGTTATAAACTGCCACTTTGCAATAATCTGTCTCTGGAAGCAATCTTGGGAGAAGAATGCTTTTACTGCCAATGATCTTCAAAAATATTGAAGATCCGTTCAAAACCCCTGCCAGATCTTGAAAACTTGTTCTTGGGAGCTACTTGATGTTTTATCCTTCAACCTGCAAAAAGAATAATGAGGAAAGGGACGCCTAGCATGAATATAAGGCAATTAGGGTTAAGATCCACAAAGTATGGAAGATAACTCATCATTCAGTCCTGATTTGGAGTTCCAAAAGATGATTTCCACTGATTGTGGAGTGTTTTTCTCTTTTTTGGCTCCAAATTTGCTAACTCAAGTCAACATTTCTGTTTGACTTTCCTTTAGGCGTCCAACCTTGAGTTTGATCATTTTTGTCTATTTTGCAAGCTGAAGTACTCCTGTTTGATCTTCGATTTAGGTTACTCAGTTGATCTCGAGCAGTATCCGACAGTTCTGTTGTCGAGGCGGGATCAGTATGATTAGATATGCCTGGGAGAGATTAACTCAGAAAACTGAGTTTAGGTCTCCAGAAAGAAGGGCGCCTTTCCTTGAAAGGGGCGCTTTTGACAATGCCTTAGTCAATTTTCATTGACTTGTTCTTTGTTTTGATCTTTTCAGACCCTCTTTGCTTTGATCTGACGTTCCCGATGTTTGATGAATCAGATGATTCTGCTTGACGATGCGTCGGGTAGCCGGTTCAGTCTTGTTCACGATGCCTGACTTCTTTGTCGGAAGTTCTTGCTGATCGTCTCGCTGACGAGATAGGTCATAGCTGAGAAGGTCATCCTGGGAGGCAGTGAAGATTCTGGCTGAATCTGGATACCTTTAGGAAAGGGCGCCTTTCCTTGAGAGGGGCGCTTTTAGCCATGCCTTAGCTATTTTCTGGCTTATCTTCCCAGTTTTTCAAATTTGGCTTTTTCTGCTTGATCTCACCTCGTGATCGTTTGGTGTGTCTTATGGACTTGCTGTTAGATTGATCACGTAGCCGGGAGGAAGCTGGAAAGATATCATGTATAGAGCTGCAACCTCTGGATTCATTTGATGTCTGCAACTGAGGGGCGCCCCTGGCCAGTAGGGGCGCTTTTACCTTAAGCTCTCTGATTTGGCACTTCTGTCGTCAATGGATCCTCCATACTTCGCTGACGGTTGGTCAATGATCCCTGAATCAGATGATCTTGCTGATTGTTTCGTTGTCGAGCCAGTATGAAAGTGAAGAGGATGACTGTTTTGACAATGCCAAATGATTTGATTTGCCCTCTGAGGTCCAAGGGCGCCTTTCTTCAAGAGGGGCGCTTTTAGCCACTGTAGACTGTGTTTTGCCTTGGTAGACAAAACATGCACCTTCCAGACTTAGCCAAATTTTGGCCTTTTCCGTTTTGAGAATCTCCTTCGTTGAACGTCATCATTTTCATCCTTTTCCGCCATGGTTTCTTCGTTGAAGCTTTTGAGGTTTAGCTTTCAGCACCTGGTACTGGCCAATCTGCCATTAATGGCTGCGGAGCTCCTAACTTTGTTCCTGAAAAATAGAAATAGACCCACCAGAGTAAAACATAATTTTTGATAATTCTGACTTGATCAGTGTGATCGTGAAGGCAATTAATCCTATCAGAATTATTTTCAATCATTTCCGGGAAGGTCCTATTTTTTAGGGTTTCCATAAAAATAGGGGTATAAAACCCTAATTTTCGTTTTTTCAGAATTTTAACCATAGGTTCCTTGACAGAAACCCACAAAGATTTCATATTTGGTTTGACCTAAAACATACTTTCGATGGCATTTTTACGTTGTTTAGCTCAATTTAAGCGGAATGCCAAAAATTTCATTTTGGGTATAACAAAGATCATCTGACTTTGACTGCGAAAAACTATAGCCAAACTGCAAAATTTTGAAAAATTTCCTACACCATCAGAACGGCGCCGGAACCAGCTTTCCGGTGATATCTTGTTTTTGCAAAACGGAGATCGTATGCAAAAAATACGCCCAATTCCCTGAAAGTTGCTCAAAAGGGTTTTTAAAAAAGTTTTCATAGCCCTCAAGGGCTAAAAGTCTTCGGCCCCTGGTCACGTGGACGACTAGGGGGCTGGCGGCTGGGAGCTAAGGCCGAAGCCCCTGGGCGTGCATGTGACCCTGGCACTGGTAGGTTAAGCCCGCGGGGGCTGCGCAGTCCACCGGCGGCGGCCTGGTGGCTCCACCCGGCCTGGTGGCGCCCGGGTGGTCGCCCGGTGGCCGCTTGGTGGCGGACCGGCGACGCCTGGATTTAACACTGGGGGCGCAAAAATATTATAAAAAACCTTTAAAAAATCAATAAAAAATTGATTTTTTATATATTTTTTTGAATTTTTTTTGCCTCGAAAACTGTGCCGTACGGTCCTGGTAATTTTTTTTGCTTCCCAGAACGACTGTGGCCAAATCGGACAAATTTTATATGAAAATAGGGGTTTTTGGATGCTGCGAGCTCAGCGGTGAGGTCCATTTGAGCTCAAAATGCACCAAAAAAATAAACCCCCCCTATTCCAAATAAAAACTAGAAAAAAAGAACAGATTTGATGCAGCGAAACCTAGATCTCTAAATCTTTCAAAAAACTGAAAAAGCTGCAGTAGATCTGGCTCTGATACCATGTAGGATTTGAGAAATGCAAATCCACAGATCCCGATTAATACCTGCATGCAAAAGACTTGTCACAGAGAAAGAGAGAGATCAAGACGAGGGTTTGGCTCTCACAATGTGCAAGATGTATTCCAGAAAAATGAAATAGAGCATTAAGCAAATACAAGAGATCGATCCTTATAAAAAGAGATCAAAACCTAAAAGGAAAACCTAACCCTAAAGGTGAGTGCATTTAATAATTAATATTAATTATTAAATGACTAATATGTGTGCAAGGCGAAATCTTAAGAGGAGAGTAAAGTTAATTAATTACTTTACTCTAACAAATAGGTTAGCTAATGTGAGTTTCACATTGAGATATTAGGAGTTATGGACGATTGAAAGTGAGGAATTGTTATATGATATAGAAGAATGAAGAAAACCCTACTTAAGTAGCCTTTGATCCCCATCCACTCTTAAAACTTATAGGGAAGAATGAGATTCCCAACCTAGCAAAGCTCAAATGGATCTCATTCAATCAAGTATTCATAACAAAATTAGAAGCCAATAAAATCCTATAAAAATGATATTCATCTCCTTATCTCAGCATGTGACCAATGCAAACTGAACCAAGTCAACTTAACTTATTATAAATGATGTAGACACTATATCTTGTGTGTATCACTCAAAGCAAGGTCCCAAGCTTTTTGAAATCACAAGAAAATTCAATTGTTCACTAAAGAACTTGACAAAGGAACTTGTTGTGACCTAATCACACCTCACCCCATTGCAAATGGGGACCCCCTCTTTGGTTTTGTCTGGTGTCTTAGTGTTAGGTTGGTTTTTGCATTGGCTTTGGTTTCTTTGAGTCTCTTTTAAAGTAGAAATGGGTGGGCAAAACCAAGGCATAGATCTGGGTTGAATTTCGTCAAAATTTGAGATGGTTGTTAAGACAAGTCAGTGCTCGGGAGGTCTAATGAGGTTTGTGACACCACATAAGGGTTCAAAAGGGCTGTTGGAGTAAAAACGACTGTTCAACGGGCGAATTCTAACAACCTTGCTTTTTCGGAAAAAGCTGCTTTTTTGCTTTTTCGAAAATTTCATTTTTGGCACTTTTGGACCAATCCAGACTCCCTATTTTTTATGGATTTTTTTTCTGTTTTTGGTTTTTCTATTTTTGGAAGGTGCCAGGGTTAGGGTTTCGAACTTTCGAAGAAAGCAAAGGCAAAAAGCTATAAAGTTCGCCCAAGCAAGGTAGGAAGCTATAAAGTTCGCCCAAGATGGAAAATCCAGTTGAATTTTGAGAAATTCAATTAAAATTTGCCCACCTCCATGATGAAAAATTCCAGTTGGGCGAATATTCCTAAAGTAGAAATTCAATTTCAAGTGGATAAATTGCTTAAGGAAAATGATGAACATCCAATTGAAGTGAAATCCACTTGAAATGATGAGAAATCCAGCTGAAGGGCGTATTTTCCAAGAAGAATTTCGCAAAATTGACTAAGGCATGGAGTTTGCTTGGTGAATAGTGGAAAATCCAATTCAAAATAAAAAAATCCACATAAAGGTCGATTTTCTAAGAAGGCTAAAGTATAGAAGTAACTTAAGTTTTTATTATTTAAAAACTTCCAAGCAAGCAAAAGGGCGCCCAAGTGAAAAAAGGAAAAAACAAAAAGGAAGATAAGTTTTTTTTTTTAATTTCTTTTTTGTGTTCTTTTCAAAAAGCCTCCATTCTCCAAGAGGGTTGAAATCTTTCAAATTGGAAAGACTTTTTCTATAAAAATAGGCGCCTAAGTCCTTTTTCCTCATTCATTGCAAGGCAAATTCGTCTCCAAGAGCAGCAAAACAGCCAAAGGCGCCTTTTTCTTTCTTCTTCATCTTTGCATGAGCTACAAATTTGATCAGTCCAAGCACAAAAGTTAAATACATTTTCAGAATTCCATATTATTTTTAGAAGCTTTTGCAGGTTCAAAGTGCGAATTTGGAGAAGGGTTCGAATTAAATCTTGAGTTTTGCAGATAGATTCCAGTTTTGAGCTCACAAATTCTAGTAAATAGTTAAATTTTTTTGGATATTTTTGAAAGAACAAGGGTTTGTAATAAGAATTCATTTTTATTATAGGTGAAATTCAGATTTTCAAGTTTCAATAAACCCTTGCAGTCAAGTTTTGGAGTTTTTTTAATCAATTAATTAATTCACCCAACCTTGGAATTTTGAGAACAGTGCTTTTTTTAAATTTTTTTTGCATATTTTCTAACTTCAAGCTTCATACAAGCACCATGTCTACATCAAAGAATGTAGGAGGAGGAGTTAGAAAGAATCAGGTCAGGGAAGTTCTCAGGGAATTTAATCCGGAATCTCAACTATCATCTAAGTGGAAGAAAATTGGAGACACCAACTTTGAATAGTTCAACGTAATTCAGCATAAGAGAAGAATGTTCAACACCCAACATGAAATGCCTACTCCCATAGCAGCCAACATAATTAAATGTGGACTTCATCAAGCAGCTGGTTTTCCACCTACAGTTCAATGCAGTGAGCTGATAGTTGAATGCGCCAGAAGATATGATCCTCAATTAGGAGTCATCAAAGCATCTAATGGGATCACTTTGGCTTATTTTACTGAGGAATCAGTTAGAGAGGTGTTTGGTATTCCTCGTCGTTACAAGATGTTGAACCGAACTCAAGAAGAATCACAAGCCATGTTTGATCAAGCAAAGGAGGCCTGCCTGGATATAATCAACACTAATTGGGTTAAAGAACCAAAGAAACATCGTTCCAAGTTACCCAAGAGGCTAATTTGCATTGATTTCAAAGAAGAGTATAGTGATATGATCCATATGCTAAACGGAGTTATGGGTACTCCTCAAGGGGCATTCTTTGAAGTTTGGATGTTCTCATATGTTGAAGAAGTTGTGTTGGGAATGGAAATAATAAACTGGGCAAAACTAATAAGTGACAGCATTGATTTTCATCTAAGAAATCTAGAAAAGACAAAAAACCTTCTTCATGAGTTCTTATGTAGTATACATCCTTGCTCGGTTCACCAAGTATAGAGGATTAATTTGCAAAGGAGATGTAGGGTCTCGGAGTAGCCAATTCAAAGCATATGATTGCTACCCTCAGTTGCAGTTGCACCATAAAGACATTTATAAAATAACTAATGATGCATTCCTCATGTATATTACTCGGTTACTTCAAGGAGGAATTCATAAAAGGTTATCCAAGGAGGCTATGGTGTTATTGGAAAGTTTGGATCATGGTTTATTCAATTTCCAACTTTTACATATTTAAGGATCCACGTGTTTGTAGAAGCTCCTTGCAGACTCCCACGATATCCCACAGATAAGATTGTCATGCTTGAGGTTGCAAGACAGTTGGCTCATGTGGACTCCATCCAAAAGAAGGAAAATAGGCAAGAAGTACATTTTCCTATCGTAATAGGAAAAATGTTGGAGGTTTGGCCTTCATTGCAAGCAGCAAATGATAGCTCCAATAAGACAAGAAAATGAAGCTTTCATTCCACCTCCTTCTCTTCCTCAAGATTCTATTGATAACCTTGATGCAATGAGGGTTATAAGCCAAGCGACCAAAAGATGGGTTCAAAACATCTCGAGGCAAGTGGAGCAATTCCTAGAAAGGTGTGCTCGAATTCATGACAAATTAGTTATGCTGATAACTGAAATTTGCCAGGTAGAAGAGAATTGGGAGGGTTTTCAAGATATGGAAGACAAGGTGATGCCTCGCCTAAAAGTGTTAAAAAGAAATATCTGTGCAAGTCTTGATTGAGGAGAAGGTTATTGATGATGGAGCCTCTTATGACTTCAATAGATGGTATTGTTCGTTGCTGGCCAAGAAAAGAATTTATGATCAGATGAGAGTAGAATGTGTTGGTATGGGGAATTCTCTTGAGAAGATACAGTTCAGGATCCTTGCATAAAAGATGAAAGATTGTTTGTCTGAGGATATTGAGGGGTTATCGGATGATGATGGAGATGTGCTTCTCCTAGCATACACTCGAAATCAGATTGAGCAACAACCTCTTCCATAGGTTAATTGGGCAAACAGAGAATGCATCTCAGTGGAAGAAAGGACACGCCAAGTCATTGAGTATAGAAAAACTTTCTTGGTCCTCAAAAGAAAGGAATCCATTCCTTTAGCAGAGCCACCAAGAATACAACCATCACTTCCCTCTTCTTCCAGAGCTCAGCCGAAGATGAAAGGAAAAAGTCAGTCTCAAGAGGTTGTAAAGGGTAGTAGATCAACGAAGAATGCAAAGAAGAGGTTGGACTTCTCGGGTATAATCATATAGGAGCAGCCAATAGTTGAAATAGAAGACCCTCCACAAGAGCCCATACCTCAAGAGGAAACAAAAGATGTGCCGTTGACACATGATCCTTTGCCATCTCCAAGGCCACCAATTCATATTGATTTGGAGGACGAGGAGGTAGAAGAAGAGATTGCAGTTGAACCTCTCATGGATGTTAGTAGAGATACCACATCTTGGCTTGAGAGCTCCTTGGGAAGAACAAGAAGAAGACCTTCATATCAACTGAATTTTGATGATGTGTATCAGGAAGTACCTAAAAAGAAAGCAAAGAGAAAGATACACTTTGAGAGAAATCTTGATGGCGAGATGGTCATGGAGATGGCTACACCTCCTGAAGATAGAAACAGGGATGAAGTGGATGTAGATGATTTTATAATGGTCAAAGCCTATCTTGACAAGAGTACTAGGCATGGTATCTGAAAACCTTCAAGAAAGAGTACTAAAAGATGGAGAAGACAAGGCAGCTGTCAAGGCTGAAAACCGTCAACTCTGGTTATACATTTCTAACCTCATTCATGGCACTTCACAAACAACATAGTTGCTGCCCCAAGTTTTGGAGACCAGTTGATTAGCAGCAGTTGAGATAGTTGGTAATTTGTGGGAAGCAAACTCAAGAATGGATTGAAGAATTCATCACCCGAGACATGAAGATTTTGACACAGGTATATCAGTTGAGATACAATGCCCATGATTTACGCCAAGGGATCCAGGATTTTGAGTAGTTAATAGCAGAGGTGAAGCTTATGCTCGAAATCATAATTGCAGATTTAGATATGGCATATGGCTCAACAGTTGCAAGAGAACACAAAAGACAGATTCTGGACTGGAAAGAAGGCCACCTTTTCAAGGTGAGGACATATGAAAGAATATTTGAGGAGTTCGTTGCATACAAACAAAGGGTTATTGATGCTCTAGAATTCATAAGAGAGTTTGTTGCAGCAATTCCTTGTCAGTATTGCCTTGATGATGGTTCATACATTGGGCTTGACGTAGTCCAAGCAGAGTTTCAGAGTGCTATTCATAGCAGCGGTGGCAGTGTTGGAAGGATGAGTCAGATTTCCATGATGTCAACAAAGTTCGAGAAAGCAGCAAATGAGGGCAAAGATTTCTTGAGATCAATTGTAGATGGCGAAGAAATCTTGGAAAAGCGACACTTTGCTATTAATACTATTGACACTCCTACCAAAGATACAGTTTCCCGCTTTTTGGCGGATGTGATCGAGATCTAAATCAGCTTTCATCTAGAAGCTTTCTTCTTAGCTTTCTTTCTATTCTCGGCTTAATTCTTATCCACTCTTTGGAGAAGAGAAAGAAAACAAATGTAATAGTTGGCATTTCCTATTTTCCATGCTTTCTTAGGTGTTAGATGTTATCTTCTTTTAGATTTAGAAATAAAGTTTGCATGTTAGCAAGTATTAGTTGTAAAAGCAAGGAGATTTTAGGGTTCCCTACTCCTTTGCTTAGTTATAAATAAGAGCAGTCTTTGCTCATTTTTTTAGAACCATGCTAGTGATAACAACGCTGAGCCTCTTAGTGCCTTCTCATTGTTATTTAGTGTTGTTTAGAACTTGGATTGTGATAGTGAAATTGATGAGCTTATTTTGGCCTTCAAGATTGTTATTCAGTTTTTGTTCAATCTTGTGCTAAGTGTAAATCTGGTTTTGATCGTATGTTGCATGTATTTTGCTACAACTTGCTGTCCCAGAAGTGTAATCTCTTGTGCCCGAAGTTTGAGAACATAAGGAGTCCATTGTTTTTATGGGAACAATGAAAGGACTCTCAAAATTAAACTTTTAGCCAAGGAGAATGCTGCCTATCTTACTGATAGAAGAAAATACTACTCCCAAATACAGAGAACTTGTAAATATAGATTGCTGCATGCATAATACACTACAAGATTCAACAAGAATGCCAACAGAGGCTCCTCCTACTACACTGACCTAGATCAAAATGGGAGCTATCACATATTTTAGACCAAGAACATTTAGCAAAGCAGAGAGTCCAAGTCTTGTCTTGTGAAATCTATGGGGCTTACTATGGAAACTCAACTGTTGATTCAAGCTCGCTTTGCAAGAAGATGGTTACTTGGTGCTTTTAGAGTGAGTTGGTGAGGCTTGAGGTGCTTACTTACTTTGTATGCTTTGTGGCCTCCACAATTTTGACATCCAAAGGAGCTGATGTTCTACTTGTGCATATCCCGCTACGTGTATTCACAAATATAAATGAAGTGTAAAGCTTACTCAAAGAAAGATTACAGGGACCGAATGAATGGGATATCTTCTTTGCTCATGATTAACATGCTCACTTTGCCCGCCAGATTAATGTCATAACCTCCACAACCTACAGTCTTTCTATATACTCCGTAGTAGCATGGAGCATTTGATACTTCTATTGGCATGCAACAACAAATGTTTCCTCAAGTATCTCATAGTGAATGCTGCAGCAGTCAATTTGAGAAAGAAATTGATCCTTAGTTGAGCCCTGCTACACTCTCTGTCCTAATGAATGACCCAAAGAATATCAATGCCTAAATAATATTGACTTGCATTATCTTTTCATTGTGTTGTAGCTCTTTTAAGCCCCTTCCCTGGGTGGGCATTTCTTCTTTAAAATGAATCAAAGAATTATAATGCAAAATACAATGTGAATAAATGTAGTTCAATACTATGGTCTGCTCATCATTTCTTTGACAGGATGACTTCTCCTTCCAACAGCAGGGAAACTTCAAAGAATATTACAGCCTTTTCAAAAGCTACGAGTTCTGCTATCAGTAATTTTCATATCTACAACAAATTTGATGATTTCCTCTCTACAACAACTTTGCTCTGATACCATTAGAGAAATATGGGGGCAGAATTATAGAAGCTAATCATAAAATTTTATACATAGACTAATATGCTTCTATTCCCTTCACCTCGTTCGATAATGTATTACATATTTATAGTATTCTCACATCCTATTTTATAGGAAAACTACTATAACAACTCCCTTTACATAGATGAGTTGTTCTAACTTCTAACCACTCAAATCCCTATAAACACTCTTATATTAATCTACACATTATATTCTAACAAAGCATAATAAACGTACTAACAAACCTAATGAATGATGTAATATTCCTAACATAGTTTGCCATATTTTCCCATGGTCCCTTTTCATCCAAGCATCTTTTAGTAGTGTTCCTTTCCATTTCAAGTAGCTGATAAAAATCCTCTAATATTCTGATTGGATCACTGAAGTGTTCTAGCTGTTTTGAATTGCCAAAAGTTATGCAACATTCTTTCTTCTTGAATGGTGCTAACTCAGTTCTTTCTGTCTGAAGCAGTTTGTTTTCTTTATGCTTTGGCATCTGTGCAATCATTGGTTGTGAAGATCCTACAACCTCAACCTTTTATTTAGTCGAGAGAATTGTGAAACTTGCATTTGAACTTGTCACAGAGATCTTTACTTGCTTAGCAGTGGAAAGGCTTCCTATCATTCTATCTTTAGTTTCCCAAGTAGGATCCATATCCTCCATTTCTATTTGGAGCAGGACTTGAGGAATATTCCAGTGGAGATTGGAATTAGGTCAAGCAACCCTGTTGATTGTTGGTTACAATTCAATGTCCAAATATTTCACGTGTCATGCTTCTGACCAATTTGTGACAAGCGCTTTTCTGCTACATTGTTGAGCTTGCTTAGTTGTCCTCTAGGTGAGGCACACATCCAATGGGCTTTGCAGCTGGGATTCGAATTTCAAAATTACTGGTTGAAAAAAAGTTTCCAATTTTACAAACATTTATTTATGAATCATGGATCTCTTTATCCTGTATGCACATCATGTCAAGCATATCACAAAAAGGATCTATTATCTTTAATGCTTCATACATATGTGGTTGTTAAGAACTTGTTCCTGACTAGGTTGCAACCGGTAAAACATCAATACTAAAGGAAATACCCAAATATTTGAAACTTTGGACGGGCTCAATAAATGTTCAAGTAATAGTTTGGTGTTGTGTTTTAGTCAATAATATTGGCTTCTTTCTTTTCTTTGGGACTTATTGCAGCACTAAAAGTATAGAATTGTGTTTAATCAGAAGCAAACATAGACAATAATACGGGTGGAGAAAAACATAAATTGATTCACACAATAGTTATCAGGAAAATCCATTATAGCAACATGGACTGTATCCCCTTTTCGGTAACAACAATTTCAGTTGTCTACAATTATATATAATATATCTGTATCTGAATCACCCTACCCCCCATGTCTCTAGGTAATTATGATTCACATTTAGAGACTAGAGAGCAATATTGCTAATAAGAATGAAAAACAGAATTATACCGATCTGAATGTCTGTCATTTAGTCACAGTCGATCGTTGGAAAACAAGCCCAATTGTATTCCTTCCGGACTGAGATGAGGCAGGTTTGCATGTCTTGGCAATGTCCAAGGTGATTACTGTGGCTATGGCTTGGAATATATGACTTCAGAAAGAAGTTTGACTCTTTGCAAGGATCAAAAGTGGAAATGCCAGCAAGGTCTGCCAACTGTATGACTTTTCTCTGTTGCTCTATGATGTATTTTAAGAGGCATTGTTTCAAGTTTCAACCATAAAAAAAGAGCATGGTTCTTAGGTTACTTTCCATTTTAAGTTGATCGTTATTTGGGAGATGTATGATGCAAATACATGGTAAAGTTATAATAAATTCTACTGTAACATCTGAAAACCTAACATATCAATTTCAACATTTAATATGCTTTAACTTATGTCTATGCTAGCTGATTGTGGTACTGGTAGCAATAGAACTGTTAGTTTTCAAATATTTTTTATTTTGGTTTTAGCTTTTAAGTAATCAGGTATTTCTTATGTGTCTCAGAAAAAGGTCTCTGATTCCATGCATACTGGTTCTGAAGGACAGTGGAATGCTGATGATGATAGGAAGGTCCTTGCTCAGGCGTTACAGGAAAAGGTAGGCAAGTGGATTATTAAATTATTTCTTAGTCAACCTTCTGTCCCTGAGAAGTATCATAGACTTTAGAGGCTGGTCGTTGAAGTTAGAGATAATACTGAGTAGGTAATGTCTGAACATTTTAAATGCTGATCTGTTGTTATTGGTTGGTTAAACTAATGCCAGGTTGAAGCGCTATTGTTGCTTTCACAGCAGGAGGAAAGGCATTTGTTAGAGAAAAACACAAATGCAGCTCTCGAGGAAAAAATGAAGGAACTTCAGCAGAAGTTATTGCAAGTAATATATTGTAAAATATCCTTTTCCTAAGTTCAATTGTGTACAGATACCAATTCCTTATCTTTGATGTTAATCTGCTTTTTGCCTTTACCATACTTTGTATTATTCTAGCTGTTATAGCAGTAGAGTAAAAATTTCTGCGCTCGTAAGAATTTAGCAAATGTAAACTGAATTTTGTCCTAAACTAACACTGAGATTCTAAACTTGAAGTAAATGAAATAGGTGACCAACAACAGTAATCAAGCTGGACACTTTTGAGTTCTCTATCCACTTGCTGACATAATTTTATAAAATTGGAATGTCTACTAAAGGATGAGTGCACAGTTACAGGATGCTTTTGTGTTTACTTTTTCTAACTAAGAAATATATGAGATTAAAGATAGACAAATCGCAGTAAAGCCAGGCAATAAGCATTATTACTAAAAGTGATAGTAATATGTAATTGCCACTTTTGATAAAAGCTATCTGAGGTTCAGTTCAATGTTTAAACTTGAATATTTAGGCTGGTTGACCCAGTTTGGTCTCAACCTTGAAGCTTGAAGCTTTTGTTTTTATTTTATTTTCATATATTTTATTGTATAGGAAAACTTCAAAACAGTAATTATATTGTGAAGATGAGAATGACATGGGGGTAAGCCAAGGTCTACCGGACTGCAAATACTATTAGATATATTATTAGAATAGGCAAAATAATTGTTTTGAGGATTTTTTCAAAGAGAATTTTTTCTAAAGAAGAGGCAGATTGTTACACCTAACAGAAGCTTGTTACCATTTGTTACATAGGTATTGTTTGTATTTCCAGAAAAAAATTCAGAATGTTTTTCACTTAGTAGAATTCAGATCTTTGGTAGAAAAGTAAGTGGATAGACAGGTGAAGGCTCTCTGGTTTGATAATGAAGGTGAATTTACCTCCAAACTGTTTTAGAATTCCGTAAGGAGAATGTTATACACAGAAAATGTACTACTTTGTACACTCCATAACAAAATAAAGTTGTAGAACGGAGCAATAGTACAGTTATGGAGATGGCAATTTGCATGGTGCATAGGTGGAATGCGCCATATTGGTGTAGGGCACAAGCTGTGAATACAAATGTCCACATTTTTAACTGTAGACCTTGTAAAACACTGCAGAATATCACTTTCAGGTAGGCATGGTCAGGTAGGAGATGATCAGTAAGTGCTTTCATTTTTTTTGGTTGTTTCACTTTTGCATTTATACTTGTTGAAACCAGAAGAAAGTTAGATGCAAAAGGAAAAACATATATATTGTTGAGTATTTTGTCATTGATGTCAAGGTGTTTGAGCTGGTAAGTGCTTTCATGTTTTTTGGTTGTTTTACTTTTGCATTTATACTTGGAGAAACCGGAAGAAAGTTAGATGCGAAAGGAAAAACATATATATTGTTGAGTATTTTGTCATTGATGTCAAGGTGCTTGAGCTGGTTGCTTACTTGCTTGAGCTGGTTGCTTGCTTGTTTGAGCTACTTATTTGCCTAGTTGAGCTACTTGCCTGTGTGGTTGAGCTACTTGCCTGTTTGATTGAGCTACTTGGTTGTTTGCTTGAGCTGGTTGCTTGTCTACTTCACCTATCTGCTTGCCTGCTTCAGATATCTGCCTACTTGCTTAGTTAGTTGAATTGATAAGTCAGGATTATGCCAAATTAGCTATGCCACATCAATCCTTGTTGAATTTTCAAAAGGTCGATTTTTGAAGAAGTTAATAGTTCGAGCCTTATATTTTGGGTCAGTTTCCTTATTTCAACGCTTTGCTCTTACAAACATATTGTGGGCTTTATGATGATGGTTGGAGATTATTATTTTGGACATTTCAATGTGTTATTGAGGCGGCATATATTTCAACCTGTGTGGTTGAGCTACTTGCCTGTTTGATTGAGCTACTTGGTTGTCTGCTTGAGCTGGTTGCTTGTCTACTTCACCTATCTGCTTGCCTGCTTCAGATATCTGCCTACTTGCTTAGTTGAATTGATAAGTCAGCATAATGCCAAATCAGCTATGTCACATCAGTCCTTGTTGAATTTTCTAAAGGTCGATTTTTGAAGAAGTTAATAGTTCGAGCCTTATATTTTGGGTCGGTTTCCTTATTTCAACGCTTTGCTCTTACAAACATATCGTGGGCTTTATGATGATGTTTGGAGATTATTATTTTGGACATTTCAATGTGTTATTGAGGCAGCATAAATTGCAGTCTTTATTTTCTGGCATTGAATTTATTCTCCAAAACGTTTTGTATTTTTCTCGACGGCTTGAAGGCTTCAATTTATTCATATTTTTGCTAAGAATTTTTGGGGCGGTTGTTGCATGTTATCCCTCACTAAGTCGTGGAGAATATTTTTGGGCACCATGTGATTTTATGAAGACATTATTCTTCTATAGTGGGCTGTTAGAAGAATTATGCTATTGCCTCCTTTATGAGGTTCGTGGGCTGCAATTTTTGTTAGCGCGTGTGTTTTCACATGCACTTGGATGTTTCTTTTTATAAGCGTTTATTTCATCGTTGCCATAATTTCTTCCATAAGGAATGCTGGTTGCTGAAGTCGTGTTTTCTATGCTTGATCTATATTTGGCATCGTTGCAAGAGACTTGGTAATGGGGTGGCTAAAATTCTGAAATCGCTCTTTTAAAAAACAATACTTCACTATTTTCCTGGGACAAGTCATTATTTTGGACGAAAGTTACAATTGAACGGTCTTTGAGTTTTAGCGACATTAATTTTGAATTAATGTATCTTTGCTTCCTTGTCGCGGTTTATGAGGATGTCACGATATTATTTTGCTATCATTTTTTTAATGATATGGGCAGTTTTGTCTGATACCTCGACAACATAGTTATTATCTTCAGACTATGCATGGGGCGACATTCTTTTATTGGTTTTTCCCTAGACTTCAGATTTTTGGTGATGCATTGTTATTTTTGATGAATTCCGGTGTGATGTGAGGTTGTTTTCTTGGCTTTTGTTGGGATTCAATGGCAATAAGTGCGGTTTTTAGGAGGATCAATATATAGCGGGTATGTGACCTGAGTCGGTTTCTTGAATGCCTTTGCTAATCTCTTTTGGTGCTGTCAGCATGTTGTACCCCAAATTAAAATTTTTGCTACACTTAGGCATTTTGAAGAAATGAGTCAAGATACTGTTAAATCTGTCAAAAAGGTCAAATTTGGGGTTTGAATGTCTTGCATGGGGGTCAAAAACTTGAAATTTTCAAAATCTGACAATTTGGGTCGGCTCAGAACGACCAAATCTACAATACCCAAATTTCAATTTTTCGTCCCTAAATTTTAGGAAAATTTCTATTTTTAGCAGTTGTCTAAAAATAGAAACTTTTTCTGGGTTTTTCTAGGTTTCTCAAGAAATGGATACTTGTAAAATTTTCTTAAAATAGAAACTTTCTAAAAATAGAAAGTTTGGCTTCTAGGGGCAAGACTGATTTTGATTGGCTTAAAATACTTCCTCATCAGGTTGGTGCAGTCAGATTCACAAAAAGATAAGTTTTACCCTATTGGGTCTATTCTGCTTTTTCAGAAGCTGTTTCGGGAGATCTAAGGTCATCAATGGAAGTCAGTCGGCTGCTAGGCATTAGAATCAGATGTCCAAGCGTCAAACAAAAGCTATCAACGACAAACATGCACGAGGAATGGAGAAGAGAAGCCGTGAAAGTTGAAAAATGCTAATTTTTGGCTAACACTGGAGCCACTAGGCGCCCCTGCTCAGTTTGGGCACCCAAACCTTCATGCCTTAGAATTATTTTTTTGTTTCCGGTAGCCAAGCAAATAGAAGCACGTCAAACGAGGAGAAATTTGAAAAGTTCAGAAAAGTTTCTAAGTCTGCCAAACTTGAGCGCCCTTGAGGAGAATAGGCGCCCAGCTTTTTAACGCATCAGATGATAAAACCAGAAGTGTAGCTCCCAGGCAATGTTGGTCAGATCCATCTCAGCTCCGCAGCGAGCCCGACAGCGCAGTCATACGATCACTCAGTCGTCGACAAAACTAGATCAATCAAGGGCCATGATGAGAGGTGTTTAGAACTCAGAGTGAAAAACGATGAAAATAATCTAACACTGGTGAACATGGGTGCCCTTGGAGAAAAAGGGCGCCCAAGATTTTAAGAGGTTTAATGATAGAATTTGCAGAAGGCACCTCTAACGTCACTTCGTCAGACTTGATCAAGTTGTCCAACGCAACCATCAGCACGTCCGTCGGAGCAGGCAGTCATCAAATGTCGTAGGCTGAATAGAGGAGAAAAAGTGAATGAAATGACAAACATCAAAAGCAACAGTGAAAAACTCAGAATAAAAACTATCTTTGGAAGAGATGGGCACCCCTGAAGGAGAAGGGCGCCTAGGGTTTTGAGCCATCAAATGTCAGTTTTCAAAGACGAAGTGTCTAGGAGATCCCTCCCAAAATCTTCTTAGCTATCCAGTGAATCCGTCAGCCAACCAATCTGACAAGTACATCGCCCGGAATCAAAAGCAACAGTGAAAAACTCAGAATAAAAACTATCTTTGGAAGAGATGGGCACCCCTGAAGGAGAAGGGCGCCTAGGGTTTTGAGCCATCAAATGTCAGTTTTCAAAGACGAAGTGTCTAGGAGATCCCTCCCAAAATCTTCTTAGCTATCCAGTGAATCCGTCAGCCAACCAATCTGACAAGTACATCGCCCGGAATCAAAAGCAACAGTGAAAAACTCAGAATAAAAACTATCTTTGGAAGAGATGGGCACCCCTGAAGGAGAAGGGCGCCTAGGGTTTTGAGCCATCAAATGTCAGTTTTCAAAGACGAAGTGTCTAGGAGATCCCTCCCAAAATCTTCTTAGCTATCCAGTGAATCCGTCAGCCAACCAATCTGACAAGTACATCGCCCGGAATCATGAATTCATCTGAAGGTCAGAAGATGAGCATAAAATTGAAGATCATGAAATTGACTAACTCTGGAGAAAATGGGCTCCGTTTTCAAGGATAGGCACCTGACATTTCGAAGGGTCAAATGAAGTTTTTAGTAGATGACGTCTCCAGAATCATGTCGTTAGATTTGATTAGGCTCCGTGATGCAACGTTCAGCTCATTCGCCGGATCAATCTGGAAGCCGGAAATCAAAGTCAAACCAGGGTTGAAAATTGAACAGAAGTTGAAAACGGTGAAAAGTTGGCTAAGTCTGGGAAAAAGGATGGCATACCTCAAAAAGGGCGCCCAACTTTTCGTGCCTTAGTAGAATTTTTAGAAATTTCAAAAAATTTCAAAGAGAGAAAAAACGCCTTTTGTTCGAAGCATGAGCTAAATAAGGGTTTTCAGAATTAGGGTTTGAGAAGTTATTTCACAAAGCAAAAGGTTATTTAAGAACATCTCTAGGTATTATTTTTTTCATTTTCTTGCAGGTGTTTTCAAGGAGAAATAGAGCATCAACTTCAAACCCTTATTTTCGAAAGACTCAAGAACTTAAACTTGCTGGTTTTTCATAATATTTTCAGATCAGCACTCAAGAGGGCTTGCTTTTTCATGTTTTTCCTATTAGAACATCAAATCTTTGAAGAGGGTGGCCATTACTTTCAATTTTCAGTGAGCTGGTTTATACTAGTTCGATTTTCTGGATAATTTTTGTACAATTTTCTCAAGGTTGCAGCAGCTGCTTTTTATTTTGCATGTTAGAGAAACTTCAAGATTTACAACTTCCAATCTTCTGGGTCTATCTCAAATATTCTTCTGGATAAAACCCATATCACAACTTTTTTAGTGAAACTTCAAGTGGCTGCTTTTTCAGTGAAACTTCAAGGTTTTCAGAATCTAATCAACTGGGTTCATCCAGAATGTGCTCATGAACAATACCCAAATGCCAACTTTTTCTGCTTTTTTTGGAGAAAATTAGGGTTTGCTGCTTTTTTAGTCTTCACTCCAAATTTTCAAAAACGGACGATCTAGGTTGGCTTGTAACGAAATTCTAAACAAAACCCATATCTCAGAAAAAATTCCAAAATATTCATCCGTTTGATGAAAAAAAATCAGCAAGTTATTTTTAGGGTTTGTGCTGAGCTTGTCCGAGCATAGTCAAGTTTACAGCCAATCTTCAAGTTTTTCAAAATGGAGTACTCTCCCATCGAATTCAGATCCAAACAAGTGTTGTATCATAATTATCTAAACGAACAGTGTTGGAAAGTACTTTTCAGTACCATCATGGAAATAAAACGTCATCATCTTAGTTGAAGAACGTGCAAAGAGAGTGGTATGAGCGAAAGGACAAGTGTCAGAAAAAGTTGTGCAAAACTCTTCCGTAGGAGAATCAAGAGAAGTGTCAGAAGCATAAAGGTTGCAGAGCCGCCGAGTTATCAATTAGTGAGTCATCTTTTGAGGCAGCGATGTTTTTAAGAACATAACTCATAGAGGAGATGAAGATGTCAAAGATTCTCTAAGTTTGATTGCAAAAAGGGAGAAGGTCTTAGAAAAGCAGAATACAACTAAAGATAGTATCAACGCTCCTGATAAAGAGGCAGTTTCTCGCTTTTTGGCGGATGCGTGAGAGATTTAAAGCGGCAATCTTCTATAAGCTTTCTCCAAGCTTTCTTTACATTCTTGTCTCACGCTTTCTTTCTATTCTTGTCTCAATTCTTATCCATTCTTTGAAGAAGAAAGAAAACAAATGTAATGAGTTGGCATTTCCTATTTTACATGCTTTCTTAGGTTTTAGATGTTTGATCTTGTTTTAGGTTTAGGAATAAAGCTTGCATGTTGGCAAGTAGTAGTTGTAAAAGCAAGGAGATTTTAGGGTTCCCTACTCCTCTTGTTGTGTATAAATAAGAGCAGTGTTTGCTCATTTTAGTTGAACCGTGCTAGTGATAATAAGACACAAGTGCCTTTAGTGCCTTCTCTTTGTTATTCAATGTTGTTCACTTTGTGTAAAGAGCAAGTTTGCATGCCTCCTTAGCTGCAAATAATTGTTTAGTGCATGTGTTATGTGTCAATTATAATCAGGTTGATCGCATGTTGCAAGCGTGTTGCTACAACTTGCTGTCTTGAAATTGTAATCCTTTGTTCCAGAAGCTTGAGTGAATAAAATCCTGAGTGTGCTTTGTTTGCCTCGATATAAATATCTCAAATTTCCATCTATTTGTTTTGTGTTAGAAGTGTGAGTAAATAAAATCTTGTAGCTTGCTTTGCTACTCCTGAAATAAAAGTCTCATATTTTCGTAATACTTTTATGATCTCTTTTTCAGCTTGCCTTAAAATGTATGTTGAAGAATAGTTTGTTTAAGTATCTTTGTCAGAAATCAAACTCGTCCATTTCTAAACTCTCTTGCTCTGCATTTACTTGAGAGGGTAGAAACGTTTTAAGCGTAGGTTAAGTTGTACCTGTCTAGTTTCATTAAAGGGAAAACCTCAGTCGCAACATCTAGTGTTCTATAACCTTGTGTTCTCGCAGCTGAACCAAAAAGATAGGCTCAATTAAGTTTAGTTTACTTTCTTTATGCAACTCAGCAAAAGAGGGAGCTTCACCTCCTAATTCAAAGATCAGTTTACTGCACATAGTTGTTCGTTTCCAAAACGCATTCTAGAGGTGCGATTTGAAACGCCAACACAGCATAAGGTTCGGTTTACATATTGCCGTTCTTTTTCATATGAGAATGAGATTGCGATGCCATTTTCGTATCGACTTTATGAGGAGTTCATAGTATTATGCGACGAGCACCATTTGTTTTGAAAACAGTGTGATGATGGCGCTGGCTATGCATTTTGCTCTGTTGCATAAGTTTATTCCTCTCTGATATACATGACATTCATGGGATTAATATATGTTTGAAATCTTTGATACCTTTTGTTTATGTTGATTGTGAAGGAGAGTTGGAGCTGGTATTTTTGTCTGAGTTTGGATAAGGAAGTCATGATTGGTGTTACTCTTTGCAGCATTCTTTGAAAGTATTTTTATAGATGACGAAAGTATCTGAAGGAGTTGTGAGTTCAGGCTATTCTAAGGCATCTTGTTCTATTTTTAGCATGCAAATGAAGATATAAATCAGATGTGATCAGACATCATATACATACCTTTTGAAGATCTGTGAAAATTTGTCTTGAAAAAGGAACAACGCTTACACATATATATTGATATCAGCCTGAGTATTTCAATTGGTGTGTTGAAGGCAAATTTGTATTAGAATGCATTAGACCAGAATTGTGAAAAGTTTCTGAGAGTTGGTGCTCTTATTGAAGTTGGTGCTTCGAGGAGGGTTGGTGCTCACTTGGTTAATGAAAGCTATTGATTTGCCGTGGTTTTTTACCCGAAAGGGTTTTCCATGTGAAATTTGGTGTTCTCCTTGTTGATGTTTTCTCTCGCTATTCTATTTGTTGATTGATGTGATTTCATGTGTTTAAAAGTTTAAAATATTGAGGTGTAATTGGTGTACCATAAAATTTGATTATAGTGGAATTGGCATGAAAAAACCAATCACCCCAATTGTGGTCAATTCCTAGCTTAGGAGCTTGATTCAACGGTTTCAAAAATCTTCTAACTTTCTCAAACAATCTTCAATCAATTGGATACTCTAAGTTCCTCAACACCTCTCTAATAAATAATTCTTCAAATATCACATAATTTGACATATCACAATGCATATCCCATTTATAACTCCTTCTTGGATTGGCAAAATGTATCCATTCTCATCTTGGGATCTTATATGCAATTGGGGAGCCCAAATCCATTTTCCACTGTACAATATGATGTGACTAAGAAGAGAATACCACTTAAAATGCACAATAATTTCATCACTTTTGACCGCCATTAATGCTTTGTGAATTCCATCTGAAATAAAAGTGGCATGGTCAAAATTTTTGTTCAAGTCTCTATGTTGCACATCCGCAACCATCACCAACAAGGTTGTTGGTATTTGCATTTTTGCATCCATATCCAAAACTTGACATAATGCAAAGTAGGTATTGATGAAATAATCTAAAAAAATGCCATAATTTAAAGGTTCTATTTCATCATGAGTGAACCTTACTAGCTACCTATTTGGGCCTTTTTTTTTTGATGAGGCAACCATTTGACTCTGAAACTTTCTCTATCCCTTGAATATTCTCTTGTGAGTGAGCCAAGGTCAATTGGGATACATGCATTCTTTGTTAGGTGAGGGACCTCAAAAATATAGTTCTTGTCTAGACTCACCAATTTCACACCCTTGTCATTGAATATAGTCCTAGCATTGGGGTTATATCTCCTTGCAATTGCCTTGACTAAATTCACATTTATGAACACATTAGGGACTACCAATCATCCCAAATCCAAGCTCCATATATTTGACAGAGGTCTAGGTGATTGTCATTTCTTGAATCTATATCTGAACAAATTCCAGCTGTGTGTCAGAATGGTGGCATCCCTAATAGCATTTCTCTATCAACTAGTCGATCATAAAGTATCCCAGCTCCTTGAGCATGCTTAACTATTTTTGATGAACCAAACAATTGACGTAGTATGTCTTCATCTAATCCCCTTTTCAATTTTCTTGACGGCCCAACCATTTTTGGAACTAGGGTTTCTTTTATAGATTTAGGGCTTTAGGAGTAACTAGGGTTCTTTGCTTCTTTTCTAAAATTTATAGAATCTAGGACTTCTTTTCTTTATCTTTAATTGAAAACATGACCTAACTAGACTAGAGAAAAACTTTAAACACAAAATTTGCACAATTTAGGTCGAGAAATTAAACATACTTGTTTACTGCTTTGAGAAACCCTAATTTGATTATGTGAATGCTCAAACAACTTGAATCCTACAACTTCTTCGTACAATACACTTCACAAGGCTTCTAAGAACTTGAACAAATGCAATTGTCTTGAAAATCCGAGAGAATTTGGTAGATATTGGCAAAAAATACCATTCAAGCTCATACTGGCAAATAGGGCGTTCTTAGGTATCTGTTCTTTGATTTTGAATATTAGCCTTTGATTTTTGTCCGACATGGACAAATCTATGGTTATTACAACCTTTGCTTTATTTGAATTTTTTTTAATCTTTAATGCTATGAAAAAGCCTTTTTCAAGTCATCTTGATAGTCCCACACAAGCTTAGGAAAGTTTGGACGAGTAGGTTGACGTGGCTTGAATTAGGATACTTGTCACCATTACGTGCTATCATGACTTTAAACCGTCCCAACCATAAGAACTTGCAATATGAACTTGGTTCGCAATATTGCAACATGTGGAACTCAGGCTCCACTGTATGCACTGGCCTTAGTCGTAAAGAAGAAACTTGGCCCCACATTGATAGTTTGCATATATATATAAACTCAATCTTATCTTGTCTACCACAATTGAATAATGCTGGTATCATCTACTGATATTTCTAATCTAATGGATATATCAGAGTTACA
This sequence comes from Sequoiadendron giganteum, assembly GCA_007115665.2. Classification (NCBI taxonomy): domain Eukaryota; kingdom Viridiplantae; phylum Streptophyta; class Pinopsida; order Cupressales; family Cupressaceae; genus Sequoiadendron; species Sequoiadendron giganteum. Next base: position 13,350,721 of record CM021104.1, on the reverse strand, counting down.
GATTGCTTGATCTTCTAATAGATGTTGATAGCACTTTAATTCCTCCATTTGATCTGTTTTCAATACTCAGAAGATATTGCTCAAAGAGAAACAATTAGATTAGTTCAAATGAATAATTACTTATAAGGATTAATAATTGCTGCAAGCATCATTATTACATGATCGTATGTATATATATATTAAACTTATTATTTCCACTCTTAATTTTTTCTTATTTCTAATCTGCTTCTTCTTTCTTAAGGATTTCTGCTGTATATTCCTTCATTCCCAATCTGTTTTTCTGAGTGCAGATTTATTTCTAGATATGATTCGATGATCATAATCTATTAATATATCTGCTGTTTATCCAGAAATATTCCTTGTATTGATCTCTTTCCTTCTTTTGTCCGTCTTGTTTCAATCTGCTATTTTATTTAGATTTCTAATTCATTACTATCTCCTGATCCCATTCACTTCATTCGTGCCTCTCCCCATTTGACATGTTTCTCCTTTTATATCTTATCGGGGAAGAGTCACCTACCTTCCTTCTTATCTTTTTAAGGGACATGTCCCTTCAAACCCAGCACTGCCCCTTAATGGCTGTTAATACCAGGATTACTGTTTTTCAATTAAATTAAAGCCTGCATTATATTCTTGCTACTTATATAGGGAATCACTGCCCTCCCAATATGTGGTCTTTTATAATGCTGCCTTTAATATATTAATTTTAATTCATAGTCAACTTTTCCAATCGCTGTCTTGTTATAATTGCTGTTTCTTTTTTCGGCAAAAGTGGCAAGCCACTATAATATATTATATATCTAATATTAAAGTATTACAAAACCTGGTTCAAAAGAGCATACCAGCAGGAAAAAACCAGGAAGAAAACCTCCAGTTGTAGCTTGATTAAAACAAAACGTTCTTACAAAATCATCCCATTGGTAGGGACCCATAGCATAGTTTGACAATGTCATTTTAAGCAAGAACCTATCAAAATTACAACCAACCAACCAACCGAGATTATCATAAGCAAATTTGATCTGGTCTGATCATTTCAAACTAAATCCTATTGCCCCAACTACATACTTTGTATAGACTACCATATACCTAGAACAAAAAATACATGTATGACTATTTAAATTCCCCTACCACCCACATTGACTGAGTTTTCTCCTTGGCCTTCAACTGCTAACAATTGAATTTGATTTGCTGCCAGAGCTTGAGAGTGAACTGAAATGTTTATATCTGGTATGAGCACATTGACCTTGTTGGTTTGATGGTTTGGCATATCAACATTCTGCTGCAGCCCTTGCAAACATTCATGTGACAATAGAAAGGAGAGAGCGTGATATTCTCTTAAAATTAGTAATTTCCTCCTTATCCAAATCAAAATGATACTTGCCCAAAGCTTGGTACAAATATGCAGATGAACCCTTGAGTAGTGAGAGCTTGAAGGCCTCGTAGGTGTCAAGATAACACTGCTTATGATAAAGATAGTGCTTGGGAAAGAGCCCGCCTATAAAGCCTTCACCATGTGTTAAGTCATAACCTTGGACACTCTGCAATAGAGCATTTTCTTGCAAGTATTTCGTCTTCACAATTTTCTTAGCAATAGACTGAAGAAATTTAAAATTCTGAAATAAGTCCATCGCATTAGATAGAAAAATGGAAAGAAGATTGGCGGGGAAGATTATTCGTTGCGAATTAGTGTGCATTACTTCACCAATCAAAGTTTTGATGCAATTCAAGACTATTGAACACTTTACCTTAAAAACCTGATACAAGTGATCCTCTTCTATACAGTCAGAAATCGGGAGCTCCCATGGTCAAACCGGCACCACCATTCTGTAATTTCTCGGGCGAAACTCTGAACTATTGACAGCCTTCACACAATGTCCATTTTGTGCCATCTTGTAAACTGAAATTCAACTGTGCGAGCTTCTCTCCAGAAAGCAAGATGGACCCATAGAGAGCCAAACTCACCAGGAACAATGCGGATAGAAAAAATTTAGCTCCAAACTCATCACAAACAAGATAGTTAAAATTAGCTTAGAAATTGGATTTAAAGGCATGATGCAAAATCCAAGCCTTTAATACAAATGATATCGATGAGATATGGCATGCTTTAAAACTTGCAATGTGATTTTGGAAAAGATTTAATTGTCAAATCCATGTAATGAGTTCCTTTTAGCTTTCATCAGATAGCGCCACCTTGCCTTAATCACCTACAAATGTAAGGTGTTAGGCATGCTTAAGTACTAAACCCTGCAATCACAGAAAACGGTGTTAGAGGAATATAGATGGCGGCGAGTTGGAGACCCCGTTTCGTATTTTCGTGCATGCCAATGCATTGGGCTTGTTCGAGTAATGATGACAACTTAAGTGTGCCGTAAACATGCTTGAATGCATTCATCATGGTTTGGCTTAAAACTTGTTTTAAGGCCCGCTAAAAGAACATGTGATAAAAGTAATTTTTTGAATTCTCTAAGGTCTACGAAATCACACGGCCCTTGGACAGCGATCCTTATTAAACATTTGGAGGTTGTGAACTTTGGCAAACTTCACCCCTTTTTTAATGTAGATTTGGCCAATCGATTAGTTAGAATGGTATTAATATTTGATTATTGACCCTTAGCAAATTTTGGTAGACTTCCTCTTTTTTGATCATGGCTTTGGCCAAGCAAATTGGCTAACATTTTAAATATTGAATTATGCACCCCTAGCATCTTGATTTATGAGTTCAATCAATTGTGGGAAGACATTTAACTTGCTTGTGTCATGAAGAACCCTAACCTCTGTAGCATCACTATCCAAGCCTGCAAGAAAATCTGCTACCTTATTGCCTTCTCTATAGGTATGAGAAATAATGGAAGCCTTGAACTTATCTATCAATGTCCATGCTTTATGCAATATATAACTTAAATTCCAGTTATGGGTTTTCCTTTCTCTACATGCATTAATGAAATCATTGAGTCCCCTTATATGTGGAGATTTGAAAATCCCAATTGGACTGCTAATTCCAAACCCAATAATAATGCTTGTGCTTCTGCACTATTATTTGTGCCTTGTTCTAATTGGATTGAAGAAGCTGCCAATACTTTCCCCGAGGAATTTTTGATACAAATACCTGCTCTTGAAACTCCTGAGTTACCTTTAGATGCATAGTCAAAGTTCAATTTTACAAAGTCCTCTATAGGTGGGGACCATTTAACTAATGATCTGTCAACTTTTGAAATATTGCTTTTGAGTAAACTGCCATCAAAAGGTAATTTGATACCTTTCCAATTCTTCAAAATAGAACTGTCCTAGTTTGTGAACAAAGAGTTGGTCATTTTCTCTTTTTGAACACATGAATTAACCCCTTCTGAAATTACCTTTTCAATTTTCATTATTGTCATTTCAACTGGAGATTTAATTTTCGTGAAGATTCTCAAATTCTGCTCCCACCAAATGTTCCATGCAACAAGCATTGGAATTATATTCCAAATACATGCAAAAAATGAGGATTGGTATAATAGTGGCCAACTTTGAAAAAGATCCCAGCATGTATTTGGAAGGGGATGAAATAAATCTAACTTATTTTTAATGAAATTCCAACATTGATAGGCAAAAGTGCATTGTAAGAGCAAATGATATGTTGTTTCTAACTCTTCTTCACATAGTGGACATCTAAATGGATCCACAATATTCAATTTCACTAGATGGTCGTGTTGGTGTGCGTTTTAATACCCACCGAACACAGAATAAAATGCCCAAAGACACTCTATCCTCTCTTGAAAAATCACCGCGTATGCTAAGATTGCGAGAAGATCATATGGCAATTCCAAGGTTTCTTTTGTCAGGTCTTGATGTGTGGATAAGATCAGTGGGTGTTGTGATTTGTTGGTAATCACAAGGGGACTTACATTAGAATTTATTTGCAAGCTAAGGACTTAGACGATTTTGACATTGAAGGCTCTTTCTTTTTGGGTTTTCTCAATTTTAGGATTTCCAAAAAAAAAATGTAAAAAAAGAGATAAGGGTTTAGGAGTACTAATCTAATCCTAAGAATTCAAGAGACGGCAATGATTGGGTGAAACAAGGAACCACACTTTGTTTCGCCTCCTTGGGACAACTACGCAAAGTGGGTGCAATCTTCTAGGGGTGTGATTATGATTTTCATGTCCAGAATAAGATTGAAGTTAAGCATCCACAATTTAAGAGCTCAGGCTAACTTTACACATTGGATACAAATCATCTATCCAAAGAAAGTATGAGCTAGATTTCACATATCACCACTATCAGATCTATCATTCATTTAACAAACATACAAATAAATACTAATTTAACTTTACTCTAAATGTTGAAGGAGAAGATGTAAACCTCACACACTATTTGAAAACAAAAGTGGTTCTAAGCAAATCATGCACTAGAGCTTTTATTAACGGAAATAGTCTTATCGCAACAATCTCATACTACTCACTTCACAAATTACAAATGAGGGGCGAGCTCAATTTATAGGCTCCCCGATTACAATTCAATGGCCAAGATTGATTTCGAATCAACGACAGAGATTACAAAATAAAACCCTAATTAGGGCTTGCCATAATTAACTACCTCTCGACCAATGAGAAAATTACATTTTGGGACACTTGTCCTTCTTGGTAAATATAAACCAATTCCATGGATAAGTCAGGTTCATTGAACCTAGACATGTTGACTTGGAACAATTTGATTGGTTGGAAGATGACAAGGCGCCACCTCAACGTGTTGGATGTCCTCCTTGGTCTCCTTGTTCTTTCTCCATGCACTTGCCTTAGAATATCTTTCTTTGCCGACGACTTTGTCCTTTGTGTTTGTTCCTTCCTAGCTTTGGTCTTGGATTTCCTTCGGGATTTTGATTTCTTCTTCTCACTTGCATTTGAAGTCTGGAAGTCTCCCCTTGGAGCAGTTATTGAACTTTTCCTTCCTAATTGTTTTTGAAATTCCTTCAAGTGCCTTGAATTTGGAGGAGAACTCTCTTGTGCCTTCACCATAATGGAAGAAATTGGAACTTTCTCTGTGAAGTATTTCTCATACTTAGCCAATTTTGGCTATTCAATTTCCTTCATGTGGACCATCCAACACTTAGCCAAGATTTTGGCCATCTTTATGCTCGAGTGAACTTTGCCTGTGGATTTATCTTCAATTCTGAGTGTGGCTTGTGCTAAGTAGGGCAGACTCCATCCTTGGGTAAGAATTTTATTCATTTCCTCCTTATTCCTCTTCATGTTTCCCGTTTTCTTTCCGACACTTAGTCAAAATTTGATACTTTTATTGTAGGAAAATTCCACACTTAGCCCCTTTTTTTGCTTCCTCTTGGCAAATTTTACCATGCTTGTTTCTGACCTTGGCTGACTTTGGACTTGACAGGCCATTTTTCTATTATGCTTGAGTGGACTTCCTCGTTGGCAAGCCAATTCTTTTTCTTTCTCCTTGGCGGACTTGGCTGTGTCCCAGACAAGGCGGACTTTGAAAGCTGGCTTGGATAAGTGCATGGCAGACTTCAAGGTTGGCTAGACATGCTTTGGCGGACTTCATCTTTGGCTAGACCATGTGCACTTCCTTTTGGGCAGACTTTGTCTTTGGCCTGCCATCTTCATACTAGGCGAACTTGGTGAGTGCTTAGACATTCTCGTGCTTGGCGCACTTTGCCAATGCCCTAGAAATTCTCCTTGCCTCCAAAGTTGGGTGGACTTCTCAATAGATTTGCCAATTTTCCTCTTGCCAAGGGTGGACTTTGACTGATCCATGCCATGGACGGACTTCCTCAATGTCTTTCCATTCCTTACTTCCTTATGGCGGACTTCATGATGGCTTTTCCAGAGGGTGGCGGACTTGAAGGCTGGCTTGCCAAGGCTGATGGCGGACTTTCAAGATGCTTTGCCATTTCTTTCCAAGGCAAGGGCGGACTTTGCAAGTTGTCTTTCCAGAGCAAGGGCGGACTTTGGGGTTGGCTTGCCACAGGCAAGGGCGGACTTGCCATGATGCTCTGCCATCCTCCATACTTGGCGTATTTTTGGCCAATGCCTTAGACAAATCTCTCTTCCTGTGGCGTACTTTATACTTAGCCAGACATCTGACTTAGTCAAAATTTTCAAATTTTCTCTCTCCTTCTGGGTTGGGCGGACTTGGAGGTTTCTTTGCCATTTTGCATTTATGTCCATGCCTTAGAAATTTATTTCATGTTGGGTTGGGCGGACTTCATGTTTGCCTTGCCATTCATCCTTCCTTCTGTGCCTTAGGATTTCATTATGTCATGCCGAGGAGTGAATTTCATGCTAGCTTGATCCCCTCTCTCTCTAGGCATATTTTTTTTATCCATGCCTTAGAAAAATTTCCTCTCCCAAAGTTGGGTGGACTTCAGCCTCTCCTTGACATTGGCGCACTTTAGCCTTGCCTTGTCCAAGGGCGGACTTGGACATCTCTCTGACATGGGCGGACTTGGAGGCTTGTCTTTCCATACACCTCTCTCATGGGAGGACTTTGTGTCTTCTCTGCCAAGGGCGGACTTGGAGCTTGTCTTGCCTATGGCGGACTTGGAGCTTGCCAAGACAGGGTGGACTTTGCACTTCATCAAGCCATGGCGATCTTGGAGGCTTCCTTTCCATGGGCGGACTTCACTCTTAGCTTGCCAGTGCCTGCCTTTGGCAAGCCAAAGGCAAGGGCGGACTTCAAGGTTGGCCTACCATTCCTTCTCATTGGCGAATTTCCAGTCTTAGCCATTTTTCATCAATCTTTCACCATTTGCCTTGATTTTTCTGCTAATTAGCTCATTTTGGAGGTACATTGGCTTCACAGGCAATAGGATCTTGAAATGGAAACTTTTCCCAAAATATAAACTTTCCAAAAATAGAAACTTTCTAAAAATAGAAAAAGCAAAAAGCATCCCTAAAAAATAGGAACTCCAGAATGGCCTAAAAATGCCAAAAATAAAAAAAGCGAAAAAGCAAAAAAGCAAAATCCCTAAAAAATAGGAAGTGTCAGAAATGACTCAAAGCAATGGCGTTCCTCGTCTACCGGTCCTTCTGAGCACTTCCATGACATCTAGGCACTGATATGGGCTTGAATTCTCTACTTGGCTCAGATGATTTCTACAAAACTCTAACTCCTCATTGTAAATAAACTGGTGATAAGCAGTTGCGCTGCCAAGGCAAAAACCCAAAAAGAAAAAAGAAGGGGGTCTCCATTTGCAATGGGGCGATGTGTGAAATAGGTCACAACAGGTCGCTTGTGAGAATTCTTTTTTGAATGACAAGCCAAGCAAAACTGCCGGCCTTTGGTGAAACTTTATTATTCCAGCAGAAAGAAAAGGCTCGTTGAGGTTGTGAATTATATTTAGATTGGCTTAAGACTGCATAGCCTTCCTTTACTGAATATGTCCCTACCTTTGAGGCTGCCCATATTATTTTATCTGGTTTTGCTGACAAGTAAAATATTCTTTCCTTCAATATAGTAGAGAAGAGATCGATCTGCTGGGGTTTGAGAAGGTTGTTTGAGGGTTTTCTGCTGTTTTTTACCTATTTTATAGTAATATATTATATGTTTATATATATATATATATATATTTCAATATTTATAGTATTATATTATAATGATTATAATTATAATAATATTTAAGCTGTTAATATTTATATTTATATTTTTTAATTAATTAATTTTATTTATTTGCATTTCAACGCTTTATACTTTAGTGTTGCAATTTTGGGGGCATGACAGTTTGAATGATACATCCTTTTATCTCATCACATCACCCTCTCTTGAATAATAAAACTTTCTTTTTGTTCCTCACTCATCTCTCTTCACTCTCCTCTCCACCAATCTTATTTCTTTTTATATCCTTATGCCTCCATGAAGAGAGGCATCTCTTAGAAAAGTGATTACCCTTTGAAAAGACATCACCTTTTGTTAATTATCCCTTATGCTGATCACCACCTTAACACCTTTAGTTATCCTCAATTGCTGCCTTAAAGATAATCACTGCCTAAACATAATCACTGCATAATAGAATTGATATTCTTTATGAATCGCTGCTCTAAGAATCGTTTGATATTAATAATAATCGCTGCCCTTCTAATAATGAATCACTGCTAAGTATAAACTTAGTCGCTGCACTTAATAAGATCAATGATCTTTATGAATCGTTACCCTTCATGATATTCACTGCTCCTCATAGATATAGTAATCGCTGCTCTTGTTTTGATCATCATTGCTGCCTTGGACACACATTAACTTGGGCGATTAAGTCACTTAAATATGTCTTGGAACACATTGTGGTCGGCCAGCAAAGAGATAAATTGAATTTGTAATTTCCATAGTGCAAAGAAGTTGGCCAGTATAGGCATAAATTTCAATTTGAAACTGCATAAATCACAAGGACAAAGGCGCCAATACTTGGGCATTAGCACAGGTGATTGACCGTTATTATCCTTATGTCTCTAACTTCATTACATTGCTGCCTTAGACATCATAAACTTCTTGTTATTCCTGATCGCTGCCACTTCACATAGATTGATCTCATTGACTTGATTAATATATATGAATAATAAAATATGTCTTTGAACATATAATCGATTAGTGGCCTTTGGCTATAACCACAATCATCGATTTTCTTCTTGAACCAATGATTTTTATAATGGGCTACCCTGCTTTGGAACTTTTCACTCACAATTTTTTTTAAGTTTAAATAAATACATTTCACCCATTCTTAAATTCCAACCATTTGTTGAGTTTATGCACAGATTTTGGAATCGAACTTTGTAATAACTTTCTGTTTGAATGACAGTTTGGAAACTCACAATTGTAGAGTAATATAACTGAATTAAAACTTTATAGATTCCTGATTATTACAAAATATAATTCAGTTCACAATAATATATTTACTAAAGGGGCTGACCTGAAATATGCATCTGCATTCTGACATTCTTTATGAACTTGTGATGCGGTTCCAGCTATTAATGGTAGTTCTTCACACACAGGAAATTCCACAGATACCTCCAAACTAAGCACAATCTGCTACAAGTTCAATGTTTGTCACCATTTCACCAGAAACTCCTGAGTAATGTTGATTATCTATTTTCACCTGTAATAACTGGCATTAACTTGAAGACTTTAAGTCTCAAGAATACTGACCCTTCAGACATAATACGGCACCCTTAGGAGACTATTATTCACTGTGAATGCACAGTCGGCTAGATTAAATCTGCACTTTTCAGTGTTTGACTTTATACTCCCAGTTTTGAATGCTCAACAACATATCACCCAGCTGATGTAATCAACCCCAGTAACATATTCAGTCCAATGTTCATAAAAAACTCTTCAAAGAATGATTGAGCAGTACGGCTGTCTGCTACAATATGGCATGATTTTGAAATTTCCTTTGCCAAATCTTAAGGATTTTAAGTCACAGTCCTGATTGAATGGAAAATTGAGTGTAAACCAATACCCACAACCACACTCAGCTCCCATCTGCAACTGTCAACAATTCATGGTGTGCAGCCAGTTTCTTCAGTAAGGACAGCTAGGAAGTACGGATGCATCCAGAAAATTATTAATCGCTGCAAGCTTGGGTTTTAATGCTCATTTGTATTTGCCAGGTCAACAGAAATCACTGTGCATACACCCAAAATCAACTCACCTTCCATTTAACAGATTCATGCAAAAATGCAGTACAGCCTGTAGCACTCCTGGTATGGACGTTATGAAATAACCCCTTGAGCAAAGTTTTGATAAACCAAACATTAATACCATGCCCTTCAATGTCATCGACTATTAAGATTAAAGTGCTCTCAATAATACCTGGGACCCATGACTCACTTAACTCTCCTCAGTAAAAATTCAATGTACGGCCTGAAGATGTATGACCTCCAAATGAAAATTAATGGACTTTGTTTTAAAATAATTTTAATGCATATAATCCATTGCATAGTGTTGTACCCCAAAATTAAAATTTTCGCTACACTTAGGCATTTTGAAAAAATGAGTCAAGATACAAATCTGTCAAAAAGGTCAAAATTGGGGTTTGCATGTTTTGCATGAGGGTCAAAAACTTGAAATTTTCAAAATCTGACAATCTAGGTTGGTTTAGAGCGACCAAATCAACAATACCCAGATTTCAGTTTTTCATCCCTAAATTTTAGGAAAATTTCTATTTTTAGCAGTTTTCTAAAAATAGAAACTTTTTTTGGGTTTTTCTGGGTTTCTTACGAAATGGATACTTGTAAAATTTTCTAAAAATAGAAAGTTTGGCCATTAGGGTTAAGATTGGTTTTGATTGGCTTAAAATACTTCCTCATCAGGCTGGTGTAGTCAGAATCACAAAAAGATCAGTTTTACCCTACTGGGTCTATTTTGCTTTTTCAGAAGCTGTTTCAGGGATCCAAGGTCATCAATGGAGGTCAGTCGGTTGCCAAGTATTAGAGTTAGATGTTCAAGCATCAAGCAAAAGCTATCAAAAATGAAAGTGCAGGAGGAATGGAGAACGGCGAGGAAAAGCTGGAAAAGTTGAAAAGTGATAAATTTTGGCTAACATTGGAGACACTAGGCGCCCTTGCTTAGTTTGGGCGCCCAAACCTTCATGCCTTAGAATATTTTTGATTTTCGGCAGCCGAGACAAAGAAAGCACATCAAACGAGGAAGGATTTTGAAATTTGCATAAAAGTTTCTAAGTCTACTCAACATGGGCGCCCCTGAGGAGAATAGGCGCCCATCTTTTTAAAGCATCAGATGATAAAACCAGAAGTGCAGCTCCCAGGCAATGTTGGTCAGATCTATCTCAGCTTGACAAGGAGCCCGACAGTGCAGTCATAAGATCACTCAGCTGTCGGCAAAGTTAGATCAAACAGGGACCATGATGAGAGGTGTTTAGAACTCTGAAGTGAAAAAGGATGAAAATATTCTAACATTGGTAGACATGGGCGCCCCTGGAGAAGAAGGGCGCCCAAGATTTTAAGAGGTTTAATGATAGAATTTGCTGAAGGAATCTCCAACGTGATTTTGTCAGACTTGATCAAGCTGTCCAACGCAATCATCAGCATGTCCGTCGGAGGAGGCAGTCATCAAATGTCGCAATGCGAACAGAGGAGGAAAAGTGAGAGAAAAGACAGAGTTGAAAGCAACAATGAAAATCCATAAAAAAAAAAAAACTAACTCTAGAAGCCATGGGCGCCATACTTCAAGAAGGGTGCCTAGGGTTTTGAGCCACCAGAAGTCAATTTCCGGGGATGAGTTATCCAAAGGACCCCTTCTAGAATCACCTCAGCTATCCAGTGAATCCGTCAGCCAGTCAGTCTGACAAGTATAGCACCCGGAATCACGAATTCATCTGAAGGTTAGAAGGCAAGTATAAATTTGAATATCATGAAAATGGCTAACACTGGAGGAAATGGGCGCCCTTATCAAGGATAGGCACCTGACATTTCGGAGGGACAAATGAAGTTTTTAGCAGATGATGTCTCCAAAATCATGTCATCAGATTCAATCAGGCTCCGTGATGCAACGTTCAGCTCGTTCGCCGGATCAATCTGGAAGCCAGAAATCAAAGTCAAACCAGGGTTGAAAATTGAACAGAAGTTGAAAACGGTGAAAAGTAGGCTAAGTCTGGAAAAAAGGATGGCATACCTCAAAAAAGGTGCCCAACTTCTCATGCCTTAGTCAAATTTTTGGAAATTTCAAAAATTGAAGTTGAAGACCAAAGTCTAAGTTCATTACACAATCTTAAATTAGGGTTTTGAGGAATTAGGGCAAAAGAAAGTTGTTTTCTCAAGGCAAAGCATATTTAAAGCACTTTTGTGTTTTATTTTTCATTATTTTCTTGCAGGTGGCCTTCAAAGAGAAATAGAGCAGCAACTTCAAACCCTTATTTTCAAGATTCAAAAGTTTAACTTGTTGGTTTTTCAATAAATTTTCAGATCAGCACTCAAGAAGGCTTGCTTTTTCACACTTTTTCATCCAGAACATCAAATCTTTGAAGAAGGAGGCCATTACTTTCAATTTTCAGCGAGCTGGTTTATATTGGTTCTATCTTCTGGATAATTTGTGAAGAGGTTTCTTAAGGTTGCAGCAGCTGCTTTTTATCTTGCATGTCAGAGAAAACTTCAAATTTTACAACTTCCAATCTTCTGGGTCTATCTCAAATATTCTTCAGGACAAAACCCATATCACAGCTTTTTCAGTGAAACTTCAAGTGGCTGTTTTTTCAGTCTTCACTCAAAATTTTCAAAAACGGACGATCTGGGTTTTCTTGTAACGAAATTCTAAACAAAACCCATGTCTCAGAAAAATTTCCAAAAAATTCATCCGTTTGATGAAGAAAATCAGCAAGGTATTTTTAGGGTTTGTGTTGAGCTTGTCCGAGCATAGTCAAGTTTACAGTCAATCTTCAAGTTTTTCAGCATAGAATACTCTCCCATCTAATTCAGAGCCAAACAAGTGTTGTATCATAATTATCTAATCAAATAATGTTGGGAAGTGCTTATCAGTATCGTCATGGACATAAAATGTCATCATCTCAGTTGAAGAACGTGCAGAGGGAGTGGTATGAGCGAAAGAACAAGTGTCATAAAAAGTTGTGCAAAACTCTTCCGTGGGAGAATCAAGAGAAGTGTCAGAATGCATAAAGTTGCAGAGCCGCCAAGTTATCAATCAGTGGGTCATCTTTTGAGGCAACGTTGTTTTTCAAAAAACATAACTCATAAAGGAGTTGATGATGTCAAAAATTCTCTAAGTTTGATTGCAGAAGAGGAGAAGATTCTAGAAAAGCAGAATACAGCTAAAGATAGTATCAACACTCCTGATAAAGAGGCAGTTTCCTGCTTTTTTGGCGGATGTGTGAGAGATTTAAAGTGGCAATCTTCTAGAAGCTTTCTCCAAGCTTTCTTTCCATTCTTATCTCACGCTTTCTTTCTATTTTTGTCTCAATTCTTATCCATTCTTTGAAGAAGAAGGAAAACAAGTGTAATGAGTTGGCATTTCCTTTTTTAGATGCTTTCTTAGGTTTTAGATGTTTTATCTTTTCTAGGTTTAGAAATAAAGCTTGCATGTTGGCAAGTCTTAGTTGTAAAAGCAAGGAGATTTTAGGGTTCCCTACTCCTCTGCTTAGTTATAAATAAGAGCAGTGTTTGCTCATTTTAGTTTAATCGTGCTTGTGATAACAAGACATAAGTGTCATAGTACCTTCTCTTTGTTATCGTCTAGTATTATTCACTTTGTGTAAGGAGCAAGTTTGCATGCCTCTTTAGCTGCAAATACTTGTTTAGTGCATGTGTTGTGTTGATTATAATTAGGTTGATCACATGTTGCAAGCGTGTTGCTACGACTTGCTGTCCCGAAGTTGTAATCCTTGTTCCAGAAACTTGAGTAAATAAAATCTTGAGCGTGCTTTGTCTACCTTGATAAAAATATCTCAAATTTCCGTCTCTTTGTTTCGTGTTAGAAGTATGAGTAAATAAAATCTTGAGCGTGCATTGTCTGCCTTGAAATAAAAGTCTCATATTTCCGTAATACTTTTATGATCTCTTTTTTAGCTTGCCTTAAAACGTATGTTGAAGAATAGTTTGTTTAAGTATCTTTGTCAGAAATCAAACTCGCCCATTTCTAAACTCTCTTGCTCTGCGTTTACTTGAGAGGGTAGAAACGTTTTAAGCGTAGGTTAAGTTGTAGCTGTCTAGTTTCATTAAAGGGAAAACCTCAGTTGCAACATCTAGTGTTCTATAACCTTGTGTTCTCGTAGTTGAACCAAAAAGATAGGCGTAAGTAAGTTTAGATTACTTTTCTTTATGCAACTCAGCAAAAGAGGGAGCTCCCCCTCCTAATTCGAAGAGCAGTTTACTGCACATAGCTGTTTGTTTCCAGAATGCATTCCAGAGGTGTGATTTGAAACGCCAACACACAGTCAATTACTATCCATTAAAAACATACCCATATTCAAACTAGCCTTCAAATAACTTCTGTGAATTAAAATGCAAGAATTTGGCACTTCCTAGAAATACTTAGACCAGCCAGGTAAAATTGCAAATCTTCAGAATGTGACTCAACACCCAGGAAACATCTTCCAGTCTCGAAGGTGTTATTCTTAATGGAGGTTTTTGTCTCCGAAAAGTTATCTGTTCAAAGTGTAAAAAATCCTCTCCAGTGAAAAATTCCAACATATGCAAAAGAAAGACAAACTTTGCTTTTTGCCTCCTTTCCAGATGTAACTGCCCACCTTTCTTGAAATTCTCCTTTTCTTCTTTTTTCCTTTTGATTTAAAATTCATTTCACTAAGAGTTCTCCAAAAATATTATTTTTATTCACCTTTTAATGAACTCACCTTATAACACTCCCTTTTTGCAACAATTAATTTAATGCTAAATTAAATAATAATTTTAACTTAGGAACTTTAGTGTAAAATTAACTAAAACATTTACTGTCATATTTTGAGAGGGGACATTACAATTTTCTCTTTGACATCAATGACAACAGTCTCATCCATACACCTTTGACATCAATAACAACAATCTCGTCCATACACTTTTGACATCAATGACAATATTGCCAACACACTTTAATTGATTTCTTAAAGCATGAATGTTAATTGGGAGAGCAGGTTATTAGGATAAAGGGGCCGATTATCAAATGAATAAAAGGGCTCAAAGATTACACTTAAGGAATTGGCCACATGAACATTAGGTCAACGCCAAAACATAAGAAAAAGGTGACGACGCCAGACTAATGCCTAGGGTTTTAGACTTAGGCAAATAAAACCCTCCTAAAAACTCAAAAGAAAACCCTAGGATCTAAATAAGTTCCACCACTCATCAAGGTTGCCACCCCCTCGACGTTGTTGTGGGTGTTGCCCCTAGACACCCACGAAGGGCATTGCCCCTCGACTTCACTAGGTTCATTACCCTCATACCCCCACGAGGGGTGTTGCCCCCAAACTCCCATGAGAGGTGTTGCCTGTCAACCCCATTGGGGTCTCCATTCCCAAACTCCACTAGTTATTGCGATCTCATCACATAAGAAACTTGATTACAATGAGGGGGTTTGGGACTGGAGACCAAAATTGACAACTTAGACAATTATCTTTATGACTTTCATAATATCATTGATCAATTATGAAGTATCATACTATCAAAGATTCAAATGCCATTATTATTATAAAATATAATATTATATGATCAAATGTATCGTACCCAAGATTTTGTTTTTTGCTGTATCAACATACTAGAACCTTGTACCAGAACCGACAACTTGGATGCTAACCTTATGGCTAGTTATCTCAGTTGTCGCTCAATTTGGTTGTAGGATATAGCAAATGGATGTTAAAAGTGCCTTCTTGAACAAAGTCTTCATAAAGGGGGTCTACTTGGTGCAACCAAAAAAATCTAGGTTCTTGGAAAAGAACATTTGGTTTGTAGGTTGATTAAGTCCTTGTCTGGGCTTAAGTAGGTTGCCAAGGCTGGTATTTTGAATTGATCAATATCTTAGAGATACAAGATTCCAAAGAAGCTAGTTTGATTCCAGTTTCTTTATGAAATCTAGTGCTAATGACAATGTGATCTTGATTCTTTATGTCAATGATCTCGCCATTAATAGAAGTGGGGTGAAAAATATTCAATATGTGAAATTTGATATTCATTCTATTTTGGCATGATAGGTCTTGACCTCTTCCATTATTTTCTTAGACATAGAATTTTCACAAACTTGATCATGCTAATTTTGTGTCACAAAACTAAGTATGCCAAAATAGTCATAGACAAGTTCAGGATGACTGAACGCTGATGTGTTTGGTGCTTTGATGGTGGATCAACTTCCTTGAGATTTGGATGACACTTCGATTATCACAATGGATGATTGAAGGCAAATGAAAAGGAATAACAAACTCCGTAAGGATTTGTTGAAGCCAAATGGCCTCTATGCTGATGATCTTGCCATTAATAGAAGTGGGGTGAAAATTATTCAATATGCGAAATTCGATATTAATTCTAGTTTTGGCATGATAGGTCTTGATCTCTTTCATTATTTTCTTAGACATGGAATTTTTGCAAACTTGATCATGCTAATTTTATGTCACAAAACTAAGTATGCCAAAACAGTCATAGACAAGTTCAGGATGACTGAATGCTGATGTGTTTGGTCCTTTGATGGTGGATCGGGTTCCTTGAGATTTGGATGACACTTTGATTATCACAATGCATGGTTGAAGGTAGTGATGGAACTTTAGAAATCTGCCCTACAAATTCCATTGCTCTTACCTTTTTTCTTGGTTCTCCATGGTAGATTTGCCATAAAATGGTTTTTGGAAGGTCTAGGGTTAGGGTTTTACGATTGTCTCTAGGTATTCATGTAAAACCCCACTTTCATATCAAACACCCTAGCTTTGTTCTATTTGATGGTTACCTTTTTGGCAGGACTTAAAAACAACTTATGTCCCATCGTCTTGTCTAGGCCAAGTCCCCTTCCGTGCTTTCATCATATTTTCCTTTGGTCGACTTTATTTTTTCCTAAGTCTAGGGTGGCCTCGTGCCCCCTTTTTAAAACAACTTCATGTCATTGTTTACTGTTGACCTAGTCATGTCCCCTTTGTTTTAATAAATGGTTTATATTTTGCAGAAAGGGTGAATTATCGTGGCCGTTGATGAGAGGCCGCTAGATCTTAGCTGCTCCCCGCCATCCCCTGATGATCCCACCACAAGGTAATGAATGATCGCGATATCACAGGAAGGCGCCACTGTCACACGCAGAGAAGTTGAAATAACATTATAAGTGTTTTCATATATTAAGCCGACCTTAATATGTTAACTGGCGAGCTACTAAAGTGAATATAAAAGGCATATGCTTGAAATCAGCGGAGATGTTTTATTCTCAACAGAAAAGGTGTTCGACATTTAAGGTCAGAGTTGGCAGCCGTCTGAACGAGTAGGTTCGTTGAAGATCAGGATCTATGGTTGCCCACTATCACGCGATTAGGAGTTGCAGGGTGGTTAATGATCGCGATATCAAGGGAATGATGACACGTGGATTTCTTTGAAGACGCAAGAGGTGGTGGGCCATTTGTTGTGACGGAAGTCAATGTCAGATTGATTAAAACACAGCCATTCGATGTTCCAGCTTAGATGAAGATCAATGGTAAAGATTCAAACCTGCATCTAATGCGATTGGAGCTGTTGGTGAAGCGTGCGAGCGAGCAGTAATGGTGGACAGGATGTACTCTTGCCTGTTTTGATTGAATAAATGAATTACTTCTTTGTTTTATGGTCACAAAAAACATTCAAGGAGTTTTGCAGAGCAGTCTTGAAGCCAAGGAGAAATCACGAGTTGTTGCAGTGAATAATTAGGGTTTCTGCGAGTAAAAAGCTGTAAGTTAAATTCTGCATTTCCTGGTGAAATTTTAGCCTAAATTGAAGTGAATTTGCAGTGTGATTGTTGGGAGATTGTTACTAATTGTATTAGGGTTGTAAATTGAGTTGAAATTTGTTTGAAATCGCAAATTACGTATTGGTAATTTCGCTTTCTTGAAAAGCCCTAGTTTATTTTAAAGTCTGTAATTCAAAGTAAGCCCTAGTTTGTTCAAAATGGCACCGTCAAAGAACCACTCCGGCCAAATTGACTTTTTGAAAAGGAACCTATATGACGACTTCTTAGATCAGTTGCCATTGTCGACAACTGATAGAAGAAAAGGGCAGGCTTTGATGCGAGGAAAAACCCTTGGGGAGGGGTTAGTATGTAATTGCTTTAATGTAGCTGATGCTAGGGTGTCAATGAAGGGTTTTGAGATGTTCAAACTATGGTTTGGACAAAGGAATTTGCCTCACCCATTCTCAAATGGTTGGATTTACGACATGGGAAAATTGGTGGTACCCAATGTGTTTCAAGATATGGATTTGCTTAGGGCAGTGGCTGCAAGGTATGATCTTGTCACACGGGTGGTCAGGGATAATGATGGAGGGGTCTTATTGAGTATTAACAGAGAAAAAATTCAACAAGTTTTTGATTTGTCTGAACCCAGTGACCTCCTAGTTCCTATTGAGCTTGAAAAGATGAAGCAGGAATATGAGACAATTAAACCTCTTTTTAGAGTTAAGATGCCCCCACCTCATTTGGCTAAGGTAGGAGGTTCAAGAATTCATGTTAGCCCTAATGATCAGGAGCCTTTCAGACTGGATATTTTTGCCAAACACTTCCTGGCTACCTTCTATTCACTATGCCAAATATTGGGTTTTAACCCTAACACTGTGATGCAAATAGCATTCATGTTCATCGGGGTGCAGATACAACATCCAAATTTCACTGTAATTTATGATTTTGCTTCTTTCCTAGCTAAGAAAATACACGAAGGGTTAGTGAAGCTATAGCAGAATGATACAAGCACACCTTTCTATTTGTATTCTATGCTCATGTATATGTTTTTGTTCAAGAATGCGGATTTCTTCTCTGAGAAAATGGAGCTGAATAGATTTGTCGGTGAAGAAAGGCTGCTAGTACAAATTTGGACTGCTGACCTTTCATATAATAGAGAAAGTGCTAACTATATATAGTTTGATAACTGTTTTGCATCAAGACTTAGAGCAAGGTTGATGGTAAATTTACCCAAGGTTCTTGTAGAATTGCATGATTTCTTAGGCCCAGGGAGAGGAGGCCTGATTTGAGGATCTGCCACAATTGGGGTGATATCATCCCACATCCAATTAGTACTGTTTTGAGAGTGTATGGATTTCAGGGAACTCCAAACATCCTGGCTTACAATGTGCCACCAAGGATTGGATTTGCTGAGGTCATGTGGCAGATTGGCTGCATTCATGAGGACAATCTCACTGGGCAGGGCAAAGGGACTTTCTATCTGGATTACACGGTGGTTTATGATTTTGTTATTACAAAGGGAGGATGGGTACATTTTGAGAAATTCTTTGATTTGGACAATTTGGATTTCAGTCCTAAGAGGCAGTGTGACCCTGAGGTTTCTTCGCTTTATTCAGACAAAGAATAAAGGGAGCAAAATTTGTGCATGAGTTCAATTTTCCTGAAGACCTGATCAAGAATGACTTTGACTTAGATAGGCAAGAATTGAATAAAGAAAAATGGGTTGCCTGTGACAAGTTATTGGCTATTGTACACAAAATGGATCCAAAATATGATCCATTGATGGAATTCACCCCTTTTCATAAGAAGATTGATTTTTTGATGAAAGACTTGAGGGAAATCATGGACATTTTAAGGACAAAGAAAATCAATCTGGAGTTGGATTTTGGTAAACAAGAACAAGTCATAGAACTATTGGAAGAAAGGCCAACCTACCAACCTTCAAAAGACAAGCCCATCTATAGGAGGGTAAGGGATGACAGTGATGAAGAATGAGAGAAGGATAGAAAAGGAAAAGAGATAATGGAGCTGGAGGAGCCACCAAGATCACATCTTAAACCACCAGGAACCATAAAGATAATTGATCTTAAGTCATCACCAAGAAGGAGTCCCTCACCACCACCATCATCGCCAGCTCCTAAAAGGTAAAGAATTGAGCAGTCCCAGGAGGACTTGATGGATGAAATTATTGTTATAGACCAAGACCTGTAGATAGGCATGCATCCCCTCCACGACCAGTTGAATTGATCTTGTCAAACCTGGACATGAAGGGCAAGTGTGTACAAGATGCAAGAATGGAAGCTTGCAAGGAGTTCTTAGATGATGATACTTTTGTAAAAACACCACCCTTCTTGCAATTGGTATGGAGGATGAAATTGGGAGAGTACCATGAAAAGTGCAAGGAAAGAAGAGCTTAGAGGCCGGATAGGTAAGATGATGAAAATGATTTTGAAGTGAAGGCTGAATTGATGAGTGAATTTAAGAAAATCACTCCAGAAGAAGGGAGAAAATTGGTTGATCAAGCTGGTGTATTGATCTTACTTGAATGGGACATTGCTGATGTAGTGGCCTTTAATGCTGTTTTGAAATCCAAGCATCCACTCTAGAATTCTGAAGAAGAAATCAGGGCAGCACTGCAAGACTCTGCCTTCAGTGAGGAGACCCTGGCAATATGGGCTTTGGCCCCAGAGGGAAGAAAGCCAAGCATAACAGATATTAACCCTAAATTGAGGGGAGGGTTAATAATAAAAAGAGCTTCAGAAACTTCAACAACAAAGGCTACAAGTTTAACTGTGAATGTGGCCAAATTGGCACAAAAAACTACAGAAAGAGAAGAAGCTGAAAAAAGGAATTATATGGAGAAGTATAATTTTATGATTGGGGAATATAATAAGGTGCAGCAAAGGAATATTGAGCTGCAAACAGAGGTGGAAAGGTTGAGGTATAAGCAAATCGGGGTAGCATCAACTGCTCCTATGATTAAAGCATTACCATCTACATCAGGGTCATCACTTCCTACTTCCTCCATTGTTTCCACACCAAAGTCTCCCACTGAGATTCCTGCCCTTAGTCCTACATTAGAACCAATTGAGGAGGAGCTAGAGTGCTCTGTTGATCCAACAAAGAAACAATTAATGCACAAAATTGCAGAGCTAAAGGATTCTTTGAAGAACAGTGATGAGAGGGCAGCTTTGAGGCAAAGGGAAATTGTCACCACAGTTTTGTAGCATTTGAATGAAAAAGTTGATAATAGATTGCCAAGTGTACATTCTTCTTATTCTTTATTAGTGGGTGCAATAAAGATTTTTGACAGGGATCACGAAGTAGCAATACTGATTGAGAAATGGATCCCTAGGGCCAATGACTTGAATATAATGTATAAAGCCTCAAGATTTGATGTTAATAATAGGCCACAGTCATTGAGACCTACTCAAGTGTTGTTTAAATCATTGCAAGGCTTTCAAGCCTTACCAAATGACTTGAGTAGGAAGATAGAGGAATTGGTGAAGAGTTTTGATGATTGGAGCGATACATTGCTGCCTGATATAATTGATGAGCAAGGTAATATCAGGTCTCTTCAACAATGGAAGGATCAGTCTAGTAGGGTCATTAATTCCCAAATTGTTTTAATTTGTGATGACTTGGATTTAGATCTACTAGAGAGCTGCATGGACAAAATCATCAGCACCGGTTCATTTCTTGAGTCTTTTGAAAATGAGGCAAACCGGGTGGCAGTTAAATATACATCCTACAAAGGTAAGGTAGATGAGGTAATCAACTTTAATTGGCCAAGTGATCAGGAATAACAATGATGGGTGGATACATATTTAATTGAGGAGGAGTAGAAGCAAGAGTAAACTGCTAACAGTTAATTAATTAACTGTTGCAATCATAACAATTTTAGGTTTTGTTTTTTGGTGGTAGTTCAAGTGCGCGTGCTTTGAAAATTCGCTTCTATATCAAATCATCCTCAACGGGCAAAATGGGAAGGAACAAGAAGATTCTCCAGGTGAATGTTTGTTGTAACCGAATTTTGAAATGTCACAAAGTAGTCCAATTGGCTGGTGACATGTGTACTTTTTGGCCCGATGCTTGTTTGCTCCTTCATTTTCTATAAGAAGGATTTCAAGGCCAGAAGTACGAGGTTAGCAAGTTAGAAATCTTTGGTCGAGTCTAGGTGAAGTTGCAGAGCAATTGTAAAGTCTGATAGTTACAGAGGAAATGCAATTTAGGTTCTGGGTCATTTTGTTATAGGTTTTGAATTCATGGAGATATAATGTTGTGTAACAGTACTAGCATTTGAATCAGATTGATAAATTCAAGCTCATGTCTCTCCTATGTACAAGCGTATTTGAAATTTTGAATAAAGTGATCAAGGGTTATTTTGTTCATCTCACTGTTGTGGTGTGTGCAATTCTTATTTTAGCTTTAATTCAAGGAATTAATTAAAATGCTTAAATGAGATTGTAGGTTGATATGCTCTGTACAAGGATTTGATAAGTAGTATTGAGTTAGGGTTACATATTGGTGATATTGTAAGGCAATATTATCAAAGATCTTTTATATTACGAGTTGAATCTGTTATAAACCCTTAGGTATTTGTGAATTTGACTCCTCCATTGGAAATAAGGCACTGATCTAAGTTGCATTTGTTTTTTGTGATTCAGTATTTGTTTGTGTTCACTCGGAGCTTGCTACAAATTGAAAATTAATGAATACCTTTTACTTTGAAGTATTGTTGTGATTATCTCACGCTCCAAATGGTTGATAATTATTGATGAACAACCAATGCTATTCAGTTTTATCCCGTTTGGTTGAGCTATTGAGTGAGATTATTTGTTATTGTTAATGTTGTTTATGATTATGGTGCAGAGGTTATCAACACATTAAGGGATCACCCTCCCGGGTCTTGCAGAGCCCAAAGTGTAGAAGGTCCTTAAAATCCTCGTCAGTTGGTCCAAGTCCTTCGAGCTGCCCTTGATTGGAATTGGCGATTCCATAGGTAAATTAGAAGCTCAACCTAGTTTCAGTAAAAAAAAAACAAACCAACAGGTAGATGAAAAGGAATACCAAACTCTGTACGGATTTGTTGAAGCCAAATGGCCTCTATGGCAGTATTAACAACCCCTTATACTTAGCCTTTGTAGAAGATAGAGCAATAACATGTTTCTTTTCTCAGCCAACATATGGGGCAAAAACCAAGATCAAAATTGTAACTTGGGGTAGAGTTATGCTCATTAGGATTGGTAGCTTAGTTTGAATTTGTGTATCCCACTGAATCTGTATCTATGTTTGCTGTGTAGCATATTCCATATCTATGTGTGCCCTTGACATAGTATATGCCCTTGACATAGTGCAATATTTGTTTGATAGCTTTCTAATGTAACTTATTGGTTCTTGAATAAAGTGAGAAACCATACCAATGACATAAGAAATGTTAGGATGTGTGTGAATCAAGCCGATGAGGCTTCCAACGAGATCATGATACGAAGTGCTATCACCCAATTGGTAGAACACTTAGCATCAAGCTTGGCTTTAGAAAGAAAGTGAGTGGGTCCAAACTTGTAATTAACAATGTGAAATCATGTGTGTGTTTACTTGTTATCCAGATAAGCAATGACTTAAGCATAGTAAACTGGTTTATACATACGTTATTGATTCATATGAGAAAAACAGAGTATTTCAAAATATATGACATTTGTTTCTTTATTCATTCAATGCTCCAATTCTCTTATACAAAAACAGTTAAGGGAATGATTTTCCAACAGCATGATCCCTTTTCTCGACTACAGAAGAAGTACATAAACTTGCAGATGGTTGCCAAGGAATTCCAATCTTTGGAAACTACCCAAAACTAATTCAATCAGCCGATAAGACAACCATTCTCACCGATTAACCAAAATTACATCATGACTAATAACTAATCTACATTTTATTCTATCTACACTGTGAAGATCAAGAGCATGCTTAGGTTGGGCTAGACTTATCATGGAATTGGACTGAGTGACCGCAAAGTTGAGAAAGTAGTGTAGAAAAACCCAAGTCTATCATGTCACATCTGTCCTATAGAGTTGAGTTTATTAATGCAGGGAGCTCCGTTGAGATCCTTTGTAGCTACCAAATACACACCACCCAGTGCTTGAGATCAAGATTATATTAGTAATAACTATATTAACATTTATATAAATATTAATCTATTTTTCTTTTGATAGTGAGGAGAGTCAACAGTCCAGAGACTAGGGAATATTTATTAAATTATAATATATACTATATTATTAAAATATAATTTTAACATCCTACTAGTTTTATAATATAATATGTAAGTAGCAAAAAGTTCACCATGTCTCCTAATAAACTCCAGAATTGTGCAGTTCCGAACCATGATTTTGATAACAATGACATTGATGGTGTCCAAAGCCATGACTTGGCAGATGATGATAATGAAGTGCATTTAAGGTGCATAGAAGCTAACAACACAACACAAGGTTGCTACATTGATGAGTCAGTTTGTACTCGTTATTTTCTAGTAGCTATTGCAAATAAACTAGTTGCTTCATTTTTGATTGTTTACTCTTGATATTTCATCGTACTTCATTTTGTCATTGCACTAATGAATTATAAGTTGAAACTCAGCTCAGAAATCTGTAGCACAATCAAAAACACTTATTATATTTACATTGTCTCATGTGCATTTATGCAATGTGTTGTTAAATTGAATTAGGTGTTGGAATGTGATACCTTAATGCATTTAGACAGATCCATGTAATAAGTTTAAAACTAATTGTGTTGTGTAAAAATAATATTTTTAAAATGTATTTATGCCTGTGTACCCTGTGATGAGGGTTTTCTCTCGACATCCCAAAAATCTGCACACGCATTTTTGAGTTGCTATGTACCAGAAACTCTGAGAATACTTTTACTAGTCTTGGTCTGCCCGTTTCTAATGTTCTGTGCTGGATTTTGACAAACTATTTTGTTTTGATGTCATCTCTTAGTATGCTTTGATGGTTGTTGTGTATGATAAGTAGCACATATAACTATAAAATGACTTGAGTTCATGTAGATTACTGTTTGTATACCATGAAAGATGAAACTATGGGATAATGAGATCGACAGTCTCTGTCTTTATAATACAAATCTCAACGGAGTTTTTTGAGTGTAATTTATAAATCATATTTGACTTGAGGAAGTTTGTTTTGCTAATTTAGGATTATTTCTTAATTTTGTTAGCTTTTTTGGCTCAAGCTTGAAAATAAATATGACTGAAAGAAATTTGTGGTACATGATAACAAGGTCACAAATGAAAAAGTATCAGCACTAATGGAGTTAGCACAGCTGAGACAAGAATGCCAGCACCTAGGAGAGCACCGGAGGTATTGCATATAAGAATTTTTACGTTTTTTCTTTCACAAATAGAGATGTGTAGGCAATTTGATTTTCACTAGTTACAGAATCCATTTAAGATCTATGACAGAGAAGTTAGAAGTTGAACTTGGTCATCTGCTTGGAAGAAAGGCTCTACATTTGCTAAATATTGTGCTATAGAGAAGCAATTGAACTTCAAGGGATTAAATTATATCACACACTGCAGATTAGATTGTAATGTCCCCTTTTGGGATCATCTTATATTTCGCCCTAAAAAATCATGATTCCAAATGAAACCAATAGCAGGATTATAGTTAAAGATATAATTCCTACTTAAAATTGAGATGATGTAAGTCTGGTCATGGAAACCTGCGACCATGTTAGATGAATATAACAGACATAATCCATGAAATACATTTAACTCTAAGTCTAAGAAAGATTATATATATATACACAACGAGTCCCAAGGACTATGTGGGCCCAACCATAATTACGAGGACATGATAAGGTACCCCAACTATCATTGCCTAGGCCCAACAACATGACCTTATCCTCTGTGGCCTCATGTGGTCCTTAACCGATGGTTCTCAACCATCATCATGAGGTGGTGTACCTAGTGAGGGCTTTACACAGTTCTCCTCCCTCATGCCAGCCTCTCCTCTTATGATTGACCTTTCTTAATTTTCTTCAACAATTGATTCACTCGGGGATGGTTGGGAGGCTGCACAATAGGGTGCCCTTATAGCAGTTCTCCCTTTGCATAATAGGGTGCCCTCTTAGCAGTTCTCCCTTAATAGGGTGCCCTCTTAGCAGTTCTCCCTTTGCATAATAGGGCGCCCTTTAACAGTTCTCCCTTTTGCAGACCTGCCTTATGCCTTCATGAACAATTGTTGCTAAACCAGAATAATATCACTGTTCATAATATCAGCAATATAGGCTACATTGGCACACATTATATCAGTGTTTTAATTGATTATTTCTGACTTAGAGGATGTAGACATCTACATATTAACTACATATAAAAATTTACTTATTCATTTATATATTCAGATATTATATTTGCTAATTCTATAACTCTTTTCAAAACTGTTATTCACTTCTTTAAGTCCTGTACATATCTCTTTTTCTGTATATTTTCCTTGCTGTTATTTTAGTGCAGACTCCTTTCTTATTTCTGGATTGCTTGTCCATTATATTCCTTTAAATCTGCATATATATCTTTTCTTTTACTTGAAGGGAGGTGTCCCTTAGAATAGACACCATCTTTGACCATTTGTTAACCAACCTCCCTAAGATATATTAATCACTGCCTATTGATTAGATGAATCGCTGCTTTTATTTAAATATTAACCACTGCTTGGTTTGACTTTTTGATTTGCTATCTAAGTCTTTATGCAGTACTGCTTCTTTAAAAGGGAATCGCTATCTTTAATGCTGCCCTTTAGGGATCGTTGGCTATCTTATACAATTGAATTAATAATAATCACTATGTAATTGCTGTATTTAATATATATATTATTTTATGTTTATATATTTTATATTATTATATTGTATGTTTATTTCTATATTAGTTATACATATTTTATTTAATATCTATTATATTATAATGCTTATAATAATATTTAAATTGTTAATATTTGTATTTATATATCTTTAAAATTTATATTGTTTTTTTTTTGGCAAAAGGCAAGTAGCCGATATATATTAATATATAATGAGGAGGTTACAATGTATCTGCTATGGTGTTAGGGAAATTAATGTTTACATTATATTTGAGGTGTTAGTAATCATGTAAATGTAGAAAGGTAATTACTATTGTAATCGTGATGTTGTTAATAAACAACTCACTAATATAGGTTTGGATGGTTAGTCGTATATATTGTTGAAATAACAATATGTGTTAGACCCGTGAATGGTATTCCGGGATATTAGTTATAACACCTCCCTATTAAATAGGAGGTTGTTTGGCTATGTAAGTGGCTATATATTAGCCATGTATTTAGTGTGGAATAGATTAGCATATTTTTCGTATGTAAAGTTTTCTATCTACCTCTGCCCAAATTCCCAACATGGTATCAGAGCGTAGGAGTGGGCTTCGATAGAATTCCATTGGGATTTGCGATCTGTTGACCTATGGCATTGATTGGCAAATATTGCTCATAGAGAAATTCTAGTCTAAGTTTTTAGAATGTAACACAATGGGCCATGGAAGTGTGGTGAGCGTAGGTCCTTGAACCAGTGGCATCGCTACTCTAATATTTTAACAACGGAGATACAAACCAATGAACTTGTTGCTTCTGTGGTGGCGTAAGGAAGCGGTTTCCATGCATGGGACATTTAAGTAGAGCTTTGGATCATTCCTGTGGCTATTCAATCATTGAGATTTACTTCGTCGTTGGGAGAAAAGGAGATCGAAAGTCTTTGTGCATATGATTATTAGCTGTTTCAAATGCTTTTCCAGCGAATGCTTAGCTTAGAGAAGGTGCTATTGTGTCTTCCTCCATCACACATCTCTCATGTGAATGTCAGCTAAGTCGATTCTGTGCTTGTTTCTTAGTGATAATGAGTTGCATCTTCATGGCATAGATCGTGGCGCATAAGTTGGATAATCAAAGAGATAGTAGGTGCAGTGCTTTGGGCAGAAGAAGATGATGGTGGCTGTGACACATTGTAAGCGGTTTTGTATCTCAATGATGTTCTCGTATTGAAGTACAGGATTCTCTCGATACATGTTTCATGGCGTTCCAATCACTGAAAGATTCTTCCACAACAGTGGGTGATTCTTCAGAGGCAAGAACAAGCCATTCAATCCGATTGGCTTTACATCAATACATTCCGTCAAGGCCCGATTCTTGGCTGGATCGTGGGTTGATATTCTCATGATCTTGGTTCATTGTCTCGAGCAAAGTTTTTGTTATTGAGCGATTCTATTGGGATTATTGCAGATTCATCATATGAGGAAAACCACTTGGACGGGAATGAATGCTTTGATCATCTTAGCCTTCTCTTATTAGGTTTGGTAGAGCCATTATAATTTTTTTTTTCGTTACAATTATCATAGTATCTCAAAAATATATTATTAGCTCTTATAGAGATAGGTTGTGTCAAATTTAAATTGTCATTATCATTGTGTCATCAAGTTCAAAAATAAAAAATAAATATAAATATAAAAACTGCCTTACGAATGCATTTTCGGCAGTGACCGACGTTCGATTAAGGTTTGTATATATAAGCCTCAAAGTCAAAATTGCTAAGTAAGTAGCAAACATAGTGGAGGACGGAGGCTGGAGGACAACCAACGACCTCTCGTCAGTCGCCAACAATGATGCCGCGCAACTGATTTGGTGACCAGTGTGCAGTATGGTTTCAATTTTTTGGTGTGGTTTTTAGTTTTTTTTTTTCAGATTTTTAGTGTGGTGTGTGGATACTAGAAAAAATGATTGTATTGGAGAGCAAATGACTGCAGAGGTCCTCTGACTGCCGTGATCCTTTGAGTGTCGTATTTCGTTGGAAGATGGTCGACTGGTGAATACGTTCACTAGCAAAAATGGCCATGTGCAACAAGATCCAGACAACAAGATCTAGATAGTAGTATGCAGTATGGTATGATTTTCTTTTCAGTATTCTTGGTTGTATGAATAAATGGAATTTCACATTGTGGGGGGTGGGGGGGGGGGAAATAATAACCAATGTTCCATTCCCATTTCATGCCAAAATGGCTAAAGTCAAAGGCAGCTTCAAGTGGCAGTGGTGGTTGTCTATGCTGTTCGAGATCGAGTGGCAGCGATCAATAATAGTGACTGCAATTAAGAACATTGTGTTCTTATAGAATGTAATGTGAAATTTTTTCCAGTGTGAGTTTTTCATATGTATGTTGATTCCTATATACTTCCTTGATGTACAAGCATATTGGCGAAAAAAAGCACCAGAGTAAGTTAGTTCATGGATCTTGAAAGGGTTTGTGGGAGGATCCAGAAAACCAAACGAGGTGGACAGTTGATGAGTTCCTATCACGTCAAGGTTTGTGGTAAGCTTGTTTAAAACCATGGAAGGAGAGATCCTTTATTTTGGATCAAGGTCATGAGTCACATAGTTGGACATGCCACAAGGGTGAGCATACTACAAAGGAGTGTGTGAATGTTTTTCTACCATATAAACATTAAGGGGGGGAATGTTAGGAAAACTAATGTTTACATTATATTTGAGGTGTTAGTAATTATGTAAATGTAGAAAGGTAATTACTATTGTAATAGTGATGTTGTTAATAAACAACTCACTAATATAGGTTTGAATGGTTAGTCGTATATATTGTTGAAATAACAATATGTGTTATACCCGTGAATGGTATTCCAGGATATTAGTTATAACACCTCCCTATTAAATAGGAGGTTGTTTGGCTATGTAAGTGGCTATATATTAGCCATGTATTGAGTGTGGAATAGATTAGCATATTTTTCGCGTGTAAAGTTTTCTATCTACCTTTGCCCAAATTCCCAACATATGGTTCTTGAAAAACCAGACTATATCAGAATAGCTTTCTATAAATCAAAATACAAAAACCCCTTAGATTTCGTGCAGACATTAACCCTTGTATGACAAAATAAGCAACTGGACATTAACCATTAGAAACCATTCGTTCTTCATGATTTTAAATGACATGAAATATACATATTATGCAAGAAGTTCATTTGTACTTGTTGCCGAAACAAGATTTATAATCTTGAATACAACAAATTTCTTGGGCTATATAAACTTCTTGATTATTGCAAATTGTCCCTCAAATTGACCTTCCATTCAAATCTATGGTATCCTGCTCAGCAATTTCCATTAATTGTGGAAAATTCTTGAGTCGAAATAGGTCATGTAATACCAATAGCTCCTGCTTGTTACTTCCCATATTAGCTAAATAATCAGCTAAGATGTTGCCTTCTCTGTACGTGTGCGTGATTTGATAATTCTGAAATTTATCAAGCAAATCCCAGACTCGTTGAAGAACATATTTGAGGCTCCAGTTTTGAACATTCTTTACTTTACAAGAATTAATTATCAATAATGAATCTCCTTCGATATGTAAGTCTTTAACACCCTTCTTCAAAGCGATTTCTAGACCTATCAACAATGCTTTTGATTCTGCTAAATTATTAGATCCTTTTAGGAGATAATTTGAGCTGAGTGCTAATACCTTACCCCTTGAGTCACGTAGACAAATGCCTGCCCCTGATTCTCTTGGGTTCCTTTTTGAGGCCCCATCGAAATTTAACTTTATGAATCCATCTTGTGGAGCCTTCCATCTAACATGTTTCCTATTATACTTCTCTACCTTTGGCTGCAAGAGACTACTTGGAAAAGGAAGCTTCAAATACTTCCAATTCTGCAGGATTTAATTGTCCCAATTTGTAAATGTTGAACTAGTACCTTTATGCTCTTGAACACTTGCATTCACTGTCTCAAAAATTGTCTTGTCTATTTTTGCATTTATTGCATCATTTGATGAACTACCTTCCTGAAGATACGCAGATTTCGCTCCCACCATCAGTTCCATACAACTAGTGCTGTGACCACTCTCCATATGCATGCAAAAAAAGAAGACTTAAATAGCAATGGCCAACTTTAAAACAAATCCCATAAAGAATTTGGCAAAGGGGTGGAGAAATTAAGCTTGCTCAGAACAAAAACCCAACTTTGCTGTGCAAACTTGCAATTCATAAACACGTGATCTACCTCCTCAATCCCCTCATTGCACAACGGGCACATGAAAGGGTCCGTAATTTTTAACTTTGCTAACCGATGACTTGTTAATATTCGCTTCCTTAGGGTCAACCAAGCAAAAGGCCCTGCCTTGGGTAAAATTTTACTATCCCAACAAAAAGAGTAGGCCCTTTGGGGAAGTAGATGCCTTGAATTTTGGCTTTAAACCTTGCAACCTTGTTTGACCATGTAGTTGCCATCCCTCGAAGGTGCCCAAACCAATTTGTCCGGTTTTGAAGAGAGAAAGACCTCTTGTTCATTTAAAACTTTTTGTAGCATACTACCCTGCTGACTAGTCAAATAAGACTCTATTATTCTTTTCCAGGTTACTTTACCTGTTATGGAATCAATTGACTGAACATAATCCAGCAAATTTTCCCCCCAAGCTACCTTCAAAATTTCCATAACATGAGCTATATCGGGATTGTTTTGCAGAGGAGGGTACCCATTCCAGGAGTCCAACCAGAATTTGACACTTTGTCCATCATTTACCTCCCAAGAGATATATGTAGCAATTAACTTCCTACATGAAATCAAAAAGTTCCATATAGCTGATCCTCTAGGAGGATTAACACAGTAAATATTCTTGATGGATCCATGCTATCCAAATATTTTCCTTGCATAATCTACACCATTTAGCCTTTGGGTTAACATACATTTTCCAAGCAAGTTTTGCACCAAATGCTATGTTCCTTTTCTGAAGATTTAGGATACTTGCTCCACCTTGATCTTTGTCACAGGACATGGCAAGAGATATTAGAGGCACCTTCTTCTATTCATCAATGTTACCTTTCCAAATAAAACTTCTAATCACTTTCTCAATTTCTACAATGACAGATTTTGGCGCCTTAAGAATTGCAAGAAAGTAATTAGGTATTGAAGACAAAACTGCCTTTACTAATAATATTCTTCCAGCAAGAGACAACCATCTGGCCTTCCATACCAAGATCCTTGACTTAAGTCTTTCTATTACTTTCACCCAATATGCTACTTTATTTGGGCCTGAAACGAAGGGAATTCCTAGATATGAGCATGGTAGGGCAGCTTTTTGAAATCCGAGAAGTTTGACTATCTTCTTTTCAATGTCCTCACTTGTGTTGAGGATATAAATTTTTGATTTTGAGGCGTTTATCTTCTGACGCGATGCTGATGAATATTTGTTTAGGACTTCTTTAATCTGATTTGCTTCTGTTATTGTTGCTTTCCCAAATAAATTAGTGTCATCAACAAAAAGTGAATGTGTAACTACTAATTCTGTATTTTCAATCTGGATCCCTTTCCATAGCCGTTGAGAGTGTTTTTTGATAATAAATCTGCTCAATGCTTCAACCATGATTATAAACAAAAAAGGTGAAAGCAGATCCCCTTGCCGCACTCCTTGTGATGCACTAAAGAAACCTATGGGAGAGCCATTAAGAATGATTGAGAATTTAGCCCCTGAAAGGTATGCTATTATCCATCTGCACCATCTTGCATTGAACCCAAACTTTAGCAAGACTTTTCTCAAAAATTTCCAGTTGACCTTGTTATAGGCCTTCATCATATCCAATTTAATGATGATAGAAGGAACTTTATTAGCTGAAATTGAATGTAAAGTCTCATGGGCTACAATAGCCCCTTCATAAGTCTCTCTTCCCGGAACAAACCCCCTTTGCTCTTGAAAAATAATCCTTGGAATAATAGGTTGCAGCCTTAAATAGATTGCCTTAGAGAAGATTTTATAGATTGTATTGCATAAGGATATTGTTTTGTATTCCGCAAATGATTTTGGGTCTTTAACTTTGGGAATGATAACTATATTTGTTACATTGAACTATTTGAGTAAACTTCCCGTTCTTCTTGATTCTTCAATTGCCCAAAAAAGATCAAAACACAAAATATCCCGACATTTTTTGGAAAAATAGTGCTGTAAAACCATTTGGACCGGGAGCTTTATTTGGAGGCAAAGAAAAGACAAACTTTTTAAAGTTCCTCTAAAGTGAATGGCCTCAATACCTCTTCATTTTCCTTGTAGAAACGAAAGCTGGGATTGAGTCTAGTAATTCCATCTCATCCATATCAGTTTGATTACTTCTGTCCTGTGGTGTAGATAGGAGATCTAAAAAAAATCTGACGCATTCTCTTCTTATATCTTCTTCCTTAGTGATCCAATTACCTGTTTGGGTCTCCTGAACAGATTGGACAACCTTAGCATCCCTTTTAATCTGAGTGGAGGCATGAAAGTGTTCATGAAGTGAATTGGTAATTGCTTACTTGCTTGCTTTAACAAGAAGGAAAGATTACAATATATAGTAGTGGCATAGCACTGAAAACATTAATGAGTCTAGCTACTGCAACTAACTACAACTGTAGACATTTAAGATGTCTGCCAACTTCTACCTACTCACTACAGAAGACATTTAAGATGTCTAAACTAACTAATTACATTATTGACCATTAATAGTATAAAGAAATATTATTCTAACACCCTTCCTTAATGGTCAATCTATCAACAACACCAAGTTGCCCCCTGAATTTGACAAACTTATTCGGGCTCAGAGACTTGGTGAGAATATCTGTAGTTCGATCCATTGTCGGAATATTCTGCAACTGAACTGATCTGTCTTCTACCAGCTTGCGGATGTAGTGACAATGAAGCTTGACATGCTTGGTACGTTCATGGAAGACTGGTTTTTTGGCCAGTTTGAGCACCCCTTGATTATCAATGTACAAGGGAGAAGGACTTGCTTGTGACATTTGTGTAGTCGACCGAGAGTGTACTCAGTCGGCTGTGAGTCATAAGTAAATAAGACTTTAGTTATTATTAATAATCCATGTACTTATGTTATGTACGTGTCATGTTAGTTAGTTGTCTCGGGAATTAAGTTCCTGACGAAGTAATTAGTTATAATGAAAGGATGCGACGGTTGGTACATCAACCACCACCAGCGTACTATATGTACTTGAGTCATGTAGTCAGGAAACATTACGGTTCTACTATGCTATGCTATGTTTTGTCTGGAGACATTATGATGTAAGTGTCGAATACTGAATAAAGCAATACATCTATTATCTGTGCAATTGCCATGTGATTATTATATGTTGTCAATGTTATTTTATATTTCCGTTTACTTTGTATGTCATTATACCCGTAGTGAGTAAACATTTGGCACTGTTGCCTAAGTGGACTAGGGAATCACTCGTCATTATGATGGCAGCGTAATAGGTCGACCGATGGAGGAGCCCGTAGAAACTAATGAAGAAAGAGAGGACGAATTGACACAAGATTTAGTAAATTTGTGGAATATATCACTAATAGATCACGTACGGAAGGAAGCCCTCAGGCGAGAGATCCCTGAGGCAGTTATCTGGGATAGACTGGAAGTGAACGACGAGGTTGATCACCTTCTCAACCGTCTTCCAAGACTGTTGGTCCCCCACTTCATCATCCTACAGGACCTTCGGGCGGAGGAGGATCAGGAACATCGAAGGCAACAAATATTGCAACGGTACGAAGAATGAGCCAAAAGGGAAGAGGAACAAGACACTAGCCAGAGACGTACTCCTAGCAACCAACAATGATTGCGTGAACAACCTGTAATGCTCGTACGACCAAACACAGACAAGAACCGAATACCAATCGGGCATGAAGTTGAGGAGGAAAGGGTTTGGCGATCACTCAGACTATAGGAGCAAGAAAACCGATGGCGAAGACTAAGGCAAGTTGGTAAAGAATTGAATGAAGATCTATTTGAAATAAACCAAAGTATAAAAAGAGCAAATGCTAATCTTGAGGAAATAGACCAATCCATCAGTAGAGCACATAAAATTTTTGTGGAGGGGAGGGATGAAGGACCCTTCATCACTTTGTACGTAGAAAGGTACAAAATCAGTGAAAATGAAAATGAATTAACTGAAGAACTTGATAGTAGCATCCAACGCATTCGGGAGTTGTCCATATTGGACAACGTCGAAGGGTTGAGGACTGGAAGATCTGAGCCTAAGACCCCAGAGTAGAGGGAGTACTGGAGTGAACCCTAGGAGACTCAAGGTGTCGAGGACGTTGATGGAAGATGTGGGAGTGACTTGTACATGGCCGAGAGTGCAAGTGACGCACCATAACGTAGTAGGGAAACCAGTCTAGTCGGGTCCAATACATAAGGAGGACAACGAGGGAAGATGGTGACTCCAGCCAAGTGGCAAAAACTACCGAAGTTTACGAGGAATGGGTTAGAAGATCCAGTACGACATTGTCAAACATGTGAAACAATGTGGATAGCCAACGAATGTGATGATCCAGATCACTGGCTGGAAGCATTTCCAGCAACACTGCAAGAGTGCCATTGGTACTTAGAATTGGACCAAGCACACAAAGCAACATGGAGATTATTGAAGCAAGCATTTCAGGATGAGTTCAGACTCCTGAGGGTTGATAGTGAGATTGTAGTGGAGATCTACAATACCAAGCAAGAAACACAAGAGTGTGTGTACCTATAACCGAAAATTGAAGGATCTATTGGGCAAATTAGAGACACAACCAGCAGATGGTCTAAAGAAGCGATGGTTCATTGAAGGCTTGCTTCCGTCATTGAGGAAGAAGATGAAAGTCGTGCCTCCATCGTCGTATGCTGAAGCGTACAATCGGGCGATGGATATAGAAAGCAAAACCAAAACATCCTCCTGAGGGTAAAAGAAGACGGTTGACGAGGAGAGTACGAACGACAGCGACGGTGAATCCAAGACCATACAAGCAATCAAGAAAGATATGATGCGAATGATGAAAGAATAGAAGGCCGACAAGGAGAGGACGAAGGAAGCACGAGAACTGTGGTTTACAGAGTGCAATGGGGAAGGTCACACAAAAGAAAATTGTTTGAAGAAAATGTTTTGCGATATCTGCCAAGTTATGGGACATTCCATCAAGGAATGCCCATACAATTTGAGAGCAAGGGGTACGCAAGTACTTTTCACTCAAGGAGAACCATCAACACTGCTAAACACACCACCGAAGCCATAGTAGAGTAGCAATGCATCCCGTGGAGGTTACCAAAGCAACAAAAGTCCGAGAAACAAGATATAGTATGATGGTAAAGGAAGGCCCATGATACAATGTTGGAAGTGCAACAAATGGGGCCACTTTGCTAGGGACTGCTAGAACGGCCAAAGTTCGGGAGGAAGATTGTGTAAGTGGTGTGGACCAGGTGACCATGAAGATAATGAATGCCCCAAGCAAAAGGGTATCCACATGCTGTAAGTAGAAGAACAAGAGGTACTGGCGATCACCAGAGTGCAAGCAAAGAAGGCAACCTACCTAGATCCACTTATGGAAAAACAAAGGATGAAGGAAGCAAAAGGCGAAGTGGAATTGGCGATGGCGAAGGAGAACGAAATACTTCTGGAGAAACTAGGAATCTCTAGGCGGTTGGAGGCGGAAAACATCGTACAATAGGTACTGCAGACCATCGTATTGATCAAAGTAACTGACCTTCTCCAGACTCTGCCGTAGTTGGGACTAGCAATGATGAACGTCTTCGGGGATGGCAAGTAGTCGGGAACGGTAGATGGAAGGCAAGAATTGGTACTTGAACTGCCACCGTACGGTGAACAAACCATTGACCCCGTACTACTCACGACGAACATCAAGAAGATGCCAACGGTTGTGCAGATGGAGATCAGAGGGAATATCTTGACAAATACTATCGTCGACGGAGGATCTGGAGTCAACGTACTACCCGAAGACACATGGAAGAGCCTTGGGAAGCCAACACTCTGGCCACTGACATTCCAACTTGTTAGTGCCGATCAACATGGTATCAAACCGTTGGGAACATTGATGGCGCAAAAGGTGGTGATTGGAACACAACCATTCCTACTAAACTTCGTAGTCATTCCATTGCAGAGGAAGGCTTACAATACGTTGCTGGGATGAGGATGGTTAATGGCAGCCAGGGCGAATCATAATTGGAAGAGGAACACACTCTCGATCGAGAACAACGGGCGGCAGTACGTCATTGACTTCAAGAACTAGGTTGTCAGTGAAGAAGTGGCTTCCTTTGAATCAGAATCGGACGAAGGTGAGTTGGATGTCAACGGAGGAAGGCAGGCAATGGAATTGAACACCGATGGTGTACTTGAACTTGAGAGTTGTTCGGAGGATGACTTAAGCTCACTGAATGGGTTGTTTCATTGGCAAATGGAGGATTACGAGGTGTTCCATCGAGAGTGTAACATGCTACAGATCAGAGAAACCTAAGAAGAGAAGGGCACATCTTGCCAAAAAATTTCAGTCGAGTATGACGAGTACAAAAAAGGAGAAGAGGAGGTGGTCATGCCCAACCAAACATTCCTGATCGCGTACGGGGAGCACAAAGAGAGAGTACCAAAACTAGATGATACACCAACCGAGAAGTTGGAACATGACAAAGTACGAGGTAGTGAGTGAAAGTTAGAAGAAAGGAAGAGAGAGGAGAGAGAAAATGAAGAGGGAGAGTACAAAAGGCAAAAAATAGATAAGGAGGTGTTGAAAATAAAAAAAATAAAAATGGAAGAATTGGAAAATATAAAAAATGAAAAAATAGTTGAGGAGAAAATAATGGAGTTAAAAAATAGAAAAATGGAAAAAATAAAGGAAAAGTTGGAAGTTGGAAAAAATGAACAAAATAAAGTAGAATTAAAAATTTCAAAAAATGAAAATATTGGGAAAAAAGAACGAGAAAATAAAATATTGGAGATCGATCAAGGAGGAGAAGAAAAAAGTAAAATAAAAGAGAGAAGTATTGGGAAAAAGAAAATAAAAGGAGGAAAAATAAAACTTGAAGAAGGCAGTCTAGATAATAGAAAAAGGAGTTTATTAAAGTTCAAGTTGGGAGAAATTAAAATAAAACAAGTGCATAAGTCGTACGCAGTACGAAACAAGAAGGAAGGTCGAGAGTTAATGGTATGCCAAGATCATTCGAGCACTAAAAATCCTGTACAAGTCATTAAAATAAAGGTCATACGAGAGATCATCAGAAGGGAGGACTCCATCGTACGAGTTAAACAAGGGAGGAAGTCCGTAAGATTGGCAGAAGGCAAGGAATTCGTACGACTGGCAGAAGACAAGGACTCCGTACGAGCAATGAAATATACTCTCTCAATTTTTTTGATTTTTAAACCAAACATTTACAATGTAACCAAGCACCCGTTAAGGTTAGCATAACCCAAAACGTGCATGAAAGAACTCTAACCAAGAATGCGCCCTAAAACCACTTAAGGAGGAGGCACATATGGTCAGAGGATCCCTAGGATCTACTGAATCAAGATTACAAGATTATACTGAAAGAGAGAGATTAAACTCAACACCAAGAATATGCACTCAAGATCCTTTGATAGGCGAGGTGCTAACATATGGTGGAGTACTAATGCTGAAATTGAAATGAACAAAGGCGGATAACCAGCCATAAAGAACTTTCCACACTACCACCAAACAGTGGGGGGAAAAGATTACAATATTAATACTTCTTTTGCTGCGGTAGGCATCCACTCAAGAGTGGGAATTCTCCACTTTACAGTGGGTAAGATGGGAGATACAAGTTAATTCTCCACACTGACGGAAAACCATCCAGGGGTACTTAATGTTAGCTTAGAAATTACAAGTAAATGCAGCAATAACATATGGTTGGATTAGTACTACTAATTCACAACCTTACAATCCAATAATCTGCAATTTACGAGTATTACATTGATAGAAAAAGCCACAATGTGAAGAATGATTATCTCAATCTAGAAAGCTCATAAACATTGAAAATGAAGCTAAAATCTGATCTCTTTGAAGTCTGATAATTAAAATCAGCAAACTGAAACTGTAAATCAGCAACCTGTGAATCAATGAAATGCTTATATCTTAATCAATTTACCTCCGAATTGCGTGAAACCAAGTGCAATGAACCTTTGGAGGATAGGTGCCCATGCCATGATGAAGAAACAGTTCCAAAAACCCAGCATTTATTTATTGGCACAATTCCGAATGCAAACAAGAAGGTACGGCCCTAGCAAGGGCGATTTTGCTAGTAAAAAACATACACTTTGAAATTAAATCTGGAATTTGCTAAGAAGGGTCGCCATGACCATAGCAATGATATTATTGAATGCCCATAATGAGGAATAAATGATACAAGAAGCTGTTAACAAATTCAACTTTCAGCTGTGTAAATATCAGCAACTTGAAATCTGGAAAACACACCACAATTCTCCAATTTGAAGCTCAATATGTACTTTTGAATGAAGCACACTCTCAATCCATCATCTAGGGAACCATAGTTTTAGGTCCGAAGAGTGGAATAGAATTTGCTAAGCTTTCCCTTAGCCGGATTCTGGATTTCAAACCAGCAGCATAACTTTGCTTTTCAAAACATAACATAATCAGCCCTCTACAATGCAGCAATATATAAGTTTCAATGGCAAATGAAACATTCGAATTCCAAGAAGTTGAATCACTTCAACTTCCCAAGGGACGCCCTTCAACCATTCACTTTATTGTGAAATAATAAAACATTATTTCCCTTCCCTTTAGGCGTCCATTTCTATTTGCAACAATAAAGCATTTTAATAAATTATTAAATGCTCAACATGACCCCTTAATGTCCCCTCTTTAAAACAACATGAAGTTATCACTCTTAGGCATGGGGTACAACTTAAAAACATGAAATTAACTAAGTATAACACTTAGTCCAAGGAGATAACCAAAACCAATGCCAATACTGAAACTGAAGGATTACCACAAATAGCATGATGACCTGAGCTGAACTGCAGATGATGATACTGTCAAAATTAGACTTACTAAAAATAGCCACTACCAAAAATAGTAAATTCACTTCAGCTCAATAGAAAGCCAAACTGATCGGCCACATTGAACTGCAAAAGATTGAGTTGCTGCTAGAGTGATACTGCTATAAATGTACTTACCAAAAATAGCATATTGCTATAAATAATAAGTTTGCCAAAACCACATCTATATGCCAATTGAGCAATATCATGACTTACTATAAATAGTTTGTGTTCCCATTCTTCTTAGCCTACGAGTTTCTGGAAATAGGCTAAATCCAATTGTAGAGCATAGGGCTAAATCGGGGACATTACAAGCAAGCAATTGGCAAGTCGCTCAAGACAAAACGCACAAGTCTATACAAGGAAGAAAATATACTAGGGGAGTGCTCGTCGTACCAAGAAACGGGGAAATAAAGGTTGTATGGTTGCAAGAAGAGAAGGCCGTACAACCCCAGGGAGAGAAGGTCGTACGGTTTCAAAAGGAGAATGCCGTACAGTTCCACGTGAAAAGAAAAATAAAGTTGCAAGTGCCAAGTCGCTAGGATAAGATCACATCAGAGACCAAACTCCTCATTGAGAAAGTTGTACCATTCATTGAAGATAGTAAGTAGAAGAAGACTGGAAGTTGGAGGCAAGAGGTCGTACGTATCAAGGAGAAAGCCATACGTACCAAGCAAATAAAGACCATACCAAGTATCAAAATTTGTGAAAGGCGGGCCATACCAAGCATCGACCTGAAGAAAGTAAAGTCTAAGAAAAACAATGCAAAATCTGTATTTTTCGGTTTCATTAGCACTATTCGGAACCTGTGGAAAAATCATGAAAATGAGGCGTGCAATGCAGTTTCAAGTGGTTTCAGTAGTGTTAAATTGGTCTTAGCGGCGGGGGTGCTGCCCCTCGACCTCGTTGGGGGTGTTGCCCCCAGACCCCCATCAGATCTATTGGAATTGCCAAATTACAGTGCAACTAGCCATCATAGTATAGTCACAAGAGCAGTTGGCTGCCAAGCAGACGAGAGTTGCAGCTCTCGAGGAGAAATTGGCGGAGAGGGATGTAGTATTGGGTGAGAGTGACAATTAGTTGGCAAAGAAGGATTAGCTATTGGTAGAAAAAGATACATAGAGGGTTGATGTGCAATGACCTTCGACCGAGAGGGAGAGTCAGCCAGAGGGAAAAGACAAGGAATTGGCTAGCACCAAGCAAGAACTTGAGCTGGCATTTTTGGTTTTCAGTCATCTTCTAGAAGATGACTACTTTGTGGGGGGGATGATGTAGTTGGCTGAGAGTGTACTTGG
Source organism: Sequoiadendron giganteum (assembly GCA_007115665.2). Classification (NCBI taxonomy): domain Eukaryota; kingdom Viridiplantae; phylum Streptophyta; class Pinopsida; order Cupressales; family Cupressaceae; genus Sequoiadendron; species Sequoiadendron giganteum. The sequence goes on along the minus strand of CM021104.1, from coordinate 13,310,192 downwards.
TTGGCCATGAGTCGATGTAGTCGACCGAGAGTGTACTTGGTTGGCTGTGAGTCATAAGTAAATAAGACTTTAGTTAATATTAATAATCCATGTACTTATGTTATGTACGTGTCATGTTAGTTAGTTGTCTCGGGAATTAAGTTCTTGACGAAGTAATTAGTTATAATGAAGGGACGCAACGGTTGGTACCTCAACCATCGCCGACGTACTATATGTACTTGAGTCATGTAGTCGGGAAACATTATGGTTCTACTATGCTATGCTATGTTCTGTCTGGAGACATTATTATGTAAGTGTCGAATACTGAATAGAGCAATACATCTATTATCTGTGCATTTGCCATGTGATAATTATATGCTATCAATGTTATTTTATATTTTTGTTTACTTTGTACGTCATTATACCCAGAGCAAGTAAACAATTTGCATGTCAGAAAACATCATGCGGAACCAAATTGCCTCACATGCTGCCTTAACGGTTCCTCGATATTTTGCTTTAGTCGAGGAAAGAGCCACTGCCTATTGCTTCTTGCTGGTCTATGTTATAGCACCTGTACCCAAACTGAATACATACCCAGAAGTAGATTTTCAGTCATCCATTGATCCTTCCCAATCTGAGTTTGTATAACCAATCAGCTTTGGATCCTTGCATCTACCATACAAAATGGCATAATCTGAAGCGCCCTTAACATATCTCAGCACTCGCTTTGCTGCAATCCAATGATCAACTTTTGGAGCTGTCATGAAGCGAGAAATGTAGCTCACGGAAAAATTGATATCAAGTCTAGTGGCAGTGAGGTAGATGAGACTGCCGACTAGTTGCCTGAATGCGGTCTCATTTACTGCAGGTGAATCAGATTTGGCTGATAACTTCAGCCCCTTCTCCATAGGTGTGGAGGTAGGTTTGCAATCCTGCATCCGAAATTTGTCAAGCAGACTTCAAGCATATTTAGATTGAGAGAGAAAAATACTATTAGTTGTCTACCAAACCTCAATACCCAAGCAATAGTGAAGAAGCCCCAAATCTGTCATGTCAAAAGCTTGACACAAATCCTATTTGATTACTACAATCAAATGTGGTGAACTGCCAGTAATGATCAAGTCATCAACATAGACAACAAGAAACAAAACGTCATCAACAAAGTGTTTGACATACAGATTACTGTCAGAAGGGCTGTGTTGAAAACCATGATCAACCAAGTACTGATGAATCTTGATGTACCATGCACGGGGAGCCTATTTCAGTCGATAGAGTGCTTTGACCAGTCAACAAACGTGATGTTCTTTTCTGGCAACCTTGAAACTAGGAGATTGCGTCATGTAGACTTCTTCCTACAACTTACCGTTGAGAAAGGCACTCGTGACATCCATCTGATGATCTGTCCATCCAAACTGGACTGCAATAGCGAGAAAAAGACGAATTGTGCTCATCTTGGCAGTAGGAGCAAAAGTCTCCTCATAGTCAATGCCCTCCCGCTGTGTGAATCCCCGAGCAACTAATTTGGCCTTGTATTAATCCAAAGTACCATTTGCATGATACTTGACCTTATAAACCCATTTGTAGCTGATAGGTTTTTTCCCAAGAGGAAGATCAGAAGAACCCAAGTGTGATGCTTCAGCAGACTATGGTATTCTGTGTCCATAGCCTTTTCCCACTTTGGAATTCCTTTAGCCTTTGAATATGTCTAAGGCTCATAGATGCTGTGGATGTTGGCCATAAGAGCAAAATTGACTGTGTTTTGCTGCTTGCGCTTTCTGCGAGCTGATCGGCCCTCAATGAGTTCATCATCATGAAGATCTCCGATAGTCTTGAGCCACCACTTAGGCCGGAGACTAGAAGTACCAACATCTGGAATAGGAGAAACAACATCTCTTGGGATTTTTGGAATAAAGTCATCTGGATGTGAATCTTGAGGAAAATCAGGTGGTGCTAGATCATGACTGGTAGACTCCTCATCTTCAGAGTTAGAATGCTTTGAAGCCCTCCCAGTAGGGGAACTAAGAGGAAGACGAACACCCTCATCAGAAACCTTCATAGGTTGATCCTCAGGGCTGGTAGTAGGAAGAGATGGACCAGTAGTCTCATCAATCACAACATCACGACTAAATATGAGATGATCTATCTCCACATCAATCAACCTATATGCCTTGTGATTGTCACTGTAACTAGTAAACATAAGTTTTTGGCTCTTGGATTCCAACTTGGCACGCTTGGCTTCTGGAATCCATACATGAGCTTTAGGACCAAAGACTTTCAGATGGCCCACCTTAGGCTTACGTCCTGACTAGGCTTCTTCAAGAGTCATCCTCTTAACGGCCTGTGTAGGTGACTAATTCAGGAGGTAGATTGTAGTATAAACTGCTTCAGCGCAGTATTTCTTAGGTACATTTATATACTCCATAGAACGAGCCATTTCAATAATGGTGCGATTCCTATGTTTAATGACACCATTCTATTGAGGGGTGTATGGTGTGGTGAGTTGGCACTTAATGCCATGTGCAGCACAAAAAGTAGAGAAGTCAGGTGAACAAACCCCCCCCATTATCTGACCTTAGAGTGACAATCTGAGAACTTGATTCTTTCTCAACTAAGGCCTATATTGCTGAAATGTACTGAACACGTCTGATTTATTTTTCAAAAAAACACCCACATTTTTCTACTGAAATCATCAACAAATAATAAAAAGTACCTGGACCCAGTAACAGATGGAGTGTTCATTGGTCCACATACATCAGCGTGAACCAATTGAAGTACCTTGGAGGCTCGCCAAGAATCACCATCCGAGAATGGTGTCCGATGCTGCTTCCTCACTTGACAGGCTCCACAAACTCCATGATTTTGAGTTTGGATCTCAGGTAGACCAGCAACCAAACCCTCCCAAGACAGTTGAGAGAGATAATGCACATTCAAGTGCCCATAACGTTGATGCCAAAGTTTGTTGATGGAAGTACTCCTTGTTGCCAGAGCGTGCTCCTAAGAATTACTGGAATCAACAAGTCTATATAGACCATGATCCTCAAGGCTCATAGCAATTGTAGTATGAGTCTCCCTATCAACAATGTTGCAAGTGGACAAACTGAAAACAACATTCAACAAGGGAGAATGCCTCATGATCTGGCTAATGGAGAGAAGATTATGTTCCATGCCTGGAACATAGTAGACATCGAGAAATATTAAATTTCTCCTCCACAGTGAATCTGAACATTTCCCTTACCAGCAACTGTGTACTCTTCGCCTCCTCCAAAGATCACTGAATCAGTGAATGACTATATTTGGTGAACCAATACTGACGATGAGTAAAATGCTGAGAAGCCCCTGAATCAATATACCAGGCAGAAGATTTGACTGGATCTGCAGTTCTTTTGGCCATAAAAGTGTAGAATGCATATTCTTTCTGCTCAGAGTGCTCTGCGACATTTGCGTTTTGTTGAGACCCTCCCTGCTTCTTTTGTTCAAAAGCCAATCAAACTCGACAATCAGCCTTCATGTGACCATATTTATGGCAATAATTGCACTGAACGTTCTTCTTCTTCTTGCTGTCCTGAGAAGAATTAGAGCCTTTCGGCTGAGAAGATGGAGCCTTCCCTTTGTTCTTAGCAAAAGGTTTTGGCAGAGAACGCTTGCTCTCTGGAGGTGGAACTAGTACTACTCCAAACTGTTGTCTCCAACGATCCTATTGCAGAAGCTTGTTACACAAGTTTGGAAACTTCAAATCAACATTTGTTGTAGTAATATTCAGCGTTTCAATGAAATGCTCATAAGATTTCAGCAAACTCTTCAAAGTAATGACGACCATGTCCTCTTCCTCTATTTTTCGACCGATCACCTCCAACTGATCACAAATGCCCTGAATCTTCGTCAGATGTTCTTGTAAGGACATTTTATCATCCATCATAATGGAAAAGAGCATGTTCTTGAGAAAGAATGCTCTGCTCTTGTCGGAGGTTTCATGAAGAGCCTTAAAATGATCCCAGATTTTTGGAGCTGCTCATCTGTTGTTTACTCGCTACGGGTGCAATGATGTACAAAGTAAACGAAAATATAAAATAACATTGACATCATATAATAATCACATGGCAATTGCACAGACCACAAATGTATTGCTTTATTTTGTATTCACCACTTACATCATAATGTCTCTCGATAGAACATAGCATAGCATAGTAGAACCGTAATGTTTCTCGACTACATGACTCAAGTACATATAGTATGCTGGCGGTGGTTGAGGTACCAACCGTTGCGTCCCTTCATTATAACTAATTACTTCGTTAGGAACTTAATTCCCGAGACAACTAACATGACACGTACATAACATAAGTACATGGATTATTAATACTAACTAAAATCTTATTTACTTATGACTCACATTTGACCAAGTACACTCTCGGCTGACTACATCGATTCACGACCAAGCAAGTGCACTCTCGGTCGACTATATCTGTGACTGAGAGTTTGATGAGCATGACAACTTCCCGGTTGTATTCATCCCATTTGTCCTGGTCCTTTCCGGCTACAGTGGGACGAGTTGAGTTCCCCAAAACGACCTGATTGAGGCAACTATATTCAAAGATCGTAAGCATGCGCTGCTTCCAAGTGTTGTAATTCTTTCCATTGAACTTCTGGCTGCTTTCGAGCATTATATTTGTTAGAGATGCCATCACGTACCCTGAAGTCAAACTGGTGAAGGCACAAAAACCACTACACTGAAAACAAAAACAAGTTATGCAAGACAAATTTCAAGGCAGAAATTGAAACCCTAGCACGGATTTTGAGGTATAAAACCAATGCAAAGTTTTTAAGACAACCCAAAAAATTTGAAGAATACCCAAAAAATTTCAACAACGCCCATGTGCACAAATTTTGAGGCACAAACTTCGAGACACCCAAAAATTTTTGATGATAACCTAGTTGAGATCTTGAAAAACCCATAAGGAATCTGTGATCAAAATAATATTTTGGCTTGAAACAAAGGAGATTTCTGCAAAACCCTAGCCGGTTTTTAGAAACCCTAGCTGCAACACCAAAAAAACACTGAGAATGACCCACGAATTTTTGAGAAAATGCTGAAAAATGCATGCAATAGTAGTGCTTAAAATCGTGTCCAAAGAAGGGAGTGAAAAATGTAGCTTGAAAACAAAAAATTGTGCACAGATTCAAGTCCAGATCGCACTTAGGATGCAGGAGAAATCGCAAACCAAGAACAAGGAAAAAAATGCGACTGCAACAACCCAGAAAACAATGACCAAACTGAGGAAAAATGCAAGCTCAAATGGAGAAAAAAATGCGACTTCAAGGAGACAAAAAATGATGCCAAAAATGAGCAGAAAGATGCGAAAAAATGCGTCCACCAGAAGTCGCGTGGGCAGATAAGGAGGTTGCGCGGCCATGAAAGTCACTACAGATGACATTTAAGATGTCTAAACTAAATAATTACATTATTGACCATTAACAGTATAAAGAAATATTATTCTAACAGAAAGTATTTAGTGTTCCATGTTTTGATATACTTGGTCAGCTGTTACCTTTTTCTCAGAGTGATTGCTTTGTAGTTTGTATGGATAAGTTCCTTCGAATGCATTGTTTAGATTAAAAGAAGGCATGAAATGTATTAACCAGGGAGAGCTGGCTATATGTGTACCTTAAATCTAAATACCTAAGTTGAGCCTTCCTTTAACTACTGTATTATATGTTAGAAAATGCAAAATATATCTGGATAAAAGAAGGGAAAGATTTTTCTATCTGTTTTCCTGCTACAGATTCCTGCTTAGAAAATGCAAAACATATTTGGATAAAAGAAGGGAAAGATTTTTCTATCTAATTTCCTGCTACAGATTCCTGTTATTATTTTGGTTGCTATAGATATTTCATTTGTTCTCATCCTTGCTTCAACAAGACAGAGGCTTTGCATTCAGAGAATGCTAGTTTAAAGGGATTCTTAACTACTTTGTAGTTAAGGACTAAGTTTTCTTTTCTTTATCTTTATCTTTTTTGCTAGAATGCTGCAATAATAATCATCGTTAATTTAAAAATGTTTTCATTTTATGTGAAAGAATGATTTATACAGATGTTAAATCATGTGAATGTCAATATTGAATACATAATATCTAAAACATAGCCTGCTTGTGCAAGAGTGTCTATTTGTAGATCATATCAATATACCTTGTTTATAGTCTTATAAGAGAATGCAACCCTAATACACTTCTATATATGAAATATATGTCAAGAACACACCATGATATCAGATTATTTACCACGTGTGTCTTCCTTTACTAGGTATAAAATTTATACAATCTTTAGAGGATTGTTTTATGATGTTGAAGTCAATCTGAATGCTCAATTTACTTATATTTCCTTGTTTCTCTCTTTTGAAGTGAAATACTCATTTTTTCATTGTTTCTGTCACAAAATGCAACTTTCTTTCTAGTTGAAGTGTGTTGACACTCTAGAGGAACATTAGTTTCTACAATGGGCTATCCTTTCACTATTAAATTATTAATCAACTCTTATGATTTTCTAGGATTCTTCTGGCTCTTATGTGCAGGGAATGAATTTACATGTGTCATATTTATCTTGATTACCATTTCAATTAGATTGTAAATACTAGTGACTGCACTGAGCTTTTGAAGATAAATAAAACCAATAATTTTATGTAGGAGAAGCAATGCTGACAAAATCTTAAATGCAATATAAAGAATTTAAGAAGAGACCACTTATAATGGTCCAATCTAAACTCAGAAATCCATCACCTGAGCCACCTTAAATTAAAATCATGTCAACAAGATCACTAAGGATGGCGCATGTGCCCAGTACAATTATGACTAGAAAGAATTAAGATGGTTTTTACACCAAGTTCTTCTCCGATCCCAACCGTGATGATGTATGGTCCCTATAAAGAGCCATTAACGGATCTTGCTCCACTCCATGAATGGCCAGCAAGTCTGCTGCCGAATTTGCTTTCTAGAAACAATGTAAGAATACAATTTCCTCCAAGGGGAGACATAAGGACCAAGCATCCTCTAAGAACCTTCTAGAACCTTCTAGAATTTCAATTCAGGTAAAAATCCTTTGCATAGACCATTAATTCCACTAAAGAGTCACCTTTGTATCACTAGGTACTGACCACCCAGGGAGATGCAAACACAACCCCTGCTACCACCACTCCCCATTCTGCTTCATTATTCATGCGATTCTCCAAAAAGAGAGAACGACCCTCTAAACAAACCTGGTATCTGCATCATGGAGGCACCATCCCCTCCTTTACCCGGGCTGTCCCTAGGGGCACCATTGAAATTCAGCTTTATATAGCCTTTTGGAAGTCAGAGCCATGCCGTCTTCTTCCTAGCTAACTGTATTTCGCTTACCCCTTTAACAGGGATGTTTGTTTAAGTTTCTATGCACTACATCTGGCATGAAATAACAATAACAGTTTGTTTCCCCCTTTTTTTATATATTTCATTGTTTTTTATTTTTCTGAGATTTTCCTGTGCTTTTCCTATTTTCAACCTGAGTAATTGAATTACATTTACTTATAGTTTGCTGTGTAAAGGGAAAGCTACTATGTTTATGACCCACTTGGAGTAGTTGAATCTCATCTATAACAAATAAGTTCACAAAAGAATTGTTTGGTGATCTATTAACTTCCTTATCTACATTTGTTTCAACCAAGACCTAATTCAAACTTTTGCAACTTCCCCAATATCCCATTGCTTAGTTCCATGAATGCACATATTGCCTGCACCTATGAAAGTGTATATAACTAGGAGACATTGTTTACTTATAGGTGTTTTAAAGAAAACAAGTGTAATGCATTCTTCACCATAGTTAAAGTGCACCTCAAATTACTTTTTCATGACATTAATTTTATCACAAGACCAGGTTATAATTAGAGTGCTTTAGTTGTATTTGTATATAAACATCATATTTTTTGTACAACAAAATGTTCTAACATGTATTTATGATGCCTTATTGAAATAGTCTAACTTGTCTTAAATGTCTACAAGAACTCAACCAAGAGTCAAGAGTCTACTGTGGGAGCATTGACAAATTCTAATGCAATCTTTGCTAGTTGTTTACATCAGGCTTGTCAAGCAAACACTAAACAATCTTTGTAAATATGCCAACACCATTGCTTAATATGCCAACACCAATCTCTTGGTTATAAATTCAGCAAACTGACAACACCATTGCTCTTTTGTGCACTGCTTACAATAAATTTAGGAAAAAATGTGTGATTATGGATTACCGTGTATACATAGTAAATCCAGAAATTTTCACATTGAATAGTGTGTTTTGCCTCTCCAAATTAAAGAGATCTTCTTACTGCAGAACAGCTACATTGCCAAATGGTGCCCAGTTCTCTTTATCTGATATCAAAGATTATCCTTTTAGTGCAAAGCTAGAGTTTTAGGCTCTTTTCCACATTGTTTCATTATGAAGTTTATTATTGTTTTTTTGATAAGAGCTTAATTCTTAAAATGTCACATAAATTATGCAGACAGATAGCTCCAGTGTCGAAGCAACAGCACAGTTCCATATCTGGCTCAATGGCTGTTGTAAATGATAAAGATTGGAGGGTAAAACGTTTACTGAAACGTACTTATCTCAAGCACTGGCTGAAGGCCATAGACATTCCTGGGATTAAGGCTAATAGTCATTTTGATGGAGACGAGAGTAGTTCCACAGCAAGCAAGTCAAATGATGCCATGGACTATGCTAGGTTAGACATTACTTTTCCTGTTTCTTTGCAAATTTCATTGTTTTCATCATTGGTTGAGTAAATTCATAAATGGTGTAAATCTTCTGATTTCCTTTGCAGAATGAGGGTTGAGAATGCTTCTCTACAGGAAAGCATGGCAAACATTGAACATCTTACTACATCAATTCATCGTCTTCGGCATGCTCTTCTCAAAGTAAACTTTAGTTTTTAGTGTGCATCAGATTGAGCTTACTTTTAGCTTCTTTTTTTTTGTCTTGCTAGTACCAGTTAATTTAAATGTCCCTAGGTCATCTTCCTTCTTTAGGCAAAAGAAGATGTGCTCAAATCAGTGGCCAATGAAGCTGCTTTAGAAGTAATTGATGGCATAGTGAATGAAGCTCAGCATATAAAGACAGCACTTGGAAGCTCTCTTCCAGTTAGCTGGTCAGCAGACAGCACTTCAGATACCCCTGACTCCTCAGAATCAGAGATCGCACGTGATGGTACAGAAGATCACACAGTTAGTGGACTGGACTGTGTCTCATCTGCAGGACTTGAGCTTGTAGAACTTCTGATCTTGGCTTCAGAACTGCAGAAAACAGAAATTCTGTGTATGTCAAAACAAGCAGCAATTCTTGAGAATTCGTTAGGGGAGATTCCTTCTTGAGCTTTCAAGGTTAAGAGACCTCAAAAGTTCATCTACAAGATGGGGGAAGTTCCAAGCTCACCGCTCAGGAATATTTGAAATGCATTCTTTTATTGTCTGCCTTGAATTTGTTTGTCCTTATTTTTTGAGTGATCAGAAATGCAGTTCAGGTTAAGTGCCTTGGGTCTGTACTAACAATGCTGGAAGCTATAACTCCACCTACATCAAATCCTATAACCAGTAACCTTGGCAGGGAGAGGGGGATAAATTTCCTTAAGGGTCTCTCCCTATAGGTCAAGGGAGGAGGGCATATGATCTAGCTTCTTTGTTTAAGCTGATCTGTAAGCACTGTTCTTGTTATGGTTCCTTTTATGGCATCGGGGACTGTAACCAACATTGTTGTGCATGCTACAACCTAAGCTTTTGTATGGATCTTAATGTTTCAGTGGATGAACTGCAGGTAGGACTTGTACAATAGAGTATTAGTTTACTGAAAATGTTGAAGGGAAACTTGAGTCTTCATTGGTTTTCCAGATATTGCCTATCAATCAAGGAAAAAGTACAAGGAATGTATTTTTTTTCTGATATCCAATGTGGAAACACGCATTGTCTGCATTTCTTCAGGAGATGTTCTATTAATCTGTAGTGTAAAATTCCTGGAAATCATAATGATTGTACGCACCTTGAAGGTTAGGGGAAGCCTGAACTCATTGTATGGTCTGGCTCCCGTTCTTTGTAATTCCTATTGAAATGCTATGATGCTGTATTAATAGCATGAATGACCACAAACATACGGATGTTGTGATAAATAATCTAATTCAAATTGTATATGTTTCTTGAAGATATTGTAAAGAACAAATCCATTATATATGGTATGTTTTATAGCTCAATATCCTTGGTGCATTCTTGATGGACCAAGATGTGAAGCATAAAACTGAAGTGTCCGATTATAAGCAGAGTGACACAATCTTTTGATCTTGATAATTATTGCCACATAGGTAATGTATCCCTTTTTTTAATGATACACACCAGTGTTCCTACAATATGGGGAAGGGGTCCCATGGCATGAAGCAGAATTTTGAATGACACATAACAAAGTAAAACATTCTACAACTTATCTGAGGTGCACAGGAAACAGCAGAACCCTTAAACAGGACCGTGCAACAATTAAGTTGGCTAATATAAATGTATAATTTATGAAGCATGAGATGTAACATGGAGTCTATAGTGCTTGAGAATGAGAGAAACCACATGTCTACAATTCATTCAACATTATTAAAAAAAATTGAAGTTATCATTGGAAGTGCATCTGGCTTGATAAAAGATAAAGCTATCTCAACAGCGACAGGAGCTCACTAACTGGTAAATTCAGATTTAGCTTAAAATGTTAAATTGCTTTGTTAGCTCTAAACTAGAGTTTTCTTTCATGGTAGCTTTCATCTTGGAATCCCCTCAAGAGGAATCTTCTTTTGATGTGTGGTTATAGGCTTATAGCTACTTTATGTCGGTGAACATTAATGTGAGGAAGGAGCATCATTTACTCATCACATGGCTTTTCTACTTTGACCGAGCACAATCAAGATGATAAGCTTACCATATCTGTGGGTCATAATTTCACGATGCCCTCCAAGTGGTACTATTGTGTGAATGGTAAAGAATAATACCAGCAATCACACTTGATGTGCAGTAGGCAAGCTGATAGGTACTTTCATTTAGTGCAGTATAATTAACTAACCATGAAATATCAAAGAAATGCAGATATTTTATTTCTTTTTGAATGTAACACACTAGACAAAAGTAAGAGAACAAAGAGTTGAATTGTATTGTTAGCATTATGATCCTGTAGATTTGTTTGAAGAACTGATGAAATTGATCTAGAGTGACATGTGGCTGACGTCAACTCCTTAGAACTTCAAGGCTTGAACTTCTCATCAGATGTGATACTTCTCACCAAACTCCTTTGAAATAAAAATGCTAGGCTCGTGGGTCCCCTAGATGTGAAACAAACTTGTCACTGTGGACTTGAAATTGCTAGTTGGTGAGCCATTATATATATGGGAGACCAAGTTTGCCAAATAATAGGCAAATACATCATTGGATGCAATTTTTTTTGATAAACTTCACTAACTTAAAGTCTAGGACTGTAGACACTCAAACCTTCTAGACTTGGAATAGACTTCTAATAAGTGAAATCTACAAGGCTTTATGTGTCTATTTTGACTTGTTTCTTGCGAGCTCCAGCTACTTTATGTAATGTCCCCTTCCTAGGTAGTATAGTTGGTTCAGGGGTTGGCCTATCATTCAGATCTTCGTAGGCTGACAAATGTGTTTAGAGGATCACTTCAGGTAGTTATCTAGTGTTTGGGAACATTACTCCTTCAATTGATTCAAGTTTGGGCCCTGACAGACGTTTCCAGTGTGATTCACAAATACTTACTATTTATAGTAAGTCAGGAAGATAGGAGTTGTTATTTATGGCAGGGCACTTGGCTCAGTTGGTCAGCTCAATTTTGACCCAGTTTGATGATTTGATGAGCAAATAGTGTTTACTTGGGCATTGAATGATTATTAAAAGTTTATTAATTTGATTTTATAATATAAAGTCACTTTAATGAAATATTAAAGTATTTAATATTTTATAAAAGGGGAGATAAATAATAATTAAATGAGCATTTAATTATTCATCAAAAAAGGACGACATTTATTAATATTTTTTCTAAGTCTTAAAGGGACAGATTTATCATTTATTTAAATGATTATTAAATTGTCTTTTTGGGTCGAACTTGTGAAGGGAGATATAAATATTGCCAAGACAAATTGAACTCACTTATCTTATGATTATTCTAATTTGTCTTCTCTCTAAGAGCATTGGGGTTTGTGAAACAAGGGTTTCAGCAAATCATTATATTTTGGAGAACATTCCCTCTTCAGAATCAGACATATTGAGACTGTGCAATACCAGTTGAAGATTGTCAGTTGAGTGGCTTCATCTAAAGGTCATTACAGAGCATTACGAGAAGATTATCAACAGGTTATTGAATCGATTTATTTCCAATCATGATTCTTGTTCATTACCAATAGTTACCTGGCATCTGGCACACATATCAAGGTTGTATGGATTTCCCATTTGCTGGTACAGGTCGTACATTGCAACAACAAGGTCGTACTTCTCTTCCAATCAAAAACGCCTTGCCTTTTTGGGAAATTTGACTTCCAGAGGTGGCGCCTAGGGTTTGTGGAATCATTGCAGCAATTTCAAGGTGGGAGATTGCCTTATGTCATTTAGCTGTACCATTTCATGCTCTTTCATAGGCGGTTGCAAGCTTATCCAGGTTTTTCAATAAACAGTTTGTTTTTTTATCTATATGCTTGATCTCATCAGTTGTAATCATTCTGAAAGAATAATAAATCACCCGTCTCTAGTCTATCGATTGTATTTTTTCATTTTCGGCCTTCCAGTATTTATTTTAAATTTTCAAAGCATTTCTTTTCAAAATCGCACCATTCTCCTTTATTGCGAAAACTACAAAAAAATCAAAACAAAGAAAAAAACAACAAAACATTGCATACATGGCCAGAGTTTGGGGTGAGAGACACCTGGTCTCTTACAGTGGTATTAGAGCACATAAGTCCTACCAGCGTGTGTTTTTTCAGTCAGAAGTTTGCTTTTTAGATGTTTTATCATGAGTAGAGACATTATATTCTACAGTAAGGGTAGAGGAACAGGCAGAATTGAGAATTGGACAGGTCCACCTATTCCAGAAGGTGAAACCGTATCAGGGATTCTTGGTATACACAGATCTAGCCCTTGTAGTAGTGAGAACAATGTGACTACACTCATGGCAGATCGAGAGATTCCGACAGACTCCTAGGGATTCAGGAAAAGAAAAAGAAAATATAGAAATGATTTAGGCAGAATTCAGGAGTAGACATGATAACATGATGGACATGATGTCACAGCTGATTGGTACAATGAGGCAGTATACTCCGTCTCACCAGCACTACATTTAGATAGGATAGTCTAGTAGGACAATAGGTGTAGACCAGCCACATATGTCTATATGGCCGCAGCCGTCACCGGTTGTTCATGAGCGTAGGCCTAGACAACCTACCTTTATCCATAGGGAGGCATCACCGACTCCAGAGGCAGAATAGCAGGGTCACCAGACAAAGTTTCAGCCATAGCATGGTACATCAGTAGAAAACGTGACCAGACTCTTCGGAGAATACTCGACCTTGGCTCCTGAAATTAGGCAGTCATTGTCATTTCACGAGTTCATGGATGTACATAAGCCCAGGGGTGGTGGCAGATTTGAGCGCAGAGCTCACCAATACCAGCCACCACCACAGGTGAATAGGGATCTTCAACATGCAGTGAGCAAGATTGTCTTGCCTTATTTTGATGGCTCGGATAAGAGTTTAGTGAGGTTTTGGGTACATAAGTTAGACAATTACCTATCTTTAAGACTTATGCAGGAGGACAAGGCCATTAAATTTTCCACACTACATCTTGATGGATTGGCACATGATTGGTGGCATCACAACATGTACACATTAGGTCACCACCAGGTTACTACTTACCAGGAGTTCACGAACAGGCTCATAGAACGCTTTGATAAGAAGGATCCAAAACTTTATTTTAGAGAGCTAGCACAGCTCAAATAGACAGGTAGTTTGGATGCCTACATCGGTGAGTTCCAAAAGATTGCAGTCATGGTGACAAGTATTTCGGAGAGAAGACTTGTCATTTTATTCACTGAGGGATTATATGAGCCGATGAGAGGTTGGGTCAAGGCATTTGATCCTCCCACCCTTCAAGAGGTGATGAGGAAGGTATGCAGTATGGAGCTTGCAACACCTCGCAACAAGTTCTCTTCATGATCTACACCAAACTCGAGGCCGACTAGAACATTTGATAGAGATAGATCCTTTGACAAGAAGAGGGATCCACCTGATCCTAGGAAAAGTAATGCACCACCGTTTGACAAAGAAACATTGAATGATTTACGCAAGAAAAAGTTGTGTTTTTGGTGCAAGGCACCTTATGATGAAAAACACGTGTGCCCTCTTCGTCCTAAAGCCAAAAGTAACCAGATGGAGTGGTTTTATGAGGGTGAAGAGCAATCTGATATGTCAAACCAACAAGCTGATTCAGAGCATTTTGATGATGAAAGGTTTGAAAATGATAATGAAAATGATGGTGGAAAGAAGCTATAGGAGGCACACTTGACTAGTCTTCAAAGAGATGGTTCCTTTAGGCTACTTGGGCTCCTAGCTGGTCAAAAAGTTATAACTCTTCTTGACATAGGTGCAACACAACTTTATAGATGTACGCTTGGTTGAAAAGCGTGGCATACAGACGAAGGAGTTTGAGGGTATCTGAGTTAAGGTAGCTGACGGGTACACTCTTAAATGTGACAAGAAAATATCAGACCTTCCCATCCGGCTTAATAACTATGAATTCAAAGCCGAGTTTTATGTTGTCAATATGGGCGATACTGATGTTGTACTTGGCATGGCATGGCTTCATGAGTTGGAAGAATTCACCCTCAATCTACGGGATATGGAAATGAAGTTTAAAGTCAACGGGAAGCCACATGTGATTAAAGCTATCAGGGATAGAAATTTGAGAGTTGTATCTTACAGACGGATGGAGAGGCTCATTCGTCATGATATGGTAGAGTGGGCTGCTGAATGTATGTTGATGCCTGCACAACAGGAGCAGCAAAAGCATGAGTACCATCCTGACATTCAGGAAATAAGGATTAAACACTCTAAAGTGTTGGACGATATTCCACCCGATAGACCTTTAGACAAAGGAACTGAACACATTATAGAGTTGGAGGAGGGCGCAAAGCCCATTATGATCACACGCCATACAAACACCCGAAACGCCTCAAGGATGAGATTGAGAAAACAATCAGTGATTTGTTGGCTATGGGACACATCAGACCTAGCAAATCACCTTTTGCTTCATCGATTGTATTGGTGAAGAAAAAGGATGGATCACTACAGATGTGTATTGATTACCGTCAGCTCAATAAGAGAACTATTAAAAACAGGTATCCTATTCCCCGCATTGATGAGTTGATTGATGAGTTGCATGGTGTTATCTTCTTCACGAAGATCGATTTGAGGTCAAGGTACCATTAGATTCGGATGAGGGAGCAAGACATTGAGAAAATTGCTTTCAGGTGCCATTGTGGTCACTTCGAGTTATTGGTTATGCCTTTCAGTTTAACCAACGCCCCTGCCACTTTTCAGGCTACGATGAACAGAGTTTTCAGTTCTCAGCTGCGAAGATATGCATTGGTCTTCTTTGATGACATTCTAGTGTACAACAGGTCATGGGAGGAGCATTTAGCTCACTTGGATACAATACTGAGTATTTTGGCCGAGGAGTCCTTGTATGCCAAGGAGTCCAAGTGTGAGCTAGGCATGGTTGAGTTGTTGTATCTTGGGCACATCATCAATGCCAAGGGAGTCAGTATGGACCCTGAGAAGGTCCCAGCTATAGTTGAGTGGCCAGTTCCAGAGAACCTTACCCAGCTCAGAGGATTTATTGGGTTGTGTGCTTTCTACAAATGATATGTTAGTGGGTTCTCACGTCACGCCGCACCCCTTACTGATTTGACAAAGAAGGGGGCATTTACTTGGTCACCACAGGCTCAGGAGTGCTTTGACAGATTCAAGGTGATTATGACTTCGTGTCCAGTATTAGCATTGCTAGATTTTTCAAAGTCTTTTGATCTGTATTGTGATGCTTCAGGAGAGGGAATTGGTGTCGTGTCGATGCAAGAGAGACACCCTATTGCTTTTGAGAGCAGGAACCTTAGGGGTCTTGAGAGATTTTATAGCATTTATGACAAGGAAATGTTAGCAATTATGCACGCTTTGGCTAAGTTTAGGCAATATTTGGTGGGTAGTAAATTCAGTGTGCGTACAAACCATAATAGCCTGAAACACTTACTTGGACAACGAGACTTAAATGAAAGACAACAAAAAATGGATCAGCAATCATATGATTTTGATATTACCTTTATTAAGGGAAAGCAAAATGTTGTAGCTGACGCATTGTCTCGCAAGCCTCAATTGAATGCTATGGCACAGATCTCTGAGGATTGGAGTAATAGGATTATCGCAGAGTATGCTAAGAACCCATGGGCTTCTAGCATAATTGATGGGACAAAGTAGGATAGTAGATACACCGTTGTGAATGACCTGATCATTTACAAGGGGTGGATTTTTTTGGTTCCTGATTTAGATGTGAGAGATACAGTTCTGAAAGCCTTTCATGATCTTCCTATGGCGAGCCATCCCAATTATTTTAAAACATACAAGTTGGTACGGGAACGGTTCACTTGGAAAGGCCTAAAGACTGATGTGCTTCAGTATGTTTGTGAGTGTTTTGTTTGCCAGCAGAACAAACATGAACACACATTCTGCCGGTTTGCTTTAGCCACTTCCAATACTAGACAAGAAGTGGGAATGTTTATCGATGGATTTTATCACAGGCTTGCCGAAAGCCCAAGGGAAGGATTGCATTTACGTGGTTGTTGATCGGCTGACGAAATATGCCCATTTCTTTCCGATCACCACTACATTCACAACATCGCAGACTACAAAGCTCTTCTTCAGAGAGGTTTTCCGGTTGCATGGTTTGCCTCAGACTATAGCCAGTGATAGAGACAGTCGGTTCATAAGCAACTTTTGGTAAGAGTTGTTCAGACATTGTGGAACTGAACTGACACCCAGTACCAACTACCATCCACAGACAGATGGGCAGACAGAGATTGTCAATAAGTGGGTGGAAGGATATCTACGTAATTATATAGCTGGACAACAAAGAGCTTGGGTAAGGTGGATATACCTCTGTGAGTGTTGTTATAACTCCACCCATCACATGACTATACAAATGACACCCTTCATGGCATTATACGGGTATGAGGCGCCCAATCTTTTGGATTTGGTGTTGAGTGATAGTAGAGTGCCCAGCGCTGGTGATATGTTGCAGGATCAGCAGGATATTTTGAGGTCTCTCAGAGTATATTCAATGAGCACAAAATCAGTAGAAGCAGTATGTTGATTAGAGAAGGGTTAAGCATTCTTTTGCAGTGGGTGACATGGTGTATCTCATGTTACAGTCGTACCGTCAGTCCACTTTGTGGAAGAGTGGTGCAGAGAAGTTGAAACCTCGTTACTATGGTCCATTTCGAGTCATCAGACGAGTGGGCGAGGTTGCTTATGAGTTACATTTACCGGCGGATAGCAGGGTTCAAAACGTGTTTCACATCTCTCGCCTGAAGAAGGCCTTGGGTCAGCATGTGATACCCTCTCCAGTACTGCCAGCCCTTGATGATGAGGGGAAATTGATACTAGTACCTGAGGCCATCCTCGATGTTAGAGAGAGACATCTTCGGAGGCGGGTGATTAGAGAATATCTGATCAAGTGGAGAGACTTGCCGATTGAGGACGCTACATGGGAGCTTGAGGAGATTTTACAACATCCGAAGTTGAGATTTTCTTGAGGACAAGCAATTTCAGGGAGGGCGAACTATAATGTCCCCTTCCTAGGCAGTATCGTTGGTTTAGGGCTTAGCCTATCATTCAGATCCTCGTAGGCTGACATATGTGTTTAGAGGATCACTTGAGGCAGTTATCCAGTGTTTGGGAACATTACTCCTTTAGTTGATTCAGGTTTGGGCCCTGGCAAACGTTTCCAGTGTGATTTACAGATACTATTTATAGTAAGTCAGGCAGGCAGGAGTTGCTATTTATGGTAGGGCACCTGGCTCAGTTGGTCAGCTCAGTTTCGACCCAGTTTGATGATTTGATGAGCAAATAGTGTTTACTTGGGCATTGAATGATTATTAAAAGTTTATTAATCTGACTTTATAATATAAAGTTACTTTAATGAAATATTAAAGTAATTATTAAATGGCGAATTATAAAGTATTTAATACTTTAAAAAAGGGGAGATAAATAATAATTAAATGAACATTTAATTATTCATCAAAAAGGGACGCCATTTATTAATATTTTTCCTAAGTCTTAAAGGGACGGATTTATCATTTATTTAAATGATTATTAAATTGCCTTTTTGGGTCGAACTTGTGAAGGGAGATATAAATATTGCCAAGACAAATCGAACTCACTTATGTTATGATTATTCTAATTTGTCTTTTCTCTCTGAGAGCATTGGGGTTTGTGAAACAAGGGTTTCAGTAGATCATTGGATTTTGGAGAATGTTCCCTCTTCAGAATTAGGCATATTGAGACTGTGCAATACCAGTTGAAGATTGTCAGTTGAGTGGCTTCATCCAGAGGTCATTACGGAGCATTACGAGAAGATTATTAGCAGGTTATTGAATCGATTTATTTCCAATCATGATTCTTGTTCATTACCAATAGTTACCTGGCATCTGGCACACATATCAAGGCTGTACGGATTTCCCATTTGCTGGTACAGGCCGTACATTACAACAGCAAGGCCGTACTTCTCATCCAGTAAAAAACGCCTTGCCTTTTTAGGCAATTTGACTTCTAGAGGTGGTGCCTAGGGTTTGTGAATCAGTGCAGCAATTTCGAGGTGGGAGATTGCCTTCTGTCATTTAGCCGTACCATTTCATGCTCTTTCATAGGCGGCTGCAAGCTCATCCAAGTTTTTCAATAAATAGTTTGTTTTTTATCTATATGCTTGATCTCATTAATTGTAATCGTTTTGAAAGAATAATAAATCATCTGTCTCTAGTCTGTCGATTGTATTCTTTCATTTTCAGCCTTCCAATATTTATTTTAAATTTTCAAAGCATTTCTTTTCAAAATTGCACCATACTCCTTTATTGCAAAAACTACAAAAAAATCAAAACAAAGAAAAAAACAACAAAACATTGCATACACGGCCAGAGTTTGGGGTGAGAGACACTTGGTCTCTTACACTTTATATAACTAAGCTGAGTAGACGTTTAAAGTTTGAAATATCAATATGAAGTTTGTTGGGCCCACATTTGGTGGTCCTAAGAGTTTCATTAATATAATTCTAGAGGGGGCTATACATTTGAATTTCCCTTTGCTTCATGCTCATGTTCTCAATAGACCTGCAAATCTTTATGCAATAGAGCTTTATGAGTGGCCTCAGATCTATGGGAATTATACTCTCAAGTCCATGATTTTAGTGTGGTTCTTTAGTGAATTAGGGTTTGACATGTGACTTGGTAGTGACATGGTTGTGGCCTAAGTGAATTGTGGGCAGACATGCGTAATGCTCTATCAAGTTTTAGTGGTCCTTTGGCCAATTTGCGAGTTCACTGAATATGAGGAAACAAATATAATTTGATTGATCAAATGAATTTGGGTTTGCTATTGTCTATGGATTTATGGCTTTAAGATCTTTGATGCAAACAATATAAACTTTGACCTAAGATGCTTCCAAGTTTGTCCAATGGTCCCCCTAACCCTCCAAGATTGACAATGTTCAACACAAGAAATGGACTAAATCGAGGTGGGTTGGATCTTCCAAGTTTGCAAGGAACATATGAAACACTAGACTAGAACATAGACAAATTCTTAACCTAATAGGAAGCTCTCAATTCTGAATGGCTTTGCAAATTGAAAACTTTAAAATCCTTAGAGGTGGCAAAGTTAGCAAATTATGATGGACCTGAACTTATATTATGAGGCTCTTCACATTTCTTCCTTTTACGAGCTCAAGTTGCTATGTGGAGTATCCTTCATGTGTGTATATTTTTTGTATGTGTGTCATGCCCTTGCCAAGGAGGAAATCACAACCTCATGGAAAATAAAATTGTATTCTAAAATAGGCAATCAAAAATCCTAGCAATTCTAAAGAATATTGTCATATCCTTGTTAAAGAGGTGATCAAATCACAATACTAATTAAAGTAGTCACATGCTTTATGGACTTCCTTGATCGCTATTGTTACACCTAGGTGGATAAATAAAGAGGTAGCGATTCCACAAAAGAGGATGATTAAGATTTAAAGAAAGGTGGTTGTAGTTAGTCAAGAATTAAGTAAATATGTTATAGTGGGCTATGTAATAAATGATTATATTTTGTATTTGTGTGTTATTCCTTTATTGTTTGTTAGTTGTTGGGTAGTAGTTATCGACAACTGGTAGCCTTAACCAACAACAATCTACTATATATATGTACTTTATATTCATAGTTAGGGACCACACTCTCAATATTCTGTACTTATTGCATATGAGAATTGGTAATAGAGATATACCTTTCATGAAATATTGCAAGTAATTTATATTATGTTTTGTAATTTTGTATCTCTATTTACTCTGTGAACTTGTTAAAGTAGAATAGGTGAGTAAACATTTGGTGTCATTGCCGATATGAACCTTGGTGATGCACAAACATATATGGGAACCATGATGATGTAATGAGACAACCAACTGAAGAGCTTGTGTAGGAAAACGAACAAGAGAGGACGTGTTGACAAACAACTTGATAAATTTGTGGGACATTTCGCTAAAGGAACATGTACAGAGGGAAGCTATTAGGAGAGATTTCCCTCAGGCCGCCATTTGGGACACTCTACTATCAACCCAAAGGTTGATCGTCTTCTTAAGAGATTGCTAAGATTGATTGCACGTCACTAAATCATATTGCAAAATCTTCGGGCTGAGAAAGACATGGTGTAGCGAAGACGACAAACACTGCAACAGTACAAGGAAAGGAACAAATGAGAAGAGGAAGAACGCGACTGCAATCATAAGTGTACTCTCAAAAATTAATGCTTGTATGGTTGAACAGAAATAGGAAACAAATTCCAAGCAGTCAAGAATCATTAGAAGAATGAGTACGAAGATCCCTTAGAGGAAAAGAACAAGAGGAACAATGAGGGTGATTAAGAAGAATTGTCAAGGATTCAAAAGGATTTATGTCTGAAATTCCAAGCCCATTGACAAGAGCTGAAGTGTCAGTTGAGGTTGAAGTCGGGAAGAAAAGAAAATTGTCCTTGACAAACCTTCCAAGGGAGACTGGGAAGAAGTTGCTAGACACTAATCGCTCTCG
Source organism: Sequoiadendron giganteum (assembly GCA_007115665.2). NCBI lineage: Eukaryota > Viridiplantae > Streptophyta > Pinopsida > Cupressales > Cupressaceae > Sequoiadendron > Sequoiadendron giganteum. The sequence continues at coordinate 13,288,806 of CM021104.1, read as the reverse complement.
GACGAAACAAACCAAGACCTTGCCGACCAAGCAGGACAAGTGTTCATAGAGACAACATCGAACGACGAAGAAGAAGAAAGAGACCCTAAATATGAATAAGCCAAAGCATTTGAAAATAACATGTCACATCTAAGAACTATCCATCTCGGGAGAAGCGCTGAGAATCGAAGGATTCAAACCAAAGACCCCCAAACAAAGGGAGTGCAAGAATGATCCCCAAAATACTCAAGAGTGCAGAGGATGCTAAAGTGGATGAGTGAAGGACTTGTACATGGTCGTGAGTATAGGATAGGTCCCAGAACACGCTAAGCGATATGGTTCAAACAAGTCCAACACATAATGAGCACATTGGGGAAGGAAGATAGTGACTTCACTATCCAATTTGATCGTAGAAAGGAAAAAACTGCCAAAATTTATAGGGAATGGGTTGAGGATCCGGCTAGACATTGAAAAACCTGTGAAACCATATGGATAGCGAGTGACTAAGAAGACAAAGACTATTGATTGAGACGTTTCCAACAATGTTATGATGAATAGCTATAGATTGGTTCACCAAATTGACACAATAAGATACCGCTTCATGGGTTGCACTGAGAAAAACATTCCAAGTAGAGTTTAGAATATTATGAGACGCCAATGAGATTGTTGTTGAGATTTATAAATCCAAACAAGGAAAGCTCGATAACATACAAGCTTACAATCGTAGGCTCAAAGAACTAGTGAAATTGGAGAACCGACCAACCGATGGGCTAAAGAAGCGGTGGTTCATCAAGGGATCGATCCCCTCATTGTAGAAAAAGATGAAAGTGGTGCCTCCATCCTTGTATGATGATGGTTACAATCGGGCGATGGACATCAAAAGAAAAAAAGATGCTCCTGAGGGACGAAAAAGATAGACGATGATGAGAGTATGGAGGAAAGTAGTGACGGAGAATCAAAGACAATCCAAGCCTTAAGGTGGGACATGATCTACATGATGAAAGAATTGAAAGCTGACAAAGAAAACTGAAAAGAAATTAGAGAACTATGGTGTACCCACTCTAAAGTAGTCACACTAAAACTAATTGCCCGAAAAAATCATTCTGCAACATCTGTCAAGTAATGGGACATTCCATCAAGGAATGCCCATGCAATTTAAAAACAAAAGCACACAAGTGCTCTTCACCCAAGGCGAACAATCAATCCCTTCAACCACACCTCCTAAACCACAAAATAATAACAATAATGCATCTCTTGGTGGATACCACAAGAGAAGAAGAAATAACGATTTATACAATAACAATGGGCCAAGAAGCCAAATCCAGTATGACTTTAGAGGAAGACCCATGGCCAGTGTCAAAAATGTAGCAAATGGGGTCATTTTGCCAAAGAGTGCCAAAGTAACCAAAACAAAGGAGGAATGTTATGCAAATGGTGTGGACCGGGCGATCATGAAGACACCAATTGCCTAAAATAGAAAGGTATCAACATAATGGAAGTGGAAGATGAGGAAGTTCTAGCAATTACCATAGCACAAATGAAGAAGGTAGTTTATCCAAACCTTCGTATAGAGAAGGAAAGACTTCAAGAGGCCAAAGTGGAAGTAGAACAAGCGATGGCCAAAGAAAGGAGGATCTCCGATGAAGCAACAAGTACATGATTGTGGTGAGAGTCGAAAAAGAACATCATACGACAAACAACTGTACCCATCAAGATGACATACCTCCTACAAACAATGTCACAACTAAGAGTGGCAATTGCAAACATAGTCGATGCCAACCAAACTTGAAAGGAAGGTCCAAGCAAGGACATGGTAGTAGAACCGCCACCGAAAGGTGAACAAGTTGACCTAATGCTGCTCATGGTGAACATTGTGAGTAAGCCGACCATCACACAAATGGAAATCAGGGGAAAGAAACTCACAAACACCATCGTCAATGGAGGTTTAAGAGTTAACATATTGGAAAAGGAGACCTAGAAGTGTCTCGAGAAACCAACTCTCTGGCCACCAACATTTCACTTAGTAGGTGTCGATCAACATGGTCTTAAACCACTGGGTACACTGATGGCGCAAAAGGTGACAATTGACGCAACAATTTCTATTGATTTTATCATCCTCCCATTGGAGAAGAAGGCATATGACACACTAAGAGGGAGAGGTTGGCTAGTAGCGGCCTAAGCAAACCACAATTGGAAATGAAACACCCTTTCCATCGAGAACAATAGGAGGAAGTACATCATCAACCTAAAGAATCAGGTAGTAATCGAAAAACTAGCATCATTCGAGTCAGAATTTGAAGGATGAGAATCAAAGGTAGATAAAGGAAGAAAATTCATGGAACGTAACGACGAAGGGGTACTTGATCTCAAGAATTGCTTTGAGGACGAGATAATTTCTCTCAACGATCTATTCTATTGGCAAATGAAAGACTTACAAGGTGTTTCACCCCGAGTGCAACATGCTACAAATCAGGGAGATTGAGGATGAAGAAGACAAAGTTGAAAATTTAGACGAAACCCTGCTACAAGACTCAATTAACAGATCAAAGATGAAACTGTACTAGGAAAGAAAAGAAGCACTGATTGAAATAAACATGTTGGGCTACACAATATAAGAGGATTGGACAATACGTAAAAACAAATCCATGGAAGAGGAGGATTGGGTCATAAGTGGGAATTGATTTGCTGTAGAATAAGACTGGGTAGTAGGAGAAGACCAAAAAATCATGGAAGAGAGACTGGTCAAGAAACCCGTAGAAGGAACTGCAATACCAATAATCCACAAACATTTGACAAATGCTCTATTCGGAACACCTGCACTGTGGAGGAGACTATGGGGCTATTGGAAATTATATGCACCTTACGAAGGATAAAGAAGAGGATATGTGGCCTATGAGCTCAACAAAGAAGTTGAGAATGAAAGAAAGAAAGAAGAGGTCGAATATGAAGTTGACTTGGATGAATATCTTGAGGGGAAAGGACCTTGCCTTAGGGCCACAATCATGGTGGAGGATATGTTCATTGCCAAGCGATTGAGACAAAATGAAGATGAGATCAAATACACCATTGAACATAATTTGGAGCCCTCTCCACTGGCAACCTTGAATGGACTAAGGTGACTATGCATATTTGCATTGTATCTTTTCAGCTTGGAAGCTCTTAATGCAATTTTGTCATATTGATATTGCATAATGCTCTGTTTGGAACACTTGCACTATGGAGGAGACTATGGGGCTATTGGAAATTATATGCACCTTATGAAGGATAAAGAAGAGGATATGTGGCCTACCAGCTCAATAAAGAAGCTAAGAATGAATGAAAGAAATAAGAGGTCGAATATGAAGTTGAATTGGATGAATATCCTGAGGGGGAAGGACCTTGCCTTAGGGCCACAATCATGGTGGAGGATATGTTCATTGCCAAGCGATCGAGACAAAATGAAGATGAGATCAAATACACCATTGAACATAATTTGGAGCCCTCTGCACTACCAACCTTGAATGGACTAAGCTTGCACCGACTCCATTTTTGTTAGGGGTCAAACTTGAGGTTGTGTTCTTCACCCTTGGTTGATGGCACTTTGTATCGACAAGATTGCGAGAGATTTGAATCGCACTCTAGTTATCACAATGGATGACTCAATCCCTAAGAAGTAGTGCAACGAGCCCAAGTTTGACATCGAAAATTGATCATAAAGGTCGACTTTCACTGCTTGAATAAAGGATTAGTGACTCCCTATGATCAACAAGTCATCAACGTAGAGAACCAAGAAGGTGTGAGTATCATCCTATTGCAATATGTAGACATTAGGATCAAAATGGCATCGAGTGAACCCCACTGTTAGAAGAAAGGAGTCCATTTTGGCATACCAAGCTCGAGGAGCTTGTTTGAGGCCATAGAGAGACTTTCGAAGACGACACACAAGTGAAAAATCCTGAATGAACCCCTTGTAGAAGTTGCCAAAACCAACTTCAGACTCCAAGAACACCTGCATGATACCTCTCACAAGGAAGAGAATGGATGGAGAAAACAAACAAGGGTTTGAAGCTCTGAAAAATGGAGAAGTTATCTTATTAGAACAAAAATGAATTATGAATATACAATGAGATCAATCCTTAAAAAGGAGATCATGCAAACCCTAAAAGAAAAAACCTAAAAGAAACCCTAATAGGAAAACATTTAATAATTAATATAATTATTAAATGTCACTTTATGCAAACTAAAGTGAAATCTTAAGAAGGGAATAAAGGTAACTTAATCAACACAATTAAGTTAAAACCTTTACTCTAACACCCCCCCTTAAGATGGGCAAGAGTGCAACTACAAACATGTGCAAGAAAGCAAAGGTAACTACAATGCAAGAAGGTAAACATGGGTCCCAACAACTAGGCCAGATCAGGAACCCAAATACAACCAAATTTCTGTAAAGTGGAGAAATAGAGAAAACCACATGGGAAAAACTCTATTCCAAAAAGAGATGTTGGAAGTCATGAAGAACATCATTGGAGCAAAAGAAGCTACAAACAACTGTCGAAAGATGACTGCTATGGTGTTGAAGAACGTCCTCTGAAGATAAGATGATTGGGATCAAGAAGACAACAATCTGCATGAGTGCCCCAAACGACACTACTCGAATCAGATGGCAAACAAAGGCAAACACCTGGAACGAGGATACAGATGGTACAAGTACCAATAGTCTGAAAAACACTGATCAACTGAGAATGGAAGATTCCTTCCAAGGCGAAGCTAAGGAAACATTAGCACGAACAATATAACACCCCCCCATAATGTTGAGCTGGGAGACCCTGACAGATCCACTGAAATGGTGTGTAACACCCTGTAGTGCATGAAGGACAAGAAACAACATCTGAAAGTGCACAAGGAAGCACCTGCAACTGAAAAAGTGGTGTGCAAAACAAAGCACACATGCATGAGGCTGGAATCATATAGATCCACTGTCGTTGTGGAGGGACACTCACTGGACAAAAGTGTGATGGAAAAAACAAAGGCACTACACAACCCCCCATGGCACTTTATAATACAGTGTGAGTACAAAATATGGCACAACCTTATGTGCAAAATCCCCAAAAATACATGTACAATAGTGTGACACTTTATCTCAATGCGTTTACATAGAAGATTGCTGACAAATGATGCTCAAAATGCCCACAAAGGACAAAAAATTGGAAATACATGAAGAACAACAAAAAATGAAGCATCCCATGCAAACGAGAAGTTCCCAAGAGCAAATATGTCCAGGTAATTCATGAGAGTGTGAAAACACAAAAAACTGAATAAAATATACCTGAAGGGAAATCTGGAAAAATTGCATGGATGGAACTGAAGAGCTCTGAAATATGGTTCGAACGTCGTTGAGATCGCGAAAAACAGAGAAACAGGTCAAAAGTTACGAGCTCGGGACTGAAAGCAGCTCCTTTGACTTCAACTGGTTGTAGAATGCACCAACAGATAAATGAAGCAATGAGACCCACACCACTGGAAAGTTGACATAACCAGCTTTTCGACGATATCTCGTTTGCCAAAAAAGATATCGTATGCCCAAGTTATGACCTCTGGAAAACAATAGCTCTAAAGGGGGAAAAAACTAGTGTTGCATTAAATTTGACAGTCATACGACCGTCATAGCAAAAATACGGGCCTAAATTTGATGGCTAAATGGACGTCGCCACATTTGCACAACTGGGCTTATTATAGAAATTGTTTTTTTAAACAATAAAAAATATTACAATGTTAATTTTTTTTGTAAAAAAAATTTAGAAAAAAAAGGCAGGGGTCCGCATGGGGGTTGCCGCCTGCCAAGGTGGCAGGGCGGTACCCATGCGGTACCGACTGCGGCAAGGGGCGGCGCCCAAGGGGCCATCGCCTGCCATAATGGCAGGTGGTGGTACCCTTGGGTACCGTCCCTGCCTGCGTAGGGTACCTGGATGAGACCCTTGCAAGCCTTAAAAAGACTCTTTTTTTTATTTGATTTAAAAAAAAAAAAATCAAAACCTTTTACAATTTAAAAAAAAAGAAGAAGATTTCTGACGAAAAATGCAGAAAAATAAAAATAAATTTTTTTACCAAGCAGACGAACGACCGTACTTGTAAAAACAATTGCCCCTTAAATCAACTTTGTCCAAAATTGACGAATGAATAGTTGATTTAGGGGTTTTGGATCGCTGCGGATCCAACGGTGAGGTCCATTTGGACTCAAAATGCTTTGAAATTTTAAGTGATTCCTTGGATAAAAAAAAACAAACCCCAAAACTGTGAATGCCTGATCCAACCCTTGTAGCTCCAAATAGCTCCAAATTCTTCAAACATGAACAGGCATGCAACAGGAAAGCTATGATACCATGTAGAAGTTGTCAAAACCAACTTCAGACTCCAAGAACACCTGCATGCAAATGGATACCTATCACAAGGAAGAGAATGGATGAAGAAAACAAACAAGGGTTTGAAGCTTTGAAAAATGGAGAAATTATCTTATCAGAACAAAAAGGAATTATGAATATACAATGAGATCAATCCTTAAGAAAAAGATCATGCAAACCCTAAAAGAAACCCTAATAGGAAATACCTAAAAGAAACCCTAATAGAAAAACATTTAATAATTAATATAATTATTAAATGTCACTTTATGCAAACTAAAGTGAAATCTTAAGAAGGGAATAAAGGTAACTTAATCAACACAATTAAGTTAAAACCTTTACTCTAACACCCTTATGGTTGCTCCATGTATATCTCCTCCTGAAGAGAACTGTGAAGAAAATCACTCTTCACATCCATCTGATGAACATCCCATCTATGTGTTGCAGCTATGGCAAGAACAAGTTAGATGGAATTCATTTTGGCGACTGGTGCAAAAGTATCAGAGTAGTCAATCCTTGGAACTTGGGAGAATCTTTGGCAACCAAACGAGCCTTATGCTTGTCAATCGACCCATTTGCTGCATATTTTGTTTGATAAAGCCACTTGCATTGAACAAATTTTCTTCCCCTAGGAAGTGGGACAAGATCCCAGGTGTGGTTTCTCTCGAAGGAACTGGACTCTTCTTGCATGGTTGCATCCCACTTGGGGACACTAGAAGCTTCCCAAAAAGTTTGTGGATTAGAAGCTGAAGCAAGTAAGGCATGTGGAGCATCTTGAAAATGTGATCTTGTTCCCTTGTGATTTGATGGATCCCCTACCCAATCACCTATTGATTGCAAATTTTGACGAGCCCAAAGAGGCCCTACGGTTGGAGGAGAATCATCATCCTCTGAAGGTGAATTGTGTGCGTCCTCATGATCACTATCATCATCTGAAGTGGAGGAAGAAGACTCCTCATCATGATTTGAGGTATTATGAACCTCTAAAGAACTATCATCATGATACAAGGACTCCAAACTGATGGTGGTAGGAGAAGTTTTGAGAGAAAGACTAGAAGTACTCTCCTCAAAGTGAACACTCCTCTCAATGAAAAACTCGTGTGGTAGGATGAAGAAGCCTATAGCCTTTGACATCATCTAGGTAACCAACAAATACGTAAGGCTTGCTCTGTTGATCCATAGTCTTGTGTTTCTCTGTTGGAATGTGAGCCCATGCATTAGAGCCAAACACTCAAAAGTGCTTAATTGATGGTTTACCACCAGTTCAAGGTTGAAAAGGAGTTAAACCCCTTCACAACTTTATGGCGAATGTGATTTTGGATATAACACGAACAGCTAATGACTTCTACCCAGAAAGGTGATGCCAAAGACTTGGAGTGAATCATACAATTAGCCATATCTTTCAAGGACCAATTATTTCATTCTCCAACTCCATTCTGCTGAGGATTGTAGGGGACTGTATACTGCAAATCAATACCCTTTGAAGCACAATACTGCACAAACCTATGGTTGACATATCCCCCCCATTATCTGTATGCAAAAATTTGATAGATTTTCCAGTTTGTTTCTCTGCAAAAGCCTTATATTCCAAGAATGAGTTGAAGACTTCAAACTTCTATTTGAGAAAGTACACAATGGTGTACTTGGAGAAATCATCAATGAATGTCAAAACATATCGAGCTCTACTGAAAGATGGTTGTGGAAATGGCCCTGCCAAATCACTGTGTACCAACTCCAAAAGATGTGAGGCTCTCCAAGCTTTGCCTTTGTCAAACTTCTCTTTAGGATGCTTTCCAAGAATGCAACCATGACAAACAGCTTTAGAAAAGCGAACTGTAGGCAATCTTGTAACCATGTCCTGTTTGCTGAGATGTTGTAGGTAGCGGTAGTTCAAGTGACCAAACTGTTGATGCCACAAGTTACTCATATCATCTGAAAGAGTGAGTAGAATAGTCAGAGGAGGATCAGGAACAAAGTGAGAGAACAAATAAAACCAAGACTAGTGATCTACTCTCCCAACTGTAACTATAGAATGATTATGCATCTCACGAATCACCACTAAATCAGGAGTAAACTCAACTCTCTTACCTTTGCCTATGTGAGTGATTTGAGAGATAGATAGGAGATTAGTTGATAACGAGGGCACACAAAGAACATCTTGGAATGTGCCATCCCCCATATCAACAGACCCTCTCCCACACACCTCAAGTTGAGTGTCATCACCCATCAAAATGGAAGGCATAGAACATGATTCCATAGATTCAAGTTCATCCTCAATTGAAGCCATGTGTTGTGAAGCACCCGAATCAAAACCCCATGTGGATGGTGGAGAAGCAATTGCTACAAGGGCCTTGCCCTTTCCTTTCCCCTTGTTCTCTTTGGCCTTATGAGAACCCTCTTCTGAACTTTGTTTGATGGAATCGAGAAGATTGAGATTATTCTTCTCAAGAATGTGTGTCAAATGATCAACATGTTTCTTCAAACATTTGTGCTCATCATGACCAGGTTTCTTACAATAGGCACATTTGACCCTCTCTTTCTTAGGCTTTCCACCTTTTGAAGATGAGGTCTCATTACTTGCTTTCGGAGTAGCCGATTTCTAATTCTTCTTCTCTTTGCTATTCTTTTGTTTCTTATCCTTATTACTACTTTTTTCTCTTTGTTCATTTGTGCCAAGGTAGGCAACCAATGCATGAGACTTAGAAGACTTAAGAGTTCCCATTTGAATTAGCTTATCTTGCTCTCGTGTGAGAGAAGTAACAAAATCATCCAAAGATGGCATCTTGAATTAAGGTCCAAGTGCATCTTTAGTATCATAAAAGGTAGAAACAAATACTGAATATTCATAACTTAGCTTTGAGAGAATACTTAGAATCAATTGTTCATCTTTCTTATCAATTCCACATTGTTGTAGTTGTAGCCTTAGTGATTTCATTTTGGTGAAGAAATCCTAAATTGTGTTGAAGTTGCATGGATTTAAACTGATTAGTTCATTCTCCAACATATGACACCTCATAGAATCTTGTGCACCAAAAAGAGATTCTAACTTTTTCCATATTTCATTTGGAGTATTCAAAGATTCAACATGAAAAAGTAAATCAAGAGATACATGAACACACAATTTCATCTTTAGTTGGTTCAATTTTCAATCCCATCACTACTCTATTCAAACCAAGTCTTCTTACGTGGTGCAGGGGCACCTAGGTTCTCATGCCCAAGAGGGGTAGAAAGTTAATGTTTTTTTTGTGTGTAAGTTCTTAATATGTAATAAGGTCTAAGAAGACCATTTTAAATTTGTTGGAGTCTATTTTAGGTTGCTAGGTGGGTTGGAGTGTCAAGTTGCATAAGTTGTCAATTTTGCAAAAATGTTGTCCTTGTTGTAAAAGTGCAAAAACAGGGAATATGAAGAGTTATCGGTTGTAAATGAGGAAGTTGAACAATTGGAACTTGAAAAATCAATTGTGAACCGTTGGAAAAAGTTGGGAAAGGTTTAAAAATGCCTTGTATGGTCGAACAAAGGGTTGGGTAACATGTAATGAATTTTTTGATGAAGAAATAAACACATTTTTTGAGTTTTACCACGTTTTTGCCCGTTCTCTTTTTATGACCTGCACATGACTGTATCTTGTAGAGGAATGAATCACCTTTCATTTGCAACTAGTTTGGTGGCTTTTCATTGAGTTTGGAGAAAGTTATAGGCGATTTACTGAAAACTATCTAGAACCTTGGTTAGGGTTTATAGTGGACTTCAAAATGTAATTTTTCACCATTCCCACAATGGAAAAATATGAAATTTTGTGAGATGGAGTATTTTTTGTGTGTATTTACTTATTCCAAGATTGCAGGTTCTAGGGTTTTGGTTGGCACGTGTTTTGGTGATGCCCTAGGTTGGATTTCCTTATGTTTTAAATCTAATTGGCAGAAGAAAAGTTAAATTTTGAAGGGTTTCGTACAAAGTAACCTACCTTGGTTCTGAGATATGTTGTATAAATCCCAAATGTGTATCTAGAACCATGTTTACATTCTGGAAATCAAGTTTGCACTGAAATTTATGGTCAAAAAACCCAATTTGCTGCCCCCATGTTTTTAGGCTTCAAGGAAGGATAGTCTATGTTTGAACTTTGTGTTACAAAACAACCATACCTAAGTTTTGAATATGATCAAGAACTCCCAAAAGGGTACTCAAAATAGTTTTTAGATTGTGGGTTTGAGGTCTGCTTCGTAAGTTATGTTAGAAAATCCAATTTGCTATCCTACTTGGCCTAGGGTAAATTTGGTAAGAGAACAATTGAAGTTTTCTAGCCCTAAGTTCTTGTGCATTTTTAACACTTATTGTTTGTCATCCTCATTTCATTGAGAGTCCTAGCTTTGATTTACTTGTTTGAAGCATGAATGACCCACTTAGGGTTGAAACCTAGTTTGCATTCATTGAAGGCTATGAGCAAGAAACACCAAATCTTGTTGTGAGATGTTGAAATCTTGAAATATCACCCGCTCTTCATCATTATGTGAATTTCCATTTATTTTTTCACCTCAAAATATTTTTATGCAGTTAGAATAGGAACTGTTAATGCCATGATGAAGAAATGCGGAAAGAAACTGAACATAAGAACGCTAAAAGCACCCCCACCCTTTTTACTAGTATCAATGATCACCCCCCAAATATTATAAGGTTGGCACTTTATAATTTAGTGTGTTTACAAAACCTTTTCCAAGATACAATGCTAAATAAGCTCAAAATAACCAAAATTACAAATTTTGATACAACATGAACTTGACGCAAAATATGGAAAAATTAGCCTTATGACTGTGTAGTGCTCTTCAAGACCTTTCCAATGGCTATTCGTTTCCAAAAAATGGAGCACTTGGATGAAAGTTATGGCCTGTTAAAGAAATTAGCACAAGATAACTTCAACCTGAAATATTTGGTACAAAATGGCAGAAAATCTTGTCAATACCTCTATGGATGAAAAGTGCTTAGCTTTCTAATGATATTTGATTTGCTGAAATCCAATGCCTGAAGCAAAAGTTATGAGTTTTTGAAAAAATGGCTGAATTTAGCCTACAGGAAATGAGTTTTCTAGCAAAAATAGTTTAATTCTAATTTGATTTTTGAAAAATCTACTCACTGTTTGTTGAAAATAATAGAAACTCAAAAATATTTTGATGTTAAGAACAAAACCTAGAAATTGTTTTTTGATCTAGAAGGCAGAAGATGATTTTTTTTTTTAACCTTTAGCCAAGAGAAAAAATGACGCAATATCAATATGACAAAATTGCATTAAGAGCTTCCAAGATGAAAAGATACTATGCACATATGCATGAATGGATGAAAATACAAGCTAGGCAGTGAGTTTATATAGAACTTGGGAGAGAAGGTAGGTGACAAATCCAACAAATAGGAATAAACCACAAAAAGTGGAGATGGAGAACCAAAAGTAGAAAGTGGTTCCACCCTTTAAGGAATGAGACACCTCATCACTTATCTCTTAGTTATTAAATAATAAACCCACTGTATTATCCTAAGCAAGCTTAATTAAGTGTAGAAAAACCCCAGGACTAAGGGAAAATAAATTAACCCACAAAGAAAATAAAAACCTACACCAAAAAAATAGAAAATGGGTGTAGTCAGTCGTGTAATTAATTAATTATTTTTGTTGACCAAATAATAAGTAAATAAATAAATAATACTTTGTGCACAATAAAAATAATTAGTATAAGTTGTAATCAAGAAATTGATCCCCGACAATTGATTAGTCTGGTTGGGTAGTTGCCGACAGTTGGTGTCCTCAACCAACATCGGCCAACTATATATATTGGCAATTCATTTGTAGTCGGGGACAACCCATATGTTATATGATGTAATGCACTTCTATCTAATGAATGAAAATACCAATCTAATATTTTGTGCATTTCATGTGTAATTGCTATGTTTTGTTATTGTTATTACTCGTTCATTTACTCTGTATTCGTCGGTTAAGTCGCTCAGCGAGTAAACATTTGGCGCCATTGCTAAATTGAACCCTCATACACATCACATAGATGAGATGATGGTGTCATAATGGGTTAGCTAGTCGAAGAGTTGGTGCAAGCTAACAAAGACAGAGAAGACGAGTTGATGGAGGATCTCAAGAAGTTGTGTGATATCTCATTGAGGGATCACGTACAGAGGGAGGCTCTCAGGTGAGAGATCCCTCAGGAATTCATTTGGGACAACCTGACTTGCAACCTAGAGGTCAACCACCTCCTTAATAGATTGTTGAGATTGCTTGCACGCCAATTCATCATACTACAAGATCTTCAGACCAACAAAGATCGAGAGCAAAGATGACAATAAATACTACAACAGTATGAAGAGAAAAACAAATGCGAGGAGGAAGAATGTGACACTAGTCATAGGTGTACTCCCAAAAATTAATGCTCGTATGTCCAAATAAAGATAAGAGCCGAATCTCATGCGAACTAGAATAATACGAAGAACGGGTACAAAGATCACTAAGAATAAGAGAACAAGAAGACCAATGAAGAAGATTAAAACAAATCATCAAAGAAACAAATCAAGACCTTATTGAAATAAACCAACACTTGCTGAAATAAATCAAAACCTTATCAAAGAAACAAACCAAGTTACTTTCAAGAAATTTTCCGTAGTAGACGAAGAAGAATATAAATATGCTAAAAATGAATTAACTAAGGAACTTGAGCATAGTATATGTCATTTTTGAGAACTCTCCATATCGAAAGAAGAACCGAGAATTGGAGGATCCGAACCGAAGACACTCAGATGGAGTGAGTACAAGAACGACCTTAGGATACCCTACATGCAGAGGAGGTTGAGGGTGGAGGTGTGGAAGAATTGTACGTGGCCGTGAGTGCAAGTGAGGCACTAGAACGTGTTGAGAGAAACTGTCCAATCAGGTCCAACACATAGGGAGGACATCAAGGAAGGAAGATGGTAACTTTGCTAGCTAGTTTGAGCATCGAGAGGCAAAAACTATCGAAATTCACAAGGAACGGGTTGAAAGATTTGGTTAGACATTGCAAAACTTGTGAAACGATATGGATAGCAAATGGGCAAGAAGAAAAACTATTGGTTGAGAGTGTTTCTAATGACTTAGAGGCATAGCCATAGACTGGTACACAAAACTAGAAGCAACACGAAAATCCATATGGGGAGCACTAAAGAGAGCATTCCAAGAAGAAACCAGGCTTTTGAGGGATGATAATTAGATAGTAGCCAAAATATACAATATTAAAAAAGGAAAACATGATAACATATGATCTTATAATTTTAGGCTCAAGGAGTTGTTGGTAAAATTGGAAACTCAACTAGCAGACTAGATTGAAAAAGCGTTGGTTCATCAAAGGGTTGATCTCTTCACTAAGGAAAAAGATGAAGATCGTACCTCCATCATTGTATGTTGACGAGAAATGGGCATAGAGAGCAAAGACAAGATATCTCCTTGAGGAAACATGAAGACAAACGATGATGAGAGTACCAACGACAACAATGATGGTGAATCAAAGATCATCCAAGCATTGAGAAAATATATGATGAGAATGATGAAAGAGTTGAAGGTTGAGAAAGAGAATGCAAGAGAAAATAAGGGGGTTGTGGTACACTGACTATAAGGGGGAAGGTCACACAAAGGAAAATTGTCCGAAAAAGTTATTTTGCGATACCCACCAAGTGATGGGACATTCCATCAAGGAATGCCCATACAATTTGAAAACAAGAAGTGCACAAGTGCTCTTCACACAAGGTGAACAATCAACCCCTCTAAACACACCACTGAAGCCTCAGAGTAATACCAATGCATCCCCTGGTGGTTATTGCAACAATAAAAGGGGCAACAATAGTGGACCGAAAAGTAGAATATAGTACGAAAGTAAAGGTCGACCTATGATAAAGTGCTCAAAATGCAATGAATGGGGTCACTTCACCAGGTAATGCAAAAATAATCAAAGTATGAGAGGAATAGTATGCAAATGGTGTGGACAGGGTGACCATAAGACACCGACTACCCCAAGAAGAAAGGCATCAATATTATAGATGTGGAAGATTGAAACAAAGTAGTATTGGTTATCACGAGAGCACAAACAAAGAAAGCCATCTGCCCATATCCTCGTATGAAAAAGCAACGAATGAAAGGAGCCAAAGAAGAGGTGGAACAGGCAATGGCTAAGGAACGAAGAACCTCTCAAGAGACCCGAAGTACCTTCTGGCGTTCAGAGTCATAAAATAATATCGTACAACAGGTACTGCAAACCACCATACCCATAAAAGTGATTGACCTCCTCTAGACTATGCCATAATTAGGAATTGTGATCATGAACATAGTCAGTTATGAACACCAATAAAAAGAAGGCCAAAGGAAGGGGATGGTAGTAAAACTGCCACCCAAGGGAGAACAAGTCATCGACAATGTTGCTAACGAAAAACATCGAGAAGAGATTGAAGATCATGCAAATGGAGATTGAAGGGAATAATCTAACAAAAACGATCGTCAATGGAGGATCAAGAGTCAACATACTACCCAAAGACACATGGAAGAGTCTCAAGAAACGTATGCTCTGGCCACCGACATTCCAATTGGTGGGCGCCGACCAACATGGCATCAAGCCATTGGGGACATTGATAGCACAAAAGGTGACGATTGGGACACAACCATTCTTGCTAAACTTTGTAGTCATTCCATTGCAGAAAAAGGCATATGATGCATTGCTCGGATGAGGGTGGCTAGTTGTAGCAAAAAAAAACCACAACTGGAAAATAAACACATTGTCTATAGAGAGAAATGGAAGGAAATATGTAATAGACTGAAGGAACCAAGCAGTCAACAAAGAATTAGCACCGTCAGACTCAGAGTTTGACAGAGGTTCAAGAATGGACGAAGAAAGGGAAACTATAGAACCAAAGAATGAAGGCATCTTAGATCTCCAAGAATTCTTAGAGAATGAGACAAGTTCATTCAACAGACTCTTCCACTAGCAGATGGAGGATTATGAACTATTTCAACGAGATTGCAATATCCTACAATTTAAAGAAATTGAAGGGGAAGAAGAAGACGAAGCATCGATGGGCCAAACATTTCCTCCAAAATATGGTGAATACAAAGGAGTGGCCAGAGTAGATGACACACCAACACAACTTTGAAAAGGAAAAGATGATCAAGTATGAAGAAATGAACATAAAGAAGGTAAATCTAGGAGAAGATAATCCTCCTATGATTTTGGTCGAAGACTACTGGAGTCCAATGTTAAAGGCAACAACATTTAATTTTTTTATAGAATAAAAAAACACCTTCACATGGACATACAAGGATTTGAAGGGCGTGCCTCTCAAATTGTGTGTACACAAAATTCCCTTGGTACCTGGAGCACAACCTGTAAGGAAGAGAGCATATCGAGTGAATAAAAACTATGCAACGAAGGTGCAATAAGAGATTGAAAATATGTTAGAAGCAGGGATCATCTTCAAAGTTGAAATTAGTGACTGAGTGTCACCAATTGTGATATCATTAAAGAAAGAATATGAATAGATTCAAATATGCATGGACTTCTGAAGCCTCAATGTTGTGACCATAAAATATCCCTTCTCGATCCCATTCATCGGCTCAATACTAAAAGTGGTAGGCAATGAAATCTACTCATTCATGGATGGGTTTTCGGGATACAACCATATAACCATAGCCGAAGAAGACAAACTCAAGACGACATTCGTTGTTGAAGACAAAGTGTTTGCATACAACCGGATGCCATTCGGTCTATGCAACACTCTAATGACCTTTCAAAGGATAATCCTACACATATTCGACAAGATGTCAGTAGGGAAATTTAAGGCATTCTTGGATGATTGGTTGATCTACAACGATGAACAAACACACCTCAACGCTCTCCAGGAATGCATGGAGCAGTGCACATCCACATGATTGACAGTAAACCCAAAGAAGTGTTGGTTCATGGTGCCTTAGGGAAAATTTCTCAGGCATATAGTTTGTAAGGCTAGATTCAAGATCGACCCAAATAAGATTTGAGTGATCATATAGATGGAACTGTCTTAGAACATCACCAAGGTAAAATCATTCCTTGGACATGTCGGGTAGGGGAGATGCCTCAGTAGTTGAGCACCCTAACTTCATGCTTCTCAAAATCCTACGTGGAAATTTCAAATCACTCCCATTTTTTACAGCAGCTTACTTGGCAAGTCCCCTGCTTATAACTAAGGTTTCAAGGTGACATCATCAAATATGATGCCACATCAACATGTTTTTCATCAAGGTGTCCAAAAAGGCCCGAAAATAAAGTAAGGATGATACTTGTGCACTAAATCATGTTTTATTGGTGCACTGATGTGGCATCACATGATTTACTGCTTTTTAGATCTAAGGAATATATTTCATTCAATTATGGGTAGTCATCATCAACACTACCAACTTTAAAGTCACAACTATTGGTCTAATATTGTTAAAAATATTGGGCATTAAATTAATAAATGCTATAACAACTATTGTAACATGCTCAAGTATTGGGTCCTCTCCCTATTAAAGAAGGTTCATCAGGGATTTTTCTTAGATTTTGTATCCATTGGACATACTCACCAAGAAGGGGAAACCATTCAAATGGACAAAAGCACAAGAAGAAGCCTTCAAGGAACACAAAGTACGATTAATCAATTCACTAATCTTGGCAATACCTAGATTGAAACAAGGAGTTCCATGTGCAGGTCGATGCTTCAAATTATGCAATCGAAGCAACATTGGTACAAGTGGGTGTACAAGGGTTGGATCACTTGGTGTTCTTTTCTAGTTGGTTGTTCTTGAAGGAAAAGAAGAATTATAGTACAACTAAGAGGGAAGCTCTCATGATGGTGTACGTGGTACAAAAATTTAGATATTATATATTGGCAACTCCCTTCACATTCTACATGGACCATCAGGCTCTCATGTACTTGGTCAACAAGCCCATCATTCAGGGGAGAGTAAGCCGATGGATTTTTTTGCTATTGGAGTTTACATTTACCATAATTGTACAACAAGGAAGAGTCACACCATCACTAACCAACTATCAAGAATCTGATCTGGCGAGCCACCTGAGGGAGTGAATGAAGACTTCCCGGATGCACACCTATTTCATATAGCATCACTACTCCCTTGGTACGAGAAAATTGGGGAGTACCTATTGACATCATCATTTCTAAGAGAGATGCCATATGTAGAACAAAGGAAAGTTGTGCTCAAAAGTAAAACTTTCTTACTCATTAATGGGTTACTATAAAGATGGGATCAAACCTACTTTAACGTGTCATGTAGGAAGAAATTTCTAGCGTATTGAAGGAGGCACATGAAGGTCTGGTGGGAGGACATATGGGACTAGATGTTACAACACAAAAATCTTGTTGACAAGAATATGGTGGCCGACCATACATACAGATGCCTGAGAATGGGTTGTGGGATGTGACACATGTCAGAGAGTCAACAAACCTCTAAAGAGGGATTTCATGCCACTCTTTCCATCTCAGCCACAAGAGTTGTTCGAACAATGGGGATTGGACTTCATTAGGCCATTGGAGGTTAGTTAATTGCACCAATATAGACACATAGTCGTTGCCATTGAATACTTAACAAAGTGGGCAAAGGCTCGAGAATAGTCGAATAATAGTACATTGAGTACAACGAGATTTATTTATGAGCAAATTGTCACAAGGTACAACATCTCAATACAAATTACCAATGACAGAGGGGGACACTTTGTCAATCACGTCATTTGACTAATGACGACAGAATTCAAAATCCTTCATAACTTGTCTAGCTACTACCCAAGAGCAAATGATCAAGCATAGTCCACCAACAAGGTACTTGTCTCTCTTATCCACAAGTCGTGTGGCATTGAGGAGACAGATTGGGAAGAAAAGTTACTTTTTGTACTATGGGCATACCGTATGACCTACAAGGTAACCATTGACTGTACAACATTCCAAATAATTTACAGTCAGGAAGTGGTAGTGTCAGTCGAGTACATGGTAACGAGCTTGCGAATAGTAGTGGAAAATAGACTTGGCGATGCAAAGAGTTTGAAGGAGTGGTTGTTCCAATTAAACAAGCTCGAAAAATGATGGGTACTCGCACATTGGGCTACAAAGGCAATGCAAAAGCCGAGAAATTATTGGCATGACAAACACCTTCGATAGACAAAATTTTAGTCGAGGTAGTTAGTTCTCAAATATAACAGTCGTAACGAACTGAAGCACGATAAATTCAAAACGAAGTGGTTGGGGCCATTTAAAATCTGAGAAGTCGGGGAGAACGAAGCCATCAAATTAGAGAGATTAGAAGGAACTTTGCTAAAAGATCCTATAAACGAGTCCAAATTGAAAGTATACATGGAGAGAAGGGAAGGACCAATCAAAATCAATATGCTCAAATACACAACCAAAGAGGATTGGCTAGTAAGGGGGAACAAAACTATGGAAGAACAAGAGTGGGGGATAAACATAAGTCAATATGTATCAAAGGAAGACTAGATTGCAACAGGAGGTGAGAAAATGATTGAAGAAAGACTTTTCAGAAAAAGAGTCGAGGGAATTATAGTACCCAGGGTGCATAAACACTTAACTAACACCTTGTTTGGATCACCGACAATTTGGAAAAGATTATGGGGCCATTAGAAATTCCATGCACCTTATGAAGGACAATGTAGAGGATATTTGTCATATGAACTGGATGAAGAAGCACATAAGGAGAAAGAGGAGAGAGTAGAAAGAGAAAGAAAAGAAAGAGAAGAGCATACTAAAATCGATGAAGATGAATGGTGGGACGAAGATTGGAAAAAACTTAGAAAAAATTGGGCCATGCTTGGAACTGATAATGATGATGAAAGATATGTTTGTTGGGGCTTAAACAAACGAGTATAACAATGACAACAAAATATGCCAAAGACAACAATCGAGAGCCCCCTATACTAGTGACCTCATACAAATTGTGGCGAGTGGTACCAAATCCAATGGGCCCATCGATTGTGGACGGAGAAAAAATCATGTAATACCAGCAGTATGCAAACACTATATGGACGAGAGTTACAAAGGTATGGGTCTTGCTTCATTGGTTGACAAGATTTTTGATTTGAAATATGAGAACCTATTGTGAAGAGGAGTGTTACAAAAAGCCTCACTTTATGTGTAAATGGAGATATGCATTAGAGGTAAAAGTTAGAAAAAATGCTGAAATAAGGGGGCGAATGAGAAAAAATGAAAATGAAGAAAAAATAAAAAAGAAAAAATAGAAAAAATGATGAAGAAAAAAGCGAGAGAAGAAAAATAAATAAATAAAAAAGCATTAAAATACAAAGAAAAGAGAAAAATATTAAAATAAAAGGGAAAAGTATTGAAATAAAAAATAATAAAGGATGGCAGAATAAAATTAAAAAATTAACAAGGGAAGCATTCACAAAGGGCGTATGATGGGCAAATCATCCAAAGGTTACTCTGCGAAAAGGAGAACGGATTAAAATTGTCGCGCAAGGAAAAAGTCGCATAGGAAACAGTGTACAACCTTGCAAATATATTAGCTTATGAACAATTGCATCAGGAGTCTCTTGCATCGTACAACTACCAAAGATGAAGAAAAGAAAATTACGACAGATTTTTCAAGAACTAGGACCCCACGTAGGCAATGTACGACATCCTTTCAGTTGGCACTCCAAAATTCAATTAGTGTACACTCAAGGATGTACGAAAAAGGCAAGATACAATCGACTGGTGATCAAAAGGCAACGTCGTAGGAAAGGAAGTTACAATTGACCATACATCGTATGGTGTAGATTGGGTGGGGCATACAAAGCATACAAAATGTATAAAATACACGACAGTTCAAGGTGCAAGGACTGTAAAAAATCATACGATGGAAAGAGTTGGGAGAAAATTGCACAATATGAATTTCAAAACTTCATAATACTAGTTGATCGTTGCAACAACTGTCTTTTGAGAAGATATATATTTAAATTGCATCACAAAATTCACTATAAAAAATGCTTATAGCCATGGATGCAAGCGATAAAGGGAAGAAATTGTGCATTATAGGTCAAAGATTGCATCAACCAAACAAAGAAAAAAGAAGATGGATGTAGAGACTAGAGTCGACACACTTACCTGGGATAGTTTAATAGGGAGAAAATGCAAACAATGGTGGCAAAGCACACAAGATGATCACGTCTTCAAAGTGGCCCTCCGATATGCCCAAGTAGACAAAGCAGTATTCCTTCCATTTTTTAATGCTCGGGAGTTCGAGCCACTCAAAGAAATGGTAAACAATTACTATAGGCATGCACATAAGTCATTGATAGATTATAGAGGATGCACGGTGACAGTTTCGTTTTGGCCTGCCAACTTTCAGAGAGTGTTTGGGATTCCAACACCAGGTGTAGGGGTGAGCAAACCAATTGACAAGTTAACCCAATAGCATAAGGAGGCAATGGTAAAGAGGGCTTGCAAAGCATACCTCAACCAATAGGAGAAATATAACATTTGGAATGCTAGTAACTGAGGGTTGAGAAAAAATTCTTGGCCACACCAAAGTGGAAGTGCATTATGGATTTGATGAAGTGTAGACTAACGGGAGCCAACCAAGCTTCAAACGTTGCAATATGGATGGTTGATTATATGGTAGCGATCAATATAGAGAAGGTGTATAATTGGTCAAGGCTGCTATCAGAAAGAATCAGGGAGTTTTTATCATTGAAGCACAAGGAATTTTACATGACACATCACATGATAGCCCTTCTATTAGATGCTATCCATACACAGGTCCCCACTGATAAATGGGGAAAGTTCCAACCGATGATGTATATAGACCTAAGGCTTCCCACGACATTCTACTGGACATCATTGGATATTACCATAGGAGGAGAGGAGTCATTTCATCCAAGGAGGGAAAGGAAACAAAGAGAAGTATCGGTGGAAAGGGAGGCATTTGGTGACAATGTAGAGGAAGAGCCCATAGAGTTGTCTTCCTCAACATTGACCACCACACCACTGACAGAAGAGGAGGTATCAGTGGTAGGGGATGCACAATTATCACCAAACATGGACATAGATGAAGCGATCCCAGTGATGATCACCATCAAACTACCACCCTTGCAGCCAATGACATTCACATTGCCAACACCATCGGTGGTCGTACCAATTACCTTATTGGTGGTAGTACCCATTGCACCAGTATTAGTTACACTATCGATGTTATTACCCTTTGCACGAGTATCAGTTGCACCATTAGTGGCGATATTTGTTGCACCATCGCAGGTGATGTTGGTGGTAGTATTGGTTATACCATCGGCGACACTAGTTGCACCATCAATGGCAATATCGGTTACACCATCAGTGACGACACCAGTTGCACCCTCGTTAGAGAATCACTGCCAAGTGCATTGGGAGGCTTTCCCATTGCATCCTCAAAGCTGCCAACACCACTGACAACATTGCCAGCGTCATCAGGAGGACCGCTACTCTCATCAGTAGGATCGATAACTCTACCAACAGGATCGCTAGCCTCATCGGCTTGACCACTAGCACCACCAGCGGGTGTGCCAAATGCACCAAGAGCATCATCAGTCACGGTTTCTGCACCTTTAGATAGATTTCCAGTAGATATTCCAACACTAACTAATGTGGAATAGATAGATAATTGGTTGAACACACTCGGCCTACCATTGGAGGTTCCGACATTTCCATCATTGAGCCCTTTAGAAACTTTGGTGGAGGGTTCAGATCATAAGTGCACACCTTGGTGATCGAGGGTACAAATCCTTAGCAGAGCTTTACAACCATGTTGACAAAGGGAGAGGATGCACAACAAGACCTTCCAACCATGAGGTCAGATGATGCAGAGCTAGGGTTAGCATAGGCATATCCATTGAGCGTAGTATAGGAGAGTGGGGGACCATCATAGAGACAAGAGCCTCCTATAGCAATAGAGGGGTTAATACCACCCAACCCACTGGGTGAAGAGGATGATGAGTTGAGCGAAATAGAGGGGTTGGTACTTGAGATTTCTAAGCCCAATGTGTAAGATCCTCTAGGGATGGTGCAAAGGTACATCCAAGAGCTCCAGACCATGGTAGTAATCATGCACAAAGTTGGAGAAATATCTAAGCAACTTAACATTGGCTAGTCTACATTGGTAGTGAAGGAGGTTCAAAGGATATTGGTGTTTGTCAAGATAGGGTGTGAGCAGGAGTTCACACGATGTTCTACTACACGAGGATGGCTTAGAGTAGAGACCCCAATGATGTGGAAGGTATGGCATGTAGTGAGACCCTTGATGGTAGGGATAGATAGGAAGTTAATATTAGCCCTATTCAGTATAGAGGCATCCTTCAAGGATGTCTTCTATAGGATGAAATGACAGATTGCAACCACAAACGAAGTGGTGCAAGGAAAGATTGAGGCCATCTAGCTGGTACAAAAGGTACATGAGGGATGGGTTGAGCATATGAAGAATTTCCAGGTGCAACTTGCTCTACAGACTCAACTTACTACTACTGAGGGAGCCAAATCATCGATCTTAGAGGCCAAGGTGTTGGAGGTGGAGGACGCAGAGTAGAGGACGAGGGAGGCAAAGTGGAAGATGAGGGACATGGAGGCCCAACTCACAACAAAGGGGAAGGAGGTGGATTAGGCCAAATAGTAGGTGATGAAGGTTGTACACATGGTGAAGGTGGCTAGAGAGTGAGAAATTGTGGCAAAGCATCAGCTGCAACTACATATGAAGGAGGTTTGTAGACTGTGAGAGTTATGATCACCAACTTCTACTTCAACGTCATCCATCCATCTAAGGACGTCCTTACACCCTTCCTCTTCCCTATAGTTAATTTTTCTATTGTAATCCCCATTTTTGTTGTAATGTCATCTGGGAGACAACTTGTTTTTTGGGGGGGGATGATGTAGTCAACCATGTAAGTAACTAATTATGTTAGTCGACCAAATAATAAGTAAATAAAGAAATAATACTTTGTGCATAGTAAAAGGAATTAGTATAAGTTATAATTGAGAAATTGATTCCCGGTAGTTGATTAGTTTGATTGGGTAGTTGCCGACAATTGGTGTCCTCTACCAACATCTGCCAATTATATATATTGGCAATTCATTTGTAGTTGGGGACAACAAGGATGTTATATAATGTAATGTATTTCTATATGATGAATGGAAATACCAATCCAATATTTTGTGCATTTCATGTGTAATTTCTATGTTATGTTACTGTTATTACTCATTTCCATTTACTCTGTATTCATTGGTTAAGTCACTTAGTGAGTAAACAAGGGGTATATTAAAATAGTACAATTGACAACTACACAGACAAAAAATCAAAGTGAAAAGTTAAAAAACATAAAAAATGGCTAGAGAATAAATTACTCAAAAAAACCGTACGATCACTAATCCTACATAGTGTACTGAGTAGCAAGGGTGGAAGGATGAGAAAAACATACGACCAAAGAAGGTTAAGTACCCTAAGACATAGGAAAATAGGATACATCGTATGAAGGTTATAGAGAAGGGTCGACATTAAGGTGGTATAAATAGGAGGCGTACGATTCACATCACATTCTCACACGTTATGGTGGAGATTCGTATGAAGGATGTATGGTCATCGTCAAGTTTTTGCAAGGCATGGTGGAGACTTGTACGGAGGAAGGACGTATGACCATCTTCAAATTTCGGCCAAACATGATGAACAACCGTACGGGTGAATAGAGTATGATTAAACAAGGCACAATGGAGAACCACACAGGTGAATGACGTATATTGTAGAAAAAATGTACGGTAAGCAGGGGATTCCACCGTACGTACAAGGAAAAAAAAGTCTCCTGTATGACCACAAATAGCTAGCACGATAGGGCTAACCCTAGGGACAATATGGTACACCCGGTCTTAGGCAGTACGAAGATAAAATAAGGTATGGAATGGGATGCTTGTACGATTTATAAAATTGTAGACAAGTTTAAATGTTGTATGACCAACAAAGGTTAAATATTCCTTACCATTCATCGAGCCATTTCCTCTATAGAGAAAATTTCACGTTATTTAACAATTTCAAAGTTAAAAACAATTGTTGCCAACAGTAGTAAAGGAAAGAGGATAA
This sequence comes from Sequoiadendron giganteum, assembly GCA_007115665.2. NCBI lineage: Eukaryota > Viridiplantae > Streptophyta > Pinopsida > Cupressales > Cupressaceae > Sequoiadendron > Sequoiadendron giganteum. The sequence continues at coordinate 13,264,319 of CM021104.1, read as the reverse complement.
CACTTTTCAAACCCCACATTACATTAGGGAAAATGACCAAAGGAAAAGACAACACTATCACAGTTGATACAATCACTTGGGTGAGGGTCAACAACATTGAGTGTTGAACATGGTGGTAAGGAGCATTGAAGGACCACACACTAAAAGTAGCACTTCAACACGCATAGGTAGACAAGGTCGTCTAACTTCCATTTTCAACTCATAAGATGTCGAGCCTTACCTACAACAAATGATAGTGCACTACAATTGACACTCTCACAAGTCGGTTATTGATTACATAGGCTGCCCAGTGATGATATCTTTCAGACCTATGGAAATTAGTAGAGTGTTTGGAATACCTTGTAGGGGAATATCACCAGGTAAGCCCTCTGGAAAGATGTCACACCGGCATAAGGAGTCACTCTTATAAAGAGTGTGCCGTTGAGATCTTACCCAACTAGAGAAGGACAACATTTGGAGTGTAGGTATTAGAGGTCTTAAAAAAACCTTCCTTGCCACTCCCGAATGGAAGTGCATTCTAGATTTAATCAAGTGTCAATTAATTGGAGCCAGTAGAGCATCAAATATTGTTGTATGGATGATCAACCTTATGGTCAGGTTGAGTATAAGGAGGGTTTATAATTGGGCTAGTGTACTATCTGAGAATTCTTGTGCTTGAAGCACAAGGCGTTTTATATGACACAACATGCCATCAAACTTCTACTCGATGTTATCTACACACAAGTACCCTCAAACGAGCAGGGAAGACTCCAATTGGTAGGCCAATTGAATGCTTCTTGGCCAACTACATTTTGTTGGGTGAGCTTAGGAGTACAAGTAGTTGGGGAGGAGACACCACAAACAACAATACCACATGCGAAGAAGAGGAAGTAGAGAGATACTTTGTCGAGTGGGGATGACTACGAGGCCATAGAACTATCTTCATCGATAAAGATGAGTGTAGAGGAGGTCTCACTAGTATGTGAGGCATACTCTCAAGAGGATATTGAGGAGGCCATCCCCATGCAGTTACCATTACCAACAGTTGCATTAGTAGTTGTAGCCCCATCACCAACAGTACCACCAACAATAGCAATGCCACCATTGGTTGTAGTTCCTCCACCGGCCATACTAACACCTTCAACTGAAGGCACTACGATGGTTGAAGAAGTCAACAAGATCAATGACTGGATTGGCATGATGGGGGTACCAACGGATGCCCCTCAACCAGATTCACTAGGGCTATTGACCAAGGGTTTAGAGCCACAAGAGACAATGACTACAAGCTTGACACTTGACACTCACCCGAGCCCTTACAATCGGTTTAGCCAACCACAAAAATTGCAGTACTAGACACAAATCCATAGCCACATCTGATCGAGTCAATAGAGGAGGGGTTGAGCAAGGTTGAGTCAGAAGGGGTTTTTATTGATATTAGTCGACCAAATGCAAATGACCGCATTGGCACAATGCAATATTACCTCAAAGAGCTCCAAACTACCGCCGAGGTTATGCATGAGGTTGGGGAGATATCTTGACATATTGACATCGACCATGATTCGTTGGTAGCACATGAGGTAAAGAGGATCCTGACATTCATGCAAATTGGGTGTGAGGGAGAGTTCTTTAGATGCTTTATTTCATATGGGTGGCCAGGAGTGGAGACAAATGAGATTTTTTTTGCTTGGCATCCACCCATAGCCACAATTGGTTGGAGACACATCTGAGTATAATTATCACTTCACAGTATGGAGATTTTCTACTGAGATATCTTTCTCCGTTTTCATCGACATATGGCTTTGATTAAGGAAACCACTTAGTCAATAGATCGAGCCATTACACAAGTTGAGACTACCTAGACAAATTTGGTTGATGTAAAACTCAAAAAAAATTAACACATTCTGAATTAATCATTCCCATGTTCATTGAACATCACAAGTGATATTTAGAGATAACAAGAATAAAATTATAACATCCACAAGTGTTCCAAAGCAACTTTAATTAAATAAATTTGCAAATTTGAGTTTATATACACCACACAGGGGTGTTACAAATCATTTGTTTCAATGATACATTATCAAGTACACATCAATGAATGCATTCATGAAATAAAGTTTCAATTTACAGATTGGCTTAGAAGCCATACAAAGTACAATACATGAAGCATATCCATAGCAATAGAATCTTTAAACCTCATCCGCCTTGACACCATCGATCTTCTTGCGTTGAGGCCAAGAGTGCGGTTAAGGCACCTTTTCCACCCCCAACCACAAGTACACGACTTCCCCGGGATTCTTCCTAACTCGAAGAAATCCTCGACCCTACATGAGGAGCCTAGCAACCTGGAATAGTAAAGTAGGAGGGAAATCTCAATGCATGCTTGTTTTCTATATGCATTCCTAAACTAGAAAAACATATTTCTTGCAAGCAGGATGTGGCAGAGACATAATAACATAAAATTTCTAGGCTTTTAATCCATCTATTTCAATGGTACATTGCTTGGCCAAGCATAAATAAATATAAAAGGTACTTTATGAAAAGGATAAACTATTGTCTCTGGGTACCCACATTCAACATCTTATCCTAGAAGTTTTCATAGAAGAGAAAATATCACATGATCTCATACAAAAATTCTCATATAGTTCATGCATTTATCAATTTAGCATTATTACACATAAGCACATTGCATTACCAAATTGCTACAATAATTCACGAGGAAGGAATTCCAAGGTCAAATTTGTGGTTTAAAATTGACTCATTCTCAGTCCATTTTCTATCTCAAAGAGAAAAGCAATGCAAATTTAATTCACGTTTTTCAAAGTATGTCATTTTCATTTTTGTGATACCTTGTTCTAGAAGTAAATGATTGTCTAAATTGGAGGATAATTCAATGAGAACACATATTCATACAAGGTGTAACTTTGTTCCTTATGAAAATAATTCTAAGTTTACATATGCATTCATGAAGAAAATCAACCTAATTCAGAATGAAACCAATGGCATTGGAAAGCTTGTCCTTTCACTATCTATTCATTGCAAAAACTAAGTATTGTTTTCATTTACACAATCCTTTGTGTTGGTTTCATATGTAAAAGTAAATATATATTTTATTTGTATTAAAATAAAAGATTCAAAAAAGACATATTGCACTAGCTGTAGTGAGCCCACAATCTCTATTTTGGTTATAAACTACATATGATATATTTAATTATATATCTATGTAAATACATTTAATGCTCAAATTCACAAGAAGCTCTTCTTTATCTAACTGAAAATTAACCTTTTGCAACCAAACATCATACAATCCAGTAGCCAAATGAACATAAGATATATACACATATGTATATCCTTCTAATTGTAGAGGTATATACATTTACATGTATTTAAAATATGAATTAAATGTATATATATATACATTATATATATGTATATAATCTATTTGTAAACTATACATTTTATTTTTCCACAAAACAATATGCATATCCAACAAAATGATATACTCATGCATATATATATATTTATTTAAATAAGAATAGCGAATTCATTTCTAAGTAAGCAAAACGCAAAAGCTAAAGACATGCGACATGGAAACACGACATAGGGGATAAGGGAGGGGTTGGCTGAGATAGCCAGCCGCAATCCCCATGGGGACGTTGCCTATGGTGGCAACGCCTCCCCACAGGTCGTAGCCTGTGGGGAGTCGCTGCCCTCACAACGCAGCCTCCCCAGTAGGGGGTGCAGGCTGAGGCAACCTCCCCTTATACTTAAAACAAACTACAACCAAACAATGAGAATCTTCTTTGTGTCTGCGATTCAATTTTTAAACAGGATTTTTCAATGGAAAATGAAATATTAATATCAATTATATTATATATATATATTTACATATATATATATATACATATATTCTCAAGTATATATGTGTATATTTATATATGTATGTGGATATATATAAATATTTCTTTTACATATTCTAGAATTCATTTCCAGTTCAAAAAATTGTAGAAGATGGATATTCACATACAATACATTTGACATATTTATATATTTGCAAAAGAAATATATAAATATAGGAATGTTTATACAACAAATAGGGAGAAACAAATAGTTCACAAACTCGAGGCAATAAATTCCATACAACAAACACCCAATTTCCAAAGAATATTATAGACAATTTCTTAAAGAATTCTTTTTGATCTTCCACAGTGAGAAATTTAAATGCATTGGAATAGATTAAAATATGGAGAATGCTTTTCCTCGTATTTTATTTCTGAAACCCCAGCTATAGAATCTCCTCTACTCCTTGCTTCTTCCTATATCTTCTTTCCAATTCCAAAAGCTTATCTTGCAATATTATAGACAAAGAAAACCCCCCATTTCTTGCACCCATTTTTTCTCATTTTTGCAGAGCAACCAAAAAGATTGTAAAAGAAACGGTTATGTTCCCTTTACCTCATTTCTCCTTTTTAAAGATTTCCCCTCATTTCCTCGAGACCTAATCTTGAAATTGGGGAATTAAAATAAATTTATTTTCTATTCAGCTTTTATCTCCGAATTAATAATTATTCCTATTTAATTTACTTTCCAACATTTTTCTCAAATACAAAAATCTAAGTAAGCTATTTTATTTGTGTTCACATATTAAGACATGAGCATGGAATTGGCACTAATTGCAATCTAATAATTATTTTAAATAACACCTCTCAGCATTCAATTGCATATTTAAATATTTAATTAAACTAGAATTAATTTTCCATTCTTTGTAATTGCATGCATATATGAATATAAAAGAAAACAACCATTTAAAATTTACCGATAATAAAATAATCATCCAAATCACATGCTAAATGCATCTATATGACATTAAGTGTTTGTGTGTGATCGAGAGCATCATTCCCGCTTTACCTTGCCAAGAAGCTAATCTCCCCTACCTTAGGCACACCCTTGGTCTTCAACGACCTGCCACTCAAGTGCACTCAAGCAACCAACATGAGATTAGTATCTAGATAAATTCAAATCAACTTAACTCATAAGATCATAATACATTAATTTTGAATATCATTTTTCCATTTTGTATCATTTTCAAAATAAGACAATATTTCATTCATTGCAAATTTCCATGAAATTTAACACCACATTTATTATCATTTAATCTACCACACACGTACATTTAGTCATGAAGCAAAAACCACATAAAGCAAAAGTAGGCATCACCAAAATTAGACGTGACAGTTGATCACATTCACAAGTCTTAGGAGTAGTTGGGTAAGGCTATGATAGTAGAGCATGCATGAGTCATAGCCTTGGAGAAGACCGTGCTTGAGTGAGATAGATCTAGTTGGATAAGAAAGATGGTTAGATAGCTAAGAAGGATAGTGCGCTATAGGAGAAGGTGTAAGAGAAGATGATGAGTAAGTTGTTGGAGAGGGAGCATGAGCTAGAAAAGACAAAGAAACAATTGATGGAGGCTGCTCACATGGTGAAGTTGACTCAAGAGAGTGAATTGGTGGCCAACCGATGTCTACAATGACTTCGTCAATAGCTTTATGTGACATCCATGCCTACGTTCTTAATACATCCAAGGATGTCTTCTCTTCCTCCCTCTTCTCAGTAATCAATGTTTCAATTTTATATACAATCCCCAATTTTGTTGTGTTGTCTAGAAGATGACTTTCTTTTTGGGGGGCTGATGTAGTCGACCAAAAATTAAAAGTAGATATGTTTAGTCAACTATGTTATAAATACTTATGTTTTGTATTTATTTGTTAGTTCTTGATCGATAGTTAGTTGTTGAGAAGTATTAATCGATTATTGTTAGCCTTAACCAACAACGGTCTACTATATATATGTACTTGCTATCATAGTCGGGGACCATACTCTCGATATTCTATACTTATTGCATATTCGAGAATTGATAATAAAGATATACCTTTCATGAAATGTTGCAAGTAATTTATATTATACTCCATAATTTTGCATCTCTATTTACTCTATGAACCTATTAAAGTAGAATAGGCGAGTAAACAATTATTAATGCAACAATTCCAGAAAAAGATATATAATCAGTAATTAAAATGGTTTAAGGGGCAACATTTGGTTATGAAGGGGTATCCCTTGCCAAGAAAAATATTAATGAAAATATGCAACTCTCCCCACCATGAGAGATATAAAAGGGAGAACAAATTATTGGGGAGGGGCATCAAGTGGAAAAAGAGAAATCAATAGCAATCATGGCAGTGATAAATATATTGTACAAATTAGATTCAAACACCATCATTTATTAAAGCATACAATTATTATTCAAGGATTGAAGTGTCAATCCATCAAGAAATATTAATCAACAATAGTCTAGGAAATACATCAAGCTATCAATTGTGAATTCTAGGTAGTATTTGCAAATCATACGAGGTTTGAGATCATGGGGTGGGCTAAGAGTTGGAAGGATGAGGTATTTTCATGCCCTTGACAAGCTAGGGATGAGGTCCTTCATATTGCCAATGTTGAGTTAGGAATGAGGTCCTTTAATTCAATAGTTTTGCAAAGTATTGCTAGGGAATTTATAATTTGATTCCTTGGGTATTTTGTTATGATTTATTGATCTATTTATTATCATAAATTTCTTAATCTTGGAAAAACTATTACCATATTTTTAGAAAATATTGTTGATTTAAAGAATATTCCAAAAGGGGACATTACAACTGGTATCAAAGCCTTGATCCCGCTAGCTTGAGGATAAAAAATAAGTGTATGCAATTGAGCTGAAGAGCTCAAAGAGCATTGGAAAGAGAAAGGAGAAAACTAGAAGCAAGTCAAGATAATCAAATGGGTGATTTTGAGAGGAATCAAGTAAATGAATTGAAAGATTATATGGAGAGACAAGAAAAAACAATATAATTGCTTCTCCAAGAAAATCAAAAACATGAATAATACAATCAATGCTCTTAGGCCTAACCAAACCAATGGAAGACGTTTATTCAAACCATTATGAGAATACTAATAGGACTCCATTAAGATCTTACCTAGAGTGACAAGGCCTACATTCTTACCAAGAGAGGATAAATCACTAGAAGAAGAAGAAGAACCCAACATGACAACAAATAACATTGATGAATGTGTGGAAGAATATTCAAGAATTTATCTTGACTTTAGAAGACATATTCCATTCAAACAATATTATAACGCAAGGTCAAGAAATAAATCAAGAAGAGAAGGCATGCATCCCAACAAAGATTTATTGACAGAGTAAGTAAGATTACTCTTCCCACTTTTGATGGTTTGATGAAGGTCGTTTCCAACCCACTAAATTTTTGGACCTATGCTCAAGAAATTACTTTCAAACCATCAAAGGTAGAGGACCATGGAAGTCAGATCGTCAATGCCCCAAGGAGGTACACATCCATCATGTAGAAGCAATAACAAATGATGAATATGAGGAAAGAGAATTTGAACACGAAATAAAGAAGAGGAAACATGATGACAAAGAGTTTGCAAATGGTACATTAGCCACACTTTCATGGGCACCCAAATATCACCCCTTTAGATTTTTTAGTGTTTGTGATATAAGAGCGATTCACTGCACGCGAGTCTCTTTCTTCTCAAGAGATCACCAGGAAACGAACTGCCCCTATACACCTCAAAACTGAATAGATCAATGGAATCGCAAAGAGGACCAAGAAAATGAGTTTAGGATCTGAGAGAATGAGTCTTCTAGGTTTCTATCCCCAGTTGAGAATTTCTCGGCAAAAAGACGTCAACGCAGTTCTAGGACGCCAATGTGGCATGCTGTCATCCAGAAAACATGCTGACATCCCAAGTCATGGAGAAATCAAGAGCTCAGGCAGACAGAACAAAGTCTTATTACTAGACTCAGATTAGAGGAATTGAAGAATTAGATAATCAACAAAAATTTAAGAACTAAAGGAAAATACAAGGGAACTCAAAACAAGATCACCTTTATGCATTTGAATCTCTAGTCCAAGCTCTCATTCGTAACCTGCACACAAAAGATCCCCATTAGTCAGACCCCGTATTGGTGTTCCCACCTCCATGGACAACTAGGTTTGGAAAAGAATGTAAAGAAAGTAAACGAAGTGTGTGGTGAAAACAAAACCCGCTTCGCAGTAGAGCCCGCACCACAAAGTAGTAAATGAACTAGTAGGAAAAAAGAGATAAGGAGAGAGAGCGTTACCCACGAGTCGAGACCCTCTTCCGGAGCACACGGGCGCACCACAATGTGCTTGCTTGGGAGATGATAGTTGTTGGGGAGTTGGTAGCTGCTGGAGGGACCTCAATTCGGCATGGCTTCGCCAATAGAAGTGTTCTATTCAAGGGTGAAGCTTACCCAAGACTAGAGCAAGTGGTGATGATGCTTGAATTGACAACTTCCAACCCCAAAATGAGGGCCAAAAGGAGTTTTTAATGCATGCAAGGGCGGCATAGAGTCGTTTCAGTCGAGACCTAATGTCCTGGACACCTGTCGCCGGGGTCAAGCTTTTAGATTCACCATTTCAAACTCGGAAAACTGCTAGGATGCTAGCGCACCGCACAAGCGTCTGAAGCCTAGATATTCGGGAAATGCCTTGTCAGGCTTCTATTGTCTCGCCATGTGTCCTCATGGAGTCAGAGTTATGAAATTCTAACTCATGGAATTTTTCCATTAATGTTTCTAAGGTGTCATAAATGCTATGTAAGATGCAAAAATGTGGAATTGCCCCTAGGTGCAATTCTGCGACATTACATTTTTCCCCCACTTTAGTGGGCTCGATCAAGAGGGGACCATATGCTCCCTCCTGAGTTTTCCCCTGACATGGTGGGGTAAAGTCAAGAGAAACCAGGGGGCCACGAGCTCCAGGAAAAATGGGTCCCAAGGGGCCTATTATATACCTAGGTGGGTCCCCAGACAGGTCATTGTCACTATTCGATGCGAACAAGTTGTTGACTTTTGTGAGAGAAAAGTCAGCAGAATGTCGACCAGGAGAGAGTATGAGGCACCGAGGCTTGAGCAGCTATGGGAGGACATCGCCGTAAGCACCGAGGTTGACCAAGTAGGTTTCTTAGCCTCGATTTTCGCTCTATTTAGCTCATTTTTTAAGGTTTTCCTTGCTGCGAGGTGCACAGGCCTCCAAAATGTGTGTCTGTGTCTCCATCCCTCGTTGACATCCAAGAAGTGCCTTGGGGTCTCGAATCGGCGTTGGCATCCTCCAAGCGACTATGGAAGATCTAGGATGGCACATCGTGCAGACGTCTGCACGACACACATGCGTCTTTTTAGATAGTTTTTCGACATGAGCAAGTATCTGACTTAAATCTTTTTACTTTTTTGCAAGATTATCTAGAGATTTGTGAGCATCCTAGAGGGCAAGTGTTCTGCCTCGTTCGAGAGTAGATAGACCGGTTATCTCTCGAAGAGGTTACACACTTAGAGAGAGTCGGTCTCTGGCATGTGTTTGTTATGCCAGAGATGCGCTATCATGATAGGATGCTCATCGCACTGTTGGAGTGGTGGGATGAGACTACTTCTTCTTTCCATCTTCCTTATGGGGAGATGACCAGCACCTTGGAGGATGTTTACCGGATCGTCGGTCTTCCCATCCGCAAATGACGGGTGGCTCTGGATGAGACCCGATCGGCGTAGGAGCGCAGTGAGGACGTCTGCTACTTCACAGGGCGGACTGATGGCGGTGACAACACTAGTCACATATATACGCATCAGTATGACCATGCGAGGATGATAGCGTCACTGCTACACTGGGTGATGATGGTGATTGTGGCTTTTCAGATCGCCATAGATGGGAAAGGCTCGCACCTACACGAGGGCCTCGTCTCGATTGTTAGAGAGATGGTTGAGCATAGGACTATATTTTCCTGGGCGCACAGCATGTTGGCACACCTCTACCAGGAGTTGGGGCAGTACGTCCATTATGAGTACCCTAGCCTTTTAGCATGCACACTTTTGCAAGTGTGTGCATTCAGCCATATCATGTGCACTTGGCCAGTCGGTTTTCCTCAACGAGGACCGTATGATGTCCTGATGGCCCACTGGTACGACATGACAAGCCAGTGGCGCTTCAGAGATTTATAGTTTTGGAGGCTGCAGTTTGACACTGTCGTCATGGGAGAGGTTCGTTGGAGACCTCACCACTATTTCAGGTGGGTAGATGATGGTAGGTTCCCAAGGAACCTTTAGCGGGACCATTTTTTAGTGGGTTGACATGATTTTGTTATTGTACCATACTATTGGAGTCAGTTCATGCAGTAACATGGTCGTATCCAGACCATACCGCCGACATGTCCACATACACTAGGGCTCATTGCAATGCAACGATGGTTAGTGACCATTCTCACCCTTCCATCACATACATTGTCTTTTTGAATGATGATGATCCCAACCATGATCTATCGGCCATGGTGGTGGTGGATAATGTCGAGGTGGCAGCTGATTTCTCTTGGTGGTGGGAGAGGCATTGTCCTACTCCTGTCTTCGGTGAGGGTGCTTTGGGAGGGGACCTAGGTCCATAGGAGGAGGAGCCTCAATAACCAACACAGAGCAGGACAAGAGCTCGCCAACATAGCGGACCAGAGGAGGAGGCGGCGCCTATGAGTTCACGACGGCGGAGGAGATTAGCTCCCCCAACAGTTACTCCTATCTCATCAGCACCGCCAACCCCTATTGTCCTAGCAACAACAACACTAGCATCTCCCAGGGCGGCCACCGATACTGGCGACGTAGGCCCCAGTGTCGATCCACACCCTAATCTCGCATAGTAGCCAGGGGATCCAGGTATACATAGCACATTATTGTTACTTTCCTACTCTTTATATTTTTTCTTATGCTTTTTTATCCACATACGTATATCATGTGATACTGATCCCTTTTTCTCTCTTTGTGGTTGCAGAGGAAGCACAGGGATGGACTGAGCTCATAGCTCAGTGTGTTTCAGAGGTGGCCCCTGCTGTACAATTTTAGGGGACGGTCCTAGATTCCTATCGACCTATTTCAGCGGGGAGGCATGCCCCCACTTTTGAGCCTGTGGCACGTCTGAGGACCATGTACGAGGAGCGGGGTGCCTAGGTGGTGCAGTTGACTACAAAGCTAACGACTACCAAGGGCAGCGAGACCAGATGTCGGGGGAGCTACGAACGACGCTCACTAAGCGAGATGTGGTCGTGGCGAGGGTTGATGTCACCAAGGCAGCACATGACGCCCTTTTGAGTCGAATTGATGAGCTTGACGCGCAACTGACCGTTGTGATCCCGACAGATGTCCAGTGGCTGCAACAAGAGCTGATACAAGCAAGGATGGACATCTTCTCATTGCAGGGGGAGCTCAGAGGGATACAAGCAGGCCTATCAACGTCACGCTCACATCAATCCCAATTACATACCACCATGCAACCTCCTCCCAGAGCACCAGAGCGGCCACTAGAGCCAGAGGGCTTGGGGAGCCACATGCCACAAGGATAGGACCCCTATTTTGTACATCATTTTTGTAGCCAGACATACATATACATACATATTTGTAGATCTTTTGTATAGACACATATTCAATGGTCACTCATTTTTTATAGCAGTGGCATGATACATGTATATGACATTTGATTCATACATTGGACATACATATATATACATCGATTTCAGTATCATGACTTTTCTTATGTGTATGTTTCCATTTTCCTATATGCTCATGCTATGGATATATGTTTTCATTAGATGCTAATCATGATTTTTTTTAACACATTTATCCAAATGTAAATTAAATACTATGATGATCCAAATTTTTTTTCATAATGTGAAAATGGGTGAATGTTATGTAGTATTTCTACCTTTTGGGGAGAACACCACATACATGGCACATTAGGGCACTATGCATAGTACCGATGAAGATGCATTGCATTGACAGGTTCTTTTAAAGGTGTTTCGTCCATAGATGATAATCCATAGGCACTCGAACCATATACAGAAACCATGATGTAAGGACCTAACTAGTTAGGGCTAAATTTCCCCTTCTGGTCAAGTAACGCATTCACATTCCGTTGGTTTTCATATAGAACCGAGTCTCCCATCTTGAAGGTCCTCAGAAGCACACCTTGATTATATTGTTTAGAAAGCGACCACTGATAAGCTTTAAGGTGTTCGAGGGCCTGTAAACGGTGTTCATCAAGCATCTCAAGTTGATGCAAGCGGTTAACCCGATAGGTTTCATCGTCAATCACCCCCCTGAAGGAAACTCATAAGGATGGTATTTCCAACTCTAAAGGCATGATAGCTTCGACGCCATACATGAGGTTATAGGGCGTCATTCCTGTCACTGTGCGAACACTTGTGCGGTAATCCCATAAAGCATAAGTTAGCCGAGCATGCCAATCCTTACCATGTTTATTAACGGTTTTATGAAGAATGAGCTCAAGATTTTTATTAGAAGCTTTCGCTTGACCGTTGGATTGCGGATAATACGGTGTAGAAAATCTATGTTGAATATGAAACTTTTCCAAGAGTTGTTTTACTTCCTTGTTCTTAAATGGTGTACCATTGTCAAAAAAAAGTGTAGTAGGTAGTCCAAACTGGGAAATGATGTTGTTTAATAGGAAGCTATAGATAGTTTCAGCACTCGTGGATTGAAGCAGAATAGCTTCAACCCACTTTTTGAATTAATTTGTAGCAGTGATGATAAGGTATGTCCCTTGGAAGAGGGAGGTGATATTTTCTCGATAATGTCCAATCCCCATTTTGCGAACGACCAAGGAGAAGTTTGATTCTTTAGCTCCTGAGCGGGAGCGTGGATAAGGCGGTTATGTTGCTGACATTGAAGGCACTTTTTGACGAAATTGAAGGAACCTTGTTCCATTGTTTTCCAATAATATCCCATGTGTATCAGTTTCCTCACCAAAGGTCTACCATCGAAATGTCCACCCCCAGAGCCTGCATAAGCTTCTTTAATGGCAAGGGGTATCTCCTCTCTAGTGAGGCATCTTAGTAGCAAGCCATTATACGCTTTTCAATAAAGGATTTGAGATAAGATGACGTAATAGACTAAAAGGTTTTGTATATGAGTGCGATCATTTTTTGTCACAGTGTCGGGAAAGTTTCCATTCCTTAAATAATTGTAGATGTCAGAGAACCACTCTTCTGAATTTACATGAAAGAAAACCAGAGACTCGGGCGTGGGTTGATCAGGAACTGTTGGGGTTCACACGACTTGCACCATGAAGTGGTATTCTTTAATATCTTCTTCTGAAGGTACCAAGGAAGCCGCACTTTCCATGGAATCCACATGTTTGTTTTCTCGCCTAGGAATATTGTTTATTGTGAAAGAGGAAAATTGATTAAGCAAAGAAAAAGTGAGGTCTCTATATCGGGACAACTTACTTTTTTTAGCTTGATAAGTTCTCATGATCTAATTCAAAACCAGCTCAGAGTTGCCTAGTACGTGAAGATGTTTAATTTTTAATGCACTCATGACACACAAACCATAAATGAGGGATTCGTACTCGGTGATATTATTGGTGCAAGGAAAGTCTAATCGAAAGGATAGGGGGATTGGTTTACCCTTGGGGGATATCAGGATTACACCTTCTCCAGAACCGGTCTGAAACCTTGACCCATCGAAGTACATTTTCCATTCGAGGTCATAGTTGATTGTGAGGATGTTCTCATCAGGGAATAAGTCCAACCCGAGGAAGGAATGAGGTGAGGGAGTGTCTGCCAACTAGTCGGCCACCGCTTGTCCTTTTACTGATTTTTGAGTGAGAAATTTTATATCAAACTCAGACAATAGCATAACCCACTTCGCCAGTCTCCCTGCAAGGTCAGTGCTAGAGAATAGATGTAAAAAAAGATCCATTGTTACTAAGACGTGAGTCTCAGCATGGAGGAGATAATGTATCAAGTTTTGTCTAGCGAATACAAGAGTAAGGAACTGCTTCTCCATGGATGAATAACAGGTTTCACAATCGACCAAGATGCGGCTAATGTAGTAGACCGCTCTCTCTTCTTGCATCATCATACTGGGCCAACAAGGCCGCTAAAGCGTATGGTGAGGCAACGAGGTAAATTAGGAAGGGTCTATCTTGCATAGTCGGCATCAATACAGGAGGATTGGTCAAATAAGCTTTGATGGATTCAAAAGCTTTCTGACTTTCTTCGTCCCACATAAAGCGAACATCTTTCTTCAAGAGACAAGTGAAAGGAAGGGTACGATCAACCAACTGAGATATGAATCTGTGAATTGCTTGAATCTTCCCTTGTAAGCTTTGCAACTCGGCGATGTTCCTTGGAGGAGATATGTTAACAATAGCATCAATCTTATTTGTATCAACTTCAATCCCACGATAAGAGACTATGAACCCGAGAAGCTTATTGGCGTCAATGCCAAAGACAAACTTCTGGGGATTGAGTCTCATCTTGTAAAGTCGAAGCCTTTCAAAGATAAGACGAAGATTCCTCACATGATCTTGACGATTTACGGACTTCACCAAGATGTCATCAACATAATCTTCTAAGATTTTATGGATGAAGTCATGAAATATCAAGGTCATTTCTCGTTGATAATTTTTGCATGCATTCTTTAATCCAAAGGGCAGGACCACATAGCAGAAAGTCCCCCAAGGGGTAGTGAAGGTTGTCTTGTATTGATCATCCATATTAATGTGGAATTGATTGTAACTCGAGAAACCATCCATAAAAGATAACAAGGGGTGGCCTATGGTCGAGTCCACAATCATATATATATTAGGTAATGGAAAGTCATCCTTAAGAGAAGCCTTGTTAAGATTTCTAAAGTCAATGCATATATGAATACGGCCATTAGGCTTACTAACAACTACTATATTCGATATCAAGGGAGAATAGTCAATGGGATGGATAAAGCTTGCTTTCAATAGCTTCTCTATCTCAGTCTTGACCATTAAGGCTACCCTAGGATTGATCTTTCAGATTTTTTGCTGAATGGGCTTGGCGTCGGGACATAGAACGATATTATGGACCACTATAGATTCATCTATACCAAGCATATCCTCATACGTCCAAGCGAAAATGTCAGGGTAAGTACGCAAGAGTGCGGAGTGCTCATCTACTTCCTCGGAGGAGAGGGATTTCCCAATCTTGATTACTTTCTCTGAATATTTTTCTCTGACAGGGACTTCAACAGTGTCCCCTTTACGAAGGGGATTGCAGTCCTCAGGATGAGATATTGAAACATCATTGTTGATGTTAGATAGAGGTTCCTCCTTGTCAATGCTCAGAATGGATTCCCTGAAGTATGCTTGTTTATGTAAGAAATACGAGAATCGTTTCTTGTGATGATAAGGAGGCAATAAGGAGTAAGCACCTAGGAATTCCCTAAATGCTTTATCCGAAGAGAAGACATCCAAAGGAACCTTCTTGGTTTGTCCCCCTTCTTCTATCAACTCAGGATGGACCAAGTCTAACAGATCACCCGAAATCATATTAACATTCCACCAAGGTTTTTGTCCGGACTATTCAACAGGACATCCCAAACCCAGTTTGCACTTTCGTTGCTTAAACTAGATAGGGACTTGTATTCCTTGCTCAATACATCCTAGGCCTTTCTTCCCATAGCCATACCGAGAAGCAAGTTTGTAACCAAACTCATAACGAGCTTGTAGAGTTTTAAGAGGGGGTGGCTCCACATAGAGTGTTTCATCCCACCATTGGAAGTCGAAAGTTTCTACAGGAGCGGTTCCACTTCCCTTATTCATCTTGCAAGCATCAACCTCCTTTACAGGGGTGGAGTCACCTTCTAGGGGAGGAGTGGTTTCCTGGGAAGGATCACACTTCTCTTCCTCAGTGGGAGGATCACTCACTATCATGTTGGCGGAACCTGGAAAGTCCATAGTGGAGGGGTTCGACTTGTACTCTGCTACGAAGAATTCAGAGAAATTCAAGGAACCCCAGTCATTGCCTAAGAGAAGATTCGCCTCGGGAGATGAAGGAGAAGACGGAGGGGAATCACACTCTTCTGTCTTAGTCGGTTCATCTCAATTGACACTTGCTCGTAGAATAGCTTCCGCAATAGGTGTCAACGAGAAACAAGCCATAGTGTTGGCAGTCAAGGAAGGAATGCAATTCTTGAGGGTGGAACTGGCTAAGTTACGACTAGTAGCAGCCAGTAGACAAAGGTACACGACCTTTGGGTCTGCTTTAACCGTGACCACTTGATTGTTAGTGACGAATCTCAAAGAATGATGCAAGGTAGAAGTTACAACACCCATATCATGTATCTAAGGTCTTCCTAGGAGAAGGTTATACGATAACGGGCCAGGAATTATGTAAACCAATGTAGGCAAAGTATTTGGGCCCAACTACAAAGGTAACGTTATCGTAGCTAGAGTTTGGCTACCAACGTTATCAAACCCATGAATACACAAGGAAGAAGCCGCCAAGGAAGACAAATCAACTTTGATTTTAGGCAGTAGATCTATGCCACAAATGTTGAGGGCTGAACCAGTGTCAACTAGGGTACATCTAATACCGATGTTGTTAATATTTACTATAATCATCAAAGGTTTGGCTTGTTTCTGCACATTCGGAGGCAGGAGTTCTTGCAGGTGGAACGTGATATTCGACGAATTTGCTCGAATATGTGCCATCAACGCATCAACATCCATAGGCCTAGCCGAGGTAGGCAAGAGAATATTTTTAAGGCCTCCTGTAACATCCCCTTATAAACTGGAGCGGTCTGAAATAGGTCCCAAAGCGAGATCTTGGTCGGAGTAACACAGAGTTGCTCGACAAAATCGTAATTGCCTGGCACTTTGATCGTGGGTTTAGGAGCTGAAGGAAGGCTAGGTTGAGACAAGGGTAAAGAAGTAGGAGTTTGAATTGGTTACAATGTAGGAATGACAACTTGATCTAAGTTTTGTAAATTTCTCCTCGTAGGGTATGTATCTCCTATGACATTGTAGGAAGTAGATTCAGTAGCCTTCACAAATCTCGAATATAAGTCTGATGGATTGCTATGACCCGAAATCCCATAGACAAAACTATCCTTTCTAGGGAACGACTCGATCGGGGTCACATAATTGAAAGGTTTCTTAGGGCTTGGAGGAGCCACATAAACCACTACCACATTTACCAACTCCTCGACTGTCGAGGAAGGAGTTTTTTTAGAAGATCTACAAATAGGGGAAAATGCTTCTAAAAAATCATCTAGAGCATCTTCCAACATATCGAAATCTTGTTCAGAAAAAGACTTAGTCAACATCATGAAGATGGATCCGACTCTTCACGTCGGGTTCACCAAAATGTGATATAAGAGGGATTTGTTGCACATGGGTCTCTTTCTTCTCAAGAGATCGCTAGGGAACGAACTGCCCCTACACACCTCAAAACTAAATAGATCAATGGAATTGCGAAGAAGACTGAGAAAATGAATTTAGGATTTGAGAGAATGAGACTTCTAGGTTTCTATCCCCAGCTGAGAAGCTCTCGGCCAAAATACGTTAGCGCAGTTCTAGGATGCCAGTGTGACACATTTTCATCCAGAAAATGTGTTGATGTCCCAAGTCATGGAGAACTCAAGAGCTCAGGCGGATAGAACAAAGTCTTATTACTGGACTCGGATTAGAGGAATTGAAGAATCATATAATCAACATAAAGTTAAGAATTGAAGGAAAATACAAGGGAACTTGAAACAAGATCACCTTCATGCATTTGAATCTCTAGTCCAAGCTCTCGTTCGTAACCTACACACAAATGATCCAGGGGAAAAGGTTGGGGTTGTATAGGGGCTTGCCTTAGTTAGACCCCCATATTGGTGTTCCCACCTCCATGGAAAACCAAGTTTGAAAAAGAGTGTAAAAAAAGTAAAAAAAGTGTGTGGTGAAAACAAAACCCACTTCGGAGTAGAGACCACACCACAAAGTAGTAAATGAACTAGTAGGAAAAAATAGATAAGGAGAGAGAGCATTACCCACGGGTCGAGACCCTCTTCTGGAGCACACGGGTGCACCGCGATGTGCTTGTTTGGGAGTTGATAGTTGCTAGGGAACTGGTAGCTACTGGAGGGACCTCAGTCCGGCATGGCTTCGCCAATAGAAGTGTTGCTATTCAAGGGTGAAGCTTACCCAAGACTAGAGAAAGTGGTGATGATGCTTGAATTGACAACTTCCAACCCCAAAATGAGGGCCAAAAGGAGTTTTTAATGCATGCAAGGGTGACACAAAGCCGTTTCAACTGAGACCTAATGTCCTGGACACGTGTCGCCAGGGTTAGGCTTCTAGATTCGTCATTTCAAACTCAGAAAACCGCCAGGATGCTAGCGTGCCGCTCAAACGTCTGTGTGTCGCACAGGCATCCAAAGCTTAGATTTTTGGGAAATATCTTGTCATGCTTCTTTCATCTCACCATGTGTCCTCATGATGGAGTCAGAGTTGCAAAATTCTAACTCATGAGATTTTTCCATTAATGTTTCTAAGGTGTCACAAATGCTAGGCAAGATGCAAAAATGTGGAATTGCCCCTAGGTGCAATTCTGCGACATTACAGTGTCGTACAAGGATAAAAAGTGATAGTCTTAGTGGATAGCAGTAACCTCATTGATGAAGGATTAGTGATGAGGATGAAGTTAAAAGATGAAAATTTTGAAGGTTTCAAGGTAGTCATGGAAGATGGTTTCACTACTTCGTGCACACAACAAATCCAACAACTAAAAATTACTTTAGGAAGACATTAAATAAGCAAAGATTTATATGTTGTAAACATGGGATATATGGATGTGATTTTGAGCATTCAATGGTTACATTCTCTAGGTAGGTATTATCAAAAACATCAAAAGATGGAATTATACTTCCAACACAATGATAAGGAAGTAATTTTACAAGGCTTATTGGATGGGTCTCCAAGGGTGGCGACATAAAAAAGGATAGAAATAGATTTCAGGCACATGCAAGTAGAGTGGGTAGCACAACATATGATCCTTGATAGATCTTCATCCAAAGGAGGGAAAACTATACATGTTGATATTCAATCTATCCTAGACAAGCATGAGAAAGTTTTTGGTGATATTCCATTGGGACTACCTCCTAAGAGGGGTTTTGAGCATACCATTGAAATAAAAGAAGGGGAAAATCTTGTCATTACTACACCTTAATGCCACCCAAAGAAATATAAAGAAGACATTGGATTACAATTAAGGGGGTACTTGAGATGGGGCATATACACCTAGTTGTAGCCCTTTTGCTTCTTTTTTAGTTTTGGTGAAAAAGAAAGATGGTACTATGATGATGTGTGTGCATTATAGGGCTTAATAAAAAAATATTAATAATCAATATCCAATCCCTAGGGTTGATTAACTAATAGATGAACTTCATGGTGCAATATAATTTTCTAAGAGTGATTTACGTTTTGGATACCATCAAATAAGAATGAAGAGTGAAGATGTTCCTAAAATAACCTTTAGCTATCATTTTGGGCATTTTGAATTTTTAGTCTTACCATTTGAAATAACCAATGCCCCAACCACATTTCAATCATGCATGAACCACATATTCAACAAAAAGTTGAGGAAATTTCTTTTGATGTTCTTGGCCATATATTGATTTACAATAAAACTTGTGAGGATCACTAGAGGCACATTGATGAAGTCTTGGGAATACTTGAGCAACATTCCCTATTTGCTAAAGTGTCCAAATGTGAATTTGGAATGGATGAAATTTTGTATTTGGGGCACAAGATCAACACCCAAAGAGTTAGTGTGATGAAGAAAAGATCAAGGCAATAGTGGATTGGCCAGTGGATTGGCCATGACCAAGGACTTTAACTAATTTAAGGAGAGTTTTAGGGCATTATAATTATTATAAAAGATTTTTCAAAGGATTTTCAATGTTAACTACTCCATTGATCGATTTGACTAAGAAAAGTGTTTTTTCATGGAGTGAGGAGGCCCAAAAATATTTTGACAAACTCAAAGAAATGATGAGTTCCTGTTTGGTGTTAGCCATTCCAAACTTCTCTCTTCTATTTGAGTTATAATGTGATGCTTCCGGGAAGGTATTGTTTATGTAATTCTGTAAAATAAACACTCAACAACTTTCAAGAGTCTCAAGATGGATACATAAATGAATAACTCTATTTATGAGAAATAAATGCTAGCAATTATGCATGTTGTAGCAAGTTGCAAGCCTATGACTTTGATATTGAATACATGAAGGGAAAGAACAATGTTGTGGCTAATGCTTTATTACGAAGATCTCGCCTATGTTATGTGGCGAACAATAGATTGGAGAAACTCAATACTTGCATAATATGCCAAGGTTACATTAGAAAATGATATAATTGAATGGAAACTACAAGATGATAAGTACAAGGTGGTGGAGGAGCTCATTCTCTATAAAGATAGAATATATCTTATCCCATGATCGAAAATGAAAGAAAATATTACAAGGGCATACCATGACAATCGATTAGCAGGTCATCAAGGTTACTACAAAAGATACAAATAAGTGTGGGAAATATTTTCATGGGAAGGTATCAAAAGGGATATTTTGAAGCATATTAAGCAATGTATGGTTTGTCAAAGAAACAATGTAGAAAAACATTTCCAATAGGGTTGTTACAATCTTTAAAAATACCAAATAAAAAATGGGAGAGAATTTCAATGGATTTCATTACAAGACTACCAAATGCACAAGAGAAAGATTATATATTTGTGGTGGTTTATTGAATAAGTATGCTCATTTTCATGCAATATATTTTGAATATACTGAACCATGAGTAGTTGATCTCTTCTTTAGAGAAAAATTCAAACTACATGGGCTATCGAAGAACATTGTTAGTGATGGAGATATTAGATTCCTAAGCTCATTTTGGCAAGAACTCTTTAAGTTGGAAAGAACAAAACTTACCCCAAGCACTAGCTACCACCCACAAATAGATGGGAAAATTAAAATTGTAAATAAATAGTTTAAAGGATACTTGTGGAATTATGTCACATGACAACAAATGGTTTGGGTTAATTGCCTACATCTCAGATAATATTGTTATAATACTACTCATCGTATGTCACTAGATATGAGCCATTTCAAAGCACTTTATGGGTATGAGGCAATATCATTTGGATATTTGATCCTTACAGATAGTAGAGTCCCTGAGGCAAGAGAATTACTATAAAAAAGTATAGATATTATAAACACGCTTAAAGGCAACTTGCAACTTGCTCAAAATCAACAGAAGATGTATGTTTTTTTTCACAGATCCGAAAGGACATTTGAGGTTGGAGACTTAGTTTTCCTAAGGCTACAACCATATAAACAATCCTCCCTCAAAGGAAGTGGAGCAAAAAAACTCAAGCCACAATTCTATGGGCCTTATAAGATTATAAGATGAATGGATGAAGTTGCTTATGAATTGGAGCTACCCACAAATACTAGGATTCTTAATGTTTTTCATGTATCTTGCTTCAAGAAGGTGCTAGGTCAATATGTTACACCATATCCGGAGTTGCCCCTGTTTGATGATGAGGGGAAATTAATTTTAGAACTTGAGGCCATAATTGACATGAGATAAAATAAATTAAGGAATAATGTTATTCCAAAATATTTGGTTAAATGGAAAAATCTACCTATAGAGGATGCCACTTGGGAAGGAGTAGATTTTTTTATCATCCTAATCTAAAATTTCTTATGGACAAGCAAGCTTGGGAAGGGCAGACTGTCATGTCTCCTCCAAGGAGGAAATCACAACCTTATGGAAAATAAAATCATACTCTAAAATAGGAAAGTAAATGATGAAGGGTACTCCCCTTACTGTCTCAAACTCACAACCACAACACATAAATAACAACCAATATGGAGGAAAAAATAAAAGTTATTTTATTATTCTGGAATGAAAAAAATTACAACATTACACTACCATCATATGGGCTTCCTTAGGGCATTGTTTGAAAATCTACCAATTTGAGCCAAAATCTTCTTTAGACCCTCATGGTCTTATAGTCATTTCCTTACAACCAAGCCTCTAAACCCTAGCTTCTCTCCTCCCCCTACGTCCTCCTTTTTGACGGGTTTATATCCTTTTCTCCAACGAGAAATATTCTTTCCTTCATTGTAACCACGTCAGCCATCTAGGGTTTCTATAATATGATATTCATTTAATTATTTCACCCATTTTACCTTAGTATCGCCTCTGTCACCCAACCAATAATCAAGAACGGTTTCCTTGTTGTCTGCACTATCATCTCCAACATGACATCAGTCACCATCTTTGTGCTTCACTATCAGAAACATATTACATTATTGGGCTAAGACAATTCTATGTCACACCAATATTCACTTTCTCGTCAATCATTACCATTTGCAATTCACAGCAACGATGTGAATTGACCTGTCGTCCAATCACATTTTTCCATTTGTTTGTCCATGTCATCACCACTTCCCCATCGTCAATATCACTTGCCTCATAGACCATTGCTTTATCACTAATTTTTTTATGACTTCATCATTCATACTCGCGATGTGAGGAGATATCTAAAATCACCATCCGATCTTCATCGTTTGATCTCCACCGTCGATTATTTACCACAATACTGCATGATACCGCTCCACCGTAGTTCTTCCAAATGACCATTGCGGTGTATGCGGGTTACTGCTATACCACAAACTCCTTTATGGAAATTTGCGAGGTTGCGGGATTGCTCATTCTTCATACCAAACTGATAGACTTACCTTCGAGGCACATAGAGTGAAAGGTACATTGGATCGTTGAAAGTCAGAGTTCGCTCCTCCCTCATACTATCTACCATTTTTGGAGTAACGCATAAGCCCTATCCCCAACTCGCGAAGCTTAAACTCATCCTTGCCAACTTCTATTATTTTCGGGTGTCAGAGTTTCGCCATGGCTCATACATTCCCTAACAATTAAGTAAGCCTTAACACTGAGTGTCGATATCACCCATTCACATCACAGAGTAAGCCACCAATTCGAAGTTTGAAACCAGACCAACCTAATCCAAAAATGACTAACTCCTGCATTTCTTCCTTGGCATGTGATAAGTTTTAAGTCCGAGGCCCGAATCCTGAACTTTTTCACATCTTCAAGACATAACTTTGTTGTCCTTCTCAACAAACTCTAGCCAACTTAGCCCTTATTCTGAAAGAAACAACATCGTTGTTTTTGGTTTATCCAAGATTTCTCTCACACCCTGGATGCTCCTGCATTAGACACCCAGGGTAGGAAAGAAATGTTTCGTGATTGTGACTCATAAAAATTTGTGGATCCGATGCTTTTCATGGATCCATCTATTTACCTTATCATTCTAAACATTCTTCTGAAGCTTCCTTTGCAAATTGATGTCCCTTCCATCCTTCATTATTCCCCTCTTTTTTCCTCTTTTCACAAATTCCAATTAGCACCAATTTTCACTATGAAATGCTGGAAAATCATAATCATTAATTTTATCCTCTTCAGTAAAGTAAGGAAACTCATGTATTACCTCTTCCCTTGTTACTGTTGCAACAATATTTTCATTTTCAATCTCCTTTTGTTCCTCCTTTCCTAAATCTATTGAAAAGTAGTTCTCAACTACAAATTCAATGTTAGTATCACAATCAAAATACTCATACTTTCCATCTTTCTCCTCTGTGTCCTTATCAATGCCAATAACATAATCAAAATATTCTTCCTCTTCATTTTGCAATAAATTGTCATCCATATAAATATCTTTCTCACATGAGAAATTGTCAATTGATACAAATGGAAGCTCGCCAAGTACTTTCTCACCTTCTTTTGTACTTACAAATGTAGTACCTTCATTCATCAATTTAATCACTGCTACAACACCATCTACACTAATTACATTATGCTGACATAAATCAACAACAACATTTTCACAAAAAATAGATTTTACCTCTTCTTTCTCCACCAAAACTTCCAGTCTGCCCCTTTTATATGCAATCAACATAGCTGCAACTTGCATTAGAAAATCCTAATCTTCATCCTCATCCTCTTTAACTAATTGTCTAACTCCATTAACCAAACATTTTTCAGTGTTATTACATACCTTTCCTTCTTCTTTATTCAAAGGTTTCAAATTTTTCTTGACTCCATTTTTCATCAAGGTGTAGGTATTAGCATACCTAGCATGCATCGCTTTCCTATCAAAATGCCAAGGTCTTCCCAATAACAAGTGAGAAAATCCCATAAACATAACATCACACAAAACTTCATCATGATAATCACCTATCTTAAATCTTACCAAGCATTGTTCATTCACCAAAACCTTACGGTCATCTTGCAACCAAGCAATCCTATATGGATGCAAGTGCCTTCTCCTTTCCAACTACAACTTATTCACCGTCTCTTCAAAAACAAGATTATTAGTACTACCTCCATTAATGATAACATTACAAACTTTACCTTCACACTTACATCGAGTGTGAAACATATTCTTTCTTTGGTTTGGCTCCTCCTCATTCAGCAAGGCTCTCCTGATAATAAGGGACTCACCCCTTTCAACATCTTCATAATGCGACGACTGAGCATCTTCATCCACATGGGAAACTCGAGCATTGCCTTCTGGTATTTTGTTCATCCTTCCTTGATGTTGAGGAAACTCAAAAGCTCTATGTCCTTCTCTGCATTGAAAATAGGTTCCATGAAAACCTCCCCTTCCAAATCCTCTACTCGATATTCCTCTACCTTTGAAATTTTTCTCACTAAACTTGTTTGAGCTTTCACCTCTTTCATCCTTGTTGTCCTTAGTGTCTCTGGTTTACTGCTTATCCTCCTTTTCTACACATAATCTCTACCCTTCCCTTTTTGCTTATTCTCAAATTTTATGTTCAATCTTTCTTCTACCTTCAATGCAAACTGGGATGAATCCTCAATGGTGTATATTCTTACTAATGCCAACTCTTCTTGTATGCTAGGTTTCAGCCCATTGAGATAACAAGCTACTTTCTCCTTATTTGCTTCAGAATGTCCTGTCTAAATCAAGATCTTGTGAAATTACTTTGTGTATTACTTCACCGTCCTCATTCCTTGTCTCAAATTTTGCATCTTCTTGAGAATTTCCAACTCATAATCAACTGGAATAAATTGATTCTTCAATTTTTCCATCATTTTTTCCCACTTAGAAATTTTATCCTTCCCTTATCTTCCTCTTTCAAGCTGGATCTCTTTCCACCATATACTTGCATGACCTTTCAACTTTGTCTTTGCAAACCTCACTCGGTGCGGGTCTTTAATTTCCTCAAACTGAAAAAATTCTTCCATGTCGTTGATCCAATCTATTAACTCTTCAAGATTCAAACTTCCACTGAAAGTTGAAACCTCCATTTTAGGTTTCTTTCCAAGGCTGGATATTGCTCTCAACAATCTCATTTCTCTGCTATCCAATTGATCTTGTTCTTCCTCTTCCACTTCCTCTTTAGTTTCATCTTCACTGTCATATCTTTCTTGATGTACTTTCCTCTTACGAACTTCTTCTTGCAAGGTATCCAATCGCCTTGTGATGGATCTGATTTCATCTCTAGGAGGATCTCTTCCTCCACAGCCTTTGCCTCTACCTCTACCACACTAGATAAGTCTAGGAGGCATTTTGATCTCAACCCACACTCACAGGTCTTGTTGTAAACTGCCTCACATTTGACGCTCTATTTACAGACTCATGACAAACTACTTTGATATTACTTGATGAAGGGTACTCCCCTTACTGTCTCAAACTCACAACCGCAACATAGAAATAACAACCAATATGCATGAAGAAAGCAAGTATATTTTATTATTCTAGAATGGAAAACAAATTACAACATTACACTGCCATCATATGGGCTTCCTTAGTACATTATTTGTAAATCTGCTAATTTGAGCCAAACTCTGCTCTAGGCCCTCATGGTCTTACAATCATTTCCTTATAGCCAAGCCTCCAAACCCTAGCTTCTCTCCTCCCCCTATGTCCTTTTTGATGGGTTTATATCCTTTTCTCTAGCAAGAAATCCTATTTCCTTCGCTGTAACTACATCGACCATCTAGGGTTTCTATAATATGATCTTCATTTAATTCTTTCACTTGTTTTGCCTTAGTATCACCACTGTCACCCAACTAGTAATTAGTAACAATTTCCTCATTGTTTGCACTATCGTCTCCAACACGCCATCGATCACCATCTTCGTGCCTCACTATCAAAAACATATTACATTATTGAGTTGAGACAATTCCATGTCACACCGATATTCACCTTCTCGTTGATTGTTTCCATTCAAAATTTGCAACAATGATATGAATTGACATGTCGATCATCGCCACTTCCCCATCGTCAATCTCACTTGCCTCAAAGACCATCGCTTTATCATTTTTTATTAAGGAAAAAACAGGTTTTGATGGGACTCGAAGCCCATTACAAAATGGTTTTTTAAGGGAACCACTACCCTATCAAAGGAGAGCAAGATGCATCAGAAAGAAAAAACATATACCATCTGTAGCCAAACACCAACAATGTTTAAGAATACAACAAGACACACAAGTTGCGCAAGAAAAGGCAAGGGCCAAAACTCCTTAACCGAAAAAAAAATAGGTTTTACCTGGGACCTTAAACCCAAAGTTTTTGAAGGGACCTTAAACCCTCACCCTATTTTTTTTGGGACCATGAACCCAAAAGAGATCCTAACAAGATAACTCCCAAACCCAATAGGTTGAGCCCAGCAGAGATAACTCAGTTGACAATTAGCACCCAACCATCACAAATCCTTACCACCTCCATAGGAGCTGAAGGGAAACAAACCACCAGCTAAACCGACCAAACACCATTCAATCCTACTAAGCAGCACCTCCCAACTTCTTCAACATAAACCTTCTCCACCTAAATAGAAGAAAGTGCCACCTCAATAGGACAATTCAAAGAAGACAAAAGATACTGAAGTAAGAAACTAGCTGAGCCCAGCCAAGACCTCTCCACTTCAATATGAGAGATCAAAACCAAACCAATAGAAAGGGTAAAAAAAGCCCCCGTCAAAACCCTACCATCAAGAAGGGCCTGCCTCCAAGTGGCCAATAAACAGAGCTTCAGAGATAAGCAACTGAGATTAAAAAAATTGCATAGAAAAGAAATGGAGAACCTACCACAAAGAATCCCCAACAAGAGCTCAACAAGGGAATCCTGAAACCCACGAGCTTCCTTAGCAAATGTACAAACAATCTTGCACATCTTCAAACTAGCCCCACAAAGAAACAGGGAGGGGATGCAAAGCCAACAAGAATCCCATCTGAGGAAGAGTAAAGCGCTACTAGAAACCCAACACCCCCAAAAAATGCTCCAGGACAAGAAGCACAACTCATAGCCAAGCCAACTAGCCTCCATATGCAAAAGAAAAGGCAAGGTACAATTAAGGACACCCAAAATCAGGGAGAGTGAAGAGAGAACCCAACATTGCAAAACACCATTCTGCCCAACATGCCAGTCAAAGCCTATAATAGGGCATCTCTCCACATACACCCCAGCCCCAAGCCATCCCACCACCATACCCGACATCCACTATAGAGCCTCAACGAAGCCTGTCACCACATGATCAGAAGCAATGAGCCCCAAAGAAAGACCATTGGAGCCTGCATTGAGTAGCTTAAGGCAAGCACCTAATAGTAGAGGATCAAGAGAGGAGGCCAAACAATAAAAAACACCATCTGATCCCACATTCCAGTAAGGATCTAAGACAAGCCATAAACTCTCTGTACACAACTCCACATCAGGCAAAACCACTCCCGGTATCAAGGAGAAACTGAAGCTCAAGGCCAAATCAACCAGAACAAAAGAATCCACAAGTGGGAGATAGAAAAATAAAAACTGCCGACCCCTCAACAAAAGATCAACAACCAAATGTAACACTCCAAAAACGTCTTCAACCAAAACCGGGCCATCATCCTCCCTAGCAAAAAGAAACCCACGCACCACACCAACATAGAAAGCGTTGGAGGCCTAGGGAAAAGAAGCACAAACAGGAGAAGAAATGGTGCGAAGGAGAAAGAACGCAGGCTCAACCACCATCTGAGCACCAGAAAGAAGAAGCCCTAGTGGGGAACCCCAATCATCTGCCTCACCCTCGTCCTCTGCAACCTTCTCATTCTCAGAAGATTCAAAATAAACTCTCTCGCTCAAATAGCTATGCCCGTCGCTCGCCATTTATGCGGTTGGATTAAACAATTGCATTACCATCGCTTTATCATTGCTTTGTTTATGACTTCATCATTCATACTTCTATATCACAGCCTCCTTCATGGACTGTCACGGGGTTGCGGGATTCCTCGTTCTTCATACCAAACTGACAAACTTACCTTCAAGCCACAAAGAGTGAAAGATACATTAGATCCTCGAAGGTCAGAGTTCGCTCCTCCCTCATAATGTCTACCATTTTTGGAGTAAGGCATAATCCCTATTGACGACTTGCAAAGCCCAAACTCATCCTTGCCAACTTTTATTCTTTTCGGGTGTCGGAGTTTTGCCATGCCTCATACATTCCCTAAAAATTAAGTAAGCCTTAACATTGAGTGTTGATATTGCCCATTCACATCATGAAGTAAGCCACCAACCCGAAGTCGAAAACCATACCAACCTGATCCGAAAATGACTAACTCCTACATTTCTTCCTTGGCATGTGATAAGTTGTAATTCTGAGGCCTGAATCCCAAAATTCTTCACATCTTCAAGACATAACTTCGTTCTCTTGCTCAACAAACTCTAGCCAACTTAGTCCTTATTTTGAAAGAAACAACACTGTTTTTTTTGGTTGATGCAAGATTGCTCTCACACCCTAGATGCTTTTGCATCAGTAAAAATCCTAGTAATTCTAAAGAATATTTTGTCATATCCTTATTTAAAGAGGTGACCAAATCACAATACTAATTAAAGTAGTCACATCCTTTATGAAATTCCTTGATCGATGTTGGTAAGCCTAGGGGGATAAATAAAGAGGCAATGATTCCACAAAGGAGGATGATTAAGATTTAAAGAAAGGTTGTTAATGCAAAGATTCCAAAAAAAGGAATATAATTAATAATTAAGATGGTTTAAGGGGCAACACTTGGTTATGAATAAATGTATCCCTTGCCAAGATAAAAATACTAATGAAAAGATATGACTCTCCTCACCATGGAAGATATAAAAGGGAGAGAAAATTATTGGGGATGGGTGCATCGATTGGAAAAAGATAAATCAATAGCAATTGGGGCAATAATAAATATATTGCAGAAAATAGATTCAAAAAATAATAATTGATTAAAGCTTACAATTATTATTCAAGGATTGAAGTGCCAATCCATCAAGAGATATAAATCAACAATAGTCTAAAAAATACATCAAACTATCAATGGTGAATTCTAGTTAGTATTACAAATCATGCAAGGTTCAGGCTCATAGGGTGGGTTGAGGGTTGGAAGGATGGGGTCTTTTCATGCCCTTGGTAAGCTAGGGATGAGGTCCTTAGTATTGTCACCATTGAGTTAGGGACAAGGTCCTTTAATTCAATAATTTTTCAAAGTATTGCTAGGGAATTCATAATTTGAATCCTTGGGTATTGTGCTATAATTTATTGATCTTATTATTATCATTGTTGTTTTAAATAATATCTCAAAAGGGGACATTACAATGTGATGGTGGAGCATATACAAAGATATGCCCTTGATATAGTAGGTGCAAACATAATTATAATTTTGCTAATACTCTAATATGATTATTCAATTATTTCCAATTGACAATGCTTGTAAGCGGTCCTCTTCTTGCTTTCATAGTGCAACACATGGAATATCTTTCATGTGTGCATATCTTTGGTATGCAAAGGTTTGACATATATAAATATTTTTCCTTGATATAGTTGTGAATGTAGGTCATTAGCAATCAATTTTGTCAATATCAATTATTTTTCCTTCAATCATGAGGTCTTGTGATTTATGGATTTTCATGACATTCCATTTAAAGAGAGAATTTGGCATCTCCCACCTTGAGTTCTTGGGATGATTAGCATATTCTTTGGTTGGATGGGGTCCCAGAATAGTCCTATGAAATTTTTTAATTTTACCATGACAAAGAGGGGAAAGCTTAGTGGGTTGTTCTCACTCTTGTTTCTAAAATGCTTGAACTTGTCCTAGTGCACCATTAACAAGACATGCTCCTACCCACAAATGTGAATTGTGCACAACTTATTTCCCAACACACAAGAGAACCTTTGCGTTAAGTTGTCTAACCTCTGGATTAGAACATGGTCTTATCTTGAGTTGTTATGCATTAAATCTTACAATAGGCACTCAGAGTGATTTTAGGATATTTTTATTATACAACATAACCAAGTCATTTGTTGTAAAAAAATGTATTGAGGACTGAAATGATGCTTTGTTGTCAAAAATAAGAAAAGAGTTAGATTGTGACATTAGAAGCTCCTAGTATAACAATGTTGGCTATCATTTCTTATATTTGAAAGTAGCCTATGGAAAGCAAGCTTTGCTAATTCTTCACCATTTTGATTGAAGATATTGTTTACTGTAATTATTTTATGAAAGTTATTCTAAATATTTTTCCTATAGAATGTCTTGAAAAATATGAGAATGTTTCTCATTGGTGATAGTCAAGCCAAATCACCAAAGAGAATGATGGAGTGAGCACCGATGAATTTTGATTGTGATTGGGGAATACTTCGTTCAACTTACTATCAATGTCTCCCAATATTGTAGGCTCGATAAAACTCATATCATCTATTAGAACATAATGAATAAAATACACATGCTCTTAGAATTTTGCTAATGTTTGCACATTTAGAGGATTCATCTCTTTTATTGGGATGAAAATCCTTGAGTATAAGATGGATGCATTAGTGCAAGCAACAATAATGGTGATTTTTCATGTGGAATTTGTGAAAGTTTCAAAGACAATTGTCGACCTAATGTTAAATAATCAAAATTGTTCCTTTAACATTGCATCAATCACACAATAGTCAAAACTTTAAATTATAGAAGTATAAAATAAATACACAAATAATTTACACCTTCAATCAACTTCTCGTTCCTTCACAAAGCTTACAAGGAAACCTCTACAAATTGTACAACATAGTTGCATGAAATTTATCATTGTATTAATTTATTCTATTGTGTACCTATCTTTATACTATTCGACCAAAAATTTAATCTCCAAAACGCACGTTATCTCTTGCAAGAGATGAGTTGGAAGATAAGTCTAAATCATCATTGTATACCTGCACATTATCAATTTAAATTTGTTGAATAAAATACCATTTTTTTCACTAAAAATGAAATCTAAAATAGAATAAATCAAAACCACTAGAACCACTTCCAACACGTTCACAATGAACCTATGTGGGAGTTACTATTTGAGCTAAAATCTCTCACACTTTTTCTTAAAAGGCTAATTCTTATGTTGATCAAGTATGATTTTGTAGTGCTTATGGTTCCTTTTGTGATCATTTTAATTGGTCGTTGCACTCCCATGTAAACATAGTGTAATATAATTATATAAAAAATGCATATATAGATTTATTTCTCTTATGTTGATAGAAGACTATATGTATGTTAATATGTTAGAGAGTACTTGTTTGTGTATGCAAATTCTAGTTGCATGTGGCTGGATTAAATAATTAATAATAAATGCTAAATAATGGAATGAAATAAACTTAGAAAAATCTAGATTTTTCCCTTAGATAAATTAAGTATTATTTGATTATGAAATATTTGCATAGATTTAAAACGTAAAGAAATGCAAGTGAAAGAAGAAAGTTGCCAACAAACTGACAAAAAATATTGCAAATGGAAAAAGAATGTTCCCCTCCAATTGTCAAATCAATATTTATTTGACTTTTATGTGATAAGTGAGATTTTTGAGGCTTTAACCTAATATTTTGGAGGCTTTTACCATTAAACGGTAGTTGAAACTTGTTTTATGATGACTCAACAATGGTTTGCAAGTGTGAGACTTATTTCAGGCTGAAATCTCACACTATATGTAACCTATTGACTAATTAAAAAACTTATACTTATAATTGTTTCGATGATAAGAAAATAAAATAATTACTTTAATCAAATCGTAACAAAACTTTAAATATATTAACAAAATACTAAATTTTATAAATTAATTTTATTAATAATTTTAAAAAAATAAAAAAATAACAATGCAGAAGTTTAAAATAATAGTAGTACAACATCAAATATATTATAAGCTTGATGAGACAAATTTCTAATCTAGCCAACCACAACAATAATAATTTTCCCCTATTTTGTCCTAGTTTGCCTCCTCGTTTGAATGTTGAACTAAATTTTACACATCTTGCAATTTTGTAAATGTTGTGGCAGTAGACAATTCCATAGTAACACGTATGACCCAAATTAATCATTACCTAGCATAAAAAACTGATATGATCTCATGTTATTATGTCAAATTCAAACCCACAACCTTTAATCTATAACCCACTAGCTCTATCATTACACTGTAATCATTGTGCAAACGGAAACATAAAACCCACAAACTTAATATATTGCAACACAAATTAGTTGCAAAGAAATAAAAAATTAAATTAAATGGAATAACAAAATAACAGATAAGACACAGATTTACATGGTAAAACCTTGACAATATGTTAAGGAAACATCCATGGGGCAAAGTATTAGTATTCTTATTGCTCAGATTTTTTTCTTACAACCTTCGCACAATTACTGCTCTTGAATTACAATTTATTACAATGATTTAGCCTTCAAGACAACCATATATCTAATACCTTCAACCTGTGTCAAACTTAGAAAAAACTAACTTTATTTTTATTGCTTTGTTTTTATTGTTTTATCTTTTTATTTTGTTTTTAAATCTTTATTTCCTTTATCTTTTCCAAAGATAAACTCCTGATTTATTTCTAATTTTGTTGTCATTATCCAACAGTAATGTCGACTTTTTTGTAAGTTATGTTTTGTCCTTGGTCGAAATCCCAACTTAGCTTAACAAACTTTCTTATAGAGAACAATGTATAAATAATAAAATAAAAGCATAAAAGGGGAGCAAAGGTGGTTGTTAGATCTCCCCTTAAATTTTTTCCACATTCAACCTAAGTTTTTCTTGGGTTTGGCTATACAAGTTTCTTTCAATTGAATAAGCCTTAACCCATATCAAAATTCCCTTGTGAAAGGAAAACAACAATTCCATTTAAGCATATATGAAAAATAATATATAAAAAATAAAAGATCCATAGGCATAAGCAAAACATTGCTTCTAATGGGATTCTTGTTTTCCATGTTGGCTTGGAAGCTTCTACTTTATCTTATCCATCATCCCTCCTTTATATTATTTCTCTTAATGCACATCTTCTCATCATTTCTTATGTCTGGGAATCTTCTCCTTCACCTTTCCCATTGTTTTTTTCTCACTTTCCATGCTACTACTACTACATTTTCTCCTCTTTGTTCTTCCCAAATATTCTTGATAGCCAATGATCCTACTACTCTTGCATTTGAATGTGGCATTATTAGAAAAATTAAGCTAAAAAGATAAAATGCAACAATACTAATACAAATAAAGTTGATGGTTTGTATGTGAAAGAGTTTGATCCCAATGGATATGTGGGTATGAAGATTTCTAGTGTTTGATGGGTAGTATATTTACTCTTTCTTAGTTATAACATGAATCTAATGTCAATGATATTGATAAATATCAAAATGGTGGGGTAAATTCAAGAGGGTGAAACTTCATATTAAGGTATACTTTCTCAAAGTCATGTTTGAGTATTGGGTGAGAGGCCAACTTGTTCTAGGCTTGACATAGTCTAAGAGGGACTAGAGGGTCCCAACTCTTTCCTTGTTACTCTTTGTAACTTGACTGTTGTCGATCCTCACTTTTGGTTGTGTTGTTTCTTTGTTGTACCTAGTCAGCTTGGACTTGTTTTGCCTTGACTTTTGGCAGCTTTGTAAAAAATTAGGATCTTAGTTTTCCACTTTCTTTATTCTTTTTTTTTAGTCTTTCTGTATAAGAATCTAGACCCTTTCAAAATCCCTTCTTACCTTAACCAAAAATTTATACTAAGATAGCTTTTTGGGTTGAAAGAGAGAGCAGCAAATTTGAAAAACTCAACTAG
Organism: Sequoiadendron giganteum; assembly: GCA_007115665.2. Classification (NCBI taxonomy): domain Eukaryota; kingdom Viridiplantae; phylum Streptophyta; class Pinopsida; order Cupressales; family Cupressaceae; genus Sequoiadendron; species Sequoiadendron giganteum. Next base: position 13,230,280 of record CM021104.1, on the reverse strand, counting down.
ATTCACAAACTTGGTAACCATAACAACAATATTAATTCTTACAACAATCCTTGTGAGTTGATTGAGAGCTCTAAATTTCTAAGCGATTGTTATCAAGATGATTGGTCGAGAAAATTTGGGGTTCTTGGGGAGGTGTTTGTTTGGGCCAAGCAACAACAACAATATTTTGCCAAAGAATCTCCTCTCAATGCCCTCAACATAGCTACTATTTTCCACCTCATTAGAGCTTCTCTCATCATCAAAGTCAACATGACAATATTGAAAGAGTGGTAGTGTTACTAGGACAAGCTCACAAGTACCACCCTCCACTCCATTAGATACCTAATGCACAATTAAAACACTAACCCTCAACCACCTGAATTAAGCTTGAATTGATGATTCAAGGGATTTTCACAAGAAATATTCGATATCAATTTCTAAGTTACTATTTTAAAAAATCAACACTATTGGTAAGTGAAAATGATTGAATTCAATGATCACTTCTTATATTGTTAAAAAAAAGTAAAATCACACACTATAGAAATCAAAAAAAGGTTTTTGTAATATAGTTTGATTGGCATATTTAGGGCATAATGACATTTGCAATAATATTTTTCAATTTTTTGATAAATGAAATTTTTTAATAATATTTTTAATTCAACCTTATATGAAAAATTGAATGCCCAATGTCCACCAAACCTAAAACAATCCAAAAAAAACTTTCAAATTTCAATAATTATGCATATATCACGATGCGTAAAATGTACCCATGTCTAGATCACAATTATTGAGAATCTTCAATTTATATATGTTTTAACTAGTGGCATATAGTGAAGGTAATAAATATATTACTTTAGTAAAAAATAGTAATACTCCAAAAAATTATATTCATTTTGTGTTATTAAAATTGATTCTTAGTGATTTAGACTAATGTGTTTGGGAAGATGAAGGAATCCATGTACATCTTATTTTACTTAGTATTATTGTGATTGACAATCTACACTTGATTAAGAGAATACTGACCCAAATAAATGGGCGATAAAAAAGGAAACATATATTTTCTAGGCTACATAATTTTGTTATTAGTATTGAGATTAGAAGTATGTGTAAGCTAAATGATTACACATACGCTAAATAAATACACAAATATAAAAAAATATCAATATAAATGAAACCCATCATTATAAAAATGACATATTGAACTGATTGTTAGGGTGTCTTCATATTTTCAACTTTGAGTTGAGAGTGGACAACATAAAAATGGAAATATCGTTAATTGCTTAGCTTCCCTTATATTATAAAAACAAATAGCTACATAGTGTTAGAATCCTCTAATTTCCTCTCCTCCATATTATTGTCCCTTCATTCTTTTAACATTTACATACTACTTACTTTTGAAAATGAAGTCATTTTTAGAGATTGGCAATATTGTTAAAAAAAATAAAAATGAATCATGCAACAAACTTATACAATTCAGATTTTGATTCCACAAACTCCAATATGAAAGAAAAGCTAGTTTTGTAGTAAAGGTAATGACTTTACTACCTCAATCTAATAAAACATAAACAAAGCGAGTTCTATTTTTTGTCCTCTACTTTCCCTCTCTTCTTTCCACTATGTAGAATTGAGTCCTATAATATTCCTCTTGTTCTCCTATCCAAAGACATGCTTTACAATCCCCTACAACCTCCTATTTATAGTATTCTATGCCATTAGAATACTCTTGGGCCTTGAAAGATCTCTTGTGTGCACAAGAGGAGCAAAATACAACTAATACCAGCATGGAGTACACAAAGAATCATTGTTTTCGTATCGTTGGCCAAGCATTGAAGAAAAAGTCCTAAAATAGAGGACCTAAGGCTAAATTTAAATCACTTACATAGATCTTAAAATTAGCTTCAACCACTCATAGGTATAGTCATTGCATCAATGGTTTCATGGTTGCAAGAAAAAAACCAAAACATGGAATGTAGTGTGTTGAAAGGTCCTCAAACACCAGTATCACCTTTAAATGAGGAGTGCAAACTAATAGTCAATGACGAGGAGCCTTTAAATTTATTATTTAGTTTTCAAATATGAAAGAGTGGATCTTGTTTTGAGGTGATATTTTTTTATCATATGTCAACCTTTTATAATCTATAAGAATTTGTAAGAGCATCTAATCTTATAATGATGTGTAAGAGCATCTTATGACATTGTAAAATATGTGTTATTTATAATGGATTCTATAATACATAAAAACATGATTATAGGGGAGTTACATTGGAATCTTGATCAATATTATGATGTATCATAAGACATATATGAATGGAGATAATGAAGAAATGGAGTGCCCAAATTGATGAGATGGTTATGATAGATTGTAAAAATGTACGAGGATTTTATAAAAAAATTATTGATTTCACTGTGCAATTTTTTAACAACATTTGGGATCAAACTTCATGATCCATCATTACGATGAGATATCAAGAGAAGAGAGAAATGAAGAGATTGTAGAAGACCAAGCACTCTAAATAGAAGAAGAGGGAGGGTATAGGATCCAAAGAGATAGATTTAGGAAAGGAATAAGAGATTAAAAACAAAGACAAAATTTAAAAATAATCCTTACAATATGTAAAAACTTAAATTAATCTATGTAAAATTATATATATGTATACCAACCAATAACAAACACATAAATTATTCATTAATTATGCTATGTATGTTTATATATTTACAAGCACATCCTTATTACATGAAAATATTTTTAACAAAATAAAAAATATTAAATTAATAATAATAGTAAAAAATGAAAATAAATCAATCAGGAACCATAATTTTTAAAAATATTTATATACATACATACATACCTATACCAAACAATATGTATATAGGTGTGTCCATGTATTCATATAAATGAACAAACCTATAAACATAAATATACAAACATACTTACATACACACAAACAAACAAATAAACCCATATGTATACACACAAACATAAAAAAAATAAACCCACATACATACACACATGTCCACACATATACAAAAACATACATACAAACACATAAAACTACAAACTTACATATATACTATATGAACATGAATTTGCACCCCTAACGCAAATTCCCTTTTACCCCCTTACAGTTTAGAAAATCGAAAGCGGAGGTTTAATTCCACCTAAGCTTGATGCCTTTGTTCCACTTGGCACCTGTTTTGAGCATTGGTAGAGACGTTTTTGTCTAGGATGCCCGCACAACACACAGACGTCTGTGCGACACACTAATGTCCCTAAAAGATTCTTGCATCTAGAGCCCGCAGAGGCGTTACAATTCCCATTGGGAGTCGACTTGTAATACCCTCTTTAGCTGATCGACTCGAATATGGTCGTTTTCTTCCCTCTTTCCTTCATATTCACTATTCTTGCTTCCATTTTGCAACTCTTGGATCTTTGGACCTCTCCATCCTTTCTATCTCATCCCTTCACAAACTTTGAGCAGTCTCCTTAGAAATCTACAATATCTTCACAAGCTCCAAGCAGATTTTTCCATCCCCAACAACACTTTACACTTCACAGCAACAACATCAACACTCCATCACTTCAGTAGAGCAAGTGTGAAACGAAACACCATGGCAACAGAGGCTTGAGTTCCTCTCATTTTCTCCCCCACTAGCCTTGAGCGCTTTGGGCGGAGGTGGTAAGCTTTCACTTCTCTCCTCTATTACTTGGTTGAGTAGCATACACTCTTTTGTAGTGCTTTTGTGTACTTTACTTTATTCCTATATTTCTCTCTATCTATCTGGCTGTCCGAGGAGATGAGAACACCAAAAAGAGGGTTTGACTAAGGCAAACCCCTATACAGCCCCAACTCTCTCTCTCTCTCTCTCTCTCTCTCTCTCTCTCTCTCTCTCTCTCTCTCTCGTGTGTGTAGGTATTGAAGACATTCACGAGCTAGATGCTTCGTCACTTGCACGGTTGTAAGCGTTTCCTTTCCCTTCTTGTCCTTTTCCTTATCTACTTCACTTCTATTTCAGTTTTATCGCTTTCTATCATTTCCTTACAATCTAGAAGTTCTCAGTAATCGGATTGCTAGTAGCCAATTAGCTGTTTTCTGAGATAAACCTGCTTTTTGGTCCGTACGAGACACCAACGTGCCTTAGGGACACCAACGTGCCGCACTGTCATTTGCATTCTACGCTAACGCCCTTTGGTTGAGAGCTTGTGAGTAGCGAATTCCCCTTCTCTGTATATACAAACTTACAATGCACCAAACATACATGCATGCATACATGCATACACACAAACCCAAATACCTACATACACACATTTATATAAATATACCTACAACCATACATACATACATACATACATACAAACATACACACATACAAAAATACACACATACACCCATAACTATACACACACATACATATAAACACACAAAATACATACACACAAACCCACAAACAAATATACACATACATATAAACATACATGCAAACATACATACAAACATGCCCGCATACACCCAAACCTATACACAAACATGCAAATAAACAAACATACAAACATAACCTCATACAACTACATACATACATACACACATACAAACAAACATCCATACATATACACAAACACAAAAACCATCATACATAGATATACACATAGTATTGATTATTGTACGTACGTACACATACAAAAATAAATACATACAAATAAAAATATATACATAGACACATACGTACATACATACAAACTAACATACACATATACATACCTACAAATAAGAAATCAACACTCAAACCTACACAAATATATACATACATACACACATACAAACAAAAAAACATACTAGCATACATCCAAACATACATATATACACACAAACCAACATTCACACCTAAACTCATACAAATATACCTACTTACAATCATATCAAAAAATAAACACACATACAAACATAAATACACACATGCAAACATACAAAAGATAAATACCTACCTACATACATACATACATACAAATTGTTGCAAGGTGTTCGACCTTGGTCTCCTTGTGCTATGCAACACGACGCTCAGGTTCGTGACATGGATTAACTGCCTCCCATGGATTCATTAACTCATGTGATTGTATCGGGCATTAACAGGCTGATCTTTTGGTGCAACAACAACTATTTGTGCAAAAATTGGTATCAGAGCCTGGGTCATGGGTTCGAACCCCTCGCTTGCGCTTGGGGGGATTGTTGCAAGGTGTGCACCCTTGATCTCATTTTGTTGTGCAACATAGCGCTCAAGTTTGTGACATGGCTTAACTGCCTCCTGTGGATTCATTAACTTTGGTGATTGTATCAGGCATTAATAGGTCAATCTTTTGGTGCAATTACAACTGTTTGTGCAACACAAACAAATGCCCACGCCTACACAAAAAACTGTGCATACACCAAAGAAAGATCCAAACACACAAACACATACTTATATACATACACCCATACATACACATGAACATACTAACATACCAACAAAATTGTAGATACACATATAAAAGTACAAATACACATACTTACACACATACATATACACAAACTTACACACGTATATACACACATATAGACACATATACATACCTACATACATACTAACAACACATAAATACAAACCTACCAAAATATATACATGCAATCTTTACTATCTCTTCATTTCTCTCTTTTAGTGTTTCTAGTTACCTGCGGATAAAATTGTACCAACACCAAAAATAAAATAAATGACTAAAATGAAATAATTTTTTTTTTTTTGTGATAAGGATTTCTCTACACCTGGGATGCTCCTACATTAGACACACTGGGTAAGAAAAAAAATTTGAGCTTGGGCTCACAAAATGGAGCTGAGTAGTAGGACTACTCTCCCAAGTTGCAAACAACTTGCAACACACTTCAATGTTGTGTCAATTCCCTACAAGATTTTTTTTTTTCTCCTTTTCTAGCACTTAGCTAGAACATTTTCCATATTCTTCCACCAACAACTATGCTATGCACTCCTCTTTCTTAATGTGGAATTTGATTCACCATAGTCCAACCTTCTCTACCAATTGCAACTCTCACTCTTCTCTAATCTTGTGGGATCCAACCCACCATAGACCGACCACCACCAACCTTCATTCTCATCTTCCTCCTTTGTGGGAATTAACCCACTACAATATGTCCTCTTCCAATAATATTCTCTCCAATGTTCATTCATCACTAAATCTGCACACATATCAATATCAAAATTATATGGAAATCAAAGATTTCCATCAACTGATTTTCTCCACTTGCATCTTTCTTTTTAACCTCCCCTCTTTCCTTATCAACTTGATGAATTTTCTTGGGCTGCTCCTCATTTCAAAACATCTCCATACTTTCTACTTCTTTAAACTCAAATGAATACAAATAAATATATTCTTCAAAATTACAAAGACCAATATTTACCTATGTTGCTGCAATTTTTTCTCTTTTATGTTTAGATGCAATATTTTCACTTCCACCATTCATCACCTCCATCATCTTCATGTCCTCCAAAGGATTCACCTTTGTTTCAACCTTTTTCTCTTCTTCAAGATTGATAACTTCATCTCGCTTCTCATTCACTACTACAACTTTTGTATTGCTCTCTTTCTCCATGCCTCCAACAAGGCATGCTCTTTCCACTTCACTCTCCTCTTCGCCATCCTTTTGCACAAGAATATTTTCAAGTATCACTACTGCAAATGGTGCCTTAATTTCATCTTGCACACTTATGTGGGTTGTTCCCAAATGTTCACATCTCCATGAACCCTTTGTCAAAGAGCTACAACACTATCCCTTATTTTTCCCACCCTCAAGGGCATCCAATATTGCCTGGATTTTAGCTATTTTTCATAAATAAATTTTGAAAACCTACTTTCTCACTACTCTAAGTATGAAATTCTTAAGGGCCTCTTCATGAACAATCTCGTCCTCTTCCTAGAAGACATCTTCTCACTCTCAATTTGTAACTTCTGCAACTTGCACACAAACACATTAAAGCCAAGACTCTTTGTAGTCATAGGTACTCCCTACAACAAAATCACTCATCATCCTCTACCCAATCGAGAATCTAGAAGATGCTCCCCTCAATACTTCCTCTACCCACTTTCTCTTAGTGGAGGAAGTATATGCACCTTCTACCTAGCTTTATCTCTATTGGAGGAAAACCAACCACTTCACATACAACCCAACTCAATTTGCAGTTGCAAAAGTCCTCAAAAATTTCCTCTCAACACTTCTCCTAACAAGCATCCAAGCTCTGATACCAATTGATGCAAAAAAAAAATCATGAGTCTTATTAGATTGGCAAATTTCGCAGCTAACTCCAATTTTAATTTGACAATTTCATTTATCAATGTTCCCCAATTAAATTCACAAAAACAACAATGATAATTTGATAACTTTCAATCAATAAAATGTTCCAGGCATTTAACTTCTACTTACAATCAAATTTAATTTCAGCTTCAAATATTTTTCTACAAGCAATAAACCAAATCATTTTATAAATTATAATTTTGCATCTCACTATTCATTCTCTTATTTCAAACACTAAACAAAAAAAATCAGATTTCAATCTTACTTCCTCTTTCACTCTCTTGTCATTCATTCTATATTATCCCTTCTCTGGCTATGGTCTCTTCTTTTATTCTCCTTGCATCCAACTTTAGTTTTTTCTTCTCCTCTTTTTACCAACACAACCCTCTCTGCATACATTCACATATTGCAGCCTCTGCCTTTCTGAATTTCCCCCTGTGCAAACGTCCCCCTTTTTCCTCCTATAAGTGGCTAGTATTAACCACCTAAAAAAAGGTTGCAATACACAAAAATTAACTCTCTTCTTTGGCCTATTCTCATTCAACTTCATACCGAACTCAAATCCAATCATCTCCCCAGCAAGAAAATAATAAATTGCAAGATAAATGAAGAATAATTCAAAATGTTATTTTGAATTTATTATTCCTCTTCAATTTCAACACCAATGTGTTGGGTAAATAAAATGAAAATAAATGAATTGCAATTTAATTAAATTATTTCATCCTTTCCTTGGCAAGGCATTGCTATTAATTTATAAATGAATAGAAAGAGAATTAAAATTCAATTTATCCACTTTTTTCTTGTTTCCAGTTGCCTACAGATAAAATTGCATCAACACCAAAAATAAAATTAATGAACAAAATGAAAAAAAAATTAATTATTATTTTTTTGTGATGAGAATTGTTGTGCACTGGAATGCTCCTGCATCACTTACTTTTGAAAATGAAATTTAAAGATGGATATTGTTTAAAAAATAGAAATGAATCATGTGACATACTTACACAATGCATATTTTGGTTCCACAAACCTCAATGCGAAGGAAAAGCTAGTTTTATGATAGTGGTAATGACTTTACTACCTCACTCTAGTAAAAATAATCAAAAAGAGATTATATTTTTTGTCCTTTGCTTTCTCTATCTTGTTTCTACTATGTACAGTTGAATCCTACAATATTCCTCCTATTCTCCTATCCAATGACATGCTTTACAATCCTCACAACCTCCTATTTATAGTTTTCTATGACATTAGAGTACTCCTAGGCCTTGAAAGATCTCTTGTGTGCACAAGAGAACCAAAAGACAACTAATACCAGCATGGAGCACACAAAGAATCATTATTTTCATATCTCTAGCCAAGCATGGAAGAAAAAGGCCTAAAATAGAGCACCTACGGCTAAATTTAAATCACTTACGTAGATCTTAAAATTATCTTCAACCAATCATAAATATAGTCATTACATCAATGGTTTCATGGTTGCAAGAAAAAAAGTAAAACATGACATGTAGTGTGTTGAAAGGTCCAAAGACACCACTATCACCTTTAAATGAGGGGTGCAAACCAATAGTCAATGACAAAGAGCCTTTAAATTTATTATTTGGTTTTCAAATGTGAGAGTGGATCTTGTTTCGAGATGGTATTTTTGATCATATGTCGACGTTTTATAATCTATAAGAAGTTGTAAGAGTATCTAATCTTATTATGATGTGTAAGAGCATCTTATGACATTGTAAAATATGAGTTATTTATAATGGATTATATAATACGTAAAAGCATGATTATAAGGGAGTTAAATTGGAATCTTGATCAATATTATGACGTATCATAAGACATCTATGAATGGAGATAATGAGAAATAGAGTCCCCAAATTGATGAGTTGGTTATGATAGATTGTAAAAATGTGTGTGGATTTTGTAACAAATTTATTGATTTCACTGTGCAATTTTTTTATCATCAACATTTGGGATTAAACTTCATGATCCAGCATTAGGATGAGATAATAAGAGAAGAGATAAATGAAGAGATTTTAGCAGATCAAGCACTCTAAATAGAGGAAGGGAGAGGGTATAAGATCCAAGAAGATAGATTTAGAAAAGGAATAAGAGATTAAAAACAAAGATAAAATTAAAAAATAATCCTAACAATATGTAAAAACTTAAATTAATCTATGTAAAATTATATATATGTATACCAACCAATAACAAACACACAAATTATTCATTAATTATGCTATGTATGTTTATATATTTACAAGCACATCCTTATTACATGAAAATATTTTCAACAAAAATTAAAAAATACTAAATTAATAATAATAGTAAAAAAAGATGAAAATAGATCAATTAGGAACCATAATTTCTAAATATACTTATATATATACATACCTACAAACATACCTATACCAAATGATATGTATATAGGTGTGTCCATGTATGCATATAAATGAACAAACCTATAAACATAAATATATACAAACATACTTACTTACATACACATACAAACAAACAAATAAACACATATGTATACACACAAACATAAAAAACAAACCAACATACATACACACATGTCCACACATATACACAAACATGCATACAAACATATAAAACTACATACTTACATATATACAAACTTACAAACATACACACAAACCCAAAAGCACACCAAATGTACATGCATACATACGTACACAGAAACCCAAATACATACATACCTACATACACACATTTATATAAATATACATGCAACCTTACATACATACATACATACATACATGCATGCATGCATACAAACATACACACATACACCCATAACTATACACAAACATACATATAGACACACAAACATACATACATACATGAAAACTTACATACACACAAACACACACAAAAATATACACATACATATAAACATACATGCAAACATACATACAAACATGCCCATATACACCCAAACCTACACACAAAAATGCAAATAAATAAAGATACAAACATACCCACATACAACTACATACATACATACATACACACATACAAACAAACATCCATACATATACACAAACAAAAAAACCAACATATATAGATATAAACATAGTATTGATTATTGTACATACACACACATACAAACATAAATACATCAAATAAAATATATACATAGACACATATGTACTTACATACAAACTTACTTACACATATACATACCTCCAAAAATACTACAAACAAGCAATCAACACCCAAACCTACACAAATATATACATACATACACACATACAAACACAAAAACATACTAGAATACATCCAAACATACATATATACACACACAAACCAACATTCACACCTAAACACATACAAATATACCTACTTACAAGTATATCAACGAATAAACACATACAAAAGAACATAAATATACACATGCAAACATACAAAACATAAATACCTACCTACATGCATACATACATACAAACAAATGCCCACATCTACACACAAACCTGTGCATACACCAAAGAAAGATACAAACACACAAAAACATACTTATCTACATACACCCATACACACAAACACATTAACATACAAACATACCAACAAAATTGTAGACACACATGCAAAAAAACAAATACACATACTTACACACATACATATACACAAACTTACACACATACATACACATAAACAAACACATATACATACATACAACATACTAACAACTTACATAAATACAAACCTACCAAAATATATACATACAATCTTTACTATCTCTTCATTTCTCTTTTCTATTGCTATCTCATCTTGATGATGAATCATGATGTTTCATCTAAAATATTGATTATAAAAAAATTTATAGAGTGAAATTCATAAATCTATTATAAATTGCTAATATGGATTGTGGAAACTCCACGCTTTTCATTTTTCTTATGTTGGCATGTCGACTCATCGTGAGAGTTAGGCATTGGAATTCCTCATGCACATTTGGGTGCCATTTTTGGGAATGGTATTCTCCCATGGTTTATGGTTTCCTATTTTACATTTTGTATGTATTGGTGCCTATGATGGAGATGTAGTAAGACATAATTTTTATAGGGTTTATGATACCAAAATTTCTCCTAGATTGTGGTAGTTGTTCTCCTATGAAGGTTTGATCTTATTGATATTTTGTAACTAGATTACTACCATAAATATATTGGTTTGAGATTTGGAGGTAGAGTTTTATTTGATTTCCTAAGGTAAACATTATGTCATTGTGGTATTATTTTTGTGTGTATACATATTTTTAAAACTAGTAGATCATATTTTGCATGCATTTTTGTCCCCATTGATTGGTTTAGGAAGTGTTTCCACAATTAGTTTCATTTCATTTTGAGTTAGAGCATAATCAACTCTATTTTCTATGTGCTGTAGAAAAGATATTTTGGACTAATCTTGGTTTGAGAGGGAGTTGTGCACAAAAGAACTTTTTTTTAGGGAAAATGACAAGTATATCATAGTTGGGCATGAAATGATATAACAACACAAAATTTGAGGTATGAAAGCTCATGATGGAGGATTTTTTGATTGATTAAGGTCTATGGTTAGCTCATGACAAAGGATTTTTTGATATTTTGAGATGTATAGTTAGTAGTATTTAGAAGTAAACCTATATGAATGAAGGATGAAAACTAGGATGTATTAGATTAGAAAGATAGAATCCTATTTCAAAAAAAATTGGTAGATCTAGTGCTCCTAAATGTTACAAGAGAATCCAATACTAAAACACTCTAGGAAAAGTAGGGAAATTTTTACTCTACTAAATCCTTGGTGAGAAATATTTTTTTATTAAAGAAGTTGATAATTTGAGGATGAGCGATGGAGACTTAATTATTGAAAACTTGAATCATTTAAAACCACTGTTAGCTAGTTGTATTCTATCAATATGAAGATGGAAGTAGAAAATTGTTGCATGATCATACTATGTTCTTTTCTAAATTCATGGGAAAATTTGGTGGTGGCCATTCAAATTACTACTTAAATTTTTTTCTTTGATGAGATAGTGGCTTCACTTGTCTTGGATGAGATGAGATGGAATGATTCTAAAATTTCTAAGAAAGCATTGATTATTTGTGGATGATCAAAGAAAAAATGCAAGAAGAACAATATAAAGGATAAGTGTAGATCTAAGTCTTAGGGGGATCTAAGTATCTTGATAAATCCTAGGTAAAATTCTAGAAATATGATAAGAGAGCCCATATAAAGAAGGATTACAAGGAGAAGAAGAAATAAAAGAAAGTTAGATGATAATTTAGATTCTAGAGTTTCTTAGGATACATTGCTTTCATTTGTTGTAGCCCTTGCCACACTTGCATGTGGGTGTAGAAAATAATGTTTAACTAAATAATGAGATATGTTGAACTTATAATGCTAAAAATTCCTTACCAATGATAAAACATAAAGAAAATTGAAATAACCATAAATAGAATGCAAACCATAACAAGTATATTTACATGTAGAAACCCTTGTGGGAAAAAATCCACAACCAAATATTCCCAAGCTTGTACTAGTCCTTCAAATACAATTATATCAATACTTATCCCTTTGAATTTTGGCAACACTTCATTAGTCATACAATTTTCAAAATAATGTATGCATCATCTAACTCCAAGAATCAATTCATAAAAAAATCAAACTATAAACCATCAACAATGCTAAGAGAGGCATGACACTCAAACAATCAAGGAACAAAGGCCAACACCCTTCTTGTTCTTTGGTCTTCCAGGCTATATTTATCATATTCCTTACACGTCATATGTCATAAATAAGAATATTTGACCACACAAACTTGGGTGCCCCAATTTTTCTCCATTCTCCTATGTATTAGATACTTCATGACAAACTTGTCCAATTCTATCATAAGAATTGGTCAAGATTATAATGTAATCTCCCTCTTACATAATTTTATGTGTCATCATAATCTATCATATGTAACCCTTGTGAAGACTAGTTAAGACACTCTTACACACTTTTAAAGATGCTAACACATGACACAATGTGTCAAATAAATTTGAGAGGCCTACATCCTCATATGAGGGAAAAATACACTAAATAATGAACTTAAAGCCACTTCCAAATAGGATGACAAATTTTCCAAATGAAGACAAAATCATTGAACATGAAATATAAATACATACAAAATATTAAATATGAATGTAAGGATTGCAAGGTTGAGACACCTTGTCCTAATACTCTCCTACTTGTTGAACATATTGCAAATGTATTGTTGAACATAGGTTGTCATTGATGTAAAAAATTGTAATTGATGAAGAAGGTTGGTGTCAAAGATGAAAAATATTGTAGGAGTACTAGAATTATCATTATATTCCCCTTGACTTGTCATTATGAGTTGCAAAGATTTGCAAAAATATATGTTATATTTTTGGTAGTATATTGTGTGTTTGGAGGTGTCAACCATGAAGAAGTTGTCTCATCAATCATATCACTATGTTTTATTGAGACTTGATTACCTTCTAGAGGTTGGTGTGATTGTTGTATTCTTTCAATATCATGCAAGTATCTATTCACTATGATAGTAGCGGTCTAGAGGACTATACCAAAATGTTTCAGCGTGGTATTTATCAAGTTTAGTGTTTCTTATGTAACGCCCCGCCACACAAACCCCATAGGACACAACTACTAACAATAACAACACAACAATTTTTTTTTTAAATAACAATAATTACATTAACATAATTAAATAATTAATCATCATTAATATATCATATAACAACCTAGTCCCATGGGGTAACATGGTGCACTACTCGAAATGAACCCAACCACAACATAGATAAATGAACCCAAATTAAAATTAATAATAGAAGTGTAGATAAGAATGACATAGATATACATACATCCAAACATGAATATGATAGATAAAGAAATATATGAATCTCAAATTATTACATTACAACCTCCAAGTTCATAATTACATTAGTGGAACATATTTCCATAGATACAACACATAATATGCCAATATTACATTACAAAGTTGCTTCCCTTATAATAATGGGAAGTGTACTTCATAATCCAGAAGAATACAATAATGAAGAATTGAATACATAACATGGTACAATCTTCCTTCGAGTGAAGCTCTGAGATCACTGCAACTGGTACATCTCTGCAACATCACGATCGTCGGTGAGGAACCCAATGGGTGCATAACACATTCCACCCAACCATGTGAACCCAAAGGAACACCCCCCGTGCTAGGAGATGACAAGAGGACCCTTGCCCAACAAGGTCAAAAACATAAAGGACTAACACCACACAACACAAAACCACATAAAAACATAAACAACAATGACAATAATACTCCAGAGGCAACAAGAATAAGGGAAAACAACAGGCACAGTGGGAGAGTGTCATCGCATGGCCTTACATGGATTCACCAGGCTACCTAACATTAGGAGTTGCCTCCATCTATGTGGATTAACCAGGCTACCTAACACTAGGAACCACCTCCATCTATGGTTAACCTAGCAACCTATGTCAAGGCACCGACCCATAGGGTGACTCATGCAGAGCCACTTACCTTTCATGGAGACAAGGAAATGACCTTACCAACCAGGTCTTCCCACCCATCCTTAGCCTTTGGGAGCACTAACGACAGAGGTGAGGTGCATGTTTTAGTCTTGTTATGTGTTTAACTAACTCAACCCACTAGATGCTTTAATTAGGTTATCACTTATTTAAGGGAACTCTTTCATGGACAACCATGTGTACATCGGCCCCCATGAAGAGCCACTCTCCCCTACAATTACCCCAAAACCAAAGACAAGTAAAGAGTGTGCCTCAATCTCAAAACATAAAGGCATTCTTTCAAAACAAGACGCACGAGGCATGACCATCTCATGACTGCATAAAGTATCAAAACCCATAAAACTAGGAGGTACCACCCATATACATATTCTCAAGGTAAAAAGATAGACAAAAAGGTGCAACAACAAATGTGCAAATGCACAACTTCCCTTAGCCTCTGGAGGTAAGTAAACATCTACCCAGGAACCAAAATAACACATTTTTTTCTCAAAATCACGAAATAAATTAGATCAAAGTTCCTAGATGCACAATAAATAGCTCTTCACAAACAAATTCCACAATTCATTTTTACAATCCAAAAGCAAAACTCTTTTAAATGATACATTATTCCAATTAAAATCACATTTCCAAACTATATAAAATTAACACAGATAAACCTATTGCATAAAAAATCACAATTCCATCATTTAAAAATCATTTAATAAAGATAAACTACATTTTCTACAATTACTCCAACTCACAAATATACTTCATAATTAAATGATTTAAACTTAAACTATTAAAACAATTATAAATAATATGTGTATATTTTAGCAACTAATTTTACACAATATTTATTTCCTAGTTTTGTTTCTTTTTCCAAAACAAAATAATCTCTAAATCTGATTTTTCCATGATCGTTAACTCTAATTTGCAAATTCATTTCTAAATACAAGTTTAATAAAACAATACTTAAATATGATTTTAATCAAGTTAATTTTGTTCTTTAATTCCATAATTGAAATTAATTTTGCACTACCACAATATATTTATATCTAAATATATATATTAAATAAAAAGAAATATTAAATTAAGATTATTGCTGATGCAACTGAAGCATATCAAAAGGCAGATTTAAATGAATATATTTCTCCATACAATACCAACGTATATACATATATATATATACATTACAATATAAAAAATGAATCTAAAAGTTCATTGTATTAATCACTGTGTTCATATTAAAGAACAGAGAATATAAAAAGAATGCAGACCCTTGTATATATATAATATGAAATAAAAGCCATAATAGAACAGTAGTAAGGGCACGGCCCTCCTTAGGATGGTTGCGCACAACAGCCATAGGCTGCTACACAGTCATCCTCAAGGAGGATGACTAGCGCCAAGGTCTATGAGGATAAGGCGAGTGGGGATGCCAATGGCGTTAGAACCCCAAGCCATAAACAATGAAAAATGAGTAATATGCATAGCCAAAAGAATCTTTGAATCAGAATTACAGAATGCATAAGGAAATATATATATATATATATATATTCTATTTATCAAACCTCCAATAAAATAATCACTGTAACTACAGAGTCACATAACAAAGGAGGCCGATAAGCACTAGAATGGCGAAATGTAAAAGCTAGAATGCAAAATAAAAAGGAAGATCTCTAGCAAAAGAAAATTATAGTGTAAATGGTTGGAAATAAATCCATAAATGAATGGATTGAAAATAGACCCAAATATACCAGAATTAAAATATACTTCCAGACGATTGCCAGTCAAGCTCACACATCAAAAATATGAAATAACGATACTAGATAGGAAACGAAGGGGAAAGCGCAATCCAAAGGCTAGAGATGACATTTACACAACAAAAATTTCACAAAAACAATAATTCAAAGCTTCATAGAAATGCATAATGAAATTTTGAAATTTTTAATCTTTTCTTTTCAACAGGAAATTACAAAGATATTCAAGTTTGCAGTGCTACCTGGAGTCCTTCACTTGAATTTAATTCAGAGACGAGATGTTACGGCATGCGTATCCAACCAGCTACATTCTTCACCAAATTCTAAATTCCGCAGCTTCCAGAAGCAATTTTGATGGAGCCAATATCCAGGACAAACTACAAATCTAAATTCTTTTAACTATTTTCGAAAGAGAAAATGAAAAGATTACAATTTCCAGACAAAACTCCAAAATTACCAATTGTCGAAGAAAAAAATTGTTTTTTTTCTCTTCTCCTTTTTTTTTGAAAAATACCATATTGGATATAAAATCCCAAGAAGGCAAAAATTCGAACGTTACTAAAAAAATTCTGAATTGCACATGGAAAATAGCCACTTGCCTTCAATTTCAATTTTTGCTAATTTTGGAATAGGCATTTCTTCCAAATTTCCTAAACTAACTATTTCTTCCAAAATTTAAACATTATAATTTCCTTGTTAAAATATAATTACCCCTTTAAAAATTAAAAAAAAAACATTATAACTCAAGCAACATTTAAATTTAAAATTTAATGTTAAATTAACTACTTGATGTTAGAATTAGTCATCATAATAATAATTTCAAATGACTTAATTTCATTATTCAATAAATTTTTTTATAAATTTATATTTATTTAAATTAAATGGTATTCTCAAGATAATTAAACTATGCAATATTAATAAAAACATTAATGTATAAAATAAATAACACTAACTAGCACATTTATTTTCTAAAAGAATTAATGTCACTCACTTCCAATGTCATTTAATTACTTAACTAACCACATTGAAGAATAACATTTAATTAAAAAAATTATTTAATGACATCAACATAGCCATAATCAAAACCTTTAATAAACATTACTAAAACCATGGGAATAATAACTCAAAATAAAACAGCACTAATAATACTATCAAAATTGATTAATCAAACCAAAACAAATAAACATCTACACAAATAAAATCTTACCCAATTGACCCAAAGACCCAAGCGGAGAGGCACTACATCTTAGGTCTCCCTTATGGAGATGTTGTAGGATTTGTGGTTTGAAAGGAGAGTATGCCTAAAATTGTTCTATCATATTCTAGAGTTTTGAAACGATATGTTCAACATACAAAAAGCTTGAAGTGAAAGAAGGTTCTCTATGTTTTCTTGTCAACCAGTTGGAGTTCAAGGAATGTGTGGTGTTAAGATAGGACCTAATTAAGGTTCGCATGGTAGTGCATGCCATCATGTTCTATTGGCGGAAAGAATTGGATTTTGGACCGACTTGTTACACATTTCATGTAATTTGAATTTAGGTCCACCTTACGTTGTCCTAGATGTTTGCAAATCCCTAGCCAACATGGAGGAGTGTAAATATAATTTCATGTATACATCTTTCAAAAGTTCAAATGCATTGTGTCAAAGAAGTCAAGAATAATTACACTGATGTGAAGAAAAGTTAGTTGTAGATGTAAATTGAAGAGAAAGTTGAATTCCAGTTTATGCAGTATCATCAAAAGAGAATATGTAGAGTAGAAGAGTGTATAAGGAAATACTGACTCATGTATGAGGAGTGTTCTAATATGTAGAATATTCACAAGCATTATCAATGTATTTTGATAGGAATGGTGTTCTTCCTGATGTATTGATTCAGTTGGGGATTGGTGTCACCAATACGTTGGTGCCTACAAGAACATAAGGGGACTGGTGTCTCCAGTAGGTTGGGGCCTACTTCAGTGTGTAAATTCACTTGTATATTTCTACATTGTGAGGCTAGATTAGGATAGTAGATCCAAGTAGCTATTCTCACCATGGTTTTTCCCATCTTGGGTTTCCATGTAAATCTGGTGTTCATGTGTGTGCTTTATGCTTTTATGTTTTAATTGCTTATGTTGTGAAGAATCATATATTTTCATAACTATAGCAAAGATAAGAGTTTTGAATTGATTAGATCTATTGATTCACCCCCCTCTTAATATATTTTATTCCCTTCCATTAGTATCGTAGCCAAGTTCCTTTGAAGAAGCCTAACCACTTAAGGTAGTTTCAAGATGGCACACTCAATTGCTTAGGAATGATTATCTGCAAATAAATCACCTCTCTTTGATGGATCAAATTTTACATTCTAGAAAGTTAGGATGGAGTCCTACTTGATGGATCTAGGGCTTGATATTTGGATGTTTGTAATAGATGGATACAAGATTCATGAAAACCCTCCTAGGGATCAAGTTGGAAAGAGGGCTTGTGAAATCAATGTTGAGGCAAGGAATGCTATTTTATGTGGATTGACTAACTCTAAGTTTGTGAAAGTGATGTATTGCAAGACAACAAAGGAAATATGGGATAAATTGTAGACCATCTATAAAGGTGATGACAAATTCAAAGAGGCAAAGTTGGAAACTCATAGATCTCAATTTGAAAGTCTAAATATGAAAGAATATGAGAATATTGCTACATTCCTACTTCGGGTTGATGAAGTTTTCAACTCTATCCAAGGTCTTGGAGAACAATTGAAAGAAAATGTTGTTGTAAAAAAGGTACTTAGATCTCTCCCTGGAATATTTGATTCTAAAGTCTCTGCAATTGAAGAAGCTAAGGATCTAAATGCTTTGAAATTGATTGATTTGCATGGAATTTTAACTAATTTTGAGATAAGATTTGAAAGTGGAGATTCTATAAGGAAATAGGCTACTTTCAGAGTATCTAAGAAGGAGTTTGATCAATATTCTAATATTGGATTAGATCTAGAGGAAGCCAATTTTGTTAGGAAGCTACAAAGAGGTTTTGGTAAGTACAAAGGCAAGTTGCATTTTAAGTGCTTTAACTATGGTGAAGTAGGAAATTTTATGGCTAAGTGTCCTCATAGGAATTCTAACAATGTTAAACAAAAGTATGGAAATAAATCATTTCAGAGAAGGAATAAAGGTCAGAGGAAACATAAGAGTTTCTACACTAATGAGGAAGAAGACTATTCTACTGATGAAGAAGATGAAGATATATTAGGCGATGAACATAAAAAAGTTGTATTCATGGCTTTTGAGACTATTGAAGAAGATGCAAAAATGGATTTTGAAAAGAATGAAGATGAAATAGATATTGTGGAAGAATTGCTATGTGCTGGAAAAGAAATCAAAAGGTTGAAGAATAGAGTTACAGAAGAAGTGTGGGATAAATAAAAGGTATCTTAGGATTTGAAGAAAGCAGAAAAGATGATTGTTGATCTAAAGACCCAAACAAAATAAGAAAAAAGGATTGAAGAAGTTCTGATTGGAAATTTGTTATCAAGAGACAAGGACCGTGAGAAACTGGAAGAAAAAACTATGACAACTAGAAAAGAGCTTGAGAAAGTAAATCAATAGCTGCAGATGAAGTTTGGAAAGAGTATTGAGACTCTAGATCAAATACTGGGAAGTTGGAGATCTCCGCGTGTCAAAACCAGACTTGGTTTTGATGATCAAAAGAACAAGGTGACAAAATAGTCTGTGAAGGCTACTAATGCAAGTCCAAAAATGATTGGTTTCAGCAGTACAAATTCTAAAAGGATCATTGCAAGTAATGAAAGAAAAATACATAATGATGAATTTATTCAAGTTTAGAAGAAGAGGAGAAGATTCAGAAGATGGGGACACAACACCAAGTGTAATCATCCTTTCTCTGGTTATTGTTTTAATTACAATAATTTTGGTCATAAGGTTGTGGATTGTAGAAGTGCTCTAGTAAAGAAATAATTTTGTCAGCAATAATGCATTTGCACTACTATAGAATTTTAATATCATTTGATACAAATACAACAATTTGGACATATTACTAGGGATTGCAGAAATTTTTTTGTGAGTCCTCCTCTACTGAATAGTGGAAGAAAAGGATCAGAAAGTAGGAATCATGAATTAGATAAAGTCTAGAAAGTTTTAGAATAGATGTCAAAAAAATCAATGATTTCTCAAACTGCTCTACATGCTTAGAAGGAGAAGAACCTATGGATCATAGATAGTGGTTGCTCTAGCCACATGACTCGAGATAAAAGTAATTTTATGAATTTCAAAAAAATTGAAGGTGGCTCTGTGACTCTTGGAAATAATTCTATTTCCAAAATCATCGATAAGGGTACTTTGAGTCTTGATGGTGGTAGGACAAAGACATGATGTTGTGTATGTCGAAGGTTTAAATAATAATCTTTTAAGTGTAAGTCAAATGTGTGATAAAGGATATAAGATATATTTTAGTGCCAAAGGTTGTGAAATTAAAGAATCAATCACTAGATAAATGATTGTGGAAGGAAGTAGGATAGACAGTGACATATATCATCACAGTGATTTGAATGGACAAAATCGTCTAACTGTGCAAAAAAAGGAAGGTAACTTTGGCATAGAAGGTTGGGACATATGAACTTTGATACTGTAAAGATTAGCTTAGGATGAATAGTCTTGGATATAACAAATATTAAGAAGCCTCAATTTACTAGTTGCATGCCATGCCATGAAGGAAAGAAGACAAGAAGTAAATTTCCTACTAAAGAATATTCTACATCAAAACTATTGGATTTGGTTCATACAGATTTGTGTGGACCTATGAGGACTAAAATTATATAAGGAGAGAGTTATTTCATGATTCTCATTGATGATTATAATAGGATGACTTGGATTAATTTCTTAAAGGAGAAGTCAGAGGCATTTGAGAAGTTTAAGGCCTTCAATGAATTAGTAGAGAATGGAACCAAAAGAAAAATCAAGGTTTTGAAATCATATAGAAGTGGAGAATTTACTTTTGATAAGTATGATAAATTATGTGAAGAGCATGGGATCCAGAGGAAATTTTATGCTCCTAGAACTCCACAACAAAATGGAGTTTCTAAAAGGAAGAACAAGATTGTACAAGAGATGCAAAGAACAATGTTATGTCAAGAAAATCTACTAGATATGTATTGGATCTCAAAAGTGGTTCAAACAATAGTATATACTTTGAATAGAGTTTAGATCAAGAGAAATATTGATAAAAGACCATATGAGCTATGGAGAGGAAAATCATCTTCAATCAAACATATTCAAATATTTGGAAGAAAGTGCCACATCAAAAGAGATGAAGAAAATTTGGGTACGTTTGATTCCAGATCATATGCAGGTATTTTCCTTCATTACTCTTTGATAAGTAAAGCATATAGATGTTATAAAAAAATATTGAAGAGGATTGTAGGAAGTGAAAATGTGAGAGTTGATGAAACAATTCAGTCTACTAGTTTTTTGTTAGTAAAATATGATCAAGAACCAATTCACAACAATAGTGAAGAATTAGAAGTTGGTACAAAAACTCTAAAAAACTATGTTCAAAATAATCACTCTGAAGACCATATCATAGGAGTTACTACGGGTGTTATGACGTTTTTGCAAAAATGGTTGTTGTTGCATCAAAAGATTGACTTGTTAATGCTCGATACAACTGCTAGAGTTAATGAATCCACATGAGGCAGTTAAGCCATGTCATGAACCCAAGCACTATGCTACATAGCACAAGGAGACCAAGGGCACACACCTTGCAAAAATCCCCCCAATGCAAGTGAGGGGCTCAAACCCATGACCCAAGTTGTGATACCAATTGTTGCATAAATTATTGTCGTTGCACCAAAAGATTGACCTATTAATGCCCGATACAACCACTAGAGTTAATGAATCCATAGAAGGCAGTTAATCCATATCATGAACCCAAGCATTATGTTGCACAATACAAGGATACCAAGGGCGCATACCTTGCAACATGATAGTCCTATTTTGGTTCTTTCAAATGCAACAAGGTATGTTTGAGACCATCCTTCTCAAAAGTGTAAGTATTGTTTCTTCCATCATGTATGGAATTTTGGTCAAATTTCCAAGGTCTACCAAGCAATGAATGACACACATCCATGGGCATGATATTACACATCACACTATCCTTATAACTACCAATTTGAAATTATACTAAGGCCTATTCATCTACCAACAACTAATGCCCCTTTTGTAACCAAGAAACTCTATAAGGTGTGGGATGTTTAGCTCTTGTAAGACCTAGTTTATCCACCATTTCAACAACCACTAAGTTATTAGTACTACCACTGTCAATAATCAATTTACAAAACTTACCTCTATCCTTGCACTTTTTCCTAAATAAATATATTATTTATTATGGTTCTTTACTCTCCTTTAGTGGCTTCAACAACACACTCTTGAAAATCAAAGAATATCTAGACTCAAGTTCCTCATTATGATGAGCAGGTGATCCCACACTTTCTTGATCTACTTGCATAATCCGATTGCTCCTTTATGGCCTTGTGTGACCTTCCCTTAAGAATTCTGGACACTCCCAAATCTTATGAACATCATATTGATTGCATTGAAACATTTACTAGCAAAACCTTTTCCTCTACCTTAATAACCATCACTTCCAAATGATCACTCTCCTCTTTTTGAGTTGACTTGCCCACTTGAACTACTTGCCTCTCCATCTTGATGGCATTGTTGTCCTCTTTCTCCATAGCCTTATCCTCTACCTCATCCTTGTTGATTCTACTTCCTCATAAGCTTCTCTTCTACCTTAATGGAAAATTGATAGGCTTCCTCCAGAGTTATATGGGACACTAGACTTGGTTCATCTTGCAAACTATATTTCAAGCCATTAAGGTATCTTGCTACCTTTTCCATATCCTCTTCACTATGGCCTAACCGAATCACCAACTTATAGAACTCTTTTGTATATTTCTTTACTGACATATCCTTTTTCTTGAGATTTTGCAATCTTTTGAAAAGATTGATTTGGTAGTCTATCGGAAGGAATTTATCCTTCAATTTGGCAACCATTCGAACCCAAGAAGTTATCTTCTCCTTGTTCGTCTCTCATTTTTTAGAATATACATAATCCCACCACATTACAGTGTGGCCTTTGAGACTTGTACGAGAAAACTTAACTTTCCTTTCTTTTGCAACTCTTTTTTACTCAAAATATTTGTTGAGATCATTGATCCAGTAGATGATTTCTTCCCCATTTAGGCTTCCAGAATAAGTAGGGACCTCTATTTTTGGTTTGGCTCCCACATTCACAATGGCCTTTATCAATCTTTCTTCCACTCCTTTTGGTTCTTCTCAAACTTCATCATCAGTTTGGGATTGATCTTCTTTCCCACCTTCACTAACATCATCAATGACTATCCCCCTTCATTGTGCCTACTCCATGGCATTCATCCTTGCCAAAAATTTCTTCAACCATGACCTCGAGTACCTCCTCTTCTCATCCTTCTTGGTGGCATTTTTCCCAATCCATAATCTCCCAATCACTTGTGGCTTTGATACCAAAATGATGACACACTCCCACACATATCTACTTTGATATTGAATATGATGTCAACCTCACTAACACACAGGTGATAGGAAGTTATAATGTTAATGCAAAAAACAACACCAACGTCATGAAGTTCAATAGGAGACAACAATTACAGGGAATTCAAATAACCAATCAAACTTCAAAAAATCATCATGAGTATTTTATCAATGCTCTATCTTTCTTATTGATATTACAAGAATACATTTAGACAAAATCATGTGTGACATGATAGTCGAGTATATCCCCAATTCGACCCCTTCTCTGCTCGGTCGGGTTTCTTCCTGTCACAACAACCTTGCCTCTCTTTGTTGTTCTTCTCCTTTGTTTGGTTCCAAACCTCTGCCCCGTGTATCTTTCTCTATTTTTTTCCTCAACTCCAAACTCATACCTCTTTTTTTCTTCCCTCTCTCTTCGTTGATCATTCTCCTCCATCTATCCACTATTGCACACCATTTGTCCCCCTCACGGGAATACTCAACGTCCACAACTGTCAAAACTAATTTAGGGGCATGAAGTTGTTTAGTTAAGAGGTTCCCAAAAGTTTTAAGCAACATGTCCAATAATATATGGGGAGAAGGAACCAAATTAAAAACAACTTAGCAAGCCCAAATTGAATAAAAATGAAAAACCAAACAAAGGAAAATAAGAAAACCAAAAAATGGGTCTGATGATCCTGCGTCATCAATTATGCCTATAAGTCAAGATCAAATATAATTAAAAACTTAAGCCAAGAAATAGAATCTCAACAATAATTTGTACAAGATTATGACACAATATTAGGAAGAGAATATTCCAAGATAAAATGACCTAGAGATAAGGGAAGAGAAATAAACCAACCACAATAAAAAAACTCACAAGGAAAGTCCTAAATAAAAAAATTAGACCACAAAGACCCAATGATAAAGGGACTTTTTTTTAATTCAAACATGTATTCACAAGTAAAATTGCTAATTTTTGGAAAAGATATGACAAAGATGATAAAATACATATTTTCTCTAGAATTAATTTGGTAAAGAAAAGGAACAACTAGTGACTAGGACAAACTATTTTATTTTCATTTTTTGAAATGATGCACTAAACAGGTATAGGAAATATTCCCACAACATAATAAGTAATGGACATAAATTAAAATCAAATTTTGAATCACTAGAGGTACTTATAGAAATTGTAACATAATGTGAGACATGGTGTAAGAGGAAGGAAATTATATCAAATTATATGACCTGAGATTTAAAGAAGTATCTAGGAATTTGGAAGAACCCCCAACTTAGAAGCAACTCTAGAAATTAGAACTTCACTATATGGAAGAATATTTCAAACTTAATCTGAGGTAGTCACACTAGCCTATTGATTAGAGCCTCAAAACCTAGAGGAGACAAGACACATTTCTAGAACTTCACTAGATGGAAGAATATTTCAAACTTAATCTGAGGTACTCACACTAGCCTATTGATTAGAGCCTCAAAACCTAGAGGAGACAAGACACAGACATAGATAATAAGGATATAGAAAGGATAAAACTGGAATTAGAGAATTTGAAAATAAAATAATAAATTTTGAGAAAATAAGAAATTGTACCAAAAATACAAATACCAAGTATATGGTGCACCCATTTCTCTAGGGAAGGGTACATTAGAAGTGAATTCCCAACCATGAAAGTAGATCAAATATCTACCACACTTAGGATGGAACTAAGGATAGGTCCAAGAAAAGAACAAATAATCTATTGAAGCATATGCAAAGAGCGAGATAATAATGAAACAAATGACTGCTCATAATTATCATTTAGACTCCATGAAGAAGAAGAAGAAGATAAGAATGATCCTTGGTGTAATAACCATTTCCATAGTAAAGGGACCATAAGCTAGAACATGGATTATGTTAGAGGGCTTGTATAAAAACCCATTTATAATCAAGACCATGGATATAAGGTTCCAAATTGGAGAAACCAAAGAAATATCCATACACTTTAGAATACACCACTATGAAATCAAACATCATATCTACCTACATACTCAAATGGGGATAGGGGTTATTGTAGTAGCTATAGAGGTGGAAGAGGAGGATGTATGAGTAGAATAAGAAGAGATTATAAAACTACTACAAATGTTGTGACCAAGGGAACTTCACAAATGAATAAAAGTAGGACAAGAAGAAAGCATGTGGATTTTATAAAAAAATAGACCATGATATGTTCACATGTGAATGAGAAATACAAATTTTCAATAATACCCCACCAAAATATAAAAGTGATGAGTTATTAGGGCCAAATACACCAAGAGGACTTAAGATAATGTTAAAAGTCCCTAAAAATACATCAAAAGGGATAAGAATATGTGACAAAGAAGGGATAGAACCTCAAAAATATCACAAAGATCATATCTTAAAAGAAGAATAAGCATTGGATAAAGAATACCAAGAGAAAATTTAAAGATTGAGATAGAGAGCCCTGACATAACACAAATAAAAATCCAATGCTATGACAATCAAAAGAAAAGAATCAAGCATCACAAAGATAAGATGAGATATAAAGGGATAAAATGATGA
This sequence comes from Sequoiadendron giganteum, assembly GCA_007115665.2. Taxonomy (NCBI): domain Eukaryota; kingdom Viridiplantae; phylum Streptophyta; class Pinopsida; order Cupressales; family Cupressaceae; genus Sequoiadendron; species Sequoiadendron giganteum. The sequence continues at coordinate 13,203,557 of CM021104.1, read as the reverse complement.
ATAACAAGAAGAAGAATTCTATCCTAACAAATATACATATGCAAAAGTAGTAGAAGAATATAAAAAATATATTATCTAAGAACAATATTCCAAAACTTTCTTCTCAAAAAAGGAATTCAAAACATTAAAATAAATAGTATCTTTTGTGGAAACCCATAATTTAATTGATAAACTAAGGCAATTTATAAAATAATAGAACGAACAAATACCACCACATGTAAAAAACATAAACAAAACAACAAAGTATTGGAAAAATAGGCTAATAATAGTAAATGCACATGTAAACCATAAAGCAATCAAATAAGTGATAATTGATTTAGGTCCAAAAATTAACATGCTCCCAAAGCGGGAATGATAACATCTAGGGAAATTGTAATTACATGAATCACCATATAACATTGGCCTAATAAATGGCTCATCCATAAGAACATTATGAACTTGCAAACTATAAAATTGAATGTTCTAGGGGTTAAATAGATAGTAGAATTTAAAATTATATAAATGAAATAACCTTTTGACACTTGTAATACCCTTCTAGGATTACAATGGTTTGTGAGGTCCAATGGGATTATAGACTCTAGGAAAAAATCATCTCTTATAAATGATGACAAGATAGTACATATACCCTTGAACATATATATAACACATACCTAGAATAAGTGGTTCTAAAAGTGTATGGAAGTACATATATAATTAATTAAATTATATATTTTGAACATGTACTCAATAATTGGTTACTAGATGAAATAGAATTACAACCCCAAAAGATAAGAGGATTAAAAACATTATATCACAAAGAGTATAGAAAAGCCTAGCACACTCTACCAAAAATACTACCACCCCACCACAATAACATCAAACTCTTTTATCCGCCATACTCTATTTACCATCCAAAAATCACAACAATTGAATCACACTTCAGGTGGAATTTCTCACATCAAGTTACCTAATACTTTGGGGTATGAGACCTAAAAACATACCTAGAAAATATGGAGAAAAAATTTTACAGGGAGGATTTAATCTGCACCACCAAAATATTGTGGAATACCCATAAAGATAACATCACTACATGGCAATCCCTAAAAATCTTAATCAAAACAAGATACTTGCGAGAGGAAGGAGAATTTAAAAAAAAATTCTAAATATGATGAAAAAATATCACCACAACATTTGAACATTTGTATAAATACATGGGATGAACAAAGAGAATATCATACAAGGTTTTACATATATGTTTTACTAGAAACTCACACCTATTATGAAAAATTGGTATTAACCAAGAGAAAATAGTTAGGAAGAACTTCAAGATAAACCATGGTGCAAATGAGCTATTCCACCACCCTAGTCCTATTTATAGGCCTCCCGAACCTCCCAAACCCTGTTTTGCAACCCCTTTCATTCTTTTCTTCACTATTTCTTTGTCCTTTATCTATTTTTCTCCATTTTTATTTTGTTGATTATAATTTTTGCTTATCTATCCAATTTTCACCTTCATTTCTTCATTTTGATAACTCTATCAAATAACTTTTTTTAGTGGCCTCTCGAAGGGGAATTATCCCACTATGTTTCCTTCATCATCTCTCCCAACTGATCAAGCATATTCTCTACTCTTTTTTGATAGGATGCTTCTTCTTCTACTCACAATATCAAAGATGGGAAAATATAGACACCCAAAATTCACCACTAGCTCCCAATTCATCATTTTCCCATTAATTAAATTAATAATTATTTCTACAATTCACTACTATCCCATACTCTCATTATTAATTAAATAATTTACTATTAATTAATTACCCCTCCCACAATTCATTTTTCTATTTTTTAATAGAAAAAGTAGGGTTTACCACCATGAATGAACAAGATGATAAACCACTAAATTTTTTCCTTATTAAAACATTCGATTATGAAGGTCAAAATGCCTAAATAACAATTAGAAACTAGTCCTAAATATTATAGCAACTATGAGGGGAGTTTTGAGAGCTTGAAATGATGTGTACCTTGTAGAGAACTTGTTTTTAGGCCACAAAGGACTCGTTCACCTTTAGTGTCGAATGGGTCCCTGTTAGGGTTCCAGAAACCGACTTCTCGGTTTTATTCCTCTCATTCTACACTCCCAAATCGTAGGTTTTAACTAATTCAAGCCCTACTAAGGACTCATTCACCTTTAGTGGCAAATGGGTCCTTTTAGGGTTTCAAAAAACTAACTTTTGGGTTATGTTCCTTGACTCTTAGACTCTCAGATCATAGGTTTTCAGCTCTCAAAAGTCTGAAATAAATTTTGTACCCTTTTTTTTGTGTTCTTGCACTATGAAGGTCAACTTTGCAACTTGAAAACTCTTGTAATTTTTCTCTAAACTTCTTCTCCACTTGATCTTCAACCTGTAAATCTGTAAATACATATTCAAGGGAAGAAAAACTTGTTGTTTGTTAGTGAATAGGGGTTTGCCTAAGTCAAACCCCTTGTAGATAATTAAACCAAATGATGAAATAAGGAAATTGAAGCATGAAACAAGAAACATGTAATTGGTGATACCTTGGATGTTGTCTTGGAATGTAAATATGCAAACTAACATGAAGTGGCCATGAAAAATGTACATCTTGATCTCAAATATGATGTATAACAAAGCTTGCAAGATGGATCTTCAATGCTACATCAACTATCTTAGCTTAACAACATGCATGAATGCACTACATCCTTGACATGATGACATGACTTTCAATTGCTGCAATAAACTCTTGATAATCTACCTTTGAATGTCTTTGAAATGCTCTATAATTCTCTCGTGAGTGTACTCTTGTGTGCTCATGAAGATCTAGGATTACTTAGGATGAAACTATGTGAATTAACCCCTTATTTATACTAAATTTAGAGATTAACCTCGAAATTCAAATAATTCAAGCTGACCTCAAATCTGGGTATTAAAATCATAAAGATCCCACCACAATTAAATTCAAAAAGGGGTTCCTATCAAGGGAGGACCCATTTTCCACTAAAGGCGAATAGGTTGTGGCACAATTTCTACGACCAAGCTTCAAGGAGGTGAAATAGCATCAAAAACCCACCTCAAAAATGCATAGAAAGGGGTGTCTTATGTGGAGAGGAAACCTTGCACTAGTAAAGGTGAATGGATCCTAGCAACACTTTTCAAGACACCAAATTTTCCAAATTAAATGTCATGCAATATCATTATTGGGTGTTAGGATAGATCCTTGAAAAGAAGGATTGAATCTGAATTAAAGGGCCAATTAAACTCTAATTAACCACAATTAATTAATACAACCCTAGATAAGTGTGAAAGTGTACTACAACACTTTACAACACCTAAAATAAGATATACATTAAGTTCATTTTATTAAAAGGGGCCCATTAGATTTAATTAATTGAATAAACCCTAGAAAAGTGTGAAAGTGTGTTACAACACTTTACAACACTCTTGCAAAGGAAAATTTAAGGTACATTTTAATTAAATAAGGACCCTAGAATGATGTGAATGTGTACAACACATTACAACACTATTCAAAGATACAATTAATTCAAATTTATGTCAATTATCCAAATTAAGTGTGAAAAGGGATTACTTTTTTTGACACTACATTTTTCCCCCACTTTAGTGAGAGGATGGTCTCATGTCAAAATCACACTAAAGTCGAAATTCAAGACACTTAAGTATGTAGAAATAAAAAAGATACAGAATCATATCCTATCAAAGGCCAAGAAAAAGAAAAACAAAGGATCAAGCACAACCATTCCAACATAATGTGGAATGGGGTTGTTTGTCCATAACATATGCTTCTCACTCTAGGGTAGTGGAACCTCAGTCTATCCACTAGGTGAGTTGTCCCAAATATGTATATGCTCACTCTGGGGTAGTGGAACCTCAATCTCTCCACTAGGTGAGTTATCCCAATGAGGTGAAAATGAGAGAATCATATTAGCCTCTCATACCATACCACAATTATCCTCCTAACAACTTCGATAAGACACCACAATGTAATGATTTTGTAAATGTTTTTGAATGCCATGCAAAATTTTGTTAAAGGGGATTTTTCTTTTTTCATGTAAAGGAGATTCTTCTTAGGGAGAATTGTGCCTAATGTCTCCAAGATAGGACAAGTCAAGGTGTCAGATCGTCACTCATGGGATGCCTCGTTCACATCATCCCATGATGGTAGATCATATACTTGGATGACATCAAGCCCAATGACACCACCAAGAAGAGGACACATCACAAGAAAAAAAGAAAATCACTCCATGAAATTTTGTTGTAAGATGTCATCAATGTATGCCCCCACTTTAAAGTGGTTGCTACACCATTACTATGATAAATTTCTTTAAAGTAGCCAAATGTTTTGCCTAAGACATGAGATCTTTCCTTGAAAAACCCTATGCCAAGTCATATGTTTCTGAAATAAGATGCATAATGAAACAGGAAGAAAGGGTTTCCCCCAAAATGCAACAAGTAAAGATAACTTAGTACACTACATGTGAGCTAACTTAAGGCATGTCAGTCACATCCCAAGATTTCTCTTATATGTACATGGAAGGCGATCAACTAGCTAAAAGAGACAACAAAAAGTGACATACGAGGACAAGACTACCTAACCCTTTGCACCCACTTAGTGCAAGACAAGGGTGAGCCGAGGATGGAGGATGGGAAACATGATAATCAGTATCAATTAGAGGAACTAGGTGATTCAAAATAAGGAAGAGCACCACAATCCTTAAGATGTTGAATTTGATTACCCAAAGTCTTACATTCATTAGTAGAATGACCATGAATTCTATGATGTGCACAAAATGAATTCTTGTAGCAAAATATCTTTCATGTTTTTGGAGGGAGAGATATCAAGCGATCTTGGAGGAGTCTTGACAAGATACTTTATTGATCAATAGTAGATGTCCTTTTATTTTGTGATAAAGATGTCTCTTGCTCAGTACAGGATGTCATACTTACACAAGGCTCTTTAGATTGTGAGTTTTGTAATCTCCTTTACAGGAGGGTGTAAAATCTAACAAACTCCAAACATTATTGTTTTGCATGATGACATTGATATTAAGCGATGATTTCTCTATTTTTTTTTTAAAGGACAATAATCAAGACCACTAGTGTCTATTATTTTAGGATGCACTAATGTTAAAGTTGGTTTATAAGAATCTTTTGTAAGAGTGTTGATATTAAGTGAAGGATTTTTCATTTCTATCAAAGGACAATAACCAATACCACGAGTTGTTTCTTGTGTGCTAGACTATATAGGGACACAAATACCTTGTTCTCTAGCACCATATCCTTTTCCATTGTAACCAAGTTGCTTCATAAGTTCATAAACTCTTCCATAAAAAAAAATCATTTCTTTAGGATTCAGTGGTTGTTCATAATCAACTTCATCAAAGTTTGTTGTGTAATTTGTTTGATCTTCTAAAGTAGTTGAATTGGATGCTTTCAAATTTTGTGTTGAATTTTGTGTCGACATTACCGCTTTGTCTTTTCCTTTTTCAGTCTCTTTGTTTATGATCTTGTATTCTCCCATGAAATTTGGTGTGAAATCTAAGAAACCCCAATCATCTTCTAATTGTAGAGGTTGTCAAAACCAACTTCAGAGTCCAAGAACACCTGCATGCAAAGAGATACTTGTCACAGGGAAGAGAATGGAGAAAAAATAAAGAGAGGGTTTGAAGCTTTGTAATATGAGAGATTTATTCACAGAAAAATAGAATGAATAAATATGCAATGGAGCAATCCTTAAGAAAGGAGATCATGCAAACCTAAAAGAAACCCTAATAGGTAGACATTTAATAATTAATATAATTATTAAATGTCACAATATGCAAACTAAAGTGAAGTATTAAGAGAGGAATAAAGGTAACTTAATTAACATAGTTAAGTTAAAAAAATTACCCTAACACCCCCCTTAAGATGAGCAAGAGTGCAACTAAAAACATGTGAAAGAAAGCAAAGGTAACTATAATATATGAAAGAAAACAAGGGTCCTGACAACTAGGCCTGATCAGGTACCCGAATACAACCAAATCTTTGTCAAGCGGAGTAAAAGAGAAAACCATGTGGGAAAAAATCTTCTCCAAAAAGAGGTGGAAAAAGCATGCTAAAAAAAAACATGAAGGAAGGCCTGACTAAGACCCCCCAAGGGAAAATTCCTTCACCCTGAGCATGGAGCGCAACTAAAGATAGCGCAATGATGCCAAAGGTTTAGTGAAGATGTCTGCAACCTGCTCCTCTGTAGACATGTACTCCAAGATGAGAGAACCATCCTGAATCAACTGTCTAATGAAGTGCATGTGGATCTCAATGTGCTTAGTCCGTTGATGCTCCACTGGATTGTGGGAAATGTGAATAGCACTCTAATTGTCACACCAAAGAGTAGTGGGACTATCAGGAGGAAAACCAAACTCAGTCATCAAATATCGAAGCCATTAACTCTCCTGACTAGCTATCACAGTTGCTCGGTACTCAGCCTCCGTAGATGATAATGCAGTAGAAGACTGCTTCTTGCAAGACCGTGTGATAGGACCAGAACCGAGACAAAAAATAAAGCAAAAGTAGACTTTCGATCATTGATATCACTAGCCCAATCTAAGTTAGTGAATCCAACAATGTGAGGAGCTCCTGATGTACAGTGAATGCCATAAAAAGTGGTGTCTTGAATGTACCTCAAGATAAGTTTGGCAACTTTCCAATGAATCTCATGAGGATCATGTGACAATTGAGAGACAAGTCCAACCGCAAAGGAAAGATCAGGACATGAGTGTGTCAGATACAACAAACTACCAACCAACTGCCTATATTAAGTGGGGTCTACTGAAGGAGTAGTGCAAGTGGTAGACAAAACAACACCTGACTGAAATGGTGTGGGAGCATGCTTGCAATCAAGCATGCCAAATCACTAGAGCATATCAAAAGCATACTACTGTTGAAGTATGGAAATCCCATCCGAAGACTGAATAACCTGTAGGCTCAAAAAATAGTGCAGAAGACCAAGATCTGTCATCTCAAACTACTCCATCAAAGCTCATTGAACACTCTAAATCATGGAGGATGAGCTACCTGTAATAATGAGATCATCAACATATACCAAAATTATCAAAAGATCACCCTCATGATGTTGAATTTACACTATGTGATCAGAATGACAACGTGTGAAGTGAGAAGCAAGAAAAAATGAGTCCATCTTCTCATACCAAGCCCAAGTGGCTTGTTTGAGACCATACAATGACCGTCAAATTTTACAAACCAAAGAAGATTCCTACACAAAACCATGAGGCTGCTCCATATAGAACTCCTCATGTAGGTCCCCATGCAAGAAGGTGCTCTTCACATCCATCTGAAACATTGTCCATCCCTGAGAAGTTGCAAGGGAGAGTACAAGGCTAATAGAGTTCATCTTGGCGACAAGAGAAAAGGTCTCAGAGTAATCAATACCCTCCACCTAACAAAACCCCTTTGCAACAAGACGTGCCTTTTACTTATCAATTGAACCATCTGCAACATACTTGGTACGGTACACCCACTTGCACCAAATTTCTCCCTTTCAGAAGATAATAAAGATCCCAAGTGTGATTCTTCATCAAAGAAGAATACTCCTCATCCATGGCCCTATCCCACTCAAGGTGACCTGATGCCTTTGAAAACTTTTGAAGATCATTCGAAATGACATGACTCAAAAGACTAGTACCAGTTGTTTGAGCATGAGTGCGGCGAGTATCTGAAGGATCACCTGCCAAAGGTTTAACTACCTCAACAGTAACACGGGCCCACTTGGGAAAATTTTGAGTATTTAGTGGTGGTGGAGATGGTGGTTCATCATCTCTATCATCCTTAGAAGATATCTAATCCTCAAGAGGTGGAGAGGAAGTAGTAGGCAATGAGGGAGAGTCTGGTGATGGAGGATCCATCTGAGGATAGCGCTCATCAAACTGGACATCTCACTGAAACAAGACCTCTCTAGAATCAAGATCAAACAAGCTATATGCCTTAACATCCTCACAGTAGCCAACAAATATGAGTGATCGTCTCTTCCTCTCCATGGATTTCCTTTGAGCATCCAAAATAAATTCCCAAGCCTCACTACCGAAAAATCAAAATGTAGAAACATTAGGCTTGACATGAGTCCAAGCCTCTTCAGGAGTCATGTGTCGCAATGCCTTATGAGGCATCTGATTCTGAATGCAATTGGCACAATTGACTACCTCAAGCCAAAAGGAAGCATCCATAGCTTAAGACTGTATCATACAATTGGCCATCTCTCGTAAAGTTATGTTCTTTCTCTTAGCAACACCGTTTTGCTGAGGGGTGTATGGAACTGTAAACTGATGTTGTAAACCATGCTCAGTGCAAAAATCTCTGAAATCCTGATTAACATATTCCCCCCCATTATTGGTGCATATCCTCCTGATAGAAATTCTAGACTTCTTCTCCACAAATGTCTTAAAGATCCGAAATTAATCAAAGACATCAGACTTGTACTTCAAAAAATACACCCATGTACGCCTGGAGAAGTCATCTATAAATGTGAGCACATATCTAGCACCAAAAAAAGGAGTGGAAAAGGACATAAGATCGTTGTGAACCAACTCCAGAGGTGCCTTAGCATGTGAGGCTCTACCCGTAGGAAAAGGATCTCAGTGATGCTTGCCAAGAGAACATCCTCGACAAACACCATTAGTACAGGATATATGTGGAAGCCCAATAACAAGTGCCTTTGTACTCATCTGTTGAAGAAATCTGTAATTGACATGGCCAAAACGCTCATGCCAAAGCTTACTCACTATGTCTGCATGAGCTATAAGAGAGAAGGTTGACCTATCTGAACTCTCAAAGCCATCAAACCTATATAAGCGAGTCTTAGGATCCACACTTTGAGTAGTAACAACCAAATCAGGATCATGGAGATCTTGAATAACCACATCATGCGGTGAGAACTCTACTATTTTACCAGTGTCAAAATGACAAATTTGATAAACGAAAAGGAGGTTTGTAGAAATGGCAGGAACCAAAAGAACATCCTATAGACAACCACCATCCAAGGAAACAGTACGAGAACCTATAACTGAAAGTTGTGCTGAGTCACCAACTGCAATCTGTGAAGTATCACTATGGGCAAGGGTGGTGACTATCTCCTGTGAGTGAGTCATATGGTGCAAAGCACCAGAATCAACAATCCAAGTGGATCCTAAAGGTACATCTTGTGCAGAAAGAGCATGTCCTTTCCCTGTAGAAGAGGAAGGAGGAGGAGGTGAGGTGATATGATGTTGCTGCATGGCTTCCTCTAAAGCCTCTAATCATTTCCAACACCTGGAAACTGGATGTCCTTCCTTCCCACAAAAATTGCAAGGATCACCTTAATACTTCTTAGTCTTGGAGGAAGACTCACTAGACTTCGAAGATTTTCCTTGTTTCGGATTGTACTTTGGTTATGAATCTGACTTTGGAGGTGGCTTGGAGGAAGTGTCACTGCCAACTGAATCTGTCTTGGGCTTTTGTTTCTGCTTCTTCTTTCCTTTTGATGTCTGAGCAACCAATGCATGGTTCTTTGATCTTGTGAAAGAATCCAACTGTGTGAGCTTGGCTTGCTCTCGAGTCAACCAATCACATAACACCTCAAAGGTAGGTATGGTAAATCGAGTGCCCAAATCATCCATAGTGGAATGGAAGGTAGAGGAGAATATCTAAAATTTCCCACAAAGCTTTGACAAAATCAGGTAAATACACTCTATATCAGTCTTAACCTTACCACAACCTTGTAGAATAGATCTTTGTTGTTTGAATTTCATCAGAAAGTCCTCAATGGAGGGAAAATAATTAGGTACAAGTGAAGTCAACTCTGCCTCAATTTGTAGTGCACATAACTGATTGATGGTACCAAATAAATCATTGAACTTGGTCCACATTTCAAGAGGACTGTTACACCCATCAAGATGAAACAACAAGTTGTCTGAAACATGTAAGGAAATCAAACCCATAGTCGCATCCATCTTATTTCTATGTTGCATAACCTCAAATGGCCATGTCAAAACTAGTTGAACTACATCTAAACAGGACCAGAACCCCTTGGATGTGAGAACACATGTCATGAATGCCTTCCATGCATGGTAGTTATGAGGTGTGAGAAGTTCAAAAAAAGAAGAGTTTTTGGCCATGTTTGGAGAGGTTTAATGAATGTTTAATGTGAAGAGTTTCTAGTTTTCTAAAGTAAATGACATAAAGCAAGAAAAAAACTCCCCCCACAATGCAAGAAACCAAACCCCAGTAGTGATTTTTCAGCGAAAAAATAGGAAAAAGCAAAAAAAGCTTCAGACTAAATCTTATGTGTCTGGTAATTTTTCTAGATAAAATAACAGAATATCTGAATAGAGCATGAGAAGAGCTTTCTAACGCCTATTCATTTTTGAAAAATAGAGCAAAAATGACCAAGTTATGCCCCCCTCGAGTGCAAAACAATCATCTAACTTTGACTACGAGAAAAGGCAACCAAACTGCAAAATTTTGGAAAAATTTCTGCACCATCACGACTAGCTTGGAGTCCACTTTCCAACACCTATTTTCATTCGAAAATCCGAGCTACAATGAGCAAGATACACCCATTTTACTGAAGGTTGCTCAAAAAGGCAAAAACAAGGTCTTCACACAGCACTCAAGGGCTAAAAAATCTTCGGCCCCTAGTCACATGGCCGACCAGGGGGCTATCAGACTAGGGTTGGGGCGAAGCCCTCAATTCCCCACAGGATTGGTGTTGGCGCTGAGAGTGGTCGACGAGCTGAGTGAAGCACCTGGTCCTTTATATGATCGGGGCTTTGCCTTCAAAGCCCGCAGGGGTTGGCGCTCAGGGCGATGATGGTGGTTAGAGAGGCGTCACTTCCCAAGCGGCGAATGGGTGGAGATGGGGAGGCCACTGGGTGGAAAGAGGGTGGCGCAACCCTTCTGAATGGGCAACACCTATTTTTTTATTTTATTTTTAAATTTTGCCCTCGAAATTTGTGCCTTGACGTTGTATGGCCATGGGGCCATTTTTTTTTTGCCTCTAGTCAACTATGGCCAAATTGGACAAGTTTTATATGAAAATAGGGGTTTTTAGGTGCTGTGAATCCAACAGAAAGGTCTGTTTGGGCTCAAAGTGAACCCAAAGAATGAAGTATGCCGGATCCACAAAATATCACACTGAAAACTTGTGAAGGCCTGATCAAACACTCATAGCTTCAAATTCTTCAAACAAGAACATGCATGCAGTAGGTCCATGCTTTGATACCATGTAGAAGTTGTCAAAACCAACTTCAGAGTCCAAGAACACCAGCATGCAAAGAGATACCTATCACAGGAAGAGAATGGAGAAAAATGCAAGAGAGGGTTTGAAGCTCTGTAATATGAGAGATGTATTCACAAAACAATAGAATGAATAAATATACAATGGATCAATCCTTAAAAAAGGAGATCATGCAAACCTAAAAGAAACCCTAATAGGTAGACATTTAATAATTAATATAATTATTAAATGTCACAATATGCAAACTAAAGTGAAATCTTAAGAGAGGAATAAAGGTAACTTAATTAACATAATTAAGTTAAAACCGTTACTCTAACACTAATAGCTTAGTGACTTCATCAATTTTCTTCGCTTGTTCTTATTCCTTTGTGATTTTTTCTTTTTCTTCTTGATGCAATACTTCCAAAGGATCAAACCCTTCTTTCTTAGAAATCAAACAACTTTCAGGTTGAGGATCGGCCTTAAGTGTGTAAACTTTTTTTTTATAGGCATACTTCATGACACGATGCAAAGTGGAAGGTACACCATTCATTTCATGAATCCAAGGTCTTCCTAAAAGGAGATTGTAAGAAAGATCATCAGGCAGTGGGCCAGAGTTTGTAATGTTACTTCCACAATGCTAATAAGTAATGTGATGACCTCGAGCGGTTTTTTTCCTATGTTGTCAAATCCATGAATAGATAAAGAATCAAGTTTAATATCATTTTTACTCATGCCAATATTTTCCAAAAGGCTCACACTAAACACATTTAGATCCAAACCATTGTCAACAAGGGTTTGTTTTATCACAATTTCATCAATGTGGATTATTATGTTGAAAGCTTCATATTTCTTTTGAATTTATAAGGGGGGTAACTCACGTTGGTGAAAAACTATGTCCAACTTCATTTCATTTATTCCTTGAGCTAGCACTGCTACATCGTTTGAACTAGTGTTAGAAAGAATCATAACTTGTTGTGAGGCCTCTTGGAGTATGCTATGATAACTAGGTGATACTTGAAGCAGTTCCCATACATAAATCTTAACAGGAGTACTCTTAAGGTTTTCGACAAGATTACATTCCTTTCCATTGTTTGTCATCAAATGAGGAGCATTAAGCAAGATAGGATTAGGCAATGGCAATGAAACATGAGCTATTTATTGTTGCTTATTGTTCCTTGTGTTATATCTATGAGCAACAGTATTGAAACTCGGTTGCTACAAAACATTTTCATTATCAAGTTGCCTTTTAGGTGGTTCTAAGATAAGCATAGGTTTGTTTTGAACTTGTGGTTTTTGTGAGGGTGGATAAACTATAAGTTTGGGCTCAGGAGGTTACTTCAAGGGGTATCTAATGTGCATAACCTCAAAAGACTTATCCTTATTTTCATGATCTCTTAGTGAAGGGGAATCTAATGTCACTTCATCATCTTCATCTAATTAGGAAGCCTCATTACTATTATTTGCAAGACATGTGTCAATGATATTATTTTCTTCCACCATGATATCTTCCCTAGTAGGAGAGTTGTTAGGAGAGCTATAAACTAGATGTTCATGACATTCAATGTTTGGTTCTTCTAGAATAACTATCCACCATTGAATTCTCTTTCACTAAAGCATTCTCATGAGTGTGAGGGATGGAATTTTTCTTAGCATGCTTAGAAAGGTAGGATACTAACATTCTTTGACCAAAAATGAAAATTACTTCTAGCCATCTTATGTAATGCTTCACAAATATAAACAATGTATATCCAAAGATGAAAAGTACTCTTATCCAATGCATGCAGAACTTAAAAAATGTGAACAAAGTGTTTCCAAAAATGAAAAGTACTTTTATCAAACTTATGCAAAGCTTTATGAATGAAAACATTGTGCGTGCAAAAGTGAAAAGTAATTTTATCCATATTATGCAAAGTTTTAGAAATGTAAACATTTTCAGATTTGATGATTTTTCGCTATTGAAATTATTTCAAAAATGACTACCCTAAATTGATGTTTTTGACCTAGATGCATAAAGGAGAAGTTACTGAAACTTTCCAGACTGATACTATAGGTTACCATAAAGCATAGGAGGTAGAGAAACAAGGTTTTTAATGTTGTAAAAGGCAGACGTTTTAGGCCTGATCAGGGACTCATTCACCTTTACTGGCAAATGGGTCCTGGATAGGGATTTTTGGAATATTTTTGTTGATTTCTGAGTGATTTCTAATGAGTTTCATATGCTAGGAAGTTCAAGTAAGGGCTGATCAGGGACTCATTCACCAATAGGGGCGAATGGGTCCCAGGTTAGGGTTTTACAAAGGTGAAAAACACAATTTTAAAGTTGTTTTATATATTTTTTGTGCCCAGTTTCAAATTGTAATTTTGATGACAAAATTTCTAGAATTCGATAAAGGGAAAATGATGACCTATATAACACCTTTTGAAATGAAATTTTGTTTTTATTTTCAAATGCAAATGTATGAGATATAAATGATATGCAAAATGACTGATTTATTTTTGTATTTTTCAGATTTAGAGAAATACAAAATAATGCAATTCTAAACCCTAAATGAGATGCAAGTTTGAATGCAAAGTAATAAACCCTAAATGAGATCTAATTCAATGCAAATGAGATGCAAATGAATGCAAAATCTAACCTAGGATGCCATAAAAGACTTCAAAATCAGAAAATTGCAATATTCAATGAGTCAAGTTCACCAAAATGTTTGATAGAAAAACTCGGGTTTACCACCATGAATGAACAAGATGATAAACCACTAAATCTTTTCCTTATTAAAACATTCAATTATGAAGGTCAAAATGCCTAAATAACAATCAAAAACTAATCCTAATTATTATAGCAACTATTAGGGGACTTTTGAGAGCTTGAAATGATGTGTACCTTGTAGAAAAATTGTTTTTAGGCCACAAAGGACTCATTCACCTTAAGTGGTGAATGGGTCCTTGTTAGGGTTCCAGAAATCGACTTTTGGGTTTTATTCCTCTCGGTCTGCACTCCCAGATCCTAGGTTTTCACTGCTTCAATCCCTACTGAGGACTCATTCACCTTTAGTGACGAATGGGTCCTTTTAGGGTTTTGAAAAATTGACTTCTAGGTTCTATTCCTTGATTCTTGCACTCTCAAATCTGAGGTTTTTAGCTCTTGAAAGTCTAGAATAAATTTTGTAGCCTTGTTTTTGTGTTCTTGCACTATGAAGGTTAACTTTGTAACTTGAAAACTCTTGTAATTTTTCTCTAAACTTCTTCTCCACTTGATTTTCAACATGTAAATCTGCAAATACACATTCAAGGGAAGAAAAACTTGTTTGCTAGTGAATAGGGGTTTGCCTAAGTCAAACCCCTTGTAGGTAATTAAACCAAATGATGAAATAAGTAAATTGAAGCATGAAACATGAAACATGTAATTGATGATACCTTGGATGTTGTCTTGGAATGTAAATCTACAAATTAACATGAAGTGGCCATGACAAATGTAGATCTTGATCTCAAATAGGATGTATAACAATTCTTGCAAGATGGATCTTCAATGCTACATCAACTATCTTAGCTCAACAACATGCATGAATGCACTACACCCTTGACATGATGACATGAGTTTGAATTGCTGCAATAAACTCTTGATAATCTACCCTTGAATGTCTTTGAAATGCTCTATAATTCTCTTGTGAATGTACACTTGAGTGCACATGAACATCTAGGATTACTTAGGATGAAACTATGTGAATTAATCCCTTATTATAATAAATTTAGAGATTAACCTCCAAATTCAAATAGTTCAAGTTGACCTTAGATCTGGGTATTAATCTCATAAGGTTCCTATCACAAATAAATTCAAAAAGGGGGGTCTTGTCAAGGGAGGAACCATTCTCCACTAAAGGTGAATGGGTCCTGGCACAATTTATTGGACCAAGCTTCGGGGAGGTGAAATAACATCAAAAAATGACCTCAAAAATGCATAGAAAGGGGTGTCCTATGTGGAGAGGACACCTTGCACTAGTAAAGGTGAATGGGTCCCAACAGCACTTTTCAGGACACCAAATTTCCCACATTAAATGTCATGCAATATCATTATTGGGTGTTGAGATAGATCCTTGAAAATAGGGCTTGAATTTGAATTAAAGGGCCAATTAAACTCTAATTAACCACAATTAATTAATACAACCCTAGATAAGTGTGAAATTGTACTAGAACACTTTACAACACCTAAAATAAGGTATACATTAAGTTCATTTTATTAAAAGGGGCCCATTAGGCTTAATTAATTGAATAAACCCTAGGAAAGTGTGAAAGTGTGTTACAACACTCTTGCAAAGGACAATTTAAGGTACATTTTAATTAAATAAGGACCCTAGAATGATGTGAATGTGTACAACACATTACAACACTATTCCAAGATACAATTAATTCAAATTTATGTCAATTATCCAAATTAAGTGTGAAAAAGGAAATTACTTTTTTCGACACTACACTTCCTCCTAAGGTTAAGTAAGTCAATAAACTTAGTCCTTAATTCCTTCAACTTGATTAATTAATTAATTAATGAAATATAAAATTAATTCCCCATTAATTTTTTTCTAATTTATTATTCCAACTCACCCCACTCTTCTAACTTTCAATCCTAGCTATCTAATATCCTCACATCAATCAAAATCTAAAATTTCCATCATTTGACATGTGTTCCCACCCCCTCATTCTCCTACACATGTGAGAATTCCTAATCACCCCACTCCTTTCTCACATGTGTGAGAATGCAAACTATTAAGCTTAAAACCCTCTAAAGCCTTGACCTCATCTTTGTCCTATTAGTCTAAACCCACCATCTTTATCACACATGCAAGCATGCTCTTGACATATGCGTATCCTTCATATCTCTTACACATATTTTTCACACATATGTGATAATGTCTTCCCTTACACCTCATGGGACACATGTCTTCTTCAATCTATGTATCTACAATCCTCAAATCTTTGGCCACCATCAACTTTACAACTGGGCCTTTGATTTTCCTCATATAAAACATATAAATTGAGGCTTCTCTCTTCCATTTCAATAAGTTGCTTTTATGTTAAAATTTGATTATATTTTCATCACCAAAACTTGAGCTATTGTTATGCCGGTGCAATTGAGATAAATTCACATCTACATAGTTACATCCATTACACAATTTGAGCACATCAAGCGGTGTTTATAGGGTGAACTTCACTTCAACTCAATCAAAGGACCAAGATAAAAAGGAAAAATATTATTTTCTATTGAATTTTTTTTGTTTGATCATCTTGTTTATTTTCCTTGTCTTTAGATACTATAGCTACTTCAAAAGGAAATTTCAAGAGTATCAATAAGAAATCATAATGGGTAGAGGATAAAATCAAGAGCAATTTTTTTACAAAAAAGGTAACAAAGAGAAATAATAGTCCATTGCAATAGTTGGTAGTGAATAAGAAGG
Source organism: Sequoiadendron giganteum (assembly GCA_007115665.2). Taxonomy (NCBI): domain Eukaryota; kingdom Viridiplantae; phylum Streptophyta; class Pinopsida; order Cupressales; family Cupressaceae; genus Sequoiadendron; species Sequoiadendron giganteum. Next base: position 13,186,854 of record CM021104.1, on the reverse strand, counting down.
AGATGCTACTAGCTCATGAACATGAAGATTAGAACCTAGAGTAGAGTTGATTGATGAAGCACAATTTGTTAAACCCATATCACTATAAGAACTGTGTAGGCAATGGGAAGGAAAAAATAGATGCCCTCCTTACAATCAAGTTGTACCTTACATAATTGATGCAAATTAATTGATCCTCACAAAAGAAAATGGACCTATCTTATAAGGAGGTCACCATACATGGGAAAGAAGAGTACCTACATAATGAGGTGGATAGTTGTAATATCTTCCATAGGTAAAAGCACAAACCTGTGTCACACTTCCAACCAACTAAATAGTTTTGAGTGATATAGTGCTTGAAACTATGTGGCCTATATGTGGCACATAAAGTTTCAGACAAAACCTTTTCACCAGAAACTATAAAATAATTTTTTTCCTTTTGTCGATTTAAAATCCGACTAAATTTCCATGTAAGTTTTTGACTGATCGAAACCCTTTCCCCCAAAACTGTCTATGTGGCATCCTTGTTGGCAACCACTTCATCATTTTTAGAAAATTCTAAAAAATTCCACTTAAACATGATATTTTTTCAATCAAAATGATTTTTTTCAAAAAACTAAAATACCCTTTTGTAGAGCTTGAAGTCAAGAATATATATATATATATATTGATATTTTTATTAGTTTTAATATGTTTTGTTAAATAATGCAAGTAGGTTGTTAAAATAAAAAATGAGCCTGATTAGAAATTAAAAAATATACTAAAACATATTAAAAAAAATAAAAAATATATGGTGCACTAGAGGAGAGATTCCTCTCCAAAAGGGTGTAATTTTTTTTTGAAGATGATAAAAAAAATTAGACAATATTTGACGTCAAATGAACACTATCAAATTCTGGTACATTTGACTTTTTTAACACATTATTACGAGGAAAATATACATCAATTTTTTATTTATTTTTTCCATGCATTAGATATTGAAGTTATCTATTTCGAAAAAAATTCAGGGAAAATATTTTTTTCTATTTTTTATTGATGTCAACTCAACATCGCTTTTTGGACTGAAATTTTCAACAACTCAAAATCTACTCTTAAATTTATTAAAAAAATATCAAAACAGTCTTTTTAAATTTTTAAAAATTACAAGAATAAATTTCATCAAAAGTTCTACATTTCATTAGTTTACATCATTTTTAAATTCAAAACATAAAGACCATTTTTATGCAGTCGAAGAGAATTTTCTATTTGTGTTGGTTGATTCCTTTACAAAGTGTGACACAGGTTTGTACTTTTACCCACATGAAGCTCCATTTGTTGATGATAGTCTAAATTTTATTTGGGAAGTTCATAACAAAGAATAGACCATTGTTGATTTCTTTCTTTTCCTTCCTCCAATTGAGAATACAAAATATGAATAAGTTATTTGGAGCAAAGAGTCAGTAGATGCATATGTGCAAGTCAAGGAAACTCTTCAAGATGTACCAATGTTGGTAAGTTCAAATTTTAGCTCTTTTATCTTTTTCCCTTGACACATCATATAATATTTCTATAGTGCTCCAAAATGATGAAGGTGGATAGGAAAACCTTATTACATTAATTAGTAGGTCTTCACATGATGATAAATGGAGGTGTGCATCATGGGAAGACAAGATGCTACCCATGGAAGATATTGGTGCACATGTGGGTGTAATAGAATTTAATGAGGTAGATTTAAAATATGCATACACCTTTTTCCACCTCATGAATGGTCTAGGGCACATAAGTGATATTTTTTTCCTATAAAACATAGAATTCCCCCTAGATGGAATGATAGTTAGCATGAAGCACTTGAGTTGCAACTCTAGAGATAAGTGTTTATGTTAGAGAAAAAATAGAACGGGATACTACTCAAAGGCTCATAATGGAGAAGAATACGACATGTGGCATGGGCATATGCAATTGTTAACCAATAAAACCCCAAATTAAATTATGAACCAATACATTATTGGGTCTAAATCCCATAAGAACGCAAATTTAACCAAAACTAGGTAAACAAGGTTTAAAAATGCAAAGAAGTGTGAAAGGTTGACACATGGCATACTCAGGTCACCTTCGAAGAATCTTGGAATTTGAAATATTTTAACTCCCTTAGATGAATGAACTGCCTTGAAAACCAAATACAAAATTCGGTACCAAACCAATTTTAGGTCCACGTGCCCATCAAAGCAAGCAAAATCCAAAAAAGGCCAACCTTAGTACAAAAATATCTAAACCAACAAGATATGGTTTCTAGTGAAACCTAGCTTTGAATCCACTAAACTAGATAGTTGTTGGAAGAAAGGAGACCCTTGAGATAACAACGCCTAGCAATATCCAACACCATCAAGGAATATGACAAGGCTCCCAATATTAAATACTTGACAATTCATATTATCTTAAAGAAACATTTTCAAGGCCAAGATCAACTAAGGCATGGAAGGAACCCATGTCAAACCATCATAACTAATTTTTAAACATTCAACTAGGGGCAAATGAAGTAAAGAGCTGAAGACATTATTCCCACCCAACTATAACTAGAAGCCATGATTAAATTAGGAAAAGAATAATTAGAACCGAGGTACCAAATGATATTTAACTTAAAATAAAGTCTTTGAAGAAATGACTAAATAAATAACCTGAATTGAGATATTTTTCAAGACATGAAACATATGTGCAAACAATCACAAGACCAGTTATCTAAATACAAATGGTTACTAAGATTAAATCTAGAAAATAAAACAATACAAAAAATAGATTTAAAATAATTTCTATCTCAAATTTTGATTTTCTTTCAAGAGAGGTAAACTTCTTTGTGGATTTTATCTACATAATGTGTCACTAACATCCACATCAACACCTAGCTTTGCATCCACTAAACTAGATAGTTGTTGGAAGAAAGGAGACCCTTGAGATAACAACACCTAGCGATATACAACACCAAGGAATATGACAAGGCTCCTACTATTTAAATAGTTGGCAACTTCATATTATCTTAAAGAAATATTTTCAAGGCCAAATTCAACTAAGGCATGGAAGGAACCCATGCCAACCCATCATAAATAAATTTTAAACATTTAACTAGGTGCAAATGAAGTAAAGAGCCAAAGAGATTCTTCCCACCCAACTTTTGAACATTTAACTAGGTGCAAATGAAGTAAAGAGCCGAAGAGATTCTTCCCACCCAACCATAACTAGGAGCCATGACTAAATTAGGTAAAGAATAATTAGGACCGAGGCACCAAATGATATTTAACTTAAATAAAATCTTTAGAGAAAGGATCGAATAAATAACCTAAATTGAAATATTTTCAAGACATGAAACACATGTGAAAACAATCACAAGACCGGTTATCTAACTACAAATGATCATTAAGATTAAATCTAGAAAGTGCAAAATAATAAAAAAATATTGATAATTTCTTCAAAAAGAACAAAATCCATTGAAAAAGATGCCCTAAAACAAAAACAAAAAACTAGGGATCAAAATAAACAAAGCAAGGTAATAAAACAACCCAACAAAGAGAATTGATTTGCAATCTAATAAAAGTCATCTTTTATTATTATTAAAAGTTATATATATCTACTAAGAAAACTTAGAAAGATATATTCCACTTCAAAAGTCGAAATCAATGTGGGGTTGTAAATTTGTGCCCCTATGCTAAAAATAAAAATAATTGATAAGTAGGAGGTTTCTTCCACAGCGTGTCAAATTATGATATTGCTATCAGGATTCAGCCGTGTAGTTTTTGAGTCAAACTCATTGACCCATGATTATCCTTGGGGGAAACTCTGTGGTTAAGTGCGCTTGAGCTGTAGCAATACTGGGATGGGTGACCTCCCAAGACGGACCAATGCTTCACCTCTGTGAGCATCACCTAGATGCAATGAGTGCTAAGTGGACCATTCTTATCATGAGAGATGGGTTCTTGTGAACCACTACTCATGAATCATGGGTCAATGAGTTTGACTTGAAAACTATACGGTTGAATCCTGATAGCAATATCATAATAAAAATAATGTTGAGTGAAGAAAGCTCTAATTAGATTTGGAAACAAAAAGAATACATTTAAGTTGCATGTGTTTATCGCAGCCGGTAAAAAGGAATATAATAGTTCAAGGTTGGTAAGACGTGAAGAGAATTATGGTGTAACAATCTAATAGAAAAATAGAACAATCTATTTGTTTTTGAATATCCCCACTATACAGGTCATGTGCATAATGTGGGGCGTCCACCAATTTACATGTGGTAGTTGTTAAATGAAAGTAATTGCTCTGCTTCTTCTTTATAGGCCACAGTGAAAACCATTGAAGCATGTGACATTGACTGTGACTTCTCAGACTCCCATTTACCACCACAACTAACGTGGCCATGGTGGAATCAACTGAGCAGAAAGTCCAGGTGGAGTTTGGGCAAATTAGTGAGACTTTTAATGCTTTTTTACTGTCATGGTGGACCTAAAATCATACTTTGGCATGGAGTTTGGGCAAATCAGTGAGACTTATAATGCTTTTTTACTGTCATGGTGGACCTAAAATCATACTTTGGCATGGAGTTTGGGCAAATCAGTGAGACTTATAATGCTTTTTTACTGTCATGGTGGACCTGAAATCATATTTCGGCAAGATTATGTGGGCAGAGGTAAATTGAATGAGACCCATTTGGGTGGGGAACCATTTTCTCAATAAACAAAGCATTCACACACAGAATGATGAGCATGTGGCAATGCATTAGTTTAGCGATGTTGAAGGGCAGGAGAAAAAATACCTAAAATCATATTTTGGCAAGATTATGTGGACAGCGGTAAATTGAAGGAGACCCATTTGAGTGGGGAACCATTTCTTCGATAAACAAAGCATTCACCCACAGAATGATGAGCATGTGGGAATGCATTAGTTTGGTGATGTTGAAGGGCAGGAGAAAAAGTACACAGGAGCTGTGATGGGTACTTCCAGAGAATTCCAGTGGAGACAAATAAAGAGGTGTCAACATTGCCCATAACTAACCAATGATGCCAAACTACACTGAATTTGAGGAGAAGGCAAGTCATATCCTAATAGGACAAAGCCTAATATGCCTAACATTGCACTGGCTTTATTGTTAGCCTTTCTTTTCTCCCCCCATTTTCTCATTGTCTTGCATAGATGATGTTAGATTCCAATGTTTATCTGGAAACCCATTTAACTTAGTGTGAAAGTGGGTAGGGCACTAGGAAGAAAACTGACGTAGAAAGGCCTCAAAAGGGTGCCTAACTTTGCCCAACACATTAAAAAAAAAGTGACCTATATTGGTTATGGCAGGTGTGTATATATTATTGATCCATAAAGTTTTAAGCTCATTGTGGGTGGCCGTTGTTTCACTTTGACTGCATTGGATAATTCATATTGTAATTACTGTAACAACCAACATCATATATTCATTACATATGTATCCATTCATTTATGATATAACTGCAAAGTCAGGCCTTTATTGAAGGCACCAGGGGGTCACATTCATTCATGGCTGGAGAGTAGAATTGCTGGGGATAAAGCGCCCCATTTCATTCATTGGCCCTTCTTCATTGTCACAGGACTCCTGTGCTATCTTAGACAGTCTTTTCATGGTGGTTATTATGATCTTTCAGCTTTTAAGACTAGATCATCATCAAGTACTGGGTAGGCTTACTTCTGCTTCTTTATTTTGTTGCTTTTCAGAATGAAGATTTTTTCAAGAAAGCATTTCTTTTAATTCTTTTGTTCATGTTTATTTTCCCATCTTCATGAATCCTTCCAAATAATTATCTTTTTTGTATATGGATGGATGGATATGTTTTTTCATAAGAATCAAGGCTTTTACTGGTATTTTTTTTGTTCCATATTCATCTATTAGGTAAAAGCTGTGTTTTTGGATTCAAAGTTTTGCAGAAATATATTTCCGCTGAGATTGTACTGTGTCTAATTCTAAGCTACTTCGCTTATCACTTCCATGAAACTATTTCATAAATTCCTCTGGATGACTGTTGATTTTTTTCACAGATATTATTTTTCATGTACTTATATTATTTTTCACACATTTATGTGCTGGACAGAAATATATGTTCTTTCTTTTTTATTTAATGCTTCTGTAGGATTTCATTTCCATAAATTCTCTAGATATTTTTTTATTTATAGTTGACTGTTAGGCTGAGCCATCCCAGTAAATCATGAGGAAACTATTTTTCTTTTTTTTCAGAACTGCGATTTTTCAATAGAGACATTTTCATGTTTAGATATCTATATTCAAAAGTTTGTTTGCGAAATCAATTGCGTATGTTTTAAAATCAACATTTTGATCTTATTCAGTGATCCATCATTAAGAAAAGGAGAGTGATTGATCCATCATCAGAAAGAAGAGAGTGATCCAAAACGTCATTTCGAAAACATACATAGTTGATTCCAAAAGCAATCTTTTCTGAAAATCTCATACCAACTATCCATATATAATTTTTCTAATCCACATTGATGTTTTTTGAATTCAAGATTTCCATATAAATACATTTCCAAACTTGGTTTTTGGATAACTGAGTTTTTAAAGATTTGAGAGTTTCAGAGATAAACAGAGTTTTTTTTGTCTGTATACCGTTAATACTTTTTCCTTTTTGGCAATATTCAAGTCTCCTTGAAAACCCTCGTCAGAGAACTATCGGATGAAAGACCTGTCTCACTTATCATGAAGAATATATATTTTGTATTATATTTAGAAAATTAGGTTTTCAAGAGATGTTTTCTCTCACAATTTGATAGAGAGTTTTGATTGAGCTACCCATGAAACTTGGTTAAAGTATTTACAATGTTTATTTATAGTGGCTGCCAAAGAATGGGGAACTGTCAGGCTTCAGATGCTGCAACTGTGATTGTGGAGCATCCAGGGGGTAAAATTGAAAAGATCTATTGGTCTGTTAGTGCAAATGAGGTGATGGGTTCCAACCCTGGGCACTATGTGGCTCTTATTACAACAGTTTCTGCAAAGAACAGCGAATCAATGCCTCAGAAGCAACTCAAACTTCTTCGCCCTGAAGATACGCTGCATATAGGCCATAACTACCGCCTGGTTAGCTTTGAAGGTGTGTTTAAGCTTTTCCCCTACTTCCTACATTTTGAATTTAGATCAAGATTATTTATGACTTCAAATATGTGGATAAATATAATGGTTATTTTCAGTGTAAGGTCTGTATGCCCATTGCAATTTCAGGTGGATACATGTGAAGGTATAGATCACTGTTTAAATATCTGATTATCATCTAATAGTTGAGTTTTTCCTTTGTTACTAGGACATTTGACATGAAAAAGCTAGAATTTATTCTCAACCTGTTGTATTGTAAAGGATAAAAGTTTTGAACAATAATATAGAGTTCATAAAAGTCTTCTGTTAAAAGAGTAGTTCTTTCAAGCTCATTTTCTGACAAGATTCTTATAGAGTTTTTACAGTTGATTTTTTGAGATATTAAATATGAAGATTTTTCTAAATGTAGAAATGGTTTTAAAAAGTATGTTTTTAGATGTATTTTTAGTTGAGGAAAAAGACCTTTTTTGAAGTTTGTAGGGAAGGAATATTTTTAGGCTTTTTTAATTTGGGACGAGATTAAATAAATAAGTATATTTATCTACAACCAACAACCAATCAATCATTATATTGATTTTGTGGGGATTTCTACAACTCTTGGCTGATATTTTTAGACTTTTTCTTGGCATTGCACAATTTGATTTAGCCTTGTTTAGTTTTGTTGTTTTTGTTTTAGTACAGCTCATTTTACTTTTCTTAGTCTTTTTGACTTCATTTCCTTAATTATAATCTATTTTCTTTGAATAAAACTAAATAAAAAATGTGGGACTTCTTGCCCGCGGCAGATCCAAGACCATATAGACAAATACCCACAAAACATTTTAATTCAACCTTATTTTCTAATACTTTATTTCTCTCTTTTCAAAACTTTTTAAAAAGATTTGTGTTCTTTAAAAATGTTTAATATATATATATATATTCTATTTTGTAATTACAAACAAATCTAAGTTTTTTTTTATAATACTATTTTAGTTACTAAATTTTTTGGTAAATATTGAAATATTAATATTGTTGTTTTATATGTATTTTAGATTTTTGTCTGATATTTCTTTTTATGGTAAACATTCCATTGTTTTTAATATAAAAGTTCTTTAAAATTAAAAGCTTCAATAAATAAAAGACATAATATTAATTATGTAATTCTATATAATGTTTAAATAGGGTTGTCTTAAAATTATATTGGTTGTTGTTATTGCAGAAGTTTTAATGGAGTTTTTAGGAAAATGTTATGTGAAATTAAATAAGTTCCTTTCTTTACAAAAAGTTAAAGATTCAAGTCGTGAGCATTCCATTGTTTTTAATATAAAAGTTCTTTAAAAATTAAAAGCTTCAATAAATAAAATATATATAATATTAATTATGTAATTCTATATAATGTTTAAATAAGGTTGTCTTAAAATTCTATTGGTTGTTGTTATTGCAGAAGTTTTAATGGAGTTTTCAGGAAAAAGTTATGTGAAATTAAATAAGCTTCTTTCTTTACAAAAAGTTAAAGATTCAAGTTGTGAACATAATCATTCAGTCTCACTTCAAGGAGACATGTTCCAGGTAATTTATAGTATCATGTATCTTGCACTTCAAAGTTTTATGTCCAAATTTTTTAGATGATTAATTTCAATTTTTTTTGATATAGAATAACATTGTTTAAATGGTAAATTTTAGTTATATAATTTTTTTATTTTTATTTTTTTAATCATTTATAAATGCTTTTGATTGAAGTTTTGATTTTTTAATATAATTACTATCAATTATTACTTTTATATTAGTATATTTTAATATTTTATTATATAATTTTAATCTTAGAATATTTATATACTAAATATTAATTTATAAAGTTTGTTTAATACAATATTATTGTTTTCAATTATAATTTAGTCATTTAAAATTATAACAAAATAGAGTTGTATAATGTATTATTATTAGAAATACTATTGTATTCATCTAAAATTATAATAGAATTTAATTTTATAATATGTTATTTTTGTAGGAGCAAGAATTAAACATAAGAAGAGGAATTGGAGGGACAAGATTAGTGGGAAGACAAGGGCAATGGAAACCTGCATTACAAAGTATATCAGAGGTTGGACGTTAAATATAATAATATTGAAGTTACAAATAAAGTATTTTCAAAGTAATACGAATTTAAGATTTTATGTCAATTGTACATGAAATCAATATATATGTTTGTATATGAATATAATTACTTTTATCTTAACATTATGAGTAAATAAACTTTAAATTTGAAAAATATTTTTTTACTTTAAATAAATAACTAATTAAAGTTAAATAAATATTTAATTAGCTTAAAGAAATGACTTTTTTTGTGGCATTGAAATTAATCTTTTTGTAAAAGTTAAAATAACTATTGTATTCTTTGAATATTTTTATGGACAACAATTGTTTGATATAAAGAGGTAATGTGTGATAAAACCTACAATACAAGATTTTTAATATTTTTCTTTATATTTTATAATTATTAGTAATAGTATTTAAAGATGCTATTAAATGGTTCATCAACACAAATATTTATAATTTTGAAGTCATTTTATGTAATTCTTCATCAAAAGGGTATAAGTATTTATATTTATCAATCATTTCATGGTATCTTTAGATGTTGTTACTACTTTTCAAGAATTTCATAGATGTAATAACTTAAGAAATTTCATAAGAAATCTATTAATTTTTAATTATTCCAAATGTGCATCTCTTATCTATACCAAATGGTGTGCAAAATCTAGATTCAAAATAAATAGTGGTTGTGGGTTCTTAGATTATCTCAACCTTCTTTTGCTTTGGTTCTACAATAAACCACCACATACATCTTCACTTTTACTTCATCTTAAGAATTTTATTTTTGTTTTAAAGAGTTAGGTCCCATAAAATATATTTCCAAAATAGTGATGTGTTGAACTCTTTTACAAACAATGTTCTTTATATTTGCATAATTTGTAAAGGGAATTTTATATGTCCTTTCTTCCTATCACTTTGAACCCTTATTATCACTAGAACAAATCATTAAATTTTATCCCTATCCCTCTCATGTGTTTGTAACCCTCTATTTTTCCTCTTTAAATCTTGTATTGTATTACTTATCTTTACTTAGATTGCCACCTTTTCCCTTAGATTTTCATCAAAAATTGAGTCTTTTCACTTAAAGGGACAAGGTAGTCACCTTCCACTAGAAAGGTGGTGGCCTAGTCTATGCATCTTCTCAGCCCCAAAATTAAATGATACAAACATTAAATGATAGTGGTTCATGTTCCATGTACTAAGTTTTTCCTACTCTCAAAAAACCTAAAAATAAGGCCTTTCTCTCTTTCATTTTATCTCATGAATGGTAATTTTCTCTTGTATGCATCATTTTCAAGTAATTTCTTGTAAAAGAGTGAGTATTTTATACTATAAACCATTAAAAAAATGTTTTATCTATCATCCTAATATTTTCAATAGCTTTTTGGAGGAATTCGGATAATGTCGTAGTCATTCCAAGTTCAATAGGTGACTTATTTCAAGAAGGTTACACTATTTGAGCTACTTCTCCTTGATAATATCACTATATTTTGATCCATTTTTTGCTAAATCATTATTTGCTCCTTTCGCTAACATCCCTATTCCCATACTATCCATTTTCTACTCCTTTTTTTTCCATCCCATACCTCTTTTCCATCTCCTTCTTTTCCTCTCTAAACCCTATTTTTTCCTTTTCCCATGTTGTCATCCCAAATTCCCTTTAGATTTTACTTATTTTTTCCTAATTTAATGTTTTCTACATCTCATTATAGTTCTCTTTTTTTAATTGTTTTTTTGGAGGTATTTGGATAATGCAATTAACTCGAGACACTTCTTATTGTCAAAATTTGGTAGTTATAGACATCATCATTCCTATCATGTATTATTCTACATAAGGGATGGAATACAAAAATTACTATACAAATAAGGAGAAATCAACTATGGGCACCATAATCATGACCACATATGAGATGCAATTAAATGAAAAGGAGATTGATCTATGTGAGACCCTTCAAGAGTAGCTATTGGATAAACCTGATAGGACAAAAATGAGCCAATACACATTCTAGTATGGTTCTATAATCATTTTCCTTGAATTTTACTTTATGAAGGCATTATCAGTAATTCTTAGATATAGTTGGGGGAACACTAGATAAATAGATAGCCAAATCATGGCACACATAACGCCCTTCCAATAAGTATCATACTATAAGAAATAATATGGTGAGATCTTTAGGAAATTTTAAACATAAATTATGCAAGAAAGAGAGTGAATCTCCTTTGCACTAGTAGAATGAAATATGTTCATTCATAGTGGAAACCATTTTTTTTGTAAATGATAGTAGAACCTAGAGTATCATGGGTATCTCACTTACATGTGAGGTCTCTAACAACCTTATTGATTCTAATGCTCAAGTCTTGTTAGCTCTACCCAAAGATCTTAAGGTAGAAAGATTAAGAACCTATGATAAATTTTGTGACAAAAGAAGAAAATAAGAAGCTCAAGAAAAACTCTAAAAGAAGGAGAAGGCTACAAAACAAGCCTTTATACAACACAATAATATTCTGCTAATTATTATAGAAATATCACTTACCACCCACTAAAAAAATAATGAAAAAAGAGAGAAATGTGGAGGTCAAATAGGTTGAAAATTAATTCCTTATCATTTGAAATTAGAGATTAAAGACGTATCAAACCTTACAAGAGGTAGAACTAGAAAAGAAGTCCCAAAAATATAAAGTGAAAATAAAATTATCCACCACAACATTATTAAAGAAGAAATAAGGTGGAGAGCACTTAGATTCATCTATCAAGGTTGCAATTAAAGTACTACTTCAGATGAGTGAGGAGAAGAAAGAGGTGGAAGTTGACCCATAATAGAGAAACCTCAAAAAAAATTACATTGTTAAGTGCATATTAGTGCAAGTATTTGAGGAAGGGTAATAAACAAAAGAAGTTGAAGGATAAACATAAGGTCAATTAATGATATCAAGTTTCCACAATTCATAATGTGGAAATTTGATATCAAATTTCCACTTCTTCTTTTTCTTTATGCTCTCTCTTTCATTCTAATGATGGATCATGAAATGTGATGAACACGATCTGCATTCTTTCTTAAGAAACAATTTTTTGCATACTAACCCGTCTATCATACTAAAATCCATCTATGGTGCGGTATATATATATATAGTCCTCTACTAATAACAACAACTTCAAAAACTCGTTCCTCTTTGCCTCGAATTCCTTCCTTACGTCGCCTTATTCTCTTTTTTGTAGTTACTTGTTAAGGCTCAGCCCACCCGTGGCCTTGTCACTCTTCTTCCTACGTGACAACCCCCTTTTTCCTACGCCAACCTCCAGAATTTTCTGGATGCCTTTTAAATTAAGAATGCCATTAGTCTCTTCCATCCCCTTTTAAAAATTTATTTTGAGTTTTGAAAAAATTGTAAACTATTACTCTTCACATAAGGTGTCACCCTCTGTTGCCTTTTAATTTTGATGCAAATACTTAATAAAACATGTGCTATGATGATTATTTCTACCCATCAATACTAACAATAGCATCCTATCACCTATGGAACAAAACCGACTGTTTGATGTAATTTTTTACCAAGAACTCAGATTCTCCCAAAATTTCACAAAAGTATGCATATCAACATTACCTAGCTTCTTGCCAAGCCATTCTGCCTTAAACCTCATAGATTTTAAAATTTTAAAACTTTGCCAAATTACCAACTGAAGTCGCAAAACGATTAATTCTCCTTAACCACTAACTATATGACTTCAAAACGTTTGTTATCAAATCCAAGATGAATTCAAAAATCTTCTTGTAAGAAGGTTTGCTAAGAAATTTTGCTGAACTTCTGAAACAATTGTTTTTGTGCGATGTTGATTATGCGTTCACCGGGATACTCTTGCATCAGTATGGTAAAATAAGAGGAAAAACACATAAAATAGTAACTAAATAAAAAGAAGAAGAGCTAGAAATTCCCTCCACAACAAAAAAGTTACAAAAAGCCAAGTAGAGAAGAAGGAAGAAGTAATAAACACATAAATCCTCTACAAAACACTATTTATGAAAGGGAAACCATTGGAAGTTCTTTAAAAATATAGAACAATCTTTGCATCAAATGAGGAAGTTATTTTTGAAGCTATTCTCGATTATATTTTAGTAGGCCTTGCCCAATGGTTGGGAGAACTAAATACTTCCTAGAAGATTTATTGAAAAAAATCAAAATAAAAAAGGGAAGAAGCAATCCAACTAGAAAAGACCATTAGAAAGAATGTTTTATAACAACTTTCTCAAGAACTAAAATTTTAGGAGGGGAAGTCAATTTCACATACCTCATTCGTTATAGACAAGGCCAACAAGGAATAGAGTGGATTTTGTTAGCGTAGGTTTTTTGTTTTCCTTATGTTAGGGGATCTTTCTTTTCTCCTACAAATTATTTAAGCATTCTTAGGTTAATTAGAATTGGTTAATATGAGACCATGTGGCATAGTCCATCAACTGCATGTGTCACTCTCTCCCACACATGGATAGTTGAGTTTCACACCCTATTTTGGATTTTTATGCCACCTCCTATAACCATTATTTTGTCTTTATCTAAGTAGGTTATGCCACATGTTTTGGCATTTACCAAGTAGTTAAAACCTCCCACCTATTATGGGTAGTTAGATTTAATGCACCTATTGTATATATATGTCCATATTTTACGTTATATACAACACTCTCCTCTCTCCACGACTAGTTTAGTGAGAGTGAGTTGACTATTCTCAAAATTCCTTTTTAGTTGTCTCTTGTTTTCTCTCTTTCAGGATTCTCTTTGCATTACTCTATTTTAATCTTTGATCAGTTTTTGATTAGAGTGTATGTGATCTACGACTGACATCAAATCCTAGCATTGTTCTCACTTCTTATAAAATCTAACATGGTATAAGAGCTTTGTTGTCTAGTATAGTTTATTTTTATATAAAATTTTGAGAGATTTGAGACTAATAGATAGCTAATATTTTTCTCAAAAACCCAATATTCTCTTCTCTTGCATCTTCAAATAATCCAGAGAATAAAATAAATTTGAAGGAAAAATAAGCATCTATATACTTTATTTTGCATATTTGTGTTCTTGTGAGATCTACGTGATTGCAGTGTTCTGGTAATCCTAGAGGTATTTGTGGCCTTTCCATAGTGTCTAGAAGGCCTAAGAAAGTCAATATTGGCTTTCATTTCACCAAAATCGGAGATTGGAGGAAGCAGTTGCAAACTAGGCGTTTCAACATGGTTTTAGAAGGTAGTTAATATTTCATAGCACTCTCAAGCCAAAGAAACCTCGTCATCATGCTCAGAAGGAGCAAAAACCTTAAGATCAACTATCAAATCATTAAAATCAGAGTCATACAATTTTTGAGCCAAATTCATCCTCGGGTCGTATGGTGTTTGTACTATACGAAATTCCTAGATTTTTTTACTATCTTAAATTTGACAACCAAACAAGCATCAAAGAATAGTAACTTAAATTTGATAGTCAAATGATTGTTATTGGACACTTTCTTAAATTTGATGGTCATATGACCATTAATGATGATAGTCTTGAATTTGATGGTCAAATGACCATCATTAGCCTAACTCCATCACCATTGCAAGTTTTTATTTTTTAGTCCAACTTCAAACAGCTATAACTTGAGCATACAAACTCATGTTAAATGATGCAATCTTTTTATTTAGGGTATAATTTCATACTCCATGTAGTGGTAAAGTCTTTTTTTTAAATTTGACACTCCAATTTTTCAAAAATATAAGATTCTCTCCAAATTTTCACAATTCTCATTTTGAGATATTTCAGGAGTCATAGATTATGCAAAAAATATCCTTTTTAGGTGGCGTCTTTTCTAGAGTTCATATTTTTATGATTTCTATGCATCAATGCTCTCAATTTAGTCTCGTATTGTAATTGATCTATAATTTCAATGTTTTAGCAATTTTAGGCCTTGTAAGTGTTTAAAAATATGAAAATTTGCATCATAAATCACACTAATTATAAAGTGCCAACATTATAATATCTGGGTGGGTCATTTCAAAAACTAGTGAAAAGGGGGTGTATCATTTGCCTAATTTTTGTACTTCTTTTGTTTCTGCAGTTCAATCTATTTTCTACATTCATGGATGCATCAATAGTTCTTGTTTTAACACCATATAACTATTTTGAATAGAAATCAAAGATTAATCTATATCAAAAGGCATGGATATCATATGGCTACAATGGGACTTGAAATAGAACCTAAAGATGATGTAGAAAAGATAAAATGGTTTAACAAATGTGATGAATCTTTTGGTACTCTACGTATGTTTTTGTATCAAGACTTAATTTTTCACATTTAATTTTTTACTACACCAAATAGAGTTTGAACACATTGGAAAACCTCTTTTGTAAGTAGGATGGATTAAGGGGTCATCAATTGGAGAATGAAATCATAGTGTTAGGTCCTATCGATTTTGACGCTATACATGACTTCTTCACAAAATTAAAAGCCATTAGATTCCAACTAAAACAAATTAGAATTGAAAAGAAAGATGAACAATTGATATTGATTATTCTTTGTAAGCTTGGTCCTAATTATTTTATATTTGTTTCTACATCCTATACTACAAAATTTTCCCTAGGTTCTACCTTAAAAATGCCTTCCCTAAATGAATTTGTTGTAGAACTCACTAGGGAGTAAGATAAAATGGTCCAAATGGGTACAATTAAACCCTCTAAGTCACATGCCTTGGTTGTAAATTATGTAACAAAAGAACAAAAAAGGTCTAGAAAATAGGATAAGAAACAAAAGAACTAGAGAGATAAGAAGAAGGATCATAAACGTGTTGCTTCAAATGCAACTAATCAGACATCTTCATCAAAAGGTGAAAAAACCTAAGAAGGATAAGGTCAAGTGTTCTTACTTTAAAAGGCATGTCCATGATGAACATAAATTTTCATAGAAATAAATTGATGACCTTTCACGTCTTATCGAAAAGAACAATATTAAGGTGTTTGATTTTGTCAAACAAAGTTCATTTGAAGGGTCTTCTAAAGACAGAGAAAAGTATAGGGAAAGGCCCTACTTGTTGTTGTTTCACAACTTGACACTTGGATCATTGACTCGGGTGCTACACACCACATGGATTCATCTTGAGATGAATTTACCTCATTAGAGCCATGTTTTATGCCTATCATTTTAATGGGTAATGCCACTCTTGTTGTAGTGCATGGGAGAAGGTTTGTTGACATGGGAAAAGGAACATTTTAGATTGATATATATATTCCATCCTTGTTAAATAATCTCCTATCTATTTATTAGATCACTCACACTGGCTTTGGCAAGCGAGTTGATTTCACACTAGATATAGTGGTAATCAGTGAAATATATAATTAGTCTATAGTTGTCATGGGAAAAGAAAATCATCCATCCAAACTATATCAATTTCCTCATTTTTTCATGACTCTAGTTTGACAGATTACTCACTCATTCAGATGAGGTGAGTTGTTTTTGGCATTAGCATTTTGTCCACTTGAACTACCATTACTTGCAAAAGCTCAATCAATAGGACTTAGTCTCAAGGTTTTCTTTTATTTGATTTTTTGATGGATTTTTCAAGGATGCATTCTTAGTATCCTAAGGAGTGATAAAGGAAAAGAATGGAGGGTTGTGCAACTATTGGAGTTAGTAAATAGTGACTTGGCATGGTCAGTTCCACACCCATCCTTCAACAAGGCTCAATATGTGTTGGCATTTATAAATGACCTTTCCAGATACACTTGGGTTTGCATTCTCAAATAGAAGTATAAGGTCTTTGAGTATTTTTAGGACTTCAAATATTTTGCAAAGAAATAATCAGGGAAGTTCATCAAGATTCCATGTATAAATAATGGGGGTGAATATGTTAACTATTGCTTTGAACAATTTTGTGCTTCAGAAGGTATTGACTTGCAACACAGAGTTCCACACAATCCTCAACAAAATGGTGTCATAGAATTTAAGAATAAATCCTTGAAGGAGATAGAAAATTGTATAATACACTCCAAAGTTTTGGCACCTTAGTACTAGGTGTTGGGATTAAGGTGTCTCAACCTTAGAGTCCTAATATTGATTTAATTAATGTATTATTGTATTTATTTGTATTATTTAATTACTTATGGTGTCATGTCATAAATTGGGACCTACTGGCTAAGTGGAATCCCCGTTGGAGGTGATTGGATGACACATAATCATCCCAAGTGGGCATAGGCATCCCACTTTGGAATCTTTGACCTATGATAGATTTTATGACTCATTGTAAGGCATCTTCATGAATGGAGGAAGTTGGCACCCAAGATGGGTTATGACAAGCTGTAAGAGAATCGAATATTTTGGGTCATTATGATAGATTCTCTTACAGTTGTAAGTGTTATAAGTATGGCAGATGTTATGACAAATTCTATGACAATTGTAAGACATCCTTCATAGCCTATTTTTAGCATATTCTAGGCGCCCAAGCTTAGAGAAATAATATTTGCATGTTATGACACTTGTAAGGGGTATAAGGGAATATGTTACATGTGTCCAAATGCATGTTATGGCATGGAAGATTGTGCCATGTGGATTTGGATGCCCCTCTCCTTCTAGATGCTTCTTGAATCTTGTATCTCTCTCTATACTGAGTACCTTGCATTATAGAATGCATAGTTTGTTTGCAAGTAACGAAGTGTTGCCGGTATCACTCCAGAATAGTTGTTTATTTTGAAGCACTTGTTGAAGAAATCTTTGTACTTGGGGTTGTATTGTAACTCTTTGTTGAAGTAATACAATAGTATTGTGATTTTGGAGGGTGGGGTTTTTACCCGAAAGGGTTTTCCCCATGTATATCTAGTGTTTGTTGTATTTGTGTACTTGTAGTTCTATTCCATTATTCGTATGTGCTTCTCATTACTGTAACTATTTAAGGTGTTAAAAAAAAAATTGTAACTCTCCCCTACTTAGATTAGTGTAGGAATTTGTTTCCACTCACCTAGTTTCCTTTCAATTGGTATTAGAGTCTGGCCAACCTTGATTCTTTTGTTGGGTTAGAAGGGTTTTTTGAGCTGATCTTTGTTTCAATGGGAGTTTTGCAGAAGTGTATTTTGTGAACTTGTTGTAGGAAAGAGATGGCAAGCACATTTGGGAGGATTGAGATGGAGAATTTTAACGGTGGTAATTTTGAACCTTGGAAGCTCAAAATGGAAGACATGCTCATAGATCCTGATCTATGGGCTGCTATTTCTGGAACTAAATCGTCGGGCATGAAACAAGAAGATTGGGATCTCATGAATAGGAAATCCAAGGGTCTTATTAGACTTTGTTTGGCTGTTTTTTTCCTCCTAAATGTCCATGAAGAGAAAAATCTTGCTTCTCTGTGGAAGAAGCTTGGTGATGTCTATCAGGATAAATTTGTGGTAAACAATCTTTTCCTGAGGAAGAAGATGTATTCTCTAAAAATGGAAGATAGGGGATTCATGGTAGATCATCTAAATGCATTTAATATGTTGGTTGTTCAACTGGGTTCCATTGGAGACAAGATTGATGAACAAGACCATTGCATACTCCTTTTGTGTTTGTTGTTGGACTCTTGGGATCACCCGGTGATGGCTATTGGAAGCACTACTTCCACCTTCAAGATGGATGATGTGGTTGCTTCATTATTATCTAAAGAGATACAAAGGAAGTCTTTTGAGATGGCCAAGGAGGCCCTTGCTATTTGTGGCAAAACAAAGGAGAGAGGAAAAAAGAAAGACAAGAAATCTAAGTCAAAGTCTCCTGGTAAGAAGTCCAAGGAAAAATGTTTGAACTATGGTGAAGTTGGTCACATTCGAAAAGATTGCAAGAAGGAGAAGAAGAAGAAAAACAAGTATTTCTCTGATTTTGAATCCAAGAAATCATCTGCAGATGACAAAGAAGCATTTATTACAGCTTCGACAACCCATGCATCGGATGATGTGTGGTTGATAGATTTGGGTGCATCGTTTCACATGACATCTCATAGAGATTGGTTCTGAAAGTATGAAGAGCACAATGGTGGAGAAGTGTACCTGGTTGATGACTCTCACCTAAATATTGTTGGTCGTGGAAGAGTCAAAATCAGATTTCCTAATGGATGAGCACGAAGGGGATTGATGGTATTTTGCATATCCCGAGTTTGGCATGAAATCTACTCTTTGTAAGTAAACTGAATGATTCCAAAGTGCAAGTTGTTTTCTTTGGTGGAGGATGCAAAATGACAAGAGGATTTATGGTGTTAGCTAAAGGAGCTCATATTGGCACTCTATTTCAGCTTGATGCATGCATTGTATAGTGCAATAGTTCTTCTGATGTACTAAAGAAGAGACCTTTGGATTCATCATCCTCGCCATCAAATCATGCAAAGAAGAAGTGTGTTGTAGCTACATTTGATGGTCATGCATTTTGGGTACCTAAGGGTGCTCATTCCATGAAAATGAAGCTTCTTGTAGAGAATACAATGTTATGGCTCCAACGACTTGGTCACATTGGTGAGAAGGGTCTTAGAACCCTAAAAAATAAGAGCCTTGTTAAAGGCCTTAATGATTGTAATCTCGAGTTTGACTTTTGTAAACATTGTGTATATGGAACAACGCCGTGTTTCTTTTTATTCTAGTTATCACAAGTCTTCTAGAGTTTTGGATTATGTTCATTTAGATGTTTTGGGTCTTGTGAATGTTCCTTCATTATCAAAATCTGTATATTTTGTTTGTTTTGTAGATAATTACAGTAGGACATTCCTTTATTTTCTCAGAAGTAAATTTGAATTCTTTAGTTAGTTTAAGGAGTTTAAGGCCTTGGTAGAAAATCAAACTATCAGAAAGATTAAGTGTTTGAGGATTGATAATGGTGGTGAGTTTTGTTCTGCAGAGTTTGACAAGTTTTGTAAAGAGCACGAGATTGACATAATACTTCCATAGAGTTTGACAAGTTTTGTAAAGAGCACAAGATTGAGAGACATAATACAACTCCCTAACTCCATAGAAAAATGGATTTGCAGAGAGGGTGAACAGAAAATTGATGGAGAGGGCTAGGAGTATGTTGAGTGGTGCTAGCCTTAAACAAAAGTTTAGGGTTGAAGTGGTAGCCATTGCATGTTATTTAATCAATAGATCTCCTACATCAGTGCTTGTTGGTAAGACACCCATGGAGGTGTGGTTTGGTAAAAATCCTTTGATGATACATCTCAGAGTGTTTGGTTGGAAGCTTACGCTCATGTTTTGATTGAGAAGAGGTCAAAGTTGGGGAACAAGGTTGTTAAGTGTATCTTTATCAACTATGTTGTCGGTGTGAAAGGGTACAAGATTTGTGATCCAGAGGCTCATAAGGTTCTCTATAGTAGAAAAGTGATTTTCAAAGAGATGAAACCTTCCAATGTTGAGTTGTAGCCAAAGAAAGAGGAGAAACTGAAGAAGGAGGTAGTTCAGATTCCACCTACTTCAAAGAAAGAAGAACTGTGCATTCCTGTTGGACCAAATGATGAGGAGGAAAGTTTTGAAGAAGAAGAAGAAGAACCTCAACCTCATCATTTGAGGAGTTCTACATGAGTTAGGCAACAACTGGAAAGGTTTGGTTATTAGCTAGTGGATTCCAATTGTATTTTTTCTTTGATTGCTAACATTGACAAGCCTAGGACTATTAGAGAGGCTATGGGAATGAGTGATGTAGATTATTTGAGGCAATCCATAGATGAGGAGGTGGTTGCATTAGAGAAAAATAAGACTTGGGATTTGGTACCTTTTCTTGGTGGATGTAAACTTGTTGGTTGTAAATGGGTTTTCAAGAAAAAGTGTGGTCCTGATGGTAGTGTTGAGAAGTATAAGGCACAGTTGGTCACTAAGGGATTTTCTCAAGTGGAGGGAATTGATTATGGAGAGATATTATCTCCTCTAGCGAAGTTGACATCCATTCAGGACTTTTGTTGTCACTTGCAATAGCATATGAATTAGACCTGGAACAAATGGATGTGACAACAATGTTTCTTAATGGTGATTAGGAGGAAGAGATTTACATGTCACAACCAAAGCATAATATTATTATTGTCAATGTTATCCTTGTCTTGTATTATGATATCCACCCTAGGAGGAATGTGTTTAGGAGAACTACAAACCGCATGTTCTAGATATTTGAGGGTTGGTTCTTCTAAAATGACTTCATCACAAGTAGGGGAACGATCAATGATGGGATTATCACTTTTGGGATTATTAGGAGAGGGTTCTATTTAATTGTCGAAGGTTTCATTCACTTGTTCCATACTATCTATCCTAGTTGGGGAGGTAGCTTCATCATAGGTAGGGGAGGCATCAAGAGAAGGACCACTATGGTTTTCAAATGGATTGTCCCAAATGGTAGGAGCATTAGGGAGGGGAGAATCAAAGGTCTCATAACTCTTAGGAGAGGTATCTTCTAACACCAACTTATCCTCTTGGCATCAAGTAGGGGTTTTAGGAGATGTACAATTTGGAGTGGCATGGTTATGGAGACTAGGTAAGGTGATGTCAAGAAATGTTTCAATGATCTTATCTTCTTGTTGTTTAAGGTCTTCGAAAAGTGGATGAGGAGAAGGACAATCAAGACTCTCAATGCTTGTATCTTCTTTCACCAAAGTACCTTCGTCACTAATAGGAGAGGTACAGGGAGAAGCACAAGTATGTTTGTTATGATTGTCAACACTATCATCCTCATCGATGGGTAAGGTAATGTTAAGGATTGTGTCAATGGTTTGGTGATTAACATGTTGCTTAATGAACTCATTAGTGTAATCTAAATTGAACTCATAAGAGAGGATGTTGTATTTATGCAATCCATTTGTAACCAAATCAAAACCACATCTCTTAAAAGTAAACATGCTAGCATGAAAAATTAAATAAATTACAATGCAATGGCCTTAGATGAAATTTTGAAATGTATTTTTTAGATGCAAAACAAGGCAATTTTTTTATTACATTATGCAACAACCTGAAACGAAAATTTTGTAAATACAAATTTAAAATTAAGCAATGCATGAAATGAGCTAATTTGAGCTAGATCTAATGAAATGCATGTAACAGAAACACAACCAATTGATACATATAGTTAATGGCAGCAAACAAAGGCTAAAAGACGAGGTTTTCAGCTCTATAGAAGGTTGTTTCAAAGGGATAAAGGAACTAAGTCACCCAAGGTAGAGAATTAGTCCTAGTAGGGATTTTTTTTTCAAAAATTTCAGATTTTTTGGAGAGATTTGGATGGTTTCTTTGTTGTATGATGCATACCTACAATGAAAATGTAAAATTTTGATGATTTTGAATGAAATTTAATGCAAAAATGCAAGCTATATGAGATTTTCACTAATACAAATTTTAAAACCCTAGAATGCAAATTAAACAATTCCAAATGCAATACAATGCAAACCTAGGATGATAAAGAACTCCAAATCAAACAAAAAGTTGTTTTAAAATCAGGTTCACCAAAATGAACCTCAAATTTTAGGGGAAAGGGGGTGCTCTCTTGCACTTCTAGGGTTTTGCACCTAAACAAAGAGAGATCTTCTTTCACACCCAAAACTTGGAGGGTTCATTCAAGATTAGTATGTACTAATGTGTGATTGAAATGTGTCTAAATGTAATGATCTAAATGCAATAAACTGAAAATATAAACTAACTTTTAATTCAAGACTTAGAAAATGCAACTATGTTTGAAAACACATAATGATATGCAAACCTAAACTAAATGACCTAAGAAAGCTTATGAAACAAGACAAAAAATTGTAAAACTAGAAGTGTGCACCTAGAGGTTGAAAAGGGATGGCATGAAGGTCTAGAATCCTGACAAAATTATTGCAGAAGTCAACTGGGACACTTGTGCCAATTGTTAGTGTTTCTTAGATTAGATTGAACAATACAAGTAATTAAATAATTGCAACACATAAGACAATGAACACACAAAGATACCCTAGGAAAACCCTCCTCTTGAGGGAGAAAAACCCAGCAAAATAGTCTCTTATATAATGTATAACAAAAGACAGAATTTTGCTTACAACACAGCCCAACAATGGCTAATATATTCGCTCTTCTACACAAGATACAAGTGACTGTATTTTCCTTGAAATATGACTGCTGCTCTAAGGTGCGAATCCTACTCTTGATGAGAATATGCGAATTTCTGCTTTGCCAATAATAGGTGCGAACTTGCTTGTATTCAAATCACTTACAATACTAAAAAGACCTTGTATATATACAACATAGGCGCCTCTTCATTTAGGTCGGCCTTTACATAATAAATAATAAACAATTAACATGTCTTAAAGTCGGCTCAAGGTTAAGACAAGAATAGGTGAACTTATAAGGGTCGGCCCTTTAGCAAATAAAATGTTTGATATAAATTAAATAGCCAAGAGGCTATATATTTAATTTATCTTTTCTTCTTGGGAAGTGCAGACCGAAGCTGTCATAACATCAACACCAATCTAGGAGATTTAGTCCTAGATCTGGAAAAACTGGTTTGGATCTTGTTTCAACCAAATGGGTATCTGAATCTATAAAAATATCTGAAAAACATGTGCAGTGGGACTAATTCGCCGCTAATGGCGACTTAGTCCACTTTGGCTTTTCTACAAGTCTGAAAGTGGATTCGGAATTCTTTGGTCTTCACTTTCTGTTCTCACAAGTATCCAGTTCTGAAACTTTGATTCTCGGCATGTAAGAGACTTTTTATGTAGATCTTGACCTAGCCAATAAAGAGGCGCCTTCAACAATCTTTCAATCCATTCCCCAATGATTTCTAAGCCTTCAATGTGTTGGATGTTGTGGTTGTGTTGCTGATATGTGGTTATCATTGATGTCAACACTATTAGCATTGGTGATTTTGAAGGTTGTATATGTTGAGGAGATTGAGAAAATTGTAATAAATATAATGCAGGAAGCCAGTGAAGCTAAGAAGGTCAGAGTGATGGAAATTTGTGTACGTTGATGATCAGAAGGCATGCATTAAAGGGTTTATTGCTGAGCTTATCTAGTATGTTGTTTGAAAGTTTCAGTGGTACGCATCAAGAATTGAGAAATTTATGAAGTTATCTGTTCCTACAGTTATTCAGTTACTGTAGCAAGTGTTCCTAGAAGATGAGATTGCAATTCTGGTGAATTGGGTTGTTGCGTATGTTTCTAAGATGTTAAGTGATGTTTCTAGATTGTTCTCTATCAGTTTGGTACGTCTACATTGATTGGTGTGTTCGTAATTGAAGATCTTTCCTTGTGTGTTTAAGCTTTTCATGTTCTTGGACGACATGATGGTGGTAGCGTGTTGTGGATCCTTATGGATTAATATTTTATTGTTTGGCATATTCAAGGATGTTGCTTTAGGTCATCACTATGTTGTGACTGACTTAGGTTGGTGTGCATTAAGATTTGTTTATGTATTGAGGCCGACAAGTTGTAATTCATTTATTTATTTATTTTGTGGTCGACAAATTTGTTGATGTAAATTTGTGTAGCGGATATATAAGAGTGATTGTCTCTTCATTGTAAATGTGTGTGTGTATATGCAAATAAAGATCAGATCATCTAAATGCAAAGCAAAGTGTGAAGAAGTGTATTTGTGCTTAACCAGAACTGTCATCAAGCTTTTGAAGAAGCTAATTTCTCAGCTCAACCTCATCAGATGGATTTAATCTGATTGTCTTATGTAAGGAATTGAGCCTTCCCTTTGAGTAGTGAGCTCTAGGCAGTGTTCCGAAATGCAAGTGCATTCTTTATTCAATCTTTCTTTATACTTTTAACAGGGTATAATCTTGTGGACTAACATCCACCGTGGTTTTTCCCCTAACAAAGTTTCCACGTATAAAATATTGGTGTTCGTATGTTTTTGATGTGTTATTGGTTTATGCTTGCACTGTTAATTATCAGATCTAAGATTAAAGGTTGATTAATGTTGAATAAGTTTAATTTTTGTAATAACTGATTCACCCCCACCCTCCCTCGCCTCCCCCTCTCAGTTGTTTATCCTTGTTTTTCCAACACAATGTACCTAAATTTGCAAACACACAAGGAGAGAAAGAGAAATGTTGATTGTTAGGGCATGGGGGTTTGCCTTGGTCAAACCCCTTTTAGATAATTAAATCAAATAAATAGATATTGTGATGAAACATGAAATGATGGAGCTAATACCTTGTCATGATGAATTATCTTGAGTTGTTGCAACAATGGTTGGAGTTTCAACCCTTGAATGCTTCAAAAAAGATGTCTTGATGACTTAGAATACCAAAACCCTAGCTTGCTTGAGAAGAGTAGTGGATGAGAGATGGGTGAATGATAAACTGATTATGAGTTAGGAGGTCCAAAATGAGGGGGGAAACCCTTTATTTATACATTGTGTGCCCTAATTTCCCAAAAATAACACATCACAGACCGACCTTAGGGTTTAGGAGACAAAATCTTGCCAGAATTTTAAGTTTATTTTGATTTTTATGCCACATGGGACTAATTCACCCAAGGTGGCGACTTAGTCCACCTAGGCAATTTTGAGTGGTTGTCGGGGATTAAGAGGTGATTATTGATTTTTTTGGGATTGTTCTTTGAAACACACTAAAGTAGGACCTATAACTGCATTAAGGGGTAATTATTCCATAAGAAAGGGTTGATTTATTGATGTCAAGCCTAGGAAAGTGTGAGATTTTGTTACAACTCTTTACAATACTTTGACATAAGGCTTGGAAAGGAGTTATTTAGGTGAATTATGATGAAAGGATCTTAGAAAAGTGGGAAAATGTGTTATAACACTTCACAATACCTTTGCAAGACATCATAGAATTCTTATCGATTTGCAATGGTCCAAGACCTAATGTGAATATATTGACCACATTTAAACATTAAATCTAAGCAAAACTAGGCCAAAAACCACAAGAAATGGCCCAAATGAGTGAAAAGTGTCAAGGCTACACTTTTTTGCAACATACTTTTAAGTTGTCTCCATCTTTTTCTTCCTCCTCCCCATCTTCCTTATTTTCTTCCTCTTCTTCATTTTCTTCTTTATTTTCTTCCTCCTCTTCTCCCTTTTCTTTATTTTCTTCCTCCCATTCTTCTTCATTTTATTCCTCCTCTTTTTCATTTTGTACCTCCTCTTCTTCCTCGTATTCCTCTTCTCCCTGGGTGATCCCACAATAGTGGTTTACAATTTTTGGCCAAACTAGACACTAAAATTATTATTTTTAACTAAATCTTCACATTCGGGCACCTATAGCGGCTAAACCGTGAGGAATTTAAAGATGATGCAAACTAGAGTCTCATCAAATTTTTTCTGTAGATTCTAAAAATATTATTTTCAAAATATTTGGAATAATATTGCACTTCTTTTTCCATCTCCCACGAAAACTATTTTTTTTAGAAAACATCATTTTTAAAAAGTGACACTCACCGTATACAACATAAATTTTTTTTTATGAAGGATAAAATTCTATTTTTTTCAAATTTAGAGTTGTAACTATGATATCTAGCACTTTCATTTGGTCTCATAGTTTTTTATTCAATATGTTTTCCTTAATAGAGTTTCAAAGTCAAACCAATTGCAATTCAGACATAAGCGGATTGTATACAACATAACTTTTTTTTTATGCATCGAAATTCATTTTTTCTTTTAAAAATGGATCAAGGACATCAATACCCAGCATGAACATATTTTTAAAAATTTATTTTAATAATTTTCTATTTTTCCATAGGTGCAAAACATAGAGCTTGATTTTCGGTGAAAAACCTATGTTTAATAAAACTAAAAAAACACATACATAATGAAACCAAAACATATTAAAATTATATTCATGGGATAGCTCATTTTGAGGATTACCATAATCATTTGAAATTAATTTTAAATGAATTCATTCGATCCCCCAAAAGGTAAATCAAAAGTGTTTTTTTATCAGCATTTCGAAAGGTGCAAAGGAGACTCCTTTATAGGTATGGTTTAAAACTAGAGAGGTTCTATCCAAGGGGGTTTGATCTAAGGTGGTTTGATCAAACCCTCTTCAATTGGAATCCTTAAAATGAAACTTTTAAAGGCTTAAATCATTATATTTTCTAAAAATATGTGATTTTAGCAAAAAACAGTTCCTCTCAAAAATTGTAAACCAGCTTTGTGGGATCACCTCCCTCTTCTTTATTTTCTTCATCATCTTCTTCATCTTTTTTTTCATCATCTTCTTCTTCCTCTTCTTCTTTATTTTCTTCTTCTTCTTCTTATCCTTCTTATTTTGGAGCCCATCTATCTAAGAAAGCTTGTTCTAGTTGATCTAATAAAGAAATATCCTCATCCAATGGTTCAAACCATTGTCTAGCTTCACTTCTTAAACAACACTAAAAGTATATTTTCCATACTATAGATTTTCCAAGAGATATCTTATATTTGTACCACCATTCTAATGTATCTACACTTTCATCAAAAATAATAATCTCCATTGAAACTAGTGATAAAGAAAAAATGTTATCAATAGATAACTATTCTATCAAATTTAATTGACCGAACTTTGATACGACCAATACATAATGAATTTGGCCTCGAATTAAAAATTGAAATTGATATATCCCTAATGAATTTTGATTCCCTTTCCAAAAATGTAAAAAAATTAAAAAAATACCTTGATTTGTGGCCTTAAAAGTGAATTTATGAAAATAATAAAATGACAATAACTATCAAAATATTGATGATAAAATTTTTATTTTTGGACTATAGCTTCCTTATATTATCCTTCAACTTGAGTAAAATAATTGTTGTAAAATTTGTATCCATTTAAAACTTATATGTGAATCTTCAAAAAATAGGGTTTCATCCACTTTTACCCAAATCGATGCTTTGATACCATTTGATAAGATCCATACATATAATAATGGAAATAATATAGTGTAGAATATATATCTCACACATCACAAGATATCTTTTGGGCCAATATGCCCTAATATCTAATATATGTCAAATTACTGTAAACCCTTGAGGTAGGGTAGCACCATACAATACTCCTTATGGAAGAAGCCACTACACGCTATATCTCCAAGAGATCCCAAATATAATATCATAATTCACACACATATTACAATGATAATCACCTCATTTATATAGACCTCCAATGGAGGGGTAATTCTAATGAAGGCCTACTCAACTCATGATATAATTAATTACACAAGTTATTTACATTACTCAATATAACTAACTTAAGTCATGTATGTTACATGTAGACATCTCCATCCATCTAAATACATTATAATATCATATCCCTAGGCACATAACATTACATGTGTCACTCTTTCCCACACATGGATAGTTGAGTTTCACACCCTCTTTTGGATTTTTATGCCACCTCTCATAACCATTATTTTGTCTCTAAGTAGCTTATTCCACATATTTTGGAATTTACTAAGTAGTTAAAAACCTCCCACATATTATAGGTAGTTGGAGTTAATGCACCTCTTGGATGTATATGCTCATATTTTTCTATATATACAACACTCTCCTCTCATCTCAACTAGTTCAATGATAGTAAAGTGACTTCTCAAAATTATCTTCTAGTTGTCTCTTTTTTTCTCTTTTAAGATTTTCTCTCCATTCCACTATTTTTATCTTCATTGGTCCCATATCACAAACATCAAACAATAAAGAGTACATATTGGTTTGCATAGATAACCTTACAAAGTGGGTAGAAGTTAACGATTTACAATTTGCAAGAGATGGGAATGTGGGAAAAAATTTATATGAAGACATATTCACAAGATATGGAGTCCCAAGAGAAATTTTCATAGACCAAGGACCCCAGTTGACATCAGAGTTGATCACAAAATTAGTTCAAGAGTATGAGATCAGGCACAAAAAGTCCACACCCTACCACCCTCAGGCCAATGGGCAAGTAAAAGTGACAAATAGGGAAATTCAAAACATTTTAACCAAGACAGTACAAATTCATAGGAAGGATTGGGCAGCCAGACTGCCAAAATTAGTTTGGTCCTATAGAACAACTTGGAATAAGACAACAAGGTTTACACCATATGAGCTTGTGTATGGAAAGAAAGGAATTATTCCTATAGAATTTGAGTACAAAACATTGAGGATAGCAGTAACACTAGGCATGCACTTGACAACAACACAAAAGGAGAGACTACATAACTTGAATGCACTTGATGAAATCAAAATGGAAGCCATTCACCACACTAAAGTTGTCCAAAATCAAAGAACCAAATGACATGATCAATTTGTCAAGATAGAAGAATTCAGTGCAGGCAATTGGGCTTTGCTTTATGAATCTAGGTACAAGTAATACAAGGTAAAGATATAGACAAGATGGCTTGGCCCATATGAGATACAACAGGTATTTCCTAATGGGGTAGTCCAATTGCAAACAATTGATGAAGTCAGATTCTCATTACTGGTTAATGTCCACACAAGCTTAAACTTTACAAGAAGACATTACAAAAGGAAGATTTACTTCTTTCATTAATTCAAAAGTATGGACCTCAAGATGATAATGAATGTGACATGGAGAAAGGACCTGATCATAAAGTTTTAGTATAAGACAGTACAAGTTCCATAACTAAATTAGTTGGTGAGCTATACAGTTCACCCACTGATATTTCATAAGAATAATCTCACATACAAAATTCACATGCACACACTACACAAGTGACAACAATAACATTCATTTTTCTTTCTAGACAGTCAAAGCAACAGGGACCTGTAGCTTCATGTCTAAAGGAAATAATATTTAGAACAAGACCTATTATTGAAGGCACCTGTAGCACTTATCTGACAGTAATTTTAAAATTTCTAGCTGAATTAATTACCTATGTAATATTACCAACTCTATTCCTTTGTACATGCAGCTTCACATCTCTCATTCCACTCCATGCAGCCTATTACACCTACTCACATTTCAAATTCTTATCACCTTTTTTTATTTCCATGCATCATACAACTTGTTTCACCTTCCATCATCCATACATATTGTAGCCTTTCCATACCATCATACACCATGTTCCATGCATTTTCAATTAAGTCAAGTCACATCAAATCTCGTTGCGGGCAATACTCTACAATTTCACACGAGCTAAGTTTCAATTCAACGCATTTCAATAGGTACATACATTAATTTACCATAATTGACATAGTTGCTTATTAATTTATTGCATGTTTATATATTAATTCTTACATGCTTCATATCTATTTTTTAATTTCTAAATCATTACATATCACCCTCCACCAATAACCATCCAATTAAGTATGGAAACTTAATCCCATTAGTTGGGAGGAGGGGTACTTTGTTGATTTTCAAACACTTTTCTTAATTAAAACTTTTTCCATTTATTTTTCCCCATTTTCAAACATTACAAGCTTAGAGGGGAAGGAAAGAATAAGAACCAATTGAATTGATAAAATACAGTATAGTGGAATTGGTGTAAAACTAGGAAAAATCAAAATTGAGGAGAATTGGAGAAAAATCAAAGAACAAAGCATTATTTTGAAGAGCATAACACTACCATGGGTAGTGACATTATTTGGAGGGAGCACACAACTAGTTATTGGAGGATAGGTTATGTTTTCATGCCTTCCAATGGTCTTGTTGGTTGTAATACTTCTTGAAATTAATAGAGTTCAATGAACCCATGACAAATAATTTGCTTCTACTCTACAAAATGATGAATCCATTGTGCAAGGATTAAGATTAGATGCTCCTGAGGCTTCCATAGCTGAGGTATCAGGACTTCCATGAGAGGGAGAATAATTCATAGTGAGGAAAGATTATATCACTGTCAGGAATGAGTTCTATCAACCAAGTGAGAACCTAGACTCATCATCCTAAGGTACAAAAATATTATCCTTATCTTGGCTTTAAGCCTCAGTAGCTACTTATATAGTCAAATACCTAACTTGTGATGGTAGGCAATCCTTGTTGTATTTGAGAGAATGACAAAAAATCTACTTCCCAAGGTCTCAAGAAATGGAGTCAGTAAAACCTTGGACATTGTTCATTTTGACACAAATTGTCTAATGTTTGTTAGTTACCTTGGAAGCTCCAAGCCTAGAGCAACTTTTGTTGATGATTAATGTTATTTCAGTATAGTCCACTTATCTCTATATAGTAATCTAAGAAATACTAAGATTATTTCTTCCTCATATGACTTCAAACTTGAATTGATCCTATCATGTTCAATTAGATCTGAGTACATTAGTCAATTCTAATTAATAATTAATTTTGATTTCATTCAGCTTCCTAGCTTGTGATGCACCTATAGAGATACTTTTGAAATTCGCATAATTAAAAGCTTCATCATTTAACTAAGATTGTGAATGAATACTCAGATCCTTATATCTAAAAATAACAAATGTTTACTTTGTTAAAAATGAATATTGATGGAAAAAAGAAACCATGTTCTCCATTAGTACCATTATCTTCCCTCTTTTGACAATTTTCATTTTGGAAAGGACCCTTTTACAACATTGATTTGTATTATAAATATATGTTTTTCCATTTACCAACTAGTCCAAGGTTTACACTCCTGTTAGTTTGATTCTTTAGGAATTTTTACTTATGTGAATCCCCATATGCCCTCCTGATTGGTAGAAACTCAAATTCTTCAAATAGATTCTAGAAGCTAACATATTTAAAGAAAGATTAAAAATATTGCAAGGAACACAAAAGTCTAAGAAATAGATAGTTCTAGGAAATCCACAACAAAATAGTATGGCTAAGAATATGAACCAAAAATTGAGAGACAATATTAGAACCATTCTTAAGATATCCAACTTGCACAAAGTTTTTGGGTAGAATCATTTTTCACTTTTGCTTATATTTGAATCTAAGTAGGTTGTAAAACATTGAAATAGTATTGACAACAATAAATACTTAGCTAGGGGTCGACCCTTTGGTGAAATGGTGGGGCTTCTTGCCTGTAGAGCCAACAACCAAGGTTCAAACCTTTCGAGGTTGTTCTCTACCACATCAACAATGGAGTTTATTTACCCTGGTTTCAAGGGGAGGTTCCTTGGTGAACTGGTGGGGCTTCTTGCATGTAGTGCCAACAACCAAGGCCCAAACCTTAATATCTTTAAAAAAAAAGATGGTACATATCAGAGTGTAATGTGCGAAGGTGTTGTGTTGCGTGAAGCAAAGAAGCGTGCAAAAGGAGATGTGAATGGAGCACGGTGTCGGGGGTCTATGGCTAATGTGGAAGAGTAAGGTGCAGTCGTTGATGCATTCAAGGGAGAAACGTGTGGATTCTAAGGTTGCATTAGATCTACCTCATGTTTCTCTAGGGAAGGATGCTCCCCTCTTCATTAACGGTTGTAGGAATAGATGAAACCCCTACCACGTCTACTCGGATTTCTATAAAACGTAAGTCACTGAAGAGTGCCCCACGTAGACCTCTATGTTGCCTTCATCGACCCCTCCAACTTTTGAAGTCTACTCATTGGGAGATTATGTGGTAAGCTTGACGGATGTACCTGTCAAGTTTCATTTGCCTGATTCGCAAATAAATAAATAAATTGATGATTTTGGAAACAAATCCTTGTTTGTTTGTTGTTTATGCAAGAGGCCCGAGATTTCTCAATTCATCGAATGGATGAAGGCCAAATGGAATAACGTGTCGCTTCCTGACATTGAAACTTTGGAGTTTGGTTGTTTCCTACTTCGCTTCACCTCTGTGGAGGATTGCAATTTTTTCAAACAACATGGCCCTTGTTTTTCGATCAATCTAGCCTCTTCATGTCTAATTGGTCACCCTTTTTCGATCCTACTGCAGCTAAGATCACCTCAGTCCCCATTTGGATAAGGTTGTACAACCTTCCACCAGTTATGTGAGTGCCTAGGCTTATCAAAGATATGGTTGAGCAGTTTGGTTCCTTTGTTATGTTGGACTTTGAGGCCCCCCATAGAAAATTCACCAGGGTTTGTGCCACCATCGACATCTCCAAACTGGTGCACCACTCCATTTTGATCCATTCAATCTTCGAGACTTGGACTCAATTCCTCAATTATGAAGGTCTCCTCTCCTGGTTTTTTAGGTGTAATAAACTAGGACACAAAATTGTTGGTTGCTCTTCCCCTAGGGTTGCGACTACATGGAATTTTAGTCTCAAGAAGTGGGTCCTACGACCTCCAATGATGCCTTGATTGTGGCCTATGGGAGCACGATGACTCCATCATCTATTCCCACCGGGGATTCCTTTGAGGCACCTCCCCCTTCTCCCACTGTCAACCCTCCACTTCCAGTTGTGGAGGATGACACTGTTTCTGATGCAAAGGGCTCTTATCCCTTTTTGGACGATTTGGAGGAGGATTTTGATGATTTATTGGATCTCGAGGATGACTTTGTCCCTCTCAAAAACTGTTCTCTCGCCCAAACTGTTAGTGCCATATCCAAACCAAACATTTCCGCCAAAAAGAAAAAGGGGCTTAAAACTGAAGCTGAGAAGCTTCGTATTAAGGGCAAAGATGTTGTGGATGAGGAAACACAATGGAAAATGAAATCCCTCCTCACCAGGAGCATGAGGAAGGGGAAAGCCAAAAAGGCCACTTGAGCTGAGTCCATGGGTTGTAGGTTTTTATTTGGGTTTTGTTCTGTAGAATTTTTTTTTTTGGTTCATTCAATTATCAAGAAGTGTTGGTCATTTTAAGATTGTTTTGGGTGTGATTTGTACCTCTAGCATTCTTTTTCTCCCAATTCGTGGGTCTGAAGCAGTCATGTTATTTTTTAAATTTTTGGGTGCTGCCCCTTAGTAGCGATTTATCTAGCAAAAAATAAATAAATGCTTAGCAATCATATTTTGACAAAAATGTGTAATGTTTATTGGGCTTATTAATTTTGTAGTTGTCTTTCTTATCTTTCTTGTATGTATTTAGTATTGTAGTTGGATTATTTGTGAATATGATTGTGTTTCATAATGCCACCTCTATTTTGAGTCTCTATTTAATAGATGTCCTGCCTCTCTTTCTTTCAAGACAATTTGAGGCTTTTGCATATTTTTTTGTTTGTGATTAGCAAATTAACATTCTTATGCTATTTGCCTTCAAGTATACCACTGAGGATTTTTCTAATAACAAACCCAACATGAAATGTTTAAAATTATTCAGTTGCAAATTTTTGCAGTTATTTCAATTCTTTTAATTATCTATAATCAATAATCAAAATACTGCTAGTTTTACAATCTGATTATAAATTAGTTATTTATCAGTTGAAATGTGAAATTTATTGAAATTCCTCTTCATAAAAATAACCTAAAATCAGTAAACAAAATAATTTTGTTGTTCAAATTATAAATAATATTTCCACTCACCAACAATCAAAATACTTAAAGTTTTACAATCTGAATGAATTTTTATTAGTTAAGATGTGAAATTTATTAAAGATTCCTCTATATAACAACCTAAAATCAGTAAACAAAATAGTTTTGATCTTCAAATTGCAAAAAATATTTCCACTAAATCAGATTTCAATGACAATAAGAATCTAACATATACACAAATTGAAGATGAGTCTACTATTTAAATAAAGGACAAATTTCAAATGGAAATAGAAAAAAACCTCATTTTCAATTTTAGGAACAATCAAGCTTTTACATATTCCAAGATTTTGTCACAATGTCATAGGAAATGTTTGTGGAAGGTAATTGAAAACACTCAAAATTCATTTTCTTTTATTTAATATAGCTTGAAAAGAGTCCATAGTGCAAATGGCTCTTTCTTACCAAATTCAAAAAATGGGAGGAATCAATGGATGATAAATAGAAGCTCTTGATGGGGCGGGGGCCCTAGCTCGGTTGGCTAAACCTTTCCTATTGTAGGAGGTTGGTCATGAGGTCTAGTCTCCCCCACCCCCGTGGTACTGAAGGGCATGTCACACCAACGTCGTCGGTTACGCTAAAAAGTTTACCAGGTGCACTGCAGTTTATAGGGGGTTGTGCTACCCGATTCCTACAGTCTAAAAAAAATAGAAGCTCTTGGTGAAAAAGAAAACAATAAACAGTAAACCTTCCTCTTGTAAAAAATACCATTGAATGCAAATCCATTTACAAGCATTGATAGGTTACACTTTATTTTGTAACACAATAATTCTCAAACTGTAAGTGTGTGTGGAAATATGTGGAAACAACTAATAAGTTAAACAACACACCAATGAGATTGTATCAAAGAATCTAATTAAAATTAAACAAACTTCAAACCCAAAAAATTCTTCAAAGATGTCCCATTGTCCTCTATCTCCAAGGATTCATTTTAAGTTGTTTGCTCTCAGATTGTATAAGCAGAAGCTCAACAGAATGACAACCTAGAGAATGAGATGATATGCAAATATGCAAGCTATTCTACCATGATTATTTATGCTAAGATGATAATAACTAAGATGCTATGCTATGATCAAGAAATCTAGGATATTGAGATTGTTAAATTCTTGATAATGCAACTATAATTCTCACGCTATGTAATTAGATGATAGTCAAAGCACAAAGAGGCCTTATTTATAGACTTTTGGAGGCAAAATCTTAGTTGGAAAATATCAACGGTTGAAATCGAGCCTAGTAAGATGAACGGTGGAAGATCAAGAAGTTGGAGAGAAAGATGGAGGCTAGAGAAAAAGAAGGAAGATGTTTCCTCCTACAAAACCTTTTCCATTCAAAAATGAAGGAAAGTGGCCATTTGTCATTTTCAGTTATGAGAAGTTAGTTGGCAGTTGAGGATAATTCAATAATTAAATAATAAAATTATTTAATTTCATGTGACATGTGGATTTAGAAATTTCCATAATTAAATATTTATAAATTTTAAAAAATTAATTATGTGTGAAAAGGGGATAAGAAGTGCGTAATTAAATATTT
Organism: Sequoiadendron giganteum; assembly: GCA_007115665.2. Lineage (NCBI taxonomy): Eukaryota > Viridiplantae > Streptophyta > Pinopsida > Cupressales > Cupressaceae > Sequoiadendron > Sequoiadendron giganteum. The sequence goes on along the minus strand of CM021104.1, from coordinate 13,150,894 downwards.
AATTATATGTGAAATGGGAATTTAAAGAAATAATGATATTTTATGGATTTAGAAGAACATTTACTTTGTTTGAATTAAAAATTCAAATTTAAAGCAATAGAATAATTAATTTAAATAAACTATAAAATTTATTTAATTAATTAAAAAGAAAAAAGAAACATGATAATAATTAAATAAACTTATTTAATTAATTAAAATGGAAGAATAAGAAAATGAACAATATAAATAAATAATTAAATTTATTTATATGTAGATGGAATTAGAGGATTAATTAAACAACTCGTATTTAATTAATTACCAGACTTAATATGACGTGACCATTTTTAGATGTATACATTTTTCCCCTCTTTGAAGTGGTGTGTTTTACGCATTGCTTCAAAGAAAAATTCAGAAGAAAATTTGCCCCTAACTTTGAAAAATTGATCGATGATGCTATATGCCCCCTCGGGAGATAAATCGCGTGTTTGAAGTTTCGTTGAAATTTTTGATGATGTTTGAATATTGTCAATGACTTGATGCAATTTTGTCGATTTATCTCCCGAAATAACGCTCAACTCGATGAAAAATTAAAATAACACCACCTTAATTACCCCCTTAAAAGTTGTAAAAAGGTAAAAATTCATTGTCATTTTTACTATTGCATGTTGGTGATTGGAGAGCTCTGAGAGATTGCTGACAAGATGGGGATCCACTATGAGAGACATAGATTTGAGAGGGTACACTAACATCAGAGACTAGTTGTTTATGGACCCTCGGTAAGATTTTTAAACTGCTATTGTGAATTTTTTCATGAATTTCGCATGCATTTTGATTTTTTTGAATTTTTCCTGTTGTTTTAGCGCATACATTTGAGTTTTAGCACATGCGAGCTTTATTGTAGTGCATATATTAGTTATTTTAGCACATTCAAAGTAGCACATTTAGGTCATAGAATAGTGCATACGCATGATAAAGTAGCGCATAAGTAGATTTAGCGCAAAGATGGATAAAATAGTGCATACACTAGGGGCTTTAGCGGATAGATTAGTTGAGCACATAGGTCGAATAGTTTAGTGCATAGACTGGATAGATTAGCACATTTGATGAAATGGCACTTTGCCCCTTTGTTTTAGTGCATACATGAATTCTTTTAGCGCATTTGTTGAATTGGTGCATAGAATGTTTGTTTTAGTGCATCCATGGTATTTTTGATGATTTTGATTGTTTAACCTGCAGATTCTTGATTTTGATGATTATTTCAAGAATAATCGTGTTTTCTTGATGTTGTTGCTATATTAGACAACTGATTTGATAAAATTGATGAGCATCAAGGATAGTGGATCTGATTCTTATGATGATTTGATAAATTTGTCTTCATGTTGAAATGAAAAAAAAATAGTAAAATGATTGATCTGATGTTGATTTGTAGATAAATTTGATAAATTTGCTTTCAAAAATGAAAAACAAATAGTAATGATGATTTGATTTGATTTTGTAGATAAATTTGTCTTCATGTTTGATGAAAAACAAATAGTAGAGTGATGATATTGATGATGTGCTTACATTTGATTTTGTAAATTGCATGATATGATTTCACGCATGTTTTACTTTCCTGATGAATTAATTGAATTGCCATGATATTGTGATCTAGTTGATTTATATTGATATGATGTATAGGAGGATTTTAAGATCCTCCAGGTCAGAGAGAGATTTCCCAAGACCTGGGAGATGATCCCTAGATTGTCACAGCTTGAGATTGCAGTGATTTCCAGATGTGGGTTGGGCTCATTGCTTAGGATCCCGCAGTATAGGATCAACAGGGGGTTACTGATAGCCTTAGTTGAGCGGTGGCACAATGAGCATAATACCTTCCATTTTCCCACTGGTAAGATCACAGTGACTCCTGAGGATGTATATAGGATATTAGGGATTCCAGTGATAGGCGAGATTGTGGTCTATGACCGCAAGGAGGTTGGTGGGACCCATGCCTTGTATTCTAGGATCAGAGCAATTGTGGACATGAGATCCCATAGAGAGAGATGGTTGTGAGTTATGCCCCACTCCCTCAGTGTTGACTGGATTCATTGGTGTCTTTTTGTGTCCCGACCATAGATCAAAGGGACTATCAGTAGGATGGGGTTGTATCTTAGAGCAGATGATCCTTCAACGGATGAGGTATGTGTGGGGTTCATGCATGTTGGCCCATCTATGCCATGATTTTCATTAGGTGGTATATATAGGGGCGAAGAGCATATCTTCCGGAGTTACCCTTTTACAGATATGGGCATGGGAACATATTGCTATTACCTGCCCTTTTGCAGAGAGAGACTATCAGATAGGTTGTCCCTATGTAGTACTGGAGGAGAGTTTTGGACAACATGGATACAGTCATATGGAAGTTGTACTTAGATAGCGAGACCTGGGATGAGGATGACATTGAGTTGCCCTACTGTGGCCTATTGAGATACCTGATTAGGAGGACCCCCTTCATCATAGAGATATTTTTTGTCATGTGAGTACTAAGGAAATTTGGGAGGGTTCAGGTGACTCCCCAGGGAGTGGCTCATTATGCTAGGCAAAGGGAGGATGTTGCAGAGTGGGGCCCGTTTATTCCCTATGAGGCGGTGAGGGCAGAGTATATGGGATTACAACTAGAGATATGGGATTACAGACCAGATATTATAGATGCACATATGATAGCGAAGTATGCTTAGTACTTCCATACACATCCTTTTCTGAGGTTGATGAGTCCTGATGAGCCCGCTCCATTACTTGATGGGCCAGCATTGTAGCATATGAGGAGACAACAGAGGGATGAGGCACAAGAAGAGATGGATGCTGGAGGAGGTGAGGATATTGGTGGAGATGATGGGGATGATGATGATGTTAGTGATGATGATAGTGACGATGGGGATGACGGGGATGATGGGAGGAGACTACTCAGTTTGGATTTCCATGTTATGAGGAGACCAAGGACCATGAGGACAGCAGAGCAGCCAACAGTAGGTCCCTCTCATGTTATGATCAGGGCTCCATCCTGATAGTAGCAAAGCTAGATAGATAGCTTATAGACACAAGTACAGGCTCTCCAGAGCCAATTAGCATAGGCTCAGAGCGTGATAGTTTGAGGTAGCACTACCAATAGCAAAAGGGTATTGTAGAGAGACTCATGAGATCTATGGAGGGAACCTCCATTGGAGAGGTTTTTACAAAGGGGTTGGAGACTGCTCATGAGGTAGAGTACTACCGAATGAGGTATTATGAGGTAGTGCCTCCTGAGCAGTGGATACCTTTCACCCAATCAGGTAGCAGATCACGTACTCACTCCAAGAGTCATTCTAGGAGTGTGACTAGGGGTGTGTCACATCTAAGGAGACAAGACACAAGTGGTTCATGTGGTAGGGGTCCCATCAGACCAACTCCTTCTAGAGGCAACAACAACCATAGTCCCAATGTTGACGCTCCCCATTGATGATTTGTATACATCCATTTTTGTCACATTTTATGTATATATCTCTTGACATTTGATATCATTGTACATTTGGACATTTGATTTGATGAGATTATATAATATGCATCAATGATTTTGGATCCTATGTGCATGTGTCTTATATTATTCTATGATGGATGTTCATGTATGCATTTCTATTTCTATATCTTATGTTGCTTATGACTGTGCCATGATGATGTATGTTTATAGATAATGATGTGATGACCTATATGTGTTATGATGATGGTTATGCAAAATGAAAATGATAAATGATAATGAAAATGAAAATGATATATGAATCATATGACAATGAGTGAATAATAACGATAATGAATGATATGAAAGTGAATGAATGATGTGAGAATGAAAATGATATTGATATGAAAATAAATGATAAATCGGTGAATGATAAATCAGTGAATATGAAAGTGATGTGAGAATGATATGAAAATGATATGAAATGATATGAAAATGATATGAAATGAAAATGAAAATGATGATAAAAATGATATGAAAATGATATGAAATGATAATAATAATGAATGAAAATGAACGATATGATAATGATAATGAATGAGAATGATATGGAAAATGATAAATAATGATGGTATGATAAATGAGGATAAAAATGACATGAAAATGATATGAAATGATAATGATTTCCGCCAATGTCAAGATGTACTCAATCTTTGTTTAAAAGACATATATATATATATATATTTTTAATGTCTTACCAACCTCCAAAATCCATTAGGCAAATGCAGATTTAACAATGAATGCAATCTATATTAATCATGCAAAATTAACTATATAATGTTGTCATTTTGTGAACCAAATTTATACCTATTTATCATCATGGAGCTTTTGAAATGTTGGAAGTTAGTACAAGCATCAAAGGGTATATCTGCACCAATGATGTCCTGAGTACAACTTTCATGGTTTTTTATATAACAAGTTAATACAAGCATCGAGGTATAATTGAACCGAGATGTCCTCAGTATTGCTTGCGTAAATAGACAAAATTTAATCCTTTTCCTATGCAAATTCTGAAATGTCATCAATGATACTTTTATAAACCATGTCTCACGATAAATTTGAACAGTAATAATGATTAACTTACAGACAAAAAACAAAGAGAAATCATAATCATTCCCTGTTACTCTAGTTCAGTACATCATTGAGCCACTCCAGAGATATGATGTCATAAAATTTCAAAACAATAGTTCAACTTATGCTTTAAATGTTCCAATCATTTTATTCAGATTAAGATCATCCAGTCTGTTCCAATTTCATTATGTGATATGCCTTGCAGCTGCTTTGACCATGCATGATTGGATATTTGATGTTGATATGTTATTCAAATGTTTAACACATTTTTCTATTTGTCTATTCAAAAGCTCAAAATTTGATTTCCCCTAGCGAGTTGGTACTTTGGCTCCAGCTTAGACACAACCTATTGTTATGAATATAAACAATGATCACCAACATGATGAAATCTTCTCACCACTAGTGGATATTGTATTCATGATGTGGATATGATGGAAAGGGATGGATTTGATGTTGATAAAAATGGCTATGTACAAACGATGTGGGACATAAATTAATAGATGGAAGAGCCAACTAATTCACAAATAGTGCTTGTTTGCCAGGTTTTCACCATTTGTTTTTATTGCACTTTTTTATATTTTGCGATTTTTTTAAAAATTATTTTATTTTTCCTTTTTTGATTTTTTTGTGTGTCAAAATGATGTATGTTTGCTAGGTTTTCACCCTTATGTCGATTTTTTTCGGACCTTTTCTGCTATTTTTGGATTTTTTTAGGACATTTTATGTTGTTTTTGGATGTTTTCATAACATTTTCTACTATTCTTGCTGAGACATAGAACTTCTTAAGATGAATACTATTTGTCGGGTCTTCAAATAGGTCCCCTTTAGGTGTAGATAATTGATACACTCTAGAACCATATGATGCAATAATGACAAATGGACCCAACCAATTTGGTTCAAACTTTCCGTTCTTCTCCTGATCTTGTTGGTTGCAAGGATTTTCCTTAAGGACCAGGTCACCCACTTGAAATGTTCATGGTTTGACTCTGTGATTGTAGTTGTGAGACATCACTTGTTAATAACCCTTCAAGTGATCAACTGCACATTGTCATCTCTCGTCTAAAAGTTCTAGTTCTTGCAGTCGGGAAACTCTGTAGTCTTCATCAGTTATGAGTCCCTTTAGTGAGACTCAAAGTGAGGGTATATCAACTTCTAATGGAAATATTGCTTCTTCTCCATAGACCAAAGTGTATGGGGTGGCTCTTGTTGGTGTATGAATGCTAGTTTTATAGGCCCACAAAGTTGGATTTAACTGAACATGCCAATCATGGCCAACATCATTTACTATCTTCTTCAAGATCTTCAGGATTATTTTATTTGAAGCCTTTGCTTGGCCATTTCCCTATGGATAATAAGGTGTAGAGAACCTGTGTTGGATATGGAATCTTTCACAAAGTTTGTCGACATCTTGATTCTTAAAAGGTCTCCCATTATCAGTGGTAATGTAGTTGGGAATACCATACCGACATATGATGTTATTCAAAATGAAAGATGAAATTAGTTTGTCGGTTACTGTGGTCAAGGGATTAGCTTCAATCCACTTAGTAAAATATTCAATTGTTGTGATTATAAACTTGTGCCCATTTGATGAAGAGGGGTGGATTTTGCCAACCAGATCGAGTCCCCACTAAGAAAAGGGCCATGTTGTAGTGAAAGGTTGCAGCTCTTGAGTAGGAGCATGAATAAGGTTTCCATGTATCTGACATTTTGGAAATTTCTTTACAAAGGTAAAATATTCCCTCTCCATAGTTGGCCAATAATAACCCATTTTAACAAGTTTCTTAGCTAAGGTCAATCCACTTGAATGAGTTCCACAAATACCACCATGAACCTCTTGTAAGGATTTTACATTCAAGACATCTAAGGATGGTACCATCAAGACCACATCGGTAAATGGTGTCAGTGATTAAGGTATAGCAAGAAGATTAGCTTATAAAGTTTCTCTTTTGATTTTGGGATAAATCTAGGGGTAAGATATTATCTTTCAAGTAGGTATAGATCTTTTCGTATAAAGGGGAATCAGAACCAACCAAATAACATATGATTTAGGTCTCAGGATTATCATAGGCAGGGGAAAAAAATTGTCCACTAGGAATTCATATCGAGTTTGATTTTTTGATAGTTGTAGTAGCGAAGCAATTGTAGCCATGGTATATGTAGCTTTGTTGTCAATCCACAGAATCTGTGTGAACTTGATCTCAACAAAATACTTCTTAAAATCATCAACCATGTTCTTATAAGGCATTAATTTTTCATCCTTAGTCTGATAATCATCATTGATTTGGTTAATGACAAGTTGTGAATCACCATAAACTTGTAGCTCTGTGATCCTCCATTCCAATGCTACTCTCATTCCAATAAGCAATGATTCATATTCGGCTATGTTATTGGTGCAAGGAATCATTAACCGATAAGAATTTGGAATAGTATTTCCTTGAGGTGTGACAAAAATAATTCCGACCCTCGATCCATGTTGTGTACAGGACCCATCAAAATATAGTGTCCATGACTGCTTTGTTGTTGCTGTGAAAACATTTGCATCAGGAAATTCAATGTTCATTGGATGATTTGTTTGTAAGGGTGCTTCAACTAGGTAATCTTCTATGACTTTTCCTTTGATGGATTTTTGATCTACATAGTGGATATCAAACTCACTTAAGATCATTACCCATTTGGCTAGCCTTCCCATTAAGGTGGCTTTTCTCAACAAATACTTTAATGGATCAATTTTGGCCACAAGTTTAACTGTGTGGGCTAGCATATAGTGCCATAAATTTTGGGAAGCAAACACTACTACAAAAAAAGACTTTTCAATAAAAGTGTAGTTGAGCTCATGACTTGTCAAGGTCCTGCTAATGTAGTATACAACTCGCTCTTTTCCCATTCTATCCTCATGTGCCAACAATGCCCCCAAGGATACTTCTTTGGCTGAAATATAAAGTATGAGCGGCTCTTCTAGTATTGGTGGAACCAAGACTGGTGAACTCATTAGATATTGCTTGATTTGATTGAACGTTGCTTCACACTTTTATTCCCACTTGAAAGGAACATTTTTGTGCAAGAGATGCGTGAAAGGAAAACTCTTGTCTGCTAGTTGTGTGATAAACCTTCTGATAGATTGTAGTCATCCTTGCAATGATCAAAGCTGACTGATATTTCTTGGTGGTGGCATCTCCATGATGGCTTTGAATTTTGTTAGATCCACCTCTATTCCTTTTTCTGAAAAAATATATCCTAAAAGCTTTCCAAATTTAACCCCAAAGACACACTTCTTTGGATTGAGTCTAACCTTGAATTTTTCCATTTTGACAAAGATTTTAGATAGGATATCCAGATGTCCCTCTCTTGTATAAGATTTTGATAAGAGATCATCCACATAATCTTCCATGAAATTATGCATCATGTCATAAAAAATAGTGGTCATTGCTTGTTGATAGGTTGCACTTGCATTTTTTAGTCCAAATGGCATCAAATTCCAACAATAAGCACCCCAGGGACATGTGAAAGTAGTCTTGTCTTGATCCTTAGGTGTGATCTTGATCTAATTATACCTGGAGAATTGATCCATAAGTGAATAAATGGCGTGCCCAACTATCAAGTCCACAATTGTGTCAATGTTAGGCAAAGGAAAATAATCTTTCGGACATGCTTTATTCAGATCCCAAAAAATTGTATAAATTATGATATGCCCATCTAGTTTTGAAACTGGTACAATGTTAGAGATCCATTCCGCATATTCAATGGACCGAATGAACTCTACATCCAATAGTTTCTTCAATTCCTCTTTGACCAACAATGCAACATGGAGATGCATCTTTCTAAGTTTTTGCTTTACTAGTTTTTCCCCTGGCATTATAGACAAATGATGCATGATGAGATTAGGATCCAGTCCAAGCATATCCGCATATGACCAAGAAAAATTAATTTGATTGGATTTTAAATTTTTTGTGAATTTTGGTATTTCTTCCTCTATAAATGAAGCAGCAAGTTGTTGAATCTTTGGTTGTTTTGCAGTGTCTATGTTGATTACTTCTATTGGCTCGATCAAAATAGAATATCTCTCTTGATATTGTTATGGGAGAGTGTCAAGTTTCTCATCCTTCAGTGCCTTTGAAACGTTTTCACCATCAGATACACTCTTTCTTTTTACTTTTTCATGATCTAATATTGTCATTTTTTTCATTTTCACTGTTAGATCGATCTTTTATATTATTGATTTTGCAGCTAAGAAACTTGGCACTCTCCTAATTGAAATTTTGATCATGAGGTTCGCTAGTGGAACCTATTTTAGGATTGGAAGAGTAAAGGAAATTTACAATGGTCTCATCATCTTGGAATATAGGGATATCAATAGGTTCAGTTTGATCCCAATCAATAAGCTCGGGATGATTTAAAGGCAAAGGATCATTTGGTTGAGTGAGGTCAATGATTTTTAAGGTCATGAAATGGACATGGTTAAAATTCTCGCTATAGGGAAGGTCTATGATGGTATCCTCCTATCGATTATCAATCTCATTTTGAACTAAATTGTCCTCACTTGAGTCATGGTCATCTTGAAGTACATAGTCAAGTGGCTAAGTCCTTGAAATTTCTCCTTATGTAAGTATGGGTGTATATTTTTGTATGATATCAACCTTTTTATCTCTCCAAAACTCATTATCATAAATTGTATCCCATTCATACTCATTTGAATCAGTGTCTGAGTTATCCTACAATCTAAGAATTGTCAAAGCTATTTCCTCATGAGATTTCTTTCGGCTTGCTTCTTTGGCATCCTCCCCATACCCAAGTCTTGTTTTATCCTTTGGATGTGTTACTGTAGGTTGAATGGGTTCTACAATTCCTTCCTTTATTGTACCTATGGGACTAGTCCCTTCATAGCCCATTCTTTGCATTATGGCATAGCCTTTACCATATTGTTCTGTAGGAAATTTGATATGTTGAAGAGATTCGTCTTCATCTTTATATAGCCAATTGAGAATAGATCTATCTTCGGCTTCATCTTCTTGAGTATTAGCCTTGATAAATTTTCCATCAAACATGGTGATGGGTATTGAAGATTGTGCTCTTGATGTGGAGGCAGCTGCAACTTCTTGTTTGGATATTGTGGGTTGGCCATGTGATCGTGGAGAGATAGGTAAGTTAGAGAGACATAATGAATATTCTCCCACCCCTTTGTCCTTCAATTTCAATTTTGTGCCAAAGGTCTTTATCAACTCCTTTGATTGTTCGTTGTGATTTGAAGGGGAAACAACGAGAGCCTCTCTATTATGTGGTACAAAAGTGCCCTGAGTCGCTCTGAGATTAGAAAAAAATTGGTTATTGTTATGATCTTTTGGTATAGTTATCTCCTATCCATCATAAGGAAATTTGAGACATTGATGGTATGTTGATGGTACTGCTTGCATCTCATGGATCCAAGGACAACCCAAAATTATGTTGTAAGAAAGGTCTCGATCTAAAACTTGACATAAAGTATTCTTTACAATAGGTCCCACTCTGATAGGTAACATGATAAGACCTTTGGAAGCTCGCTCTTCATCATCATATGCTTTAATTGTTATCTTTCTTCTTGGATCAATAAAATCTTCATAAAATCTTGAGGAAAGGACCAACTTTAAAGTACAAATATTTAGGTTGGTTCCTCCATCTATTAAGATGTGCCTAATTCGGGTTTTATGAACCATGAATTCTAGATAAAGTGAGGAGTTGTGTGGATGATTCATGGATGCATCATCTTTTTCAGAAAATGATAGGCGAGTGGGTGAGGACAAGTGTCCCACCATGTCTTAAAACTTGTTAATATCAAAATTAGTGGATATAGTTGTCTCAATGAGAGCCTTCTCCAAATGTTCTTATGTGTTGGGGATATCTTGAGAAGCTCTAAGATAGAGATTTGGGCCGATGTTTTCTATAATTGATCGACTAAATTATACTGACTTGGAGGAGGGACATTTATTTTGGATGAGCTTCCTTTTAAGGTAATTTTAGCTTGTCCCCTCATTGTCACATTGACTTGTTGATATTTCTGCTTTTATTTGACCTTGATATCATTAACCTGCTATTCATCCATGTAGATTTGATTGATTGTGGTATCATAGACATGGTTTACATTTTTTCCTTTGTCACCTAAAGATTCTCCTTTTTGACATTTTGGAAGAGGATCCTTAAATGCTTGATGATCTTCATTGGCATGATGTCTCTCAACTGTTATTGTACGGTTTTCTATCAAATCTTGGACTAAATTTTTCAAACCTTGGCAATTATTTATCCTATGATCCTTGCATCTATGGTAATCACAATAATACAATTCATTCCACGATGGTGGTTTAAATCGCATCTCATAATCTCTTTGAGGTGGTAAAGTGATGGCATTTTTATCCATAAGATCTTTGAGAACTGATTCAAGAGATTGGCCCAAAGGAGTAAAACTTCATCGATTTGAAAAGAATTGTGACCTGGATAGATTTGAATTTTGAGTGTTACCACGGTTATTGCTATTGTTCTGATTGGTCAAATATCCTTGATTAGTGTTGTTTC